>JASGLE010000058.1:0-623029 GCA_030179965.1 Cyperus esculentus | reverse complement strand
GTTTCTGGTGATGTTCTGAGACTTTGCTCCTTGGGAGTAGAGAAGGTGGATCAGTTGTTACTCTCTTCAGAGCAGAATGACAAGCTCAGAGGTGAGACTTAAAATAATGTACATGTGATATTCAAACTGAAAGCTGTTCAAAAGTATATTATTTAATTGAAGTGCATTTGAGCAGTTTTCAATGAGAATATCAAATATGATTTAGTTACAGACTAAAATTTCTTATAACATGCAAAAGAAAAAAAAAAAAATACCTATTTCACTTATTGGCAGTCTATGTTACATGAGTGCGAGTGCGGGTGGGGGTATTGTATCCGATACGGTGCGGGTGGGGGTGTTGTATCCGATACGGTGCGGGTGCGGCGATACAGAAATTTTGAAAAAACTCCGATACGGGTGCGGCTATGTATAATAAATTTTAATATAAAAATAATTATGTATAATAAATAAATTATTAGGAAAAGGAAAAAAAATAAAACAAACTAGAGTTAGTATGGTAATGTATAAAGCAGAAAGCACAATATAGCACAAGTCAAGCTTGGGTCAGTGGTAATATCTGGGTGGCAACGCTTGGGCCCAGGTTCGATTCCCACTGCTGGATTTTACGATTCAGAGGACATTTTAGCGACTTCAAGGGATTAGGTGTGGCAGGAATTCATGTGGACACACGCGTGACCATGCTAGGCACGTATCCAAAACGTATCGGTGTTGGACTCCTGCCGTATCGAAACGCATCCAAATGTTTCTTGACCGAATCGGCTGGTCAAACTCATTAAAATAATCCAGTTCGCCACGTGGCGCACCCGGTACGCACCTGCACCGTATCGGACGTACACCTGCACCCAATACGGATTCTTCTGGGTATATAGCGTATTCGGGTAACATAGTTGGCAGTTACTTACAGACTGCTAAAGATAGACCTCGATCATTTGGTATCGTTTGTTCCTCACAGAACAAATATCTTTTGACAATTTTTTTGATTAATTCACTTGTTTCACAGAACATTAACTCTTTGGTGTTTCGCAGATTCACTACCGGCCGCATGTAAGTTCAAATTTGAGCACATCACCTCCTCCTCTCTTGTTATAGTCTTAAAAGAAACTTCCTCCACTTTATCTGAATTGGTCAAAGGCTATAAGCTCTGGTACTGGAAGAGTCGGGATCAAAATTTTGAAAGATGCCCTCACATATTGCAAAAATCAGAGAGAAAGATCCTCATAGACAATCTCGAGCCATGCACAGAATACTGCTTTCGTGTCATTTCCTTCACTGAAGAATGTGATGTGGGGCATTCTGAATCAAGGTGCTTTACAAGCAGCATAGAGATTATCATGAATCCTGCACGGCCTAGACCAAATGCAAATAGAGATTCAAGTAATAGGAGATACAGGTAGGTCTTTGTTATCATTAAGTCTATCATAATCTCTTAAATTCAGCAGGCACTGACCTCAGTCGTGCAATATGAAACATTTTTATAAAAGAACACTTGAGTTTACCTTGTTTTGCAATCTTAATTAGTAGACTGGCACCATATCAGTGATTCAGTAGTGTATCAATGTCAGGTGTGTGCTAATTAAGTAATCAATGAATCATAGGTCAATGGGTTTCAAGATAAGAAATGTTGGCAGAATTTTGAGGCGGGCTTGGGCCGAAGAGGGCATCTTTCAGGGTTTCTTTCCAACCAAAGAGGAAGAGGAAACAGCCAACAATGACAACTCTTGTGGCGATGAAACAGAGAAGCCGCAGGAAAATACTGCACATCAACATCGGCGTTCAGTCTCTCGGCGACTGGACCTGAATGCAGCAGCAGTACCTGACCTTAATGTTGAGGCAGTTGCAGGCCCTGAAGACAGTGGTGACTCCCACACATGTAGAGAAAATGAGATGGAGACAGAGACAGAATCTGGGCATGAAGACCAGGTTGGGCCTGCAACAGGTCTACTTGATGAAGATTACGAGTATTGTGTGAAGGTGGTACGATGGCTGGAGTGCTCGGGCTACATTGACAAGAGTTTCCGGATGAGGTTTCTTACATGGTTCAGCCTTGGTTCAAGCGAGCAAGAAAGAAGGGTAGTGCTTACATTTATTAGCACACTTATCGACGACCCGAGCAGCCTTGCGTGTCAGCTGGAAGACTCTTTCATCGAGATCGTCTCATCTAAGAAGCCTCGCCATGAATTCTGCACCAAGTTGTGGCACTGATATTTTACTTGAAAGATGAGGTTCCAATTTGAAGTTTAGGTTCTGATAGCAGCTAAATGAAGGCTGCAATGGGCATAGCCATGCATGCAGTTCCAGTTGGGATTGAAAAGGGGTTCCCTGTTACTAACAATAGACTAGAAATGCTAGAAACTTAGCAGTTTCTAACACTAGGGGCATAACATAAATTATGTAGATTTCATTTTTTTTTCTTTCTTTTTTCCACATTTTCCCCACTAACAAATTTAAGAAAGCAGGAATGCATATGTCGGCGTTAGAGATTTCTTAGAATCTTTTAACAGCATTGGTTCTCTGTTATTACTAGTTGGCGGAGGAATAAGTTATTCCAAAAGATTTTGTAATTCATGTGCTTAAATGAAATATATAACAATTTATTCATGATAAGAGAAAAACTTGATTAAATTGTTTAGATTGTTGTTTTCGTCATTTCACTGAAAGCAAGCATGGATATGAAGTTGCTGACAGGTCAGTGAGCCAATAGGAGCTTGAGCTGGCCGCATAGATTTTAAATTGCACATACAATTCTCACAAAAAAAAAAAAATGCACATACATGTCAGATGTGAGTGTTGTTGAATTACTTCATCTGGCTATATGAGCATTATATGTTGCTTGAGAATGTTATTTCATCACATCTTGACAGAATTATTGACCTTGTATTTCAGTATTTGTGAAAGAATGATTCTTTCAGATTCAATTGTCCGTGTGTCTGTTCTATATGGATATCACAGATTGATGCCTGCTCTAGATGAATATCATAGATTGGCTTTTTCTGGATCTGGAGAAAATTAAGGGCTCTTCAGAATTCTGCCATATTGTTCTTGAAATAAAAAAGAGAGAGAGATTTTAAGAATTGGAATAACGCCCAGAGTATATTCTAATTGGTAATGTTCAAACATACTAAAATATATTTGAGCAATTTTCAATGAGAAAATCAAATATGTTTTAGTTTCAATATCATTTACAAGCTCTCGAAATTGGCAGACATGTTTCTTATTTATATTCTCCTATACGTGCAATAGCAACACCAAACCCGCAAAATAAAGCATCAAGTACTCTTAAGTGGTTTCTCATTGAGAATTTCTCCAACCATTTATAGCCCTCTGATCCAGCAATCCAGCATACATGATGCTTGTTTAGCCTCTTATATGCAACATGTTTATAGATATAGAATAAAACGCAGACAGAAGAAATTGGAATGTCTAAAGTGATTAAATCAGTGAAATTTTGTTCATGCACAACAATTTTCCAAGTTTAGTTTACTCTTTTTTTTAGCTTAACAAGGTAACCAGGTCATACGGTGGACGCGTAGTAAAGTACACGACCAAAAACAGGTACCGGGTAGCGACTTTTTATTGTAACATACATGTAGTCCCACAACATCAGTTTAAAGGGCAAAAGAGGGGGAAAAACAGAAGGAACGGCCTACATAATTTCGTAATTTCTCAATTTTCATTATACCAAAACTGTTTTACTGAGAATCCCCCAGCACGACAATTCATTCAAAGTTCTTTCAGGTAATGGTACCTTCACTTCTTTTTTGCCCCCCAAAACAATAATAAATTGAAATCAATCACTGTCCCAACTCTCATCACTATTTTTTTTACTAGATTCACCTTTCAAGTGGCCAAGGGTTCCAGCCGTACCATTATTCATGTCTTTCTTTTCGTAGCTATCATTAATACTCACGTAATCAAGCCCATAATCCTTAGAAGCAGCCAAATCAAGCTCTTCTCCATCGTCGGACTCCAATTCACTCTCAGGTTTATCCCGTCTCAATCTGCTGCGGCTACTTCCTCTAGGACTCTTGTGACCGCCAAAACCCTCATCAGATTCATCCAACTCATCATCGGATTCAAATTCAACTCTTCTATCCATCCCTTTTGATCCTTTGTAATGCTGACCATTATAGCTTTTTCTAGGTCTAAATCCATTATTCCCAAAATCCTCATCAGAGTCCTGCAAAAATTCTTCATTATCTGTTGTTCTCCTATGTCCAACATCTCTGTACCCCTCAGCACGGTTAAACCCTTTGCCAAAATTCTCTTTGTAACCAGAATCAAACCCAACTCTTCCACTCCTGCCACTTGTTGATTTATTATAATTGTCCTCTCTATAATCTTGGTATGACCCATTTCTTGATCTATCGTATGGCGCTTTCCTAGATGCACTGGTTTCCCTGCTTCTGTAGGTTTTAGAGGGACCAAACTCGTTTCTCTCCTCTCTCCTGAATTTAACCCCTCTATTACTAAAATCATCCCCACTATCTTCGTCCTCCGCATCCCAAACCTCCCCTTCAGCCTCGGAGTTGTCACTGTCACGGCCCCCCTCGAATCTACCCCTTTGCCTATTCCTATAATCCTCGTTACTCCAATACCTAATTCTATTTTCTTGTTCTTTCTCAGCCGCCTCTTCTTCCTCCCACTCCTGATCTGCCGCATCCTCTATTTCCTTGATATATCTATCAAGCTCCTCTTGATCACTATCCTCTTCTTGATTAGTAGGTTTTAAATCAACCTCGAGGTCCTCATTTTGACCTGCTATACTTGGTTCATTACCAAATTCAGGTTGCCTAAACACGTAAGGAGTGCCTTGCTGTTCGTCAATAGCACGGAAGAAAGTGGAGGCCACCCGTTGGACGCTTGCCATATGAACTGGGTCTTCCGGATTAACACCTTTTCGCCGTAACTGTTGCTCAATTTTCTTTATATTTAGTTGTTGTGACTCCAGGGCTTGCTCGAATCTTGCCTTGAAGAGAGCCTGTAATTTGATGATAAAACATAAAATATTAGTTATGTTTTGTTCCTTCTGATCAAATGTAGTTGCCAAAAAAACAAGCTCTTGCTTTATCATGGTTGAGGCGATTATTATTATTTTTTTATTTGAGGTTCATTAGAGGTCTCCACATAAGTATGATCCAAGTTAGGACAACTTTGTAATGGTACAGACAAAAGTGCCCAAGTTCCAATTGGAAGTCAAGGGAAAACAGATTCTTATAGATTTCAAATGAAGCATGATTGCACAGTTATTAGTTCAGGTCAAAATTAGTCTCCATTAGTAGAGATCAGACAGCAAGGTCTGATAAACTTTTTAAAAAAAAAAAATGCTTGCATAGCAATTAATTCTTAACACTACTGACAAACTAAGTGAATTTCAGGGGATCCTACCTTTCTTTTGGTAAGAGTATTAAGAGGTATCAAATTCTTGGGCTGCCTATAGTTCCTCCCTCGAAACATAATTATTGTCTTGACATCATGGATATTTACAACAATGCCCCCACTCAGTCTAGCAAGCATGGTGGCCATCTCCTTTATCTTCTCCTTTGGGAAATTATCACAACAGACTTGCACTGTCTCATGAAATTTCCAGTGTAGGTGCATATTTTGTACCACTCCCCCAAACACACCACGTACCCCAACAGGTACATAGTTTCTGTTTCTGAAACCAATTTTTTTGTATGCCTGAAGTTGCTCTTCGGTTAATAACTCGGGGTCATGGCGAGGTGGGGGTAAATCAGGTAATTCGAACTTTTTGAGCTTTTGAAGAAGCAAAGCCACTTTTTTCTTAGCCTACACAAGAAAGGATTAGAAAGATGCATTAAGGAGAGTAGGCATGGAAACATTATGTGAAATATTTCGAACAATTTAGTAACATCTGGTGGCATTTTTAAATCTGTAGTTCAAGTGTCGATTAACATGCCATAAATAAATTTCTCTTCCTCTAAGGATAATTGGGCTGTTCAAATCAGATCATTTATCATAGCGGAAACATCAAAAACCACCTGAAAATTATCACAAATTGTAAAAACAGAACAAAAGCAGAAGAATATGGTGTTGTGCTGTCCTACCCTCCTTAAGTTGTAAATAAGTCTCTCATCCTCAGTCATGAGCTTCTTCCGGAGCTTCTTTGCACGCCTCATCTCCCTTAAGGTTTTCCCGGTCTCTCTCTGCATTCTCTTCTCAACCTTGCTCCTCATGCTCCTTCCTCTGCTTGTTGACATGAATCTGCATTGATTAACCAGTCAAACCAAAACAATGTCCACTATATGAAAACAAAGTATAATGTTCATAAAAAAAAAAAATGAACTTGTATGAATAGTCTCAATGAGTTCTGTCAAAACCATGACTACAATAAGTGGATATACTGTTGAGGAAGTAAGTTCAACCAGTATCCAACAGAAAAACCCTGAGCCCTTAAAACACTATCATTTTAGATGGCTGCATATGACATTGCATAATCATATATTTAAGTACTGATAATAACAATGTAGGGAAACAATTGATGCTGCAACTTCCAGGAGTAGCTTCAAATGAGCAATTAACCAAAACTGGCACCTCTAACCAACATACAGCCAGCCAATTTGCTTGAAAAGAACACCACTCTCTCAGGCATAACATCGAACAGGTACCATGCAACACCAAACCAATCCAAAAACTACCAACAAAATCAGAAAAAATAAAAAACCACCCCCATTATCTTCCACACAGACCCAATTTCACACTGTACCTTCTCTGCGCAATCAGAGATCCACTGACCATGTTACACTCAGCAACACTGCTAACAGCACATTGCCTCTCCCCAAACTCAACTGCCTGAGCTGAAGAGTACCACCTGGACTCCCGGAGAAGAGAAGAGAGGTACAGAGAGGCGGGAGATGGCTTGCCGCGGAGTGAAACGGAGGAAGCGAGGTTCTTTCTGAGGAGGTTCATGGCTGATTTCTGAGAGGGTTTAGCAGCCGAGGGTTTGTGACAAAGAGAAAGAGAAAGAGGATGTTAGCGGATCCGGGTTTGGAATTGCGGATTGGGCCGGGTGCTGATCTGACCCGGCCCATTAGTTAGTTAATGGGCCTAATTCGTAAGGTTGGTGGTATTTGTTTGGGCTGAGAGGACATGTTATGGGCTATAGTGCTATATTTTCTTATCTTAGGTAGTATTTTTCTTTTTGAGTTGTGCAACTATGAATCGGCTAAGCAACTTTTTATTTAGAATCGAACGGTTATTATCGAACAATTTTCTTTGATTGTATCTAAAAGACATCGTAATTATCCGATTATCTAAAAATGAATAACCCGTATTTCATCCGATCCATAACAGAATTAGCCTTTTTGAGAGGCTCTCTGATAGATCGGCTCTTCCTGCAACTCGACGAGGACATCAGGAAAATGAACTGACATCCAAATTGGAGCTGCCAAGCAGTTATAGTCGATTTTCTTCAATAACTGGGGCAAACATGCCTAAAATTTACAATGCAGTACAATCATTTTCCATGAACGAAGAATCCTTTTCTAAACATCACAGTAACTAGGTTTCAGTTGGAACAATTAACCAACATAACATCTGAAATGGAACAAATTCACAGAGTTTTACATAGCCGTTTTGTAATTAGATAGATAAAATTATAAAATGATAAAAAGATATCTGAAGTCTGAATGACCTCCAGTTGCATTCATAATAAACAAAATGATTTACAAAATTACAAAAATCCAGGTTACAATTTAAGATAGCAACTCTGGTAAACACTGGTGATGCAAGTTTGCAGGGTTAAAAACTTCAAATATCAATAAAAATAAATAGAATCAGCTCAAATCCTGGCCTCCGATGTATCCACATTACTCAACTCTAGTAGTTAACAGATTTATACCTTAACTTTAGAATCCAGTCATCCAGCTCCACAGCTTAAAATGTCAGTGAGACTAGCAAAAACTATGCACATTTTGTAGGGAAAAACTTGCCACCTTCATCTCTTAACCATATTGAGGATCTGGTTCTCTTCACAGAATCAGAGAAAAGACGATGCCTGATTGAAAAAAAAAAAAAATTAGGGGTAACGAATGAATACAACATTTTCTTTTAAGAATTAACAGATGCAATTTTATATAGACCTTTTTGAAATGCTACAGAAATGAGCTTGAACGCAAAATGAATGCAAGTGAGAGCTTGTGCAAACTAGTTAACCTTCTTCTTTTTCCTGACTTGATTTAATTTTACTTTGTTATTATCATAATATCTCGTAACATCGCGTTCTGTAATTTTATTTGATAAACTAGATGTTTCTTATGCCCCATGTTGAGAAGGTCCACTCAAATCAATATTTAAAATCCAAACTAAAAGTCTGATCTATTTTCATGATCTACTGATGATTGAAATGTATGCAACCTTTTGAAACATCTTATGTAAAAGAATAGAAGCTTAAACATAAAAAGAGAAATTTGTCCATTGCCATAAAATTAGTGTTGTAATATTTTTGGCCCAATCATAATGTACAAAAAAGGTCTCTAATTGATAAACTTGTTCACATGCAATGAAAAACAAGATCCAAGGCTTAAATTTGTAATTCGAGTTTCAAAATATTTTAAAATTCAATGCAGAAGAACAGTGCACCTTGGCACACCAAAAATAGCGGTGCTGATTGAAAATTTAAAGAAGGAACAGTGCACAATGGAAACCATAACCATACTAATTACGATGATATAGAACAGAATTCTTTGAGATTTAATATGACCTAAGTGAGTATTATTAAAAACTGACCTTTTAAACTCCAGCTTTTGAATGACAATGCCATTCAAAATAAGTTCAGAATTGTATGCATCAACACCTGTCAGGAATTTGTAGTAATTAGAACTCTTAAAAGTTCAAAAGGTATTATAGAACAGCGGAGGACAACAAGATGTCACTGAATTTGCATATCTACCAACTGTCAAAAGTAATTGTCATCCCATGATTGCAATAGCCAACCCTAAGAGTTCTGCACACATACACTCATCGTTCACTTGTCAAAACCATGATTGTGCTAAGCAAATATAAACACTCTTAACCAAATTCCTGCAACTCTGCCTTATTATTCAAGTACTAAATCACAGCAACATATAGAACACGCTCTTGACCAATATATAATAGTTTTTCAACACAAAGGCATTAATGAAGAAGGCAAACAAACTCAGATTTATTCAAGATAGTGCAGTCAATCCTCTCTGTGGTAAAATTTGATCTTAATTGATCTTGCTTAATGTTAATAGCTCAGGTTATGCAAATGAGGGAATATCATGTGACATTCACAAACAGGGTGACTTTGGTTTGCAAGCAATGCAGAATAGACCAGCAAGTACCTTTCTCAAGCAATGGACGGCAAGTCTGGTAATCTTCTTCACACGAGACAAGCAAAAGGTCATCGCGTAATTTTCCTTTGGTAAGAGAGCTGGCAATCCTCTCCGTTGGCTGCACAGGCCAAGTTATTGTAAGAAATTCTAAACCAGAACTAGGTATAATACAATGAAATTTATAGCTACATTCTTCACACAAAACCCTTGATATTATTTTATCATATTACAAAGAGAAAAGGGTTTGGGAAAGATTTTATTCACTGCTAATTTATTTCTGAAATTGTTGAAGTTAATAAACAGGAAGTACCGTTCCGCCACATGCTGTAACCAAGTTTCTAACAACTTCTAGACTAGGCTTGACACCAGGCGTTATTAGAACTCTCTTTCCCTGAAAATAAAAAGAAATGTCACATGTATTCTGCTTAGCAAAAATTATGAATGTGAGTAAGACATGATATGATAACTTCCATTTTAGTGGGCCATAGATTTTGAAGTATACATCTGCCTCTTTGTCTACACTGTTTGTGTGCTAAAACAAAGTATACCTTTAGCAGAGGACTGTGGCTTGCAGTAGCAAGAGAATGCGGCATGGAGAAGCATATCTCCTTTTCCTTCCTGGCATCCCTCAGAATGAAATTTTTCTCGTCTACAAACTGGTTTGACAGATTGCATCTTTCAAGCCAGGCAGGGGTTACAATCGGCTTACCTCGTGCCATTGCCTCTAACAAGTTTTTGGTTCGAACAAACTGGTTGGCAACAAAGTGGGTCCCATCCGACATATTAAAAGCTTCTGGGATGCCTAGCCGTTCTAAAATCTACATGAGTAGTATACATACAAGCAAAATTAAGATTTTAGAGCTTTCCTTATTTCAAAAAGGAAGTTATGATATTCGAGATGCATCTGGACTCTCATAAGGGGAGGTCATTTAGGACTCATGTTTGTTTGTGCGAAGGTTTCAATTCTTTTACTATATAATTTCGTGATTTATATGTAAATCCCCAAGAAACATGAAGTTGATAACTCGGTAGCAGAAAAAATGCAGTGTAAAGCACACCCTTAGAGATATGACGTGTCCACTCAACAATAAAAAAAAAAAAAAAAAAAAAAAAAAAAAAAAAACATAATGTAGAGTACACCCCTAGCAACATAATTTTAGCATGCGCAATTATTTTTTGTTAGATGGCTCTATTTACATGACGGAGAAAAGAGGTACATTTAGTTTAATGAAGATAAGAATTTTGTTTGTTACTGTTACTAAATCATTATTTGATAGTTCTCCAATATAGGCTTGAGCTGATGATAGCTTAATTCAGCTTTGTAAAAAAGAATCGAGACAAGTTATGATTAATTTTTGTCAGTGTTTAAAAGTCCGAAACAAAATAAAAAGAAACTTTTAAATTGACCAAATGCAGATGAAGGAATACTTAAAATGTACCTTCCTTTGTTGCCTAATGACTTTCTCATCCAAATGATGACTCAACAGAACCCTAGCATGAGCTAAATCTCTTCTAACTCTTAAATCTTTCCATTTTCTCACCACTGATGATTCACCCATATCCAATCTAAGCAGCTCTCTCTGAACAGACGGCCGATATGATCCTCCATCTGATGGCTTTCTTTGAGATTTTTTAGGGGTAAAAACTGGAGACACTTTGTCAATTTTCATACAGGGCGTGCTAATTTTCTGTTTATACAGTGAAGAAACCAATCTCTGCTTCTTTGCCTTAACCAATAACTCAGTTGCACTCCTTATAAAGACCCTCTTCTGCCTGCATGCACCATTCTGGCCTGAACCTTTCGGAGGTGTTGCAGTCTTGTTTCCATGCTCAGACCCCCTTGAACTTCTAGGTTTGCGAGGGATGGGTGTTGAATTAGAGAAAATATCCAAGCCAGTTTTTGTAGTATCACCCTTGAACTTTTCAGGAACAATAGATTCATTCTCTGTTGCTACTTTTCTTTTCTTTGCATTATTTATTGATTTGTTCTCATTTGGCATCGACTTTTTTCTCCCTCTTCTCGTTGCTTTATTGATCGTTTCTTCTGCACATGTAGTCGAAGCAATATGCCCGCTTATTCCATCGTCAATAATCCTCTCTCTTTCAATTTGTACTTTCTCTGTTCCTTCAGATAAGCCAGGTCTACAAGGTGAATCATCAACCAATGCCTGGATTGCTTCTACAGCTATCTGGGTATCAGGTCCCACATTACCCATTGCATCAGTGGTACCTTCATTTCCTAGATCCAATTGCTGTCCTTCATTATCTTTCTCATTAAAAAGATTCTTCCTGATGTTTTCATAAGCAACATTGTCTCTTGGGTGCAAAACAAAACGGGAATCTGAGTGACCCAAATCGCTAGCCTTTCTCTGTTGACCTTTTAAGGGCTGACTTTGCGACTTTTTTCTATCATACAACAGATCTTTCTTTTTTGCAAAGAAATCCCCACCCGTTTCATCCTCCTTGACATCATCCCAATCAAAGATATTGGCCTTCTTTGCTAAGCTGGCAGGGCCCATGTTCTTTGCCAGCTGTATGGTCCCAGTCTGAACAGAAGTCTGAGGCAATCTGGCCGCAAGTTCATGATCGTTAAATTCTTCAACAATTCTGCCTTCCTCTGCAGTAAGGCTCACATCATGAAGTGCAATAAGCTTGTCTACTACTTCTAAGGCACTTTCTTGGGACAGGATATCCGGCTCTTGAGACTCTACATAGCTCAAAATAGGTGCAGAATTTTTATGTCGCGGTTCTGCTGATACTGAACTAACTCTGTCCATCTCAAGTGTAGCATCAGCAAAAAGCTGACGCGCTGTCTTATTCTTGGCTTGATTCTGTTCACTATCTGTACCAAAACCATTTTTTTCTCTGACTAAAGTGCCATATGGTGTGGTGCATTTGCTGAGAACATTTGGCCATTTTAATGCACTATTACAAGTACTGGTGTCCGATTTGGTAGCAAAACTGTGGCTAGCTGCTAGGGCACTGGACCGTACTGATGCCACACGAAAGGAAGTCAGCCTCCTCTGAATTATACCTTGAGTCAAAATATTTAGTAAATATAAGTTGTAAGTATCTAAATCAAAATTCAGGATTACAACAATAATAAACCCAGTTTTCTGCATGATTGCTTTACTTAATTTTACCTCTTTTTTGTTTGATATCATAACTATTCAGGCATCTTTGTTTTGTACTTGCTTTGTGCCGATACTACATTATGATGAACTAAGGTGGATGGCTTTTGGCTGAGTTGGAACATCAGGGAAATGCATTGGGGCTTAATTTTGCATCAGTATCACTACTAAAAACCATTTGATAATTTGGAATTTGGAAATATAAGCACAGGCTCTTGTTAACAGAAAGATAACATATGAAGTTGACCGGCACATGCATAAACACATATCAAGATTTGAAAAAGAAAATATTACAAAATATCTTTAAAAAAAAATGAAACAAAATCTGATCTTACCCGAACCGCATCCTTCATCGTCAGTGGAGGCATCCGAATCAACGACACATTCTCTCACCTCACATTCATCCCCCGGTCTTTTATTCTCTTCTCTCTCAGCACGATTTCTAAGCCCACGGTGAGGCTCACATAACACATTCTCAAAACCATGTTTTTCTTCTCCATACTCTACTATCTGCGTCTCAACCCAATCCCCGGTATCCTCTACCAACTGCGTCTCAATTGCTGCGTCAACCGGGTCATCCAGTACCTCCGTAAAGCCAGGACCAAGTGGATCATGATCATCCAGTGCCTGCGTCTCACCGTACAATTGGGTCTCTTCATAATCGCATGGATCATCAAGTACTTGAGTCTCGCCGTATAAAGCCCCGGCTTTATCATCATCCAACTCTTCATCGGCTCTATCTTTCTTCATCGGAAGGTAGTAGGAAGCAATCCTGATTTCAGATAAAAACATCATTCGGTAACACTAGTTAGTAATTAGCAGAATCAAGAATGTTTAATCATGCTAACATGGAAATCTTTAATCAATGGCGCCTCATTGTTTGTTTGGTGATGTACCTAAAGTACCTAAACCCCTAAACCCCAGCAGCAACTCTATCACAAACAATCCAATCCGATCGGATCGGATCGGATCGGATCAATAAGGATTCTTGAACCCCCTACAAACTGACCTAATAGTGGTGAAAGATCGGTGATGGAGGAGCTCTGGCGGGGTGGGCAAAAGCGGCTTTGGGCTGAGATTGGGAAGAAGAAGCGGTAATAATTGAATAGGGCGCCGTCGCGCCGATTCGTGGTTCTGGGGGAATAGGATTACAGGAGTAGGGATAGGCGTACAGCGGCGGGCGAGTGTCGGGCGGGGCGGGGCGAGGAGTATATGTTTCGTTTTATGATGGGATGGAACAAGAACGGAACGGGTCCGTCGGCTGGGGCGGGGCGGGGCGGGACTGACTGTTGGTTAAGACTTAAGACTCGGCTGTAGTAGGGGTGAACAGCGAACTAGTTTCTTTCCTGGGCCGCTTCCGTACGGTACGGGTGAGGAACTGTTTGCACAAAGCCACGAACTAGTTTCTTTTCTATTTTTAAGGATGCTAATTCAATATTTCAATTATCATCATTTTGCAGTGAACAATATGACTTATATTCTTTTTTAAATTTTTTTTTATTGCTTGCAAGGAGTGTGACATCCGAATTTAATAAAACTTGAAATACAATAATATCTATGTAATATGTTAAGAGTATGATCGAATAAAACTTGAAATACAGTAATATCTATGTTAAGAGTATGATCGTTAAAAAAATAATCTTTTTTTAAGATTTTTTTAGGACCTTCTTTTTTTTTTTTTTTTGAAAACAAGGCAAGGCCCATTTCATTAATTTAAAATTTTTTTAGGACTTATTAATGATAATTATCAAGGTTGTCTTCTTTTTCCGAAAGAGTGGCAGCAGCTACCAATGATTATTCATATCAAGGTTGTCAACCATACTGATTGTGAACTAATTGCTTCACATACTTAAATAAAATTTTTAAAGCCTTAACAATGGAGATATTATAACAATGTACGCTGAAATAAGTTGACAAATATTTATTTATAATTTAACCTTATAAGTAACAAAGCAAATAAATCAGGGGATATATTTGATGATTCTGAGAAATTTAGGGGATATAAGAGCATCTCCAACAGACTCTCTAGAAATAGATCCCAACATACCTATATTCAGTGTTATCCTAAATTTTTTTAGAGCAAATTTCACCTCAATCTCCAACAGATTCCCAAAATATGGATCCCAATACATTTAAACTGGGCCAAAATATGGATCCCAATACATTTAAACTGGGCCAAAATATGGATCCCAATACATTTAAACTGGGCCAAAATATGGATCCCAATACATTTAAACTAGACCAAAATATGGATCCCAATACATTTGAACGGTATGGATTTGGCTCTGGTTATGGGAAGTCGGATTGGGAGTGCGGAGGAATGCTACCAAAATAACTCGATTTGGCTATGGTTTTGGGAGTACTAAAAATAAGGATAGTTGTTTGGGTATCTCTTGGGGACGGTTTTCTCTCCTTAATTTCCAATTTTTTTTTTTAGGAGTGTTTTACGACATCTCTTGGATTTGAGATGCTCTAATTCAGCTTATGTGCATAATCCCACTGAGCGGCAGACTGGCAGTGCCATTAATTTTCCAGAATGCGAATTTTTGGCGGGAACGATTGCATACTGTCGCGCGCCAAAGTTAAGAGAGGGCTTTTACCACTTTTGTCTTTGTAATAAGTGGTCCTGCTGCGCATCCTGTATAATACTCGTGTCGTTTTCATCTTGCCCGGATGGATCAAAGTGTCAATGCTGTCGACCTTTCCAATGGGAGGAATTCACATCCGCTGTTATCCTTATTAAGATAACAGGCCCAGTTATTATAATACAGGCCGTTGGATCAAAATAAATGGATGAGATTAATTCTAAAAAGGCTCCATATAATCTACATTGGGTCGATCGGCTCCGTCCGTTTAGATCTAACGGTCCGGATCAGAATAGTATTATGATATCCGCTAGTGAGTGCACCTAATTGGTTAAGCACTTTCAGTCAACATTGATATGTTAAATATGGACAAATAAATGAATGTAAATGTGATGGGGATGTAGCTCAAATGGTAGAGCGCTCGCTTTGCATGCGAGAGGCACGGGGTTCGATCCCCCGCATCTCCAATTCCAACAACAACCTTTTTTTTTTTTTTTGTCATTTTTTACTTGATGACGTTCGTTATAAGTCCTTGCTCTGTTGCTCTTTTGTCTTGTTACACAGCTGTCCTCTCCCGAATATTTCATTTTCCTTTTTTAATGTCGTTTATTTGTTTTCAATTTTTGACATGGAATAGGATATTGATAATTTGATACTGTCTTGTAGAACAAATATAAAGTTAAACAAAGATTCAGTCGAGAATAAACACATAATCAATGTCGTATTGCACAATCAGAAGCAAAGGATGATAATATCTTACGAGCTAGACTATTATACTAACGCTGACGCCTCAAATTTTATGTTATCACATCCGAAATCACGATCTATAGTGCTCAATAAATTATTTATATGAAAATATTGGGGAATACAAAACTTTTTCATTTTTAGAGTTTTCTAAGAATTTGTTTTGCATTTTTTAAAATAACATATACAAACATCAATATTTTATTAATATTTATGACATCTTTTGTAAAAAATTCAAAAGAAATACTTAGAAAACTCTAAAAATAAAAAAAAAATTGTATTCCCCAATATTTTTATATAAAGAATTTATTGAGCACTACAAATCGTGATTTCGGATACGATAATATAAAATTTAAAGCGTTAGTATTTCGATCTGGAATGTTAACGTTACTATAATAGTCTTTTAACTCATATCTTACAGGGAATAAATTTGACAAATGTCATATTGCACAGAGACACAATTATGTGCAGTGAAGTCAATATGAGATGAAACGACTCTCACACACACAGGAACCGTGTTACTGTGTCAGTGTGACAGTGCCATGCGAGTTTGGCACCATGTGATTCCCTGATCCCAACATTTCTTCGCCGGGTGGTGCTTTGGGCAGCGCCAAAATTGCTACCGCACAGCTTTTATGTCCAATTCTGTTACGAGTGACAAGTCATTTGTTCAGAAAAGGTTCGGCGGGGTCAAAAATTTGAGATTCGGGAATAATTCGGATATCATACGGGAATAGTTCGTTGCTTTTATATACTAATTTATATACAAATTTAATAATTTGGAAATGAAATTTTTGTTAAGAGTTTAACAAAATAACAAAATTTATACTCTTCGTCCACATTTTTTGGAAAGTTTGTGGTCACATTATAATTCAAAGAAGAAAGAGAAGAGGTCTCTCTTTTTTACCCATTGAATTCATTATATTGGCTTAAGAGGACGGATTGTCCTGCACACCTATATGTCGAGTCCATATCCTATGGAATGGTCGGCTACCTTAAATTGTGAAGTGGTCAGATTTAACACAGAGCATTGTGGTGGGTACTGTAGCGGGTAGACTCGATGGGGTTTTTCATGGGGTTGTTTGTAAAGGGGCAGGTACTTCACGCCATGGAATACCCCAGGTGATGTGAATTCCTATATGTCTAGGTATACTAGGTAGTACAATACACAATGCACCTACCATGTGAACTTGACAGGCCCCTTTTAAACTTTTTTTGAATCTCATAGATAACGAATTATTCCGAATTTATCGTGAATGATATGTTAAATTCGTAAAATACGCAAATGATTCTTGAATCATTCGTTTAAGCCGTGAATACTCTTATTATTCGCTAATTTGTTCAGTCACTACCAAAATCCGAATAATTTGTAAATTATTTGCGAATATTGTCACTATGATTCTGAGTAAAATGCTCCCATGAATATGTGTAATTCATTTCACGTGTTCCGAACTTATTTGAGTTAGATTTGAGTATAAAAGTTGTTCTAAGTAATTTTGACGCTGCCTAGAGGAGCTCATTCCTCTTCACCTTGGCGCTAAGAAAAAAGAAAGGAACAAACATGGGTACGAGAGTACCAATGTACCATAGCTCATAGGGCATAGAATAGGCTAAAGGGAGGTGATAATTTGTCATCTTAAAATTTTTGTTATCTATCCAGTATCTTCTAATGTACTTTTAGTTGAAAAATTCTTTTAACAGGGAATAAATAGTTTTGATGGTCAAGATATATATTCTTAATTATACAAAAAAACTCATACATACACGGTGAAAGAAGAAATAGTAAAAAAGAAATCACTCAAAAATTGAGATAGTACGAGAGAAAATGAGAAAATATTAAACAATTTAATTAAAGAGCCGGTGGATAATTGGATAACGAAGAAAGTTAAGGGCACAATTATCACCTCTACAGGCTAAAATCGACATTTTCATTTCCCTCTTTTGTTCACTTCACGCCTCTCCTCTCCCTCTCCCCCCTCTCTTCGATCACACTTCTCGTGTCGCCTCGTTTCCCTTCCCTTCTCTTCTCCCCCGCTCTCCGCTCTTTCCGAGCGACCGAGAGCAACAACCAGCGGGGGCCTAGGCTACCTAGGGTTTTCCATTTCCGCTCGCTCTAGCTCCCCCCCGCGCGGGATTCTTCTCCCCATCCCAGATCACTGTCTCCTCGCCTTCTCCGTCCGACTCCTGCGTTGCTTTCCTTTCACCTTAGGTTGGTTACTCCTAACAACTCCACCAATTTGTGTCAATTGAATTGCTCAGACTGTTTTTTAGGCTCAGATATGAACTGATGAGGTGTTGTTTCTGTCTTCTAGGTTAGGAGAGCTGAGAGGTGCGCTCAAGTGCTGCTGTTTGAATATCGAATCCGTTACTTTTGTTATGAGGCGAGTTACTGAGTCCTGACTGCTCCTGATGCTTCATTGTAGGGAAAACCTGGTTTCGGTATATCCTGCCCCTTATATTCTGTTATGACATGCATTTCTTTTTGGTTCTTTTCATTAAGGATTTTTATGTTGGTTATGCAAGAGGCTCAATGGTAGAATCCGGTATTTGTTTGATACTTTGAGCTTAATTGTTCAATTTTTTATTCATAAAAGGAATAATTTGGTACCTTCATGGTATGGTACCCCAAGCAAAAATTGAAACTGAGCCCTAATTATGACCAATTCTATCTCATTTAACTGAAGTATGCAGCTCTCTCTGTTTAATACTTTAGTTTACTAGAGTTTCCTCAATCAACTGCATATCAATTGTTCCTTGGACAACTTACAAGTCCACCGACGCCCTCAGTTGTTCGGTTAGTATGAAGGGGGGCCAAGAAAATTTGAAGGAATAAAATATTGGGCTTATTGGAATTTTTACGAACTAAGCTTATTGTTTTTCCCTTTTCAGGTCAAATATCTAAGTACGTCAAGCTAGTTTCCGGCATAAGTTTTCTCTTCATAAATTAATCAGGTGAGCTTGTGTGTGTGGTCAATTACATGTGTACATACATAATTTAAAGTAATGTAAGGACACCAGAAATCTGTATGCTTGATGGAACAATATAATAAAAGAACAGGCAGTTTCATGGATCCTCTTTTCTGGTAAAGTGAGCATAGGATTTTGGCACTTGATGAAGAAACTAAAATAGGATGTAGTAAACAGTTGGAGCCCATTATTTGATACACTGCCAGATAATGTTTGTGTAAGGTGTTGGATTTGTAGAGGTCTTATAGAGCATGCTTGTAATTTTATTAGCACCTTACTCTACTGGTTGATAAAGCAAGACAATATTAACATCTCAACATACATTTTGTGTCAGGATCTTGCATATTGATACTTGCTTGACATCCTACTAACAGTCCATTGTTTTGTCCACTCTTATATCTCTACCTGAGTTCGGATTGAGAGTAGGTTTATCATTAAAATCTAATCTGTGCTTGCACTAGAATTTGATTCACTCTACTCCGCAATAAATCTTTTACTCTGGTTCAAAGCATTGTTTAAGCTATTTAGTTAGATGGGCTAGCTTTAGGGTTAGAAATACTGTCAGGCTTGTTAAATATCTCGGCTGCCCTTCAGAATTCTCTTTTAGTTTTTCTTGCAGCAATCATGAATTATGTTGTACTAATTTTCCAGGTCTTCTCAGATTCCATGGATTGCAACAAGGAAGAAGCAGTTCGTGCCAAGGACATTGCCGAGCAAAGGCTAATCCAGGAAGACTATGCTGGTGCCCAAAAGATGGCACTGAAGGCAGAACAATTATTTCCACAACTTGAAAATCTTTCTCAGCTACTGACTGTCTGTGAGATACATTGCTCAGCGCAGTTGAAGATCAATGGACTGCATGATTGGTACAAGATCCTGCAAGTGGCACCTGAGTCTGATGAGAACCTGATCAGAAGGCAGTTCCGAAAATTTGCTCTTTTGCTACACCCTGACAAAAACAAATTGCCAGGTGCGGAGGCAGCATTTAAGCTGGTTGTTGAGGCAAATAAAACCTTGTCAGACCGCTACAGCCGATCGATGTATGATATCAAGAGGTTACAAATTGTACGACCTGCAGGTCCACACCAGAGCAAAAATAACAGTTCATCACATAACTCTTCTTTTAGCAACTTCAACAGCTCAAATCAGCCAAGACCACAGCAGCAACAGCAACCACAGCCACAGCCACAGCCACGACCTCAACAGGGCCTTACATTTTGGACAGTATGCACTAATTGTAAAACCCATCACCAGTACCATCGCACCATCATTTCTAAGACGGTGCGCTGTGTTCAATGCTCCAGGAATTTCACTGCAAACATATCACCACCGCCAAATCCAGTGCACATGTCCGGAGCTAGAAATCAGCCACAGCATATTTCAGGCCAACCACAAGCACAGACACAAAAATCAGGAGTTGGAGGGACCACAAGTCACATCACAGGAAGGTTTGGTAAGCCTGACAGTAACCCAAATCCTAAACCAGTTGCACCCAATTTAAGCAGCTTGAACAGTGTTGTGGGCCAAAGGAGGAGCAAAAGAGTTAGTGCAGATACAAGCAAATCAGATGCTGCTGCAAGCTCAAACCAGAATACTAACCCTAGTCCTGAAATTAATCCCAACCGTGATGCTGATCCAAGACATGAGGATAGAAAGCAGACTGACAGTGGACCCAATGCTGCGGATTCTAGTACGCCTCGTAGGTCTGCACGTTTCAAGCGTGATGTTAATAGCAATGACATTGAAGCAGGTATATCAACTGCTGCTAAGAAGGCAAGAGTTGAGGTAAACAGTAAGGGCAATGGTTACAGTTATGCTGATGCAGCCAATGTCAATACCAGTGTTAAGAACAGTATTGAGAAAGACTTGAGAGAAAAAAGTAATCAGAAAGGGAAAGAGAAGGTGGAACCGAGTGGATTGGATGCCAATCATGCGACTTCCCAAGCTGCCAATGTTGGCACCCATCCTAATTCCCACCAAAACACCAAAATTGGTGCTGCTGGTCACTCTGAAAATTCTAATACCAAATTTGTGTACCCAGATCCGGAGTTTTGTGATTTTGACAAGCTTAAAGATATTAGAAAATTTGCCGTAAACCAGGTATGGGCTCTTTACGACAACTTGGATGCAATGCCTCGGTTTTATGGCAGGATCCGTGATGTGTCCACTGAATCTGGCTTTAAAGTCAAGTACACCTGGCTTGAGCATAAACCAGTTAACGAAATTGAGGCTGCATGGTCAGATGAGGAGTTGCCAGTAGGATGTGGTAGCTATACTTTGGGTGAAACTGAAATGACTGATGATCGCCTCATTTTCTCTCACATGATCTTGGACGAGAAGGACAAGAAAAAGGGGAGCCCATATGTCATATTACCTAGAAAGGGTGAGGTTTGGGCAGTCTTTAAGAACTGGGATATCAAATGGAGCCAGAAAACAAAGAAAAATAGGAAGTATGAATATGAGGTTGTGGAGGTACTCTCAGATTTCTCTCGTGTAAATGGAATTAGAGTAGTTCCATTGGTCAAGGTCCAGGGCTTTGTTAGTGTGTTTGCCCGGATACAGAACTGGGTACCAATCCACATACCACATGGCGAGATGCTGAGGTTCTCCCATAGCATACCAGCTTTCCGGCTGAGTGGTTATGAGAGGGATGATCTTCCAGAAGATTCTCTTGAGCTTGACACAGTGGCGCTCCCAACCAACTTTGCAACCGCTTTCCCGTCAGTCTCCATCAACTTTGTAAAGACCCAAACTCAATGTCACGAGAGGAATGACAGAGATGAATCAGCCAAACCCAGTGGTGTTGACCCTTCAAGTGGAGACGGCAGTGGAACAAAGAACTTCAATGAGCACACCACGACTCAGAGGTGTGAATCACCCCAGCCAAATGTTGATTCAGTGTATGAGTACCCTGATTCAGACTTCCACAACTTTGATCTGTACCGGGCATGTGATCTGTTCCAGCGGGGCCAGATCTGGGCCGTGTACTCTGACCTAGACACTTACCCAAAGTACTACGGGTACATACGGAAGGTTGAGCCAGAACCGTTCAAAGTGCATATGAGCTGGCTCGAGGCAGATCCTAAGTCAGAGGTGGAGAAAGAGTGGTTGAATGCCACTTTACCAGTCAGCTGCGGCAAGTTCAAGGTCTCAACTCAGAACATGATTTTCGACGAGGGCACTTTCTCCCATATGGTCTCAACTAAGCATTGCAGGGGAGTCAAGTATGAGATCTTGCCTGAAGTTGGCGAGATTTGGGCAGTCTACAAAAACTGGTCTGCCAGATGGACACTCGATGACCTTGATAAGTGTGAGTATGACATAGTGGAGATTAAAGAGCAGAAAGAGGAGTCTATAGTAGTTTGGCCTCTGAGGCAAGTGACTGGGTACACGGCAGTCTTTATGCCAGAGAGGGTAGGTGAGATTGGTTCAGCCAAACTGGAAATACCCGCAGATGAGTACATAATTTTCTCACATAGGATACCTGCCATTGGTCTGACAGAGGAGCGTGGTGGGAAGCTCAGGGGATATTGGGAGCTTGACCCTGCATCAGTGCCGGACCAATTCTTATACCGTGACGATTGACTTGGTGTTTAACTGGCAATGATTAGGATATTTTTCTTATATATTATAGTTCTTTCTTTTTTATCCTTGGGAAGATCATAGCAAACTATCTGAAAATATGTTACTAACTAATGCTTTCTTTGCTGAACTGATGGTAGGAGGTGCATTTTATGAAAGTTCTCTCTAATGCAATGATTTTATGGACGGTCTTCCATGCTATTTCGGTTCTGCTTTACTCTTTCTGCATTCTGCATTCTGTATTTTTGAAAAGCTGAGTAATTAGGATTTATTAGCATAAGCAGAAGATGGTAATTCAAGTGAAACCCAGTTTTGGTGTTGGCATGGTTGGTATAGCTGAAGTTTTGGTATGTTGGCTAGTTGGCCACAGAACTTGTTGATATTGATGTAACACTGTGAGTTGTATTTGATGAATTATCCTGACTATTTCATGAAATTTTAATACACTTCTATGAAGGATAGAATTGATATCCTGCTGAATAAGCAACTAGTATGAACTGATAAGTCTATGACAGTTGCAACTTTTAGGCTACCAAGTAAAAGAAATTTATGCTTCTTCTGTAATCGTGGCAATGTTTCCAAGAATCAAATTGATATAGCAAATTTTTATGCCAGTTCTGCACTATATTCATCTTCGCTATAGAGTCGAATATGGAGAGTTCCAACCATGCTCTTTAATCACCATTCACCAGTATATACTCACATTTCTGAAGTTACGAATGTCTGTTGAACAACTCAACTTTTGTAAAGTTGAAACAGTAGAAACTTTACAGCAAACCCACCAGTGCCTCATCCTGATAGATTTTCTTTTGTAAGAGAGCCTTTAGTAAATCATGCTGTCTATTATGTGACCATAAAATGTGCCTCAACAGCCCGAGACTTAAGAGATGACTTCTATTATGGAATTCACTATATAGCTTGCCTAGATAATTCCCATCTTCTATATAGAAAAAAAAAAAAAAAAAAAATTGGAGGCAATCAATTATCATTGATTACCATCACAGAGTTTAAACAGAAAGTACAGTTCTTCATTCTGTTTGATGCAAATTTGTTAATCCTATTCCTACCCTTTGAAGTAAAATAAAACAGCCAATACGTACATTAATTTAATTTCTTTTTTTTTTTCTTTTTTTTTAACATTAATGTTCAAAAAAGTTAATTTCTAACATATTGCGTCTTTCCTTAATAGGTTTTCCTCTACTAATTGCAAAGTCTGTTTGTCAATTAGGAAATCAACTAACTTGAAATGTGATTAATTAGCAACTGAAGTCAATTATGTAATTCCTGAGAGATGCTCCTGAACTATCTAAAGAATAAAAATTGTAATGCTATTTGAAAAAAAAAAAACCAGCAAGTATCATATATAATTAAGAGAGAATTGAACAAGATGAATTTACTTAAAATAATATCTCATTATCATATTATGATCACTTTATTAATTAATTATATATATAACTGTAATATTACATTTCTGAGTGCTGGACTTAAACTAAGTCCGCTTCTCAAGCATTACAGACACAAACAAGGAAAAAAGAAAAAAAAAAAAGATGAAAAAAAAAATGATCATCATGGAAACCATAACATGTATGGTTACCAGATAAATTACATGGATCATATATATATATATATATATTTACTTATTAATTAGACCTAATTAGTTAACGTTAGAACGCTTCACCGGAACGGGAAGCCCGTCGTCGTTCGACTCGTAGTACGTCGAACTATGCTACGTACGCGTACATCTAGTTGCCGCCGGGGTTGATGGTGCCACAGGCGTTGAGCGACATCTTGGCAAAGGTCATGAACTGCTTGGTCATGTTCTCGATCGTCTGCCTGGTGGCGGCGTCCGTCCCCTTGCAGCTAGAGTTGCACTTGGTCGCCTTCTCGGACGCGGTCTTCACGCACTGCTTCACCTGCGCCAGGTCCGACGGCGACACCTTCTGCTTGCCTTGCAGCACCTAATTAATTGGCACATATAATTATAACATCAAAATGTTAGTAAATTAATTAATCTTGGATTTGTTTATAATTAATGATAGTATGATAGTCGTCGTCGTCGTCGTCGTCGACATCTATACCTTGGATGACTTGTCGAGCTCATCTACAGCGATAGTGAAGCTGGCCTTGCATGTGGTGACACACTGGATGTTGGCTTGCTTGGTGGCGCCGGAGCTTGAGCTTGAGCTTGAGCCACTGGCTGAGCTTGATGAGCTGCCGGATGATGAGCTTGACCCACCGGCTACAACCGATCCTCCTGCTGCGCCGCCAGACGAGCTCGACCCGCCAGCTGCACCGCCTGCTGCTCCACCAGCTGCACCACCAGCCGCACCGCCAGCCGCACCACCAGCTGCACCGCCGGATGAGCTTGGGCCACCAGCAGCACCGCTAGCAGAACCGCCAGCTGCACCGCCAGATGAGCTCGAGCCACCAGCTGAACCAGCGCCATATGAGCCTGATGAACCACCGGCTGAGCCGGCTGAACCGCCTGCGGAACTTGGTCCACTAGCCATGCCACCGGATGAGCTCGAGCCACCTGTTGAGGCTGATCCACCTGATGAGCTCGAGCCACCGCCAGTTGAGCTCGAGGCAGGACCACCGGCTGCTGAGCTTGAACCGCCGCTTGTGCTGGAGCCACCAGCTGAGCCCGAGCCTGAACCGCCAACTGAGCCCGAGCCTGAACCGCCAACTGAGCCCGAGCCTGAACCGCCAACTGAGCCTGAGCCTGATCCTCCGGCTGAGCCTGTCGGAGTGCTAGTGCTGGGGCTTGAGCCCGGTGCAGAGCTTGAGTCACCGCCGGTTGCACCCGGTGTAGAGCCTGAGTCACTGCCGGGTGTGCCTGGTGCAGAGCCTGAGTCACCGCCTGGTGTAGAGCCCGAGTCACCGCCGGGTGTAGAGCCTGAGTCACCGCCTGGCGCAGAGCCAGAGTCACCAGGTGAGCCTGAGCCAGAGCCATAACCGCCAGCACCGGCACCGGCATCGGCACCAGAACCAGACGAGCCCGATCCAGGGAAGCCAGGGAATCCAAATGAGCCTGAGCCTGAGCCCAAACCTCCACTGCCGAACCAGCCCGAGCCGAACCAGCCAGAGCCGCTGACAAACCCCGGGGTGCCCGTGGATCCACCGGCCGAGCTAGAGCCGCCGGCGGACGCAGAGCCGATATTCGGCAGGAAATGCAATATACTGCTCCCGCAGACCTTCGCGGCGTTGACCGAGTTGAAGGCCATGGAGATGGCGCTGACCACGGCGGAGATCTCCCCCGTGACGGCGTGCGCGTAGGCCGCCTGGAAGTCCTGCACGCACTTCTGCGGATTGAACTGCGAGCTGCACGTCGGGATCAGCAGCGGGTTGATGAACGTGGACACCGTCGCCGTGGGCGACAACAACAAAAGCGATGCAATGAGAATGCACGCGACCGATTGTCGGTTCGATCTCGAATTCGAAGCCACCATTGCCATGGTTTCTATTATCGGATTGAATTTCTTTAAAGATGGATTAAATTAAAGAGAAGGGATTGAGTTGAGTTGAGATGATTGATGAAGATAGGGGAATTGCGATGGAGTATTTATAGGGTGCGAACTGAGAGGCATTGACCTTGGTTCTATTCTTAGTCAATGGGTGTCGGAAGTCGGGAGTGCTCATCCTCATCCCCTGACTTACTGCATCGTCCAGTTCGCACTTCGGCCGTTGGATCGTCTTGAGAGTCGCGCTGGCGCGAATCTCGAGACAATCCAATGGCCATCGTTGTGAACTGGATGATGCAGTACATACAGCAGGGGGGATATGATTTCGAACCGTCAAAGGAGTGTGTGAGTTGTCTCTCCTTATTTTTAGCCGTTGAATTTCAACGACTTCAGATCGTCGCGCGTTCGCTCGCGCGCGTACGTACGGTTAGTTTTTGAATGTAACGGTATATAATCCCTTCAGCGTTTCGAATTCATATCCCCTGCTGTACTGCATGCATTGTGCAGTTCACAGCGTCAGCCGTTGGATTGTCTGGAGACTCGTGACAGCGCGGATCTCGAGATGATCCAACGGCTGATGTTGTGAACTGCACAATGCAGTAAGTTGGGGGATGAGCACTCGGATATCCTTCCATCTTTCAAAGGTAATTCCTCCTGTTTTTCTGCTTTTAGGCTAGAGGTGAGCCATGAATCTCTCTCTCTCCCACCACGTGTCCTTTGGATAATCGTTTTGAATTTTTAACCGCTTGTACGTAACTGATTATCAACTATACTAGATGTGTGCCTCGCGTTGCTTTGGTGGTAGAATAATATTTCTTAGAAAAAAATAAACTGAAATGGAATATTTTCTACTTCGGCAAATATTGTTGTGTAATGATAAAAGTTATTTACAACACATTTCATATTTTTAAAAACAATTATTGAAGCATACGTACAAAAGGAAGTTTAAAGCAATAGTTGTAGAGAAGATTAGTTGATAATGGTTATCTTGACAAATTTGATGATGAAGCTTGGAAAAAGTTTTAAATTACTGTTTAAAATTCTTAAAAATAAAAAAAATATATATATTTAACTTTGTAGATTGGCTATATTTTCAATTATAATTAATGTAAGTTTTATTATAAATTATTGATAATTCATTAATTTGCAACATTTTATAAGTATACAGAATTTAGATAAGCTATCAAAGAGTAATTAATTTATTGAAATTTGAGATACTATCAATTATTAACCAATCTCTTCTCATAGTTTAAAGCGTCTAGCTAGTTGATATTGTAACTTATATTTTGTATATTGTTTATTTATATTTCCAATGTCAACCATAATACTTTCTAGATTATTCTCTTAATTAAACAACTCAATGGTAAAATACTATTGGAGGATCTAGAAAAAAAAAAAATCTACTGTTCATATTACTGTTCCTGGTACTGTAGCAGTCGTCCAGGCTTAAATATAATACTAAAAGAGTGCCTCGCTTTGCTTCGGCAGCAAATATTGAGCTATATCATTTGCTTATGCTAAACAAATGGAGTTTCTAATGAATTTACAAAGCAATTCGAGTTTCCATCAAAGAATATCAAGTTTACATGAAATTTAAAAACTAAAAAGTCAAATGGATATCTCCATTTTAATTCTAATGATGTAGTGTAAAATGATAGAACTGACCACTGGATTCTTTTTCTCTCCATCGTAGAAGCATAAAGCCAAAGAATTAAAAAAAAAAGGAATAGCAAATCGTACTAATGGTTAGAGGTGGCAAAATCTGACTTGACCTGCCCGACCCGACCCAATCCGTGTTTCAAGGAAAGACAGACCGACCGAACCCGACCCGACCCGACCGAAAAAAATGTTGGCAGACGTCAACTCGATACCCGACCCGACCCAAAAAAATGTCGGCAGACGTCAACCCGATACCCGACCCGACCCAACTTGAATCCGACATTTCCATTTGGTCAAACTGATCCAACCTGACCCGACAATCTGCTACCTCTACTAATAGTGCAAACTGCGGACCGCTTTGACAAGTTTTCCCTCCATGATGATTCGGCTCTTGTTACCAAAAAAAAAAAAAAAAAAATCTTTGCTATAGCTATTACTGTAAATTGTACTGTAGAAACACATCCCAAAATAATATACTATAATAGGGATTTGAGGAATTAATTGTCAAACAATACAACATGTAAAGTCTTGTTCTTTTACATTGAAAAACGATACACATATATATTTATGAACAGAATTTCTTCTAGTACGACATTACCATGCGTATAACACCTGAAAAATAACACTGCCATCGTAGAAATTCTGCTAAGAGTTCACCTAATCACCTTGGCGTTTCTATGTTCAGAAAAAAAAAGAAAATATATCAAGTTTAAGCTCCCTTTCCGGAAAAGGAGTCTGGAAATTAATCTCGGCCCAACCAAGTTAAAGTGCTAAATATATCCATTAAGAAAAACATATGTTTGCCCAATTAATTAGGCCCAGTGTAATTCATTGACTGGGCTCATTTATTGTATGTTTGTATTGTTCTAATTTAAATGGGCAATCGAGATTTGTTTGCAAATTAAGGGCATCAATTGAAGTCTGCCCTAAATTATAAGTTTACAACAAACCAAAAAATTTAGAGAACGACATGTATTGATAAGTGTACGTTTATCATTAAATTTCTTAATCTAAAAGAGAATGACATTAGTTAGTTAAGCTAGCCTAACTGATCTCCTTTTTACTTCAAAGGATTTTCAAAATATTACTTTGCACCATTACTTGAGCATGGATCCAACATTACTTTGCACCATTTGCTAAATCCATTTTACGTCTTAATTAAGCAGCTACAACATGTAGAGTTTATGAAATTGCAGCAATGATGCTGCAGCTTAGAAGTTGTATCCCGAACTTCTTAACTACTATGAAACTGTATGCCATAGATCAAACGTACGAAGTGGTTCTTCGGTAATAAAAGATGTAGAGGTTTAAATATTATATTTCGAAATGTATTTGTTATATTTTGGAATGTATATGTTATAATTTTTTATACATCTATAGATGTATGGACAGACAGCTTTTCAATACACGCAACATGTTTGTCAAAGATGTAGTAGCGTCGTCTTTTCTCACTTCGTTCTCTCTATAACCACGTACAGTGTTGCAATGGGACTTCTGAGAATCTGAAAATTTTGTAAAAAAATCGTAAAAATGAAAAAGAAAAGTTTATGAATGCATTTTTTTTTCTTATAGATTGATAATCATCCAAATTTTAATTAATTTGAACATCATTTGTTGGCTTATCAAAATTTTATATACTTTGTAATAATTTTAATTTGACGAGCTTTAAGAAATATCAAATGCTATTTAAGTTGAATTTAATCGAAAACATAATCAATCTATTATAAGTTAAACAATACTTCTATAAACTTTTTTCTACTTTAAGAACTTTTAGTTTTGTTTTTTAATTTAAAAAGTCTATTTGTCAAGATAAACATTATCAATGGATACCTAATTATATAATAGAAGCAAATCCAGGTATAAGTAACGTCACTATTAAGTATGAATATCCCAAAACATAGCAAAAATGCAAGAACAATTTCTCATAAAACAAAATTATTAGAAGTCACTGGCTAAATTCACATGATCGGATATTAGCAAGCTCACTCAACATAATTCTCGGAAAGTCAGGTAGCCGCCTTCTATCATTGCAAAATTTTATTATAACTAACAAGTACGAGTGATACCCAAATCAAATATCATTCTCTCCAGATTAACAACACAAGAATGACAATGAATACAATTATACAACAATTTAACGGATAACTCATAATTGGTGCAAAATTCAGAGCCATGCTCTAAATAGGATGTTAAAAGTATAAATAAAGTTATAAACATCTTGAAAATAATCCATCTCTTTATTCAGCTAGATTGCTTCTCCAATCGCCTCTGATAGTTTATTGTGCCGCTATTTTCCAGCTTATCTTCTGCAAGTACCATACATACAAAATGATGGTTAACAATAATACAACTTATAAAGGACAAAAAGAGAGCATCTAATATTAATACATTTATTACTTCGAATCAATATATGTGCAAGAATCTTGATAAATATGTACTATTTAAGTTATGAAGCATTATATGCCAATGATCTAGTTTTCCCTTGGCTGCATTACCCATTCTACATTTCTATGTTAACCACAGATTTTGCTCATGTAACACCAAGAGTCCAAGATCAATCTTAGTGTGTTAGTGCACCCTCTTTTCTTGAAGGTATCTTTTGGACACTCGACAACCATTACACCAACTAATTCTCAAAAAGGAAAAACGGAACTGGCATTTTAGCCATCTTTTTGTTCTTAGTGTACCATTGCAAAAAAGTACGATTGCAGATTGACACCACAAAATTTTAGGAAACAAATGCAAAATTGCAAATGATGATTTCCACAGGCATTTCAGTAAACTCAACAGAAGAGAGACAATGGAAACTCATTAAAAATAATTGTCAGCTCTATGGAAAGAATAAAATAAACAGACCTCATTATGTGTACTTCATTGCAATCTCACGCATGAGACTCTCCGGTGCTGCACAAGAACAATAATAGTTACAAAAAATAGGAATACTTCATCTAATGCCAAATTTGAAAGTCTTTTAGTATTCATTCACTGGAAGTTAAGTCGTGACTGGGGTTGATTTGGTATTATTTCACAGCTTCAACTAAGTTCTGGTAGAAAAACTAGATTTAGTAATATTTCACAGCTTCGACTAAGTTCCAGTAAAGAACTTAACAAAAGAAACATTTCCAAATATTGCCAGCATTGTCAATTCATCCCACGCCAATAGGTACACAGGTAATTTTATGTTATGGGGTTATGGGCACAAAGAAACTCAACGAAACCTGTACAAATTGCATGCACTACTGCAATTAAAAGAATCATACCATTCATGCCGGTAAAACGTTCAAACTGACCCATTGCCTGGCGTACAAACATCTCTACACCGCTGACAATGGTAACCCCAGACTCTTGTGCCTCTCTTAGAAGCCTTGTTACCTTCGGTGCATACACTGCATCAAACACCAAGTTGTAGAATCTCAAAGCTTCCTACAAACCCAACCATCCTTAATGTCAGCAATACTTCACTTTGCTCAGGGCAGCAAATTGATCATTTTTTAGATATAATTTCAATTCATAAGTTCCCTATTAATCCAGCATTTTTTGTTTCAAATATATTTCCCAAAAAAAAAAAAAGGAAAACAAAATCCACCATCAATTCTGGCAATACCTAATTTTGTTGAATTAACAAGGGACAGTATGGATAAGACTTGTTGAATATCAGAAATCAGGTTATGGTTCGGAATTTAATCCATATCAGACTGAATATTTAATGCAACAACAGTCTAAAATCTGATCTGCTTTATTATTAAAGTTGGGAACAAACCTTCGGTATAGGCGTGCCATCAACATTAGGATACATCCCTAGAGATGTGGCATTTGCAAGAATCATCCCTTCTTCAGGGTGGAATGTGGCCAAATCTTCCAGCCTCAGTGCCTGCCCCCCTACTGAGTTTGCAAGGCTCACCGCCCGTTCTGCCAGGTAAAAAAAGATTGGTTCACACAATTCATATAAAAAATCTAAAAATAAGTATCAGAATGAGAGTTTTTGGCTATATCAGTTTTGGTTTTCATAAACGGTTGGATTTATCTTCAGATGACAAGGAAAAGTAGGTGATCCATGGCAGCACAGCTTAACAATCAATGTTACAAATGAAGTCCAACAATTCCTCGCATGGTTCCTTTTTTCTTTTGAATTAGCAAAACAAACCAAACATCTTTTGAGTAACGTAGCACAATATGATTGAAAGTTTGAAACCAAGGCTAAGTCATAAAGAATGCAAACAAATTATCTTAAGTCAAATTAACTATCAACAGGGGAAGTTATGCCATTAGCTCAATTAAAAATAAACAAGTTTGACTTAACTGCCTACAACCTTTTCATCTTAAAATGATCAAACAGCACATTTTATGCACACATGTATATCCCTTCTGATTTCAAATTATTTTTCGATTACTAAAAATTCAACTAAAGCTGTGGCAGGATTCTAAAATACCTAATGAAACATAAGTTTTAATGAACATCATTAGAGCATTACAGTGAAATATCTCAAAGAACATAGGTGTTGCTTGCAAATAATGAGAAATGAAGTGGTACAGCATTTGGTGTAATTCGTCAACAGGACCGTGTCAGAAACTATGTTAAACATGATGTTCCAGTAAGAGAAGCTGAAGCTTTTACCATAAGTACGGTTTGCAACTACAACCCTGGCACCCTTCTCTTTAGCACCATAAGCCACAGCTTTGCCAGCCCCTCCAGCTCCAACAACAACTATAAGTCTCCCAGCCAAAGGTGACACAGCATCACCTTTTGCACTAGAACCTGCAGCATCATTTTCCCATCAGGTACCAGGTTAATATAAACCAGGCATTATCATTTCAGATCTCTGTACTATTTGCACGTATAAGCACTATATTGTTCCAGCAATAACGTATGAACTATTCAACTGTCTGGTACCAATTGAAGGACCTATTATTTCTTTTGGTGTTTTTCTTGGTCGGTTGTCTTTTGAAAATTGTTGGTTAACTGCAGAATTGTTTGTAGATGAGGCCTTGAGGCCTAATATTGGTATCATTCGGAAATCAAGGAATGAACTACTCATATTGATCGTTAAAGCTGAAATCTTTTAGAGTTATTTGTCCATAACAATAAAGGAGGGATGTAATAATCAAAAGATCAATGGTAAAAACGTAAGCACTAAAAATGAAACCTTTAATCCCATCTTCAATTGCAGAAATAGCACCAATATAGTCAGTATTGTAGCCGACCAACTTCCCATCAGATGACCGTCTAATTAGTGTGTTTACAGCTCCAATTGACTGAACCAATTTGAAAAGTAGACCAGACAATAAAACTTAAGAAGAGAAATTTGGGGATGTCATCCCATGAGACCATAATAAATCTAATTCCTCCATTAAAATTAGTATCTGGTCTTTTAGTCATCTCAACAATGCAGAATGAAAGAGAACAACAGGAGAGGCAAATTATAACTTCATCAAACAGTGGGAATGAGAGGCGCATACCAGCTATTTCAAAGAGATGACTTATTAAGAATCAATCTCTTCAACTAAAAAATAAAAAATTTATGTGATCTAACTGAATAAGAGGCTATTACCCGTGCAATAGGATCAACATCATCACAACGGCCAACTGCTGTCACTTTATGTGGAAGCGAACAACTGCAAGGAAACACTAGGATCACATTTACACATTTTCTGTTTATTGTTTTTACTAACTGCAGCCCAAAATTTTTGGTACAGTTACAAATATGTTAGGCATGTGAGTCTTTAAAGTCCGTCTCAGGTCTCAACAGTTTCCATACTTGTATCCCCAACTTTAAAGACGGCCCATAAGGCTATAACCATCAATTATGCACTGAACCATAAGTTACTTCCAACTTTTCTGCAAAAATAAAAACAAAAAAATAAAAAAAATCATTGGACAACTATTATTCTTTTAACCTGAATCCAGTAAAATCTGGTGACAAATAAGTATCCAGAAACTTCACAACGTCATCCGTCAAAAGTGGTAGATAAACTCCATTGAACCCAACTGCTTTGAAACACTTATTGTGCAAAATAGGGCTTTTGCTCTGCTTAACTGGTTTTGCAACAAGACCAAGAACCTTGGTATCTGCTCTTATATGTCTGATATTATATAAGTCCAATAACTCAGCAATGGTTGGTTGACCAGGAGCTGACTCCTTTTCTTCATTAAGTTTCCCAAATGTCAAGTACCCTCCAAATTTGGGAGAAAGTATCCTTGACATTAAGCCTCTTTCACTCATGACAAGGCCTATAATCGGTGCCTGCAATTACCAGATTTCTTACAGAATGTTAAGAACCACTATATAAATATACAGATTTGAAAGAAGTTAAGTGTACTCCCTTCCCTCTCCCACCATGCTCAACCATCTAAATCCTAATATACACCACAGCACACACACTCACACCTGTATGGACTCACCTCTAAAGCTTTTAAGAACAAAATCTTTCCAAAAATTTGACAATAAATAAATTCCTAAAAATACTCGAATAAGATAAACCTTTCATATTGTGACAAGTATACTCTTCCAGAATTAACCAAATCATAATTATTTTGGTCTTTTGGATAAGCAGCTCCGAACAAATTCAACACAGCTCATTACTTTTGTGGAAACTCAATCAACTATAAGACTATATCCAGAGTAGAACACAATACATTGCTTTAAAGAGTAAGAAAAAGATTCCAGTTTATCTCAGTAAACCAGGGAGATCGCTCTTACAGATCTACCGATACCTACAAAAACATTGGTAATATATATTATAGAAGAAAGTAGACAGCACCTACATGGCAATGCACCATGACTTGGAACATTCTTGCGGTGTCGCTTATGTCAACAGCCGTTGTTGCAATTTTCACTATATCAGCCCCAACAGCTTGTATTCTAGCGACAAGTTCACTAAGCTCATCACATGAAGGGGTGTTTTCATAATTATGGGAAGAAACAATGAGCTTGAAGTTATCTGGTCTTTCCTCGGGAATCGAGCTAACAAACTTTTCAGCAACCTAAAAGAGTTGAGACATTTTTATATCAAAAAATGACTACAGAAAAGAAAAAAGGAGGAATTGTTCTAAGAAGTATGAGTTACAACCAAAGATTATTAGATTGCCTTTGAATACCTCACTTACAGAGAGCATCTGATCGGGAATAGTAAGGTTTTATACTCTTTTTCTACACTAACTGGACAGCACCTCTGCTTACAGGAAGCATTGTACTTTTATAAGCTAGGCTTAAATTGTTCCAAATCAAGCTTAAATTTGAGACCGATATGTAATTCAAAGGAAATCTAAATTTAAAAATTTATTTTGCATGAGAGGGAACCACGAAAGTAGCAGCAATGTACCAAATGCAAACCTTAAGCTCAATATCAACGTACTCTGCTCCCAATTCAATAGCTGAGCGAAGAGCGCTAAACCGCGTCGAGTCGTCTCCCTGGTATTGCCCTCCCTCCCAGTGTGGTCTGACAAGCCAAAGATCAAAACACCATCAATTAAGAACAGGCAACTCGAAACTTCTGAATTTCTACTCAAAAGAAAGCACAACAACACTACACTGTCTTGACATTACTTGTCATTTTGGTCTATATTTGGCTAAAATATTTTGATCTATGTTTCTTTTAGAACATGGCAGGAATCTATTGAAGTCTCGAAATGCTAAAACCCTTGAAAGTTGACATGACTTTAAAAAAATTGTCTTATACTGATATTTTATTTCAATTTTAAGTTTGTAACTTTAAATTATCATGCAACCATTATTAGAAACGTGACAGTTCAGGCTTGATCCAGCAATGAGAACCGGGACTCCGGGAGGAATTAGTAAACAAACTACATCCTCACTTAATTACTCTATAAATAGCAGTAAGTAGATAGATCTTGCTAGCAATCAAGGTTTGCTTAATGCGATTGATGCTCTCAGTCTCATCTCACAATGCCACTCCAGCACACAGCAAATCAATCATCAATCATCAGTGAAAAGTAAAGGGAGTTGAGTGAGTAAGTAACGAAGAGTGTACCGACCGGTAGGTGATGAGGACGGGGAGGGTGCGGTTGGAGATGAGGCGCGGGAGATCGGCGTCGGGCTGGAAATGGCGGAGGAAGTCGAGGCGGATCTCGACGAGATCGGCCCCGAGCGACTTCGCCCTGGCCATGTCCCTCTCCATCTCCTCCACCGTCGTCGACACCAGCGGCGCACAGATCAGCGTCATCTTCTTCTCCGCTCGCTCACTCTCAACAACTCTCCGGATTCCTCTTTCCTTTTCTTCCCTTTCGGAAATCTAACAAAGCGTATTGTTGATTGATTTGTTTCTGTGCAGTCAGTCCTAGTTCTTAGTCCTCCCTTGGACCTTACCAACCAAACCAACCCTTTCTTTTTTTTCTTTTATTTCCTTTGTCGACGCACGGCTTTACCAAACTTCTCAGGCCGTCTTATTAGTGTGTATTCTCTGTCGAACAGTATTATTTGGCGACTGTACCAAATAAATCCGTCTCCAGTTCATATCCTCTGCTGAGCAGGAAATTTACTGCGCAGTCCAACCATTGGATATGCTTTGAGATTCGTGCAACTCAATCTCTAGAAAACACCTCTAATCTACAGCGTTGATTCGCTGCGCAGTACAATATTGCGCAGCAGAGGATAAGCACTCCAGTCTCACGTTGGATGTTTGATGTTTCTATGATTCTATCACGCGCTCTTTCTTTTTCTCTTTTTCGGGTGTGGAGTGTGGGGTGGACTCTGGACAAAGGGACCCGTTTTCCTTCTTTATTTTCTCGGTTGGTAATTGGTGGGTTGGTGGTACTTTACTTTGCGTTGCGTAGGTAGTAGCTTCACTTGCTGTTCGGTTCGGTTGGTCTCTTTCTCTTTCTCTCGCTGACTCGCGGGCCCACACAGGCTCGCACTGACGCTGAGAGCCTGAGACCGACGCTAGTCGACGTACCGTTCTTTCGGCTGACGTAGGTGTGAAACGGGGACGTGCTCGAGGATTGTTAAAATAGATGAACATCTGGACCGTTCAAATAGATGAACGTCTCAGATTTATTTTGATCTTATTCTTTCTCAATTCCCTTTCCAAACCGATTGATGGAGTCTAGTGTTTTAAAAAACCCCGAGAGGTCCGAACCCGACCCGAGAAACCCGGAGAAAATGGACCGACCGACTCGACTCGGCCGTCTGACCGGGGCAACCCGAGAGGACCGGGAGGGACGGTCCTTGCAATGGTAGGTATTCATGTTTCCAGAAAAATTCTCGTGGAAACCCGGGACCCGACCCTACCCGATCCGGGGTACCGGGGCAACCCGAGACCCGACCCTACCCGTCCCAAGGTACCGGGGCAACCCGGGACCCGACCCTACCCGACCCAGGGCAACCTGGGATCCGACCCTACCCGACCCGGGGTAATAACCCGAGGTAACCCGACTTGGTTCCAACTTTTCCCGCCTATGTTAACAACTAATATAATATTATTTAAATTTATTTTTAAGAAAATTTTTTGTTTTACAACAAATATAATTATTAAATTTTTTTTCTGATTTTCTATGTTATTTTTTCGGTATAAATAATATTATTTTAATTTTTTTCATTTTTAATATAAAAATACTATTTTCCTAACTTTCAATTGTATAATATAATATATATATATATATATATATATATATATGATTAAAACAAATAATTTTATTTTTTATTATTTTTTATTTTTTTAAGTATATTTTTCGATTTTTTGTAGTGTAAAATAGGTGTATTATATTTTTTATATATTTTTTTGTTTTGTTTTCTTATTTTTTTGATATATAACTCCGAGACCGGGAAACCCGGGCAACCCGGGAGGGACGGTCCTAAGCTAAGTCCAATCTCCTTCCCCCCAAAATTTTCCCAAAGTTTCCCGAACCGGGAAAACCCGTGGACTGGGGAAACCCGTGAACCGGGGAAACCCGTGAACCGGAGAACCCGTGGACCGGGGCGGGTTTAGACCGACCCGGACCTACCCGGACCGTTTTTAAATCACTAATGGAGTCCTTATCTGTTGCGATCCAATGACGGATGCTTTTTAGAAAGGATTTTTGAAGAAATCTCAACCATCTAATCTGAATACGAGGATTCTGAGATCGGATTTGGATCACACTTATTTCAGCGCCTAGCTGATAGGTGGACTGTGGGAGTGGTAATTTAATGGGAATCCAATTGATAGCAATATTTCGAATTTTTTTAGTAGAAGCTATACAATATGAATAAAATAATCAATGTTTCATATATAATTTTAAAATTTTTTATACCATAAATTTTTTTTAAGCTATATAGATCAAATTTAGATATAATTTGAAACGTTTTTTTTATGTTAAACTCACGAAAGACCTTTGTGAGCTTAAAAATATCATAGTTTTACTTTGAAAAATCATTAAATACCATCACATATATTATTTTTAACGATATTTGAGGGTATCAAACATTATTTAAATTGTCAAGACAAGTATTGTCGGTATATAAGTTCCACAACAATTTTATAAATAATTTTCTATTTTTGTATATAGTTTCCAATGATTTTTTTAACTTATTTAAACTATAGTTTTTAAAATTGTCAAGACAAAGTATTATCAAATTAAACATTTCGTAATTGTTCTTCAAGTCAAAATGATAAAATAAGAAACCAATTTTTAAAACATTGAGTCAAATAGGAGGATGGCTTGAGTGCTATGTATAATTAGTGACATATTTTATCATAGGTATCTAAGTCATTCATTCACTTTTAGGTATAAAATCAGTAGCATTGTAAACGAAGATGCATGGAAAAATTAAGCAAGACTACAAAAAAATGTTTTCATTTATAACAAAAATAAAATTGAATCAACCTTTACAAAATTGTAGGTACCATATAGGTAAGATTCATATTAAACATTATAGTTGATGGTGGTGGTGTTGCGAAGAAAGGTTTAGATCTTAGAGAGACTACAGATGGATAACGGATGTCCTTCTCAACGACATTGATTGTGGACCTAAAAACAATCAAATGGTTTAAATACCCATACCAAAATATATCATTAACTACGCGTAGTACGCAAACCATACTCCTAAAATAAATAACCAAGTTTTAAAGTACTAAAATAGATCCATTAATAACACATATAACCACTCAATCAAGATGAATATTATACATATAACGTGGTATCAGTTTCTTTAATGTGACGAATCTGCTCTTTTTCTAAGAGAATAACCTGACCTGTTTTTTCAACCTCAACCGTTAGATCAAAACAGACAGACCAGATTGGTCCCGTTTAGATAATAGGGGGTATTTCATAAATAAATTTGATCTATTAATTTTAATCTGACGGCCCAGTAGAGAGTAACAAAGTCCTGTAATCTTAAAATAGAATAACTGGGGATATGAACTCCAGCATCTGAATCTCCCTTTGGAATATTCTGCACGAATCTCATCTCATCTCAGGCAGCCGAGCCGAGATCTATAATTAATTAATTCTGAATGCATGAAAAGGGAGTTAAATGGAACATAAATAAGGTTTCAACAACCTTTTTACTGTAAATTCCACGGTTCGAATGAACAGTGTCATTTATTTTTTCATTTTTTTTGGGGAAATTTTTTTTTTTTGGGATTTTTTTGGGGGTTTTTAATTTTATTTTTTTTTATTGTCCAAGTGAAAGTATATGGTGCGGAGTATTTTTTAGACTGCATATTGGCCCGTTTGAAGACTGTCCACAAGGAGTGTCGTGATTTTGAACAGTGCTTTTTTTTTTTTGAATTTTTTTTGGGTTTTTTTTTTTTTGGGATTTCTTTTTTTGATTGCCCAAGTGAAAGTATATAGTGCGGAGTATTTCCTAGACTGCATCTTGGCCCATTTGAAGATTATTCATAAGGAGTGTCGTGGTTTTCCAGATTTTTCTGTGGGGGTAATAATTATGAGAAATATAACTGAGTTAGACTAAAAATAGAGGAGTTAAATTCCTTATTAATTACTATCTCGCATTTATGCCTTTTTTTTTGTTTGTGTAACATCATTTAATATGGTTATAATTTATATGGAGGCATGTGGATTTCGTTGTGGATTAGAAGAAATATGATCCTTTCATTTTTTTTTTTCAGTTGGATAGTTTCGATATACTTCTAGGTACAACTAAAACAGTGCCTTTTTTTCTTTTTTTTTTGGGAATTTTTTTTTTTGGGATTTTTTTTTTTGGGATTTCTGTTTTTTTGGGTTTTTTTTTTTTTTTTTGGATTGCCCAGGTGAAAGTATATGGTGCGTAGTATTTCTTAGACTGCATCTTGGTCCGTTTAAAGACTGTCCATAAGGAGTGTCGTGGTTTTGAACAGTGATTTTTTTTTTTGGGATTTTTTTTTGGGATTTTTTTTATTGCCCAAGTGAAAAGTATATAGTGCGGAGTATTTCCTAGACTGCATCTTGACCTGTTTGAAGACTGTCCATAAGAAGTGTCGTGGGATAGTTTTTTAGGCCGGTCAATATTTAATTTGTTGATAGTATTATATGTGACTAACAATTATATTTGCATCTATTTTCGATAAAATTAAAGTAAAGAATTGAATTAATCGCGCATAGTTTCCTCAAAGGCTCGAAGTCGAACCAAACAAACAAATGTTGGGCCGCTGTGTAATACTACACTTGCGGACTCTTTTTACTTTTACATTTACGAAGTGAGCCCTCAAATATCTCAAACAAAGAGTCCGCTAAAAAAGCGCACAATAAGAGGATAAGGCGAAGAAGAGGAAGAACAAAAGAAATACAGCGAGAGGGAGCTCTACACCTGACCAGGCTCCTCAGTCCTCACTCACTCCGCAGCAATGGCTGCCATAGCTGCGCTCTTCTCGCCATCCCTATCCTTCCCTTCTTCCTCTCGCAGAACAACAACGACCTTCTACTGCTCCGCCAAGCCCCGCCACCCCAGAAAGCACCTGCTCGACAGACACAGAAACAATGAGGTAACTCCGTAGCTCCCCACTACATGTGTTTGTTTAATCTAGTCGAATTACGAAACGGGCGTCAGTCCGACTCCAATTCATAGTCAAAATTGTGAGCTAGGATATTATTGAAGCATGACAACTGAAGGAATTTGGCCATGATCTTTCATCTGGTTTCAGGTGGAGAGAGTGTCTCAGAGAAGGGGGAAGGAGGATGGACGCGTGGCCAAGTCGGTGAAGAGCAAAGAGAAAGGCTTGTTGTATGATTATGAATTGGAAGAACAACAGGCAATATATCTTTCTTCTTTGCTCGCTCCCTTTTCATTCTAATTTCATTAACATTTAGCACTTATCACAGATGGTGCTTTATTGATTATGGTGTACTGTAGATTATCAATTACTCCTACTAACTAAATTTGAATTGATCAGGAACCTGACGCAATTGAATTTCAGGGATCTTCGTTTCTTGATTCTGTTGTTAAGGTATGGCTCCTTCATCCATTTTCCCAGTAAAAGAAGAAAAAATCTCAATGGATATAATTATGAGCCGTGACATTTCATTCAAAGTGGGGTGCAATTTAAGAATTGTTTTATTATTGGACAATCAATTTTTCAATACCTCTTGATGGTTACACCTAATCTTGATATACAGCCTGTATAGAGTATATAAAATTTTAAATTTTGGTTCTGCTAAAGTTTGTTCACATGTCACTGTTCTTAAACTTACGCTATCCAAGCACAGGATACCATGTAATAGTTTTATTCCTTATGTAACTTGAAATATCACATGCTACCTCTTTTATGGGGAGCCAGCAGGTTGTTGTTCAATATCACTGAATTGGATAAATAATGCTATAATGGCACTTGAAAAAGTGCATGGGGGTAATATTCTATATGTTTTGCTGGGGGCATACGAAATGAATGCCAACTGAAACATATCATTTGTCAAATGCATTCACTAGATTTTGACATTATTTGTGCTTATTGTTACTCAGGTATACTGCACACATTCTGCACCCGATTATTCTCTTCCGTGGCAGAAGCAAAGGCAATTCGCCAGCACAGGCAGGTATGCTGAGTCAATATTTTAATCTATATATTCTCCGAGATGCTTCCAATTCAAGTCTTACCATATTAGTTTTGGTGCTGACAAAAACCATGTGTTACCATATTATACCTGCAGAAATGTAACAAACCGTGGTTCGTCTTATCTTACTCTACTTGGTCCTAGGTACCAAGTGAATATGCTGGCCTTTGTCAATTGTATGCAATTTACCATGCTGTTCTTTTGCCAATTAGTACTTGCTAGTTCAGTGTTATGTTGCTTTAGTTTGTCTACGTATGAAGAGAACATAATCAACATGCTACCATTGCCTGTTTTGTGCCAATTCCATGCTAGTTTGTTTATACTTTGTATGACCTTTTACTTTAGCATTCCATTTTAGGTTTTGATGATCACATTTGTCAGACGAACCATGTTTTATACTTGTGTACTTTTCTTTTTGTAGTGCATTTTTGATTGGTGATGGGAAACTATTGACAAATGCACATTGTGTAGAGCACAGCACTCAGGTCAGTGTTAGGATAAGCTTGTTTTCTTGGTTTTTCCTATGTTTTCCTGTCATATCTTCCTTTTTTGGCTTTCAATTTCTATTCTCATTGGATCATCTTGTTTTTGAAGTACTGTACATCTTCTACTAAGACAATGGATTGGGTTGAATGGGTTTCAATTATAATCAAATGAAGGTAGAAACCTGAGCTGGGCAATTATCCTTGGCCGACCTAATAAATTTGGGTCTGTCAGATACTTTGGCATGTCAAATGGTAAAGTTGAGTATACTTCAATCGTACTTGTGGAGGACGAGTATGTTGTACTTAATTTTATATCTTCAAGTGAAAAACATAGAGCTAGGTAGGAGTTTGAGAAGGCTGATAAGGACTTGCTTAACTACCTGATTGGACCTATTTTTATCAATATGTTGGTCTGGTCATAATGTGGAATTTCAATTAGGAATTAAATTTTTTCAGCCCTTGTTTTGCTGTACAGGTTAAGGTAAAGAAAAGAGGAGATGACACTAAGTATGTTGCCAAGGTACTCTCTACCTGACTAACTCTTCTAGGACATGATTCATTCTTTAAATCTTATAAACTATTTTGTTTTTAACAAATCTTTATAGTAAGGACACTAAAAAAAAAATGTGCCTCGGTGAGGTTTAGTATCCTTATGAATATTTGATGTATTTGTGGTATTGAACAATATGGTGCTTTCCTGTTTATATTGGAGGTGGGTTATTGGTTTATCTGTAAAATCACTTCAAAATATTGTCAAAACAAAACAAAGATCGAAGATAGCAAGATCCAATGCTCAATTTCCTGATGAACTCTGATTTGATGGCATTTATGCTGCTCATTAACTTGAATTTCAATAGGTTTTGGCTATAGGCTTGGAATGTGATATTGCACTTCTTTCAGTAGAGAACGAGAAATTCTGGAAAGGCACAAAGCCTCTAAGATTCGGCCGATTGCCTGCCCTTCAGGTCAAAAGTTTCCATATTTTTTGTTTGTGGCCTTTTACATATATAGACGGACCTTGATTTCGTATTCACCACCAAGACTTGAACATTTGATTATGCTCTGGGGTGTCAGATAACCAGCAAGTTGATGTCTAAATTGCCAATCCATAAACAAAACCAAAAGAGAAATGATTCAGTCATTTTGTCTGAAGTCAACATTGCCTACAAACTGATATTGGATGAAGAGTTGGTACTCTTGAATTGCTGTGGGCTTTTAGGTTGATGTACCATCTTTGATCTTGATCTTTTAACTATATATAGGATCCTGTGACTGTTGTTGGATATCCACTTGGTGGTGACACAATTTCTGTTACTAAAGGCATTGTTTCCCGTATCGAGGTATGTAACAATATTATTTAGACAACAAATCTGTAAGTTCACTTTATTATCGCACTTGATTTTTTTGAAGGGTAATCGATGAAAAAAAAAGTATTCCAAACATTGGGGTGAACTGTAGATTTGAAATTTAACTTGCGAAATTTGTGATAAACAGAGGTTTAATTTTGAAAATTTTCAACATTCAGACTGCTTGATATATGTCTGAGAAAGATCTCTACTTGCACCAATTTAAAAACGGAGGGAAAAGAATTGAGTTAATTTGGAGGGAATTAAAATATTCTGAGTCGGTTGAGGCATAATTGCAAATCAAGTGAATAATTGAAGTAAAGAACTTAAAATTAAATTCAGATTATTAATTGATGGGATTTTTTGACAATGAGACTTGAGCAATCTAATTGCTTGCTTTACTGATTGTAACCCTTAATATTGGTTCTCGGATCTCACTAATTAAGGAAAAAAACAAAGAATATGAGATGTTTTGTTTCTTATATATTGACACATTAACCAATGCCAGGTAACTTCATATGCACATGGCTCCTCGGATCTTCTTGGAATCCAAATAGATGCAGCCATTAATGCTGGTTTTATTCTAAACCCTTCTATGCCAATAATGAATGCAGCACTTTCAATTTCCTGTCAATGGAGAACTTTTTTTATTTTCAAAAGCTTTGTATATGTACTTATAACCAGATTTCTGAAATTTGAAAACAATCCTTCGCTTCACACAGGAAATAGTGGGGGCCCTGCATTTAATGAGCAAGGAGAATGTATTGGAGTAGCATTCCAGGTATATTGTAGCTTTACATGCCACGTCTCTGACTTTTCTGAAAGGCATATGCTTGTAGAGGGCTTAAGTGGGTTTTGAGTATCAAGCTTTGGTTGAGAGTTGTCATTGACAGTCCAACTGTTTCTTTATCCTTGTAGCAGAGCATATTCTCAATACTTTGTTAAGAAGATAAGATAATATTAAACTTCTACATTTGCGAATAAGCATATCAAGCAAACTTTTTAGAAGGTTGCAGTTTAGGCAATTCGGTGCTACATCTCTGTCGGGAACCGTCTGTATCTTCTTACTACTATTTTGATCCTGGAACCTTATATCATGATACCAAGCAGGATACAATTGAAAAAAACCCATTTTGTTTGCTTTGTGTCTTTTTTTTTTTTTTTGTGTTGTCTTAATATGTCTTACAAAGAAGTACATTTAGGTTTACAGGGGTGACGATGCTGAAAACATAGGATATGTTATTCCAACTACCGTAGTGTCCCATTTCCTTAATGATTATGAAAAGAATGGGAAATATACTGGTATGTTTACTTGCTTATTTGTCAGTTCCAAATTTCATCGACTGTTTGCATGTCTAATATTATTTAAACTTGGTGGTATAATTTTGCCTAGCTTTGACTGTTCATGTCTATAATCTTGTTCGTATTACTTGACTCTGTTTTCATATGTGTGGCTTGATTGAGCTGTCCCACATTATCATTGAAGTGTTTGTTAGAAAGAAATGAAATAGAATGAATCAGGAACAGAACAAAGTGATGCAGATAAATTGAATTAAAAGAAATCCAATGTTGATAAATTGATGTTGGTCAAGACTTGGGACTGAAACTATAACAAATTCCAACGCCGATTTGAATTTTAACTAACCATTCCTATGTTCTGTATGGTTCAATTTGATTGTTATTTGCTTGTGTCATAATCTCTCTATCTATTTGTATTATATCCAGGCTTTCCTTCTCTGGGAGTTTTACTTCAAAAAATGGAGAATCCAGCACTAAGCGAATGCCTGAAAGTGTCTGACCATGAGGTATATATACTGATAAATTTTGAAAGGAAAATTCATATTGAGTTTCATGATACAAATCTGCAAAAACGAAAACTAATATATCCTATGTAATTGATTTACTTTGAGCCAATTTAATACCAAATATTTGAAATACTTATCCTGGTGTAAAGAGTATCTATTAACATACTTTGTATTGTTCACCTTTTAGGGTGTCCTGGTCAGAAAAGTGGAACCCACCTCTCCAGCTCATGAAGTCTTAAAGAAGGTAGATTTTATTAATCTTATTATTCAAATCCATAGGTTTATTGAGGACAGTTGGAAGTATGATGTTGTGCAGTTTGAACTCTCCAATGATTTTTTTTCCTTTTGTTTTATTTTTCAGGGGGATGTGATTGTAAGCTTTGATGGTATTAGTGTAGGAAATGAAGGAACTGTGCCTTTTCGGTCATCAGAGCGCATTGCTTTTCGTTATTTAGTAAGCCAAAAGTAATGTGCTTTCCTGATCTTTTGTTATTTGCATATCTGAAGTACCTAAAACTGGTATTGATCCATGCTATCTTTAAGCAAATGGAGGTCATATGTCTTTTTTGGTAGTTTGTTGACACTGTAAATGACCTTTTGTCTATATTACCTGCTATACCATAATATATCTGGGTTTAGGGTTTGCTGTTCCTGTGAACTGTGAAGGACTTTGTTTGTCTACAGTACCTGTTATTACCTGGCAGACTTTTCATTCCTTGACTCAAATTTTAGCCATTTTTGTGATTGTGTTAGGTACTGTGGTGATGTGGCGGAGATCGGTATAATTCGGGCAGGTAACCAGATGAGAGTGAAAACTGTCTTGACCAAAAGAGAATACCTTGTAAGACAAAATCCTCTTTTTAAACAGAAAAGAGTTTTGACATCATGTTTTAAGTTAATTAATTAATTCAACAACCTTCAAGTTAAATCGATAGTTTGATCTTTTATTATTAAATGTGTGGCTCAAGTATCTGGGTTTACTGTCTCTAGCTTTAGGTTACAGTATTGTTTAAATAATCCATTCCAAAAAAAAAAAAAAAAATTAGATGACGATGCAGCTACATGTCATTTTGAATCTAACATAACCTGGATTCTTGTTGAGACACTTCTCAAGAAGACAAGAACCATGCAGAAATTAGTATACTTGAAGAATTTTTTATAATTCATCTTTCCTTATTTCTTTTTGTTTGATTAAAAGGAATACATGATAAGTGCATGTGTTTTCTTACAAGGTACCATATCACATGGAGGAGAATCCTTCATATCTCATAGTTGCCGGCCTTGTTTTTACACCATTATCTGAAGCTTTTCTAGAGTGAGTATTTCATGCCTATCTTGTAAAAGAGTAAAACTCCTTGCAAATTCATTTAGGCAATGTGGTTTTGTTTGTTTAAATATGTTATTAGATTTACAGCCTAAGCCACACTAATTTGAGGTTGTGGTGTACAAACTGTTGAACAAAGCAGCTTATCTTAGGTCATTTTTAAGAAAAATTTTGGGTCACTAATGACTGCCAAGTAGGGATGAAAGTTGCCTGTTAGTACAGGATTGGATTACAAAGGCTTCGCATTGTTCTGAGATTATGACTTAATGGCTGAAATAATCATTTTCTTTATTCTATAATGCAGAGAAGAAGGTGAAGAGTCTTTAGGGGTATGCTTTAATCTAAAGGATAAATAAATTCTAGGATTACAAATTTACACTTGCCTGTATTCCTACCATCTCTGTTCAGTTTATAAGTTTAATTGTATGTCACTTTTGTCCATTTCCAGTTGAAACTGTTAGCAAAGGCACGGTATTCATTGGCAAGATTCAGAGGAGAACAGATCGTCATTTTATCACAGGTCCAATAGTCTATCTGATGTATTTATTTACTTAAAGTACGGGATAACATGGTAGATGGTAACTCAACTAAAGGATTTCAATTATGGTGTGGCCTGCATACCAGTGTATGATTCTTGCCCAGTATTCTGATTCACTAACACTTCACAGTTTTAAATGTTCAAATATTCATGTTTAAGCATTGACTGGCCTCAGTAACTAAAAAAAATGAAAAATCAATTTGAGCTATGCAGACTTGTCATTGCGTATCACTGTTTCATTATTTGGTTGGGAGTGGGGGATGGTCTTTGTTATGTATTAATTTTCTTGTGGTAAACTGCTTGTCACTTTGATTCATATATCAGGTGCTAGCTGATGATGTCAATATTGGCTATGAGGATATGGGGAACCAACAAGTAACTCTTATTTTTCTCCTTTGAATGTCACGTTTTATGACATGCTCCTTTGTATATGCCAGGTGGTTCTGATTGAGTTATCTATGTTACAGGTCGTAAAGTTCAATGGAACTGCAATAAAAAACATTCACCATCTTGCTCATCTGGTTGATGGTAAGTTTAACTGCATGTGTCTTTACCAAGGCCTAGTTGACAGTTCAGTGTTGATGTAAAATCGGATATAAATCAAGCTTGATTGAACAGTCGGCTTAAAAGAGTTAGAAAATAGAAACCATTATACAAATCCCAGATAGTTAAATTTCATTTAGTTTCTTTGATCCACGCCCATACTAATGGAAGAATATAATACAGATAATGCATCACCATCGTAGTCGGGACGCAATGTCAGTACTACAGTCTCATGCTAACAATCTCATTAACAATGTTCATTATGTCTTTCTTGTAGCATGTAAAGAGAAGTACTTCATATTTGAATTTGAGGACAACTATTTGGTGGTGGTGGATAAAGAAAAGGCCGCCGAGGCCTCACCACGAATCCTGAAGGACAATGGAATACCGTCAGGACGGTCAACTGACTTGTGGGAGCCGTATGCAGACCCTAATGAAGATAACAGATTATTGGATTTAGATATTGGTGACACACCCATTACCAATAGCGACATGGAGTCGGAAGGTTTATTATGGGCATGAGGTGGCTGAAGCAGAGCTAAAATATGCTTTCGAGGAGATTCAGCGGCCGAAGGCGAAATTTCTCGTTTGTTGGCCGGGCTCGAGTTCCGGGAGAATGCTTGGAAGGAAAATGGTTAAAGAGCAACTGCCGGTTGGCACATTTTTGATGTTAGAATGCAATTTTTTTTTTATTTAGTGAGAATGTAGTCTAGGAATATTTTTTTAACTTGTAATAAAATTCATCATTCGTAAGTTATGGAATAAAACTTGCATTCTATCTATTAGTGTTTGTTTATGAGGCTTGTTTTGTATTTTTTTTTTCTTTTTGTTGTGTGCAAATTTGACCTTGATGAAAATTTTATCCAGTTAATTTTTTTAGAAACGAGAGTTTAATTGTGCCATAATTTTATAAAATAGAAAATAAATTTTGAATAAAAACTAAACAAAAAAAAAAAAATAGTTTGAACATTCCATTCCATGCGTCATAAAAAAAAGGTTTACCCGGACGTAATTTCTCACACTAAATCAACGAAGTAGATCTATCCGAGGCAAATCCTACGGCAATCAGGAGACCCAGAAAACTCACCGATACTGATAGTCTAATACCGATACAGCTTCCCGTCCGGTTTCCAATCAAGTTTGATCATTAAGCAATTGTTCACTTATTATTATTATTTTTTTTTTTGAGATAAAAGATACTTATTATTTATTTATTTTTTTGAGATAAAAGATAAGAGTCAAGTTACTAAATTTAAATAACTATAAAAGACCATATCCAGATTCGAATTACTATAAAAGACCCATCCGGGTTTCGAACCCAATTGTTCACTTATTATTTTTAGTCAAAGTTTTTATCATGAAAACAATTGTTGTTCATTTTTCAATCAATCAAAGATTCATCATTAACTAAAATAATAATTAATTGTTCATTTTGATTTTGAGTCGTATGTAGTGTCCTCAATATTACGAGGAGGAATCCAATAACCATGAATGTTGGTGAACCATTTTATTATTTATATATAAATTAACAAATATAAACCATTAAATGTATTCTAAATCATCTAAATAACATATACACAAAAAATGATAAAGTTTTAACATTGTTTCAATAGTCATCAAGAGAAAAAATCATAAAATTTGAACCGTCGATTTTTGTTAATGCTTGATGCATATACTACATAGATAAGGTTTGAACAAACTTTTTACTGTGGGTTCCACAGTACGAATGAACCGTGAATTTTTTTTTTTTTTTTTGGAAATTTTTTTTTTTGGGATTTTTTTTTGGGTTATTTGTTTATTTTTTTGGGATTTCCTTTTTTCCTTTTATTGCCCAAGTGAAAGTATATGGTGCGGAGTATTTCTTAGACTGCACCTTAGCCCGTTTGAAGACTGTCCATAAGGAATGTCGTGGTTTTGTGCTTCTTTTTTTCTTTTGATTTTTTTTCGGATTTCTGTTTTTTTTTTTGGGATTTTTTTTTATTGCCCGAGTGAAAGTATATGGTGCGGAGTATTTCCTAGAGTGCATCTTGGTCCGTTTGAAGATTGTCCATAAGGAGTGTCGTGGTTTTCCAGATTTTTCTGTGGGGGTAATAATTACGAGAAATATAACTGAGTTAGACTAAAAATAAAGGAGTTAAATTCCTTATTAATTACTATTTCGCATTTCTGCCCTTTTTTTTTGTTTGTGCTATAACATCATCTAATATGGTTATAGTTTATATGGAGGCACGTGCATTTCGTTGTGGTCTGTTTTTTGGGTTTTTTTATTGCCTAGGTGAAAGTATATGGTGCGGAGTATTTCTTAGACTGCACCTTAACCCGTTTGAAGACTGTCCATAAGGAGTGTCGTGGTTTTGAACAGTGCTTCTTTTTTTTTGGGATTTCTTTTTTTTTTATTGCCCGAGTGAAAGTATATAGTGCGGAGTATTTCCTAGACTGCATCTTGGCCCATTTGAAGACTGTTCACAAGGAGTGTCGTGGTTTTGCAGATTTTTCTGTGGAGGTAATAATTATGAGAAATATAACTAAGTTAGACTAAAAATAGAGGTCTTAAATTCCTTATTAATTACTATCTCGCGTTTCTACCCTTTTTTTTGTTTGTGTAACATCATCTAATATAGTTATAGTTTATATGGAGGCATGTAAATTTTGTTGTGGATTAGAAGAAATATGATCCGTTCATTTTTTTTTTAATTGGATAGTTTCGGTATACCCTCTAGGTATAACTAAAACAATGCCTTTTTTTTTTGGGATTTTTTTTTTGGGATTTCTGTTTGTTGGGATTTTTTTTTTTTTGGGTTTTTTTTTTGCCCAAGTGAAAGTATATGGTGTGGAGTATTTCTTAGACTGCATATTGGTCCGTTTGAAGACTGTCTATAAGGAGTGTCGTGGTTTTGAACAATACCCTTTTTTTTGAGAATTTTTTTTTTGGGATTTTCTTTTTTTGGGATTTCTTTTTTTTTTTTTGGGAAATTTTTTTTTTTGGGATTTTTTTTTATTGCCCATGTGAAAGTATATAATGCGGAGTATTTTCTAGACTGCATCTTGGTCCATTTGAAGACTGTCCATAGGGAGCGTCGTGGGATAGTTTTTTAGGCCGATCAATATTTAATTTGTTGGCAGTATTATATGTGATTAACAATTATGTTTGCATCTATTTTCGATAAAATTAAAGTAAAGAATTGGATTAATCGCGCGGAGCGCGATCACATGCCTAGTGTAAATAAAATCAAAATGATATATTTTTTTGTGTACACATAAAACATGATATATACAACACATTCTATCAATTAGTTTTGTCATTTAACAATTTAAATTGTAGTTATTTCAGATTTAATTTCATAGTCACCGATCGGTCACAAAAAATATGGTTATTTCATCCCTACTCCAATAGTATACGTCTGTTATAAAATTTGAGATAAGAGTTGCAAATTTTGTGTATGTATAGACACGTAGACAAGATCTATAAAACGAGGACACTCAAACAATTCCTAATTGTTTGTTTCTCGATCAAAGATTTTTATTATCTAATTAGTCATTGAGTACTATATAGTGTGTTCATAGATATAACAAATAGCTGACAAATGAAGCTCAATAAACTCTATTTGTAACCACTGTACTAACAAAAAATAACCAATGGACATGTTGACACTTGATATTTCCCGTTCAACTTAATACTGTTCCCGCCAAATGACCTCTTTTACTTCGGCTTTTTACTCCTCGGAACCCAATCTGAGCGCGCCTTTTTCTGATAAAACGAAAATACGAAATTGAACTATTAAAGATGAGACCGGCGGCGACAGCGTTGGCTGCGGAGGCGCCATGGACGCCGCCATTCTGCACCATAACAGCCGTCCACACCGACAACGTCGCATACCGCGCCTGCGCTCTCTGCGACCGGGTTCTACACGACGCCGCCAGGCCCTGCTCCCTTTGCTCCCACCGGACGCCTTCCCCGCCCGCCAAGCACCTCTACCGCCTCCTCCTCTCCGTCGCCACCTTCGACCGGGTCTCCACCGTCATCGCGTTCGACCGAGCCGCTCGGGTCCTCCTCGGCTGCCCGGCAGAAGAGTTTTTACAGTTCTGCTCGGATCACCCCGGCGCTGCCCGTAAAGCCGGGCAGATGTTAGAGGGGGAGATGTGCCGCATGACGCTCAAAGCGCCCAAGAAGAGCAATGCCGAGCACTTGAGGGTCGTCTCGGTCGAGCCGCTCCGTTCCGAGTTCCGACCCGTTATTCATTCGTTGAGGGAGATTTATGGTAATGGTGGAGATTCGGTGAGTTTTGCTCATGCCTGTTAGGTGTTCGATGAAATGTCTGAATGACGATAACTGAAATTTGAAATGAATGCCTTTAATCTTTTGTTATTTCAAGAGAAACATCATGCGTCAGAATGCATCTAGACGTCCATAGACACACTCAGAATGTAACAAATACATCCGATTCTGTAATAAACAGATCTGATTTTGCAACCTATGGACGCTATAGATGGATATTCTATGGATAAATAGAGGTTATATTATGTAATGTAATGCCACTTCATATATCATAAAAGTATGATGGATCCCTTTCATGCTTGCATTATCATGCACATTGCAATTAGCATTGTAATTCGGTTTTAAAAATGTTGTATTGTTGTTCACCATTTTATTGCTTTGCATGTACAATCAACTTTTGCATGATAAGGAAAATTGTATATTTATTTATCACCTCACATGCATGGCATCAACATCTGCATGATTGAAAACTAGTTTATTTGTTGGAGTTCTTGTTTAAAATTGACTACAAAAGTAATGTCACTGTGAAGTGTAAACCATTCTTCGAATACAACGTTGGGAAATTCCTCCATAGCAATTACTTGCATTAAATATTGTTTCGCTTCGTTAGGATATTGGATGGAATTGAACATATTTTTTATCTGAATGGGGAGGAGGAGGAGAAGAACCAATTTCAAGCCTCTCCTTTGTTGGTTTTGATGATGAGGTGCTATTGCTGAGTTACTGTCTTGCCCTGTCCCGATCTCTGAAATTTTGTTGCCTTGCCTGGTAGCATTATGGTATTGCTACTACGAAACAAGCATTTGGGACTAAATTTTGGTACCAAAATTTGTTTCAAATAGTTCAGTTTGGAACAGTTACGGGTGTCATAAATAACCGATATATGATATTTGTTGTCGTCAGCCTGGATTGGTGTCACATAACTGTAGTGTGATTGAGGAAAGCAAAAAAGTGATAGTTTTTTGCAAGGTTTATGGAGTTCGAAGAAAAGGTTACTAATATCAAATTTTTGTGAGCTAAATCCACTATTCCCTTACTCTCACTCAGCTAGTCTTTGTCTCAACTGTTTTAAAAGCAAAAATAGAGGAATAAAATTTTCTTGTATGCTCTTGAAATTTTTTTCTAATTTATCTTATTTCTTCCTTAAAAATTAGTAAGAATTTCACTTCTTAATTCCTATACGTCCAGTAATGAGTAATGATATATTGAAATATTTTGAGTATATTATAGAAAAACATCTTGCGTCCATTGAAAAACTGTCTATACGGTCATAGATGTATACAGAATGTAACAGATACGTCTCGAAATGTAAACATATACATTCAGGAATGTAACCTATTGACGGTTTTTCTATGGACGCTAATGTATATATGAGAGAAACAGAAAAATCAACTATACATACGGAGTGATTCTGCTATGGATCGGCTAAACAACCTTTTATTTTGAATCGAGCTGTTCTTATAAAACATGTCTCTTTGATTGTCTCTAAAAGACACATCAGAACTATCCGATTATGAAAAATTAACGGTCCATATTTCATCTGATCCATAGCAGATTTAGCCATACATATATACAACAAATTTACGGCCCAGTTTCATAAACAAAAGACATACTAACATAACAAAACGAGCCTGAATAAAAAAAAATCCATAAAAGAACTCAACTTATTAAAAAAGCCCAACCCAATAACGGCCCATTAACATTTGCTTCTCATTTTCTCCACTTCGGAGCATCAAACGGAGAGACGAGACAAGGGCGAAGCGAGGCGATGGCGTCGTCACTGAAGAGCATCCTGACGGCGGCGGCGCTGAGGGGGGTGACGGAGGCACGCGCCTCCATCTTCGGGCAGGTGCTCAACCCCACGGGGCAGCGCTCGGTGCACAAGATCCTGCGCAAGAAGATGATCGGCGACTACGTGGCCCAGTGGTACCCCTACGATATCAAGTACGACGACCCCAACGCCCTCGCCCGCCAAGAGAAGGAGTACGTTTGTTTGTTTGTCATTCCCCTCCCTTTTACTTTTTCTTTGTTACTTGTCAGCTGGTTCGCATTGGTCTGCGACTATTGTGTTTGTGGTCATGCCTGCCAGGTGTTTGCGGTAATGTCTGTTGTTGCACGGGCTTGCATATGTTAAATTAGTTTGGTTTGAGAAACATCTTGCGTCCATTGAAAAACTGTTCATACATCCATAGACGTGTACAAAATGTAGCAGATAGCCAGATACACATCGAAATGTAACATATACATCTCGAAATGTAACAGATACATCCCGAAATATAACCTATGGACTCTAGGTAGTACTCTTTTGGTTTCATTGTGTTAATGCTTCAAATTAGTGTAAACTCAGTGTTTAATTTATGTGTAATGACGTTTGATATGATCCTTCATATGAAATGGAAATAAAGACCGTAACTTTTTTTTTTTTCAAAATTTAATTTTGGGAGTTTTCTGTAAGTACATTGCAATATAAGTTAGTATTTTGTTCACGAGGATTGAGAAATGACATGGTTGCATCCTCTTACAATTTCAAATTTGACATGGTTTAGTTGCTTAGATGGGATTTGGGAAGGATTTTAAGTGGCTGTAATTATGTGAGATTGCTTATTGGTAAGAAATGGCACTGCTGCACGATTTTAGGTCCTTTTTCCTGCTGCTGTCAGCAGTATAACTGCCGATTCCATAAAATTAAGATTGTGATTCATTTGTGGTTGCATTGTTGGTATACTCTTGTCTCCCTCGCTTTTCTCATGGTGATAGGAGGATGTGTGCATTCTTCTGATGTAGTTAAGAAAATTTAGTGAGAAAATATAGGAGGAATGAAAGAAAAAAAAAATGAGTAGGTTGAAAGAATCACTTCAAGAAAGGAGTAATGATAAACATGAATTAGTTTTTTCGTGCCATTTTTAATTGGGAGGAGGGGATGGGGGTTGGAATTAGGCAACACATTTAGTATCATATGTACTGTTATGATTACTTTATGTTTTGGTGTACTGCGGTGCCATCTTCAAAGTCTCGACAGGTACATTAGAAATTGACCCTTCTATAAGGCCCCTTTCTTATTGTTATATATTTTCAAGTTTATTTTTCTGTTGTTTACCTTAATAATTGATTGAAATTTGGAACCAATATATGTACAATTGCATAGATTAATCTTAATTGAGACATTACTTACAAAGATTGTGGGTTAGTTGCTCGCGCATGTGTTGGTTTGCGATGCTTTTGGGAGCAACTTCTGATGTCAACATAGTTGCAATCCTTGATATGAACAAATATTAGTAACATTGCTTGAATATATATTGAAGACCAGTCTAAATTTTCCTTTTATTTGATAGGCGGTTATCTAAATTGGAAATGCTTAAGAGGCGTGGAAAGGGTCCACCGAAGAAGGGACAAGGAAGGCGTGCTGTCAAGCGTAGCAAGTAGATGCATCCTTCACTCCTTTTGATCGAGTTCAATAAAACTAGAGACATTGTATTCTTTTTTTGGAATGTCTGGTTAATCTTCCAGGATGAATTACTTAGCTTTTTTAAAAAAATTTGTACACATTTTTCTAAAGTTTTACAGACCCTGATATTGATAGGAGCCAATTTTTTCATGTTTTTAGTTAAAGTTTTGTTTCATGCACTCTATAATCTGTTATCGTCGGTAATTGCTCGATACAATGGGAATAACATAGTATATCTATGATGATGATTACGAACTATCTGGGGAAGTTGGCACTCATTTTCATTGATTGAAACATTAATACATGACTATATCCTGCCTTTCATAATTCTTCTTTACTTCACTGGGTCACTTGAATTATGACAGGTAGTTTTATCTCTAAGTTGTTTATTTTCCTTTTTAGCAGATACCGATTTCTGTATGGCATTTTGTATACGGTTTTAAGCTACTGTTAAACGATAAACTTGATTTGTTACGTTCTAACTCTTACAACATAAAACTGAGGCCTAAAATGTAATCCAACCTTTGTGTTTGTTCTTCTGGAAACTCTTTCATAACTCTTACGCGATAAAAACAATACTGATATAAATCTTAAGTTTGCTGAGATTCTAATGGAAATCTATCATCAAGTTGATGGAGTCTGCTATATAATTTTCTTTCAAATGTTAAAAACAATAAAAAAAAAAAAACGGAATGATAATATTGAAATCACATACTAACATCAGCCCTTTCGTTGGCAACACATATGAACAGTTATTTAGCACTTGACGAAAGAACCAAACAAATAAATAAATTGATTGCCTATTTTCCTTTTTTACTGAGAAGGATGTTTATTATTCAAGGTCCGGCTTGCATTGAGCTTTGTCCATCAACACGTACAAAGTTCAAAAACTGTACGTGTTCGCACTTATCACAGTTCAGTATGTGAAGACGATACGGTGACTGCCCATTGGTGGATGAGCCCTGGATAGCCGTGTGAGGCAAGCAAAACATCATCCTGCTTAAATTATTTACAAAAAATGGAATTTACAATGAATCTGTCTTCTGATTCGGCTAAGCTGTCATCAAGTTCAATGCCTTCCCGAGTTGCTTCCCATAGAAGAGATTCTATTCCCAGTTTATGTAGCTCATGGAGTCCCCTCTCAACTGCTTTCACAACAGATAATCAAAGGAAAACAGAATTGAATGATTGATTGCATGGGATCAAGAAAGATTTTTACAATATTATTGTGCTAAGCCTTGGATTATCTGGTACATGATATTCCACATCCTGACACAACATTTCTCTTTTAGTTTTTCAAAATAGATGCCAGCTCTAATAATTATAAGCAAGTCCAGCAAACCTCTCAAAGTTCAACAAAGTAGTGATTCATTTCTTAATTATTAAAACTGAGCTTGATGTAAAATGAAACCAGACAAGAATTGCAGAATGAAAAAAAATTGAAAACAAATGGTGCTTACCTTCCAAAGCATCTTGAGAGCTACGAGAGTGCTGGTCTTGCTCAACCCAGAATTGGAGTCTCTCGTCTGCTATATCTTCTTCTATTCCATGGGTTTTTGCTCTCCTCCAGTAGTATGCTAACCATGCCTATTATTAGATACATGTTAGTGAACTTCCGTAGTGTACACTGATAAAAAGCACGTTACAACTAGGTTTTTGTCATCAGTAGAACTTTGTTCTTACCGTAAATGTCTTTTTTGAGCTTACTACAGAACCATTTCAGCTACCCTTTAGAGAATGGCACCAATCAGGTTTGGTCTTACATATAACTTGAAGGAAAGTAACATTATGCTCTAATAAAGTCAATTAGAGTCTTAGAAAGGTTAAAGGGACATATACCTGCTTGAACTGGACATCTTCTTTCTCTTCTTCGCTAAGATCTAAAAATATTGAAAACGATATGTTGAAAAGATTGCGCTGCACAGATGAAAGCATGGAGACAAGTGCTCGCACATATAATAAAAACACTATCAGAGAGATAAAGACAGAGAGACTGACTAAAGACAAATCCGGGGCCTTGACCTTCAGCTTGAAGTAGCTCATCTACAATGATCAAACAGCTAAATTTTTATCTCATGAATTGTTAAAAAAAAAAAAAAAAAGATTCACACTAGCTCCACTTGATGTCCATAGCTAGACAAGAGTTTTTAAAATAATCATGACAGTTATCTATAACAATTTCAAATTCAAAAGGAATCTTAGAGATATATCTGTAAGGAACCTGATAAATTCTTGATATGAGAAAGCCGGTCTTGCGACAAAGCAATCCTAACAGCATCCTCAACCTGATATAAAATAAATATAAGGCAATTACTTTCAATTTCGAGATTTGTAACTACAATAGTTCCTAGATGCCAGCAAACTGTTATTCCATGACGAACTTCATTAATGCTAATATCGCCTCAAACTGCTCAAAATGTTTAAATTGTGCCCCTTATAGGTTATTTATCTGCAATGAAGCCAAAAGAATATCTCAAAGATAATTGAAATTACTCGAGCTCTTATAATGATTAAACTTCAATCAATCTTAAATTCTCAACCTGATCATAGAAACGACTTAAAAATTGAAGGTTTAACCAAAGCTATGTCAACACATCAACCAAGTTGGCCAAAAGACACGGATAAAAAATGAAAAACCTTCAGTGAAGCTAATTCACGCATGCCTTTCTCAACCAAAATCATGTTCAGCAAGTTTTCTTTAGTATCTTTATAGGCATTTGTATCAAATGCCTCCTTTTGCCTTTCCACCTCCATGTCAGCTCTATCTGCCCAGTAAACTTGTTATGTTTATCAAATATTATTGTTTCCTAATTTAGTCAAAACAGTTCCTCAAATATCTTCTCTTTTTGTTTGGTCATGGTTTCTATGTATCTCATAATAAAACAGGCAGAGCGAAGTGTTTTGGTGTTCACAGGATATATGTGGTACTTATTTCTCAAGTGTTTTGGTCATAGTTTCTATGTATCTCATCATAAAACAGGACGAGCAAAGTGTTTTGGTGTTCACAGTCTTGTATGGTTGCAGATAAAAATATTCTGGGAGCTCACACTGTGAAGGAAGATAACATTTACCTGCTAAAGCGTTTTCTCTGGCTTTCTGTCCAGCAGATAGCACAGTTTCAAGAGGATCAGAAACTACAGATGACCAGTAATCATACTTCTCCTCAGCTATATCAGCGTATATACCTAATATAAGCCAGAGTATTAGTATCCAAATTTTCTTTGGCTTGGACACTGTGCCAATACTGACTCTACTCTCAGCTAGAAAATGTATCAAGTAACTTGCGGTAGAACAACAGTAATGATAAAGAAAATGGGAAAAAAAACTGCAAAATATAATGCAATTAATTATTGCACTTTATCTTGCAATAATTGATAGGAATTGGTAACCAAGCCGAAACAGCAACATGCGGAAAGAAAAATTATATCATGGTTTATTTGTTCATTGTACCGTATTGCTTGCACAATTTCCAATGACGAGCCAACCAGCATCTCTTGAGCATAACCTCCTCCTGCAAAGAATTTTCCAGAAGATGAGTTCTTAAAATGGTTTTAAAAAAGCAGATTTCAAGAATATCTTATGCACAGTAATGCCTAGTAAATATTACGTCATATACCCTCACCACGGCCAGTCAAAATTTAGTTGGATAGATCTTAAAATATTAGAAAAATACTAATTACGCTCTGAGAACTCTTCCACCACCCTCCCCATGGTCATGCCTCACTCTCCATCCAGAGTTTTTCCATCTATACTTACATTTATTTATACTTCCCTTCGTACAGTTTGCATTTTTAGGTGAAGTTCTTCATTTAGTATTATATTTCCATGGTTTGTGCCATGTGCGATATAAAGCATGGTAAATTATCCACGTATATCTCCTCCTCTACACAACCTTTGTAACTGAAAAGCTTGAGATGAAATTGACCAAATACGGAACAAGTATTTTGTGTTAAACAAGTATGAGTTCAATGCCTTGTTACATGACTCCTCGTAGCCTTAATTTGCAAGCTATGAACATTTGCTATGTCTTCAATTGTTTTGTGAACCTAAACCATTTTCTTAGAACTTTTTGGATGACTGTATGACTGGTGTGCTTCATATCTTGAGGTTCTGCAAGGGCACAAATGAAATGTGTACTAAAAATTTAAAAGATTCAAACAATTGTTGTCTTCAAATAGTCAAAATATGTGTGCACACCTTTTCTTCCTGGCACAACTTCATTCTTCTTGCCATTTTTCTAAGAGACTTGAGTTCAGTGTTCACCGAAGTACTGTTAGGTGCAGAGGTATCTGCTTCAATGGCCTGAAAAAAAAAAAAATAATTTCATTTGTTAAGCTCTCTATATTCTGATTTCTAAACCTTCATGACATGTAAAATATTTTCCAATTTTACTGTGCCCATATAGGTCTGGTTTATATATGGATTTGTATACCTTGCATGTTTCACAGAGGTTAAATTATGTTAAAAAGGAAAGTCATTGACATCTTTACTGGTCAGCATTTCATCATATATTACATCCTTTCTTTAATTGCATCTTGTGCACATTTAACTTTGCACATGCGAGATTTGTCTGGTGAAAGGTCTGAGAGACAGCAACTGGTGTATCTGATTACAAACATGATAAGACAACAACAAAGAATTCTTAAAAACACCACACCTCTCTCTGTCGAAACATTGTTCCTCTCCTGAGTACATTTAAGAAAAAAAAGGAGAGTCAGAAGCAGATGGTGTTGGTATAGTAAAAAACCTTGTATACATTAGACAAAATATTACCTGCTTAGTGTATGAATTCCGTTGTATGTTCTGTTGCCAAGAAATGAAACCTACATTTTTAGCAAGCAAAGAAGGCAGGAAATGTTGTTTCAGCTTGTATCACTATAACTGTTCTATTAAGAAAATAAAATCTGGGAATAACGCATTACGTAAGTACCCAGTAGAATTTGCGAATTGAAAGTCCTTAGTGAACACATATTTCAAAAAAATAATTAACAATTTAAAATGGCTAACTGAACTAAATTAAGGGCTGGAGATAACCTTTTTATCAAGTTGACTAGCCTTTGATTCAGCCACTTCACACCTTTCCTCTGCTTCATGAAGCTGCCAAGACAATAACATAACATTACAACGAAGCACTGGGGAAGAGAAATTAAACGTTCTCTAAGAAGTCGATAAATTTTTACAGTTAATTATAAATAATCTGCATCAGAAGTAAAACATTCAACCTTTTGAAGAGCATTATCATTTTGTTCCTCCAGCACATCAATCTGATGTATCACAGAAACACACTATCCATTCAAAATCATTTTATAATACATGTGAAAGTATGATAATGAATTTTACAATCAAATTAAATTACCATACACCATAGCACTTCTACATAAGGATTTACCTCATCTTGAAGATCCAAGGAAGAAGATACAGGTGCCTCTTCTTTCACGACCAAGCTTCCCAAATCAAAAGACATACTGCAGACGATAAAATAATCGGTACGACATATGCAAGTCACAAAAAAATACACCATCCACATGTAAAAGAAAGAAATGCCTTAACCATTATGCTCTAGTTTAGCCAATTAGTGAAGTTTTAGCACTAGCTTGAATTATTTATGTCTCAAAAAATAATTAATGCAACCATCCCAAATATGATTAGCACTAGCTTCAATTTCGGTTTTACTTCATTTAAATTTGCAGAATTTAACACAATTGAGATTAAGAAAGCGCCAATTTATCTGAAATTATCAAGTCAAACTCTCTCCATTATCCAGATGAGATAGCCAAGAAGGATAATACTCAAGCAGCTCATAACTGATGAAACTAATTACTGTTCATATAAAACACAAATGCACATCCTAGCCACAGTTAAGTTTTGTTGTGCAATTTCACAACCTTGGCCAATCCAGCTATAAAAGTTGGCGTAATCGGCACAATAAAAAATAAATACCAGAATCATTACCCTTTCTCTCTTCTAAATGTAGTTGGTAAAGTTGATAAATCAGATGCCGAAGAGCTTGCAGCAGGTCTTAGTGTTTGTCGAGTTGGAGGTAAGGTACTGGGTCTTACACCAGTAGCTGCTCGACCAGTAGTTGTAGGACGGATTGTACCGGTTTGTTCATTAAGATAACGTCCCATCTAAATAAAGAAGTAATAAGTTGTTGTAGGGGGAAGCTTGATAATAATATTGATATACCCTAACAGAAGATCAAAAGAAGGAAAATTTTGGGATGCAATACAATATTGGCAGATATACTTTTCAGTAACAAAACCTGATAACATTTGCATATGTTGCAATTTAAAGATGGATATCAGTGCAAAGTTCCTAAATCTAATATGAGGCTTCCATGGAAAGTTTCAATTACCGCAGGAGAGGGTGTCCGATTGTGAGACGAAGGAAGGTCGATAGACTGAAGAGAAAAGATGATAGGTAGTCAAATAATTTGAATAACCATTACATCAAAAGTTATGTTACACTACTTCAAAGTACCATGTCTCATTTCCAATGTACTTGGTTTTAGGCTCTGTTTTTCATCCTTTTTTATAATCAATTTGTTCTTTCTATTTGCTATCGATCTTTTGGTTCCCCGAATAAACTGGGATCACAAAGATGCTAAAATCAACCACAATTGTCATCTTGAATGAGTCATTTATTTTGAAGTCATGGCCACTATTATTTCTCGTATCCAGAATACAGAAATTTTGCTATTTTAGAGGTTTAAAACAGATGAAGATCACATGTCCATATAGTAAAGAAGTACATCAAAACCTTGATCATTGTAAGACACTCACCGCTTGAGAAGTAGTGCGGCGGCGAGGTGTTGATGACTCGAAGGACTACATTGAGAAAGATCAAGATTAGTAGTAATTAATGGGGTGCATACTCACCTCTCAGGGTTTTACATAAGAGGTAAATTCTGGAGTGTACAAAGATCATTAATTTGAGAAGAAGAATGAAAAGAAAGATGAGATATTTGATACCGTCTGAGAGATGGAGGAGCGAATGGAGCCGCCGCGCCTGGGCGTGGGGGTGGAGGTATCGAACGAGTGAACGGAGCTGAGATCATCGTCGAGATCGTCGTCCTCGGCGCTGCTGTTGTCGGGGCTCCCAGTGCTGGCCATGGCGGCGGCGAGACGCTGCGCGGCGGCGCGGGCGGCGGCGTTCTGGCGGCGGCGGGAGGCGCCGGCGAGCGAGAGGGAGGAGTCGTTGCGGCGGTGGTGGTGGTTGGGGTGGAGGGGCGAGGAGGCGGCGGTGGCAGAGAAGGGGTGGGGTGGAGAGGCGTCGGAGGACATGCTGCTCTGGCGACTGTGCGTACTCTTCTCCATCGGAATTGGAGATGGAGATGGAGAGGATCGGAGGGGAGGGTTTGATCTGAGATGGTTGATGATAGAAAGCTTCTGGTGCTTGATGGAGGCTTCTTTTGCTTTTTTTGGCGGAGAGAGGGAGGGAGAATGCGGAGTGCTCATCCTCTGTAGCGCTGCATTGTGTAGCGCAGGATGTGAACCGTTAGATCATCTCGAGATTCGATCATGCACAGATCTCGAGATGATCTAACGGTTTATATCCTGCGCTACACAATGCAGCGCTACAGAGGATATGAAATCGAGAATTCGAGGGTGACGCGAGGAGAGCAAACGCCCCGCACCCGCGCATTTCGAAAGATTTTCATAGATAACCCTCGAATCTATAAAAACTAAAATCTAAGAATATAATATAATCATGCACCGATAATATTTTCATAGCTGGTCTTGGCTGGGGCGCACATTCTAAGTACGCCCCGGATAAGAAAAATAAATGTTTTTTTGGGGCGCACTTAGAATGTGTAAGTGCGCCTTATTAAAATTCAAAAGAAATATTATTTTAATTTTCTAAGAAATAATTATTCTATATTTTTCACGAGCTTTCCGAAATGTGGTTGTACGTTTTTTAGAGAGATTTCTAAAAAAAGTTATATTCATTTAAATATCAAACTTTTTTATATATTTTTCGACGAATTTCTAATTGTTTAGTATATCAGTTTCATTTGCACGATTCCAAAGCATATCAGTGATTTGTTCAAGATATATAAAAATTAATGAAGTTAAATTTATTTTTATTTTATTTATGTATAAAATATCAATAAAACTTGTGTAATTTGATAATATAATATTACGTACTTAAAACTATCACAGATCGGTGCAGCAAGTACTAAAGTACTTTGGGGTCGTTCGGCAAGGTGGTTGGCTTAAATATTTGATAAGCACCAAACATATATGCATTTTTTATGGAAATTCATAGGGTATTGCTTAGAATACCGGACCTAAATACTTTAGATTACCTAAGTTTTTATCAAAGATCATGTTACTCCTGTACGTTTGTGTTTCAATGTGTAGAGAATGAAAAGATGAAGCCAACGCGACAAATGGGGCTCAATTTGGAGCAAGGATGAAGGAGAACGGAGCAAAACAAGCATGTAAGTGCTCAGAAGAAGTCCACACTGCGTGCGGATTGAAAATCAGACTGTGTGCGGCCCGATTCACCCGGCATGCGGCCTATAATTCAGACCGCACGCGGCCTGGTTTTGCGCACAGTGTTTCCAGAGCCCCTCCGCTTCACCCGATCACCCCGCGTGCGGCCTAAGTTCCAGGTTGGTTTCCAGGCTATTTTTGCGCACCCTGGACTATTTTAGGCCGTATGATCTCATTTCAACTCCGATGGGAGAACCGATCGATCCTATGGAAAGCTCTTTATAAGGAGAACCTGTGGGAAACTGTTTGAAAAGACTTTAAGCAAAGGAAACCACGAAAGGAGGGGGGAGTCAGATCAAGGGTTGTGTTCTTGTTCCAAGTTTCCTTTCTCTTTCTCCTTCTCTTCTCTTCTCTCTCTAGGATGATTTCTTCTTTCTTTTTGAGTTCTCTCTCCACCATGGAAGAGTAGAACCTTCTTTCTAGGGTTGTATGGCATGTAAACAATGATACTTTGTTCTTCTTAGTTTAATCTTAATTGGTACTTTTTAATGATAGTTGATAATTTGATTTATGTTTGCAATTGACAATTGTGTTAGAATTGTTGTATGAAATTTACCATGAACAAATTTAATTGCAAAACCCTAGGCTAGAGATCAAGGACCGAAAGGTGAAGTTGATAACCGGACCCAAACATAGACTTAGGGATAAGAACTTGTATGCTTGTTGCTTAGAGGGTTCTTAGTAACTACGGAACCCTAGTTTGATCCGAGACCATTAGAGAAACTTAGTGACTTGATTGACGATTAGGCTAATCACATAATTTAATGCATTTAGGGTAGTAAGCCGCAAAAGGGATCCTACCTTAGATAAGGACTGCGCCAGGACCAATAGGCATGTTCTAAATTGGATTAGAAACCCTCAAATACTTCAACTTGAAATTAGGACCATTAGATTGAGTTAATTAGAACTAGTATCTTGTTTATGTCCGTATAACCCTAGATTTTCTCAGCATCTAAATTTGCGTTTGATTAATTTAGTTTACTTTAGTTTGATTTAGTCTTTTAATTTCTTCAACTCCCAATTTGACCGTCTAGATAATTGAATTTAAAAATCATTAGTGCAAAAGCTGTCCCTGTGGATCGACCCCTATTCTATACTGCAATTGTAGGTTTAATATTTAAGCCTCACTAAGCCACACTCGTTTGGAAAAAAAAAGGGCTTAAGAAAGCTCAAGCCTTAAGCCATGAGTATTGCTTCCTTAGGAATTCAGGTAAGGCTTAACCCCGGTCAAAAGGAGGCTTAAGGAGAAATTTTTAATCCGTGCTAAGGAGCTTGCATTCGGAAGGATTAAGAGACTAAGAAAGCTAAAGAAAGTCTAAGGAGGTGTTGCCGAATGACCCCTTTGAGATTGGTTGTCGTTGCAACAACCGATTCCGATGATCCGATTTCATATCCTCTGTAGCGATGCATTGTGTAGTGCAAGACGTGAACCATTAGATCATCTCAAGATCTGTGCTAACACAAACCTCGAGATGATCCAACGGTTCACGTCCAGAGGATGAGCACCCCGATGATCCGATTGGAAATTTGGAAAATCATTTATCCATTATGCAAGCCAAATGGCGAGGTATGTCAGAATTGTCAAAGGGAAGAAAATGTATAAATCGTCGACTGACTCAATTTTCATGCCCTTGGAGGAGGTCCTGGCTTTGCAGTTCTAGAAGAGTTATCTTCTCTTATCTTCAACCCTTGGTCCTCGATAGTTTTTATTTTTTTAAGTTTAATTTTAATTTAATCCTTTAATTTGTCGCATTATTTAAGCTTGAATAAATTGTCTTTTACATTTTCAGTTCTCTGTTTTATATTAGATTTATAAAAAAAATCTAATCCAGCAAATTCAGCTCATCAGGAGTTCACACGGTAAGAGATTTGTTCTGTTCTTGAATACTGTTTTCACATAATCAAATTAGAGAAATTATTATTTTATTAGTTAAATACTTTTTTTTTTTTTGAAAAGTTGGCAGCAGCTACCAACCTAGTTAAATACTTTTTCATTGCATGGAATCGGACAATGTGGATACAAAATTACAGACTAGCTGACTCAATCCAATAAGTTTATACTATTTTACAACTTATTATATCAAATAGTTGAAATTAATTTTATCTTTTGTTTTTTTTTTTAATTTAACGAAGTCGATGATTTTACGTCACTTGTGTAAAGAAAAAAATCAAAACTAAAAATTGGAATTTCTTGATAAAACTATTGCAAAATTTTAACAAGTCTATTGAACGATTTATGTATAAAAATTATATTTAAGGATTATAATGTCCATGATAAATGAATCATGGTATAGAATGAGCAATAGAAAATCCGATGCCTGATTAAAAGAGGCTCTGATGATTTTTCATCTCCAATTTTCAATCAAGAACATCTTTTTCATCAACTTTGTCACATTTAATTAAGGATGTTATGGTCCAGGAATCCCAATACTTGGTTCTAATAGGCGTTGAACCGATGGACCAGGTCCCGCCCAGAAAAAAATCAAATCTCTGTGTGCCTTTCAACGTCAAATATATTTTGATAGAATCAGCAAAAAAATCAAAATAAACTGAATTTCAATTCATGTTTTCTTTTTATTATTTTTAACTGCTTGGAACGAATCAATTTTACAAGCAGCAAAAATCAAATCTCTGTGTGCCATTTGCATATTTACTTGTTACTGTAATTGTTATTATTACTGGACTGACATGAGTGCTGCAGTATCTAAATTAAACAAAAGTGCAAGAAAGCAAAACAAAAATTTTAAAAATAAAAAGTTAATAAGAATATAACAAAAGAGGAAGCTTTAAAGGAGCACCGAACAAAGTTCAAGCTCCATGATATATGTTCTCAATCTAGACATCAAAACCATCCATATCTTCAACTAACGGCTACTAACATGACTAATGAAAGCTAAATCTGCTACAGGGGATGATACGGCATGTAACCCAGCGAGTTCTTCACTTTGGCAACAATCTCACTGCACTGCTTCAGCAGGCCCAGGAGCTGTACAGAGATGTCCACCTCCTCTCTCTTCTTTTCCTCGAAGGTACCGAAGGGTCCGTTACGGGTTGGCTGGATTGGATCAAACGGTCCCGGTACAACTGGCTCATGAACCGGTCTTCGGTCGCCAGCCCATTGGGCTGAACCTGGTCGCGCTCCTAACAGTGGGGGTGGAGGGGGAATGTGGCGCATATCGTACGGAGGACGAGTTGGGTGCGCAAGCGGGGGACGTGAAAGAAGAGGTGGCGGTGGAGGCAAAGCAGCTGATGATTTGTTTGCGATGCTGCCGCCACCATCATCACTCACTGACGGTGGGAGTTCAAATCTGGTGGATTTGGAATTAGTACGGTCTAACAGGAAAGTAACACGGGGCCCGTTACCAGCACCAGCCGATGCCCCCGAGTCTTCACCAGGCCTTTTAAGAATCGATTTGGTTGGCTGAGAAGACAGAGACGGCAAGGGCCGGTTCTCAATCGGCTCTTGTACAACCCTGCTCTCAGGACGAAACGAGACAGGTTCAACCGGGGACCGTGAATCAGACTTAATGGTTTGCTGACTCGAGATCGGATCAAGTTCTCGAATATAGTACTGCACCTTTGACTGACCAAACATTTCATTAGAGTTCACATAATTAAGAGCTGCTTTCGCGTCGTCTTTGAACCTAAAAGTAACTTTGCACATGTGAGAGTTCCAGTAGACCCGCGTGTTGGACAGGTCGATCTGGCCGAACCGCGCAAGCTTGGCCTTGAGAGTCGCTATGGTAGGAAGCGCAGATTTCAAAGGGAACTTCATCATCAAGGCGGTAGGAGACGGAACCTTAGGCGCCGGCGGAAGCTCCGGCTTCTGCACCTTAATTTCCTTCCTTTTCTCCTCTTGAATCACCTTCGATGCACTTGCCAAGGCAGCCTTCTTCTCGCTAGCCAGTGCCTTGATCTTGTCGATCTTCTTCTTTTTCTGCACATTCAATTCCTCTTGACGGTCTGAAGGGCCCCGTTTCCGACCAACCACTGATTGACTTGTACCAGTACCAGTACCAGTACCTAAATCTTCTGCCCTTTTCAACCCTTGCTTCTTGACCAATTGTTGCTTGGCTGCCATTGCAGACACGAGCTTCTTCTCTTTCTTCAGTTTGAGCTTCTCGGCAGTGGCGACAACAGGTTTACCAGATGCAGCCTGGTTATCCAAGCTCTTCTGATAAACAGCCGACCTGAACTTCAGAACCAAACTCCTGACAGGGGCAGCGGCGTCGCGTTCCTTCCCAAACAACGGCTCGAGCGCCAGTTCCCGCAGATCACCTACAACCTGCGTCGTGTCGAGATCTACCGAACTGAAATCAACCGGCGGTTTCTTCTTCTTCTTCTTCTGTTTCTTCTCCACACTGCCTTCTCCCTCGGACTTAACACCAGGTACGGCAGTAACGGCGCCGATCTGACCGTCAAGCTTCTTCCTCTTCTGCAACGCCTTCTTCTCCTTCTCCTCCCCCTCCCCCTCTTCCTTCCTCTCCCTCCTCTGCAGCACGTAACTCTCCTCAGCCCCCGCAACCTCCGCCGTCGGCTGAGCAGACGCAGACGGACTGACAAGGAAGGAGGTGGTGTCCGGTTGGCCATTGGCAGCAGCGACGGGGTACGACAGATCGGGCAAGGGGGAGGCCGCGGCTGCATCATCGCGCCGCTTCAAGAGGTACTTATTGTCGTCGTCGTTGGAGGCAGCTGCGACGGCGGCCGCGGCGGTCTTCTTGGAGGGAGTGCTCTTGAAGCGCGGCTGGTGCTGGATCTGCGACAGGGGTTTGGGTTTTGGTTTGGATTTGGATTTCGGGATCTTGGCGGCGGCGGGAGCGGAGGAGGCGGAGGCGGATGCGAATGCGGGTCGCTTTTTGTTGTTGGGTCCGCTAAGGGTTTCCGCGATCTTCAGTTTTCCGCTCAGGGGCACCGCTGTGAAAGTAAGAAAAGATAAAAGGTCAGTATGGTAAGTTTGTTAGGGGGAAAGGAAATTAAAAGAAAATTAAGGGGTTTTTGAGGGAAACATAAAATTATGGAACAAATGTACATGTACATGTACAACATAATATATATTATTATAGGAATTTTTCTATTGAGTTGACTTGTATAGATTTTTAAGAAATTTTTTTTTTCTTATTGAATGATTATCCCATATTTTTTTTGTGAAAAAAAAAAAGAACCAGCATGAGTTAGATTGGAATGAACGATCCTGGTTGTTTTAGTTAAATCTGATTTCATATAGAGAATTCTATAATTATATATAATCATGTAAAGTATAATACATTAATACAACAAGGTATTATATGATATAATAAGTAGACATGTCAATTATCGAATTGTTGTTGTTATTGTTGTTGTTATTATTATTATTTTAATTGTTATTTATTATCATTATCATTGTTGTTGTTATTATTATCATTATTATCATTATCATCATCATTGTTGCTGTTTGTTATTATTATTATGATATTATTGTTGTTGTTGTTATTATTATTATTAATATCATAAGTAAGGTATAATACCACTTTTCGGGAAAGAGGAATAAACCACACAATAGAAGTATAAATTCCTAGGAATACGCAGTCACTGAGCATGATTAGCTGCCCCAAACACTACCACTAGATCAAAACAGTGTGACGGCTTTCCTTATCGTAGGAGCACTAAATTGTGCGCAACAGCCGAAAAGCACTGATTTTTTGTATTTTTATTTTGAGAGCAGTTAGAATTGGATTGGTCCCCGTTCCAATTGGAATCCCAACGCGTGCAGTTCCGAGGCTTTGGACGGCCATGCATTTAACTTGTTCTTGTAACAATTATTTACCTCCAAATTTATAGGGGCAGAGAAGTTACTAACGATGGCACTTTCCCGCTGCATTCTGTGTGATTATATATAATTTAGAAAAGAAATACTTACTACTTACTACAATATATAAAAAAATATGGACATTTTCAAATTGTTTGGCAAAAAAAAAAAAAATGTTTTGACGATACCTAAAACTTGGAAAATGATGACACTACTATCTGGACATTTTTTTTTACCGTGACTCTAACAGTCTAACTAGTACTGAGACTACTGACTACCATTAAATCAGAAATAAAATCAAAGAGTTGGGATGTTTGCACCGTAATGCACCAACTCATTCGAGAATGTTAGGAGTTAGGACACCCAAATATTTGCTATATACCTACCTCGAAAAGATGATTCTTGGATCGATTGACTCGCAAAGAAGAACATAGTTACTGGATACGGAAAGGAACTCTTGGAAAACTCTTAAGTCAGTATAAAACTTCAAGAATAAGGAAACGGGGACTGTTTAACTTTGGATATTTGAGTATTACCGAGAATTCACGACACACAATTAGTGCTCCTTTGCACCCTTTCCGTATGATATTTTCCTTTTTCTTTTTCACACAGAACTGACATGAAGCATGCAACTAAGATGCTTAGAGCAGGCAGAAGTTGGTCTCTTTTTTGATTGTATAGTTGGTGTACACCAGCTAGAGACATATCTGGGTAATTCATTGCAAACAAACACTCCAGAATCCAGATCAACTCTTGATCAGATCAGTCTGCATGCTTGCTGTATGCGACATGTCAGTCTCAGCCCTGATCGGTTTATGTACCATTAACAAGTCGAACTCGAGGGTGATTGTATGTGATTTTCCAAAAGACCAACAAAAGATATTTGCATCTTGGTGCTATTAGAGGGAAACTTTTCGAAAGACAAACAAAAGATGGCAGGGACCTCATGCATGTTAGCCAAACACACAATTCATGCGAAATTGCACATCTCCGAGTCATTATGTTTGCAGCTTCTTTATGTGATATGAGAAGATGTTTGAACACACTCAGTCATACAGACATATCATACAACAAAACAGATGATGGCACAGATTTAGCTCTAGACCTAGGACCAAGTGATAAAAGCTAACCACACAAAATAGGAACTCAGGTAAACATATCTCAATAAAAATCAACATAAATTTGGCTGGAAGAGAGGAATCATATGACAAAGCTGAGTTAATCAGGAGACAGTGCAACGAGTTGGAAAAGGTAACCTGATATATGATATGACGAGGTGCTTACAAAATTATAAAAAGACTCCAAGAGATGTTAACTACTTAATTCCTCTTGATGCTAAACTACACGATAGATTCATGTTAGCTAAATTCCTCCTATTATTTATGTGTTCATGCAGCAGACATTTAGGCAGCCACAAGTAGAAAGATATACTATTACCAAATGGAATTCTTTTTGGCAGCTTATCTCTCAATCTGCAGCTCCATTCAAGATTATTATTTTTTTTTGTGCTCAATGAAGTAACAAATTAGATCTAGTTGCACATTACATGATCCATGCAAGAACATTATTGTCAGCTTTCAACATAAAATTCAACTAATTATTAAATTTTCATAAGATACTTGTCAGTTTTTGTATTTTAAAATGTTCAAAAACAGCCTTCAAAGATTCAAAACGGGTAATAACATAGTATAATAAGTAAACAGAGGGAAAAAAAAAAATGAATGTTGTGATTCCTGAAACTAAGAAACATTAAAGTCAGTACAGAAGGCAGAAACTTATTGCATGAACATTATGTTGTACTTCTGCAAAGAGAAGATAACAAGTAAATGATGATCAAAACCAACTGTGTAAAAGATCAAAGTTAGATAACAAGTAGTGTATGCTCATTGACTAACTGACGATAACTTGTTTTATATCTCACAATATATAGGCAGTTTATTTAATACAATTGAAGATATATAATTTCCGTCGGCACTTGTCAAAATTAAATCCACACCTTTAATGTATTGTTGTGCATCAAAGAGCTATCCTTGTTCATTTAGCTTCAAAATTATTAAAATCGACAACTATTCATGTTATATAGTGAATTGTATATTGGATCACAACCAGCAATCCAGAAAAACCGATATAGCGATACTTGTTCAAGTTGCACGAAGTATTGTTCAAGTAGCCAAGCAAAACCAACAATCCCAAAACTTTTCAGTAAAATTTTAATAACAACATACCTTATGCACAAAGCAGGTAGCCAAATATTAACTACAGCTATAAAGAATGTATCAGTGTATAATTTCAATGTATTATTATTAACAAGCATCTTCATAAGGTGCGTAGTACAGATGAATATGACCTGTATGAACAAATTACTAAAGCACAGATTATTGATTTTAGTGTCAATACCTCGCTGTGTAAACCTCTCCTGCTTCTTCCCATCAGACCCCGCAGTGCCGCTGTCAATCTTTGCCGGATCAACACCGAATGCCTGCGCATAGGTATCGTCTCTCTCTTCAAAGATGGCTCTTCGGTAGCCCACCATCATTGCCCGCATCTTCATGAAGTTAACCACATCCTCCCCTTTCGAGTACGTCGCCGCGGCCTCGTTAGGCGCCAGCGCCAAGTCCATCACGAATCGAGCGGCACTGACTGGCTCGAACATGCCCCGGGCCTCCTCGATCTGCCCGAGGGAATAGATCCCACCCCGTTCATACCCCGGCACATCCACAAACACGTAGTTATCAACCCCCGTGGGGCAGAAGTTCTCCTCGTCGCGGCACTTGCACGCCACTGCAAGCGCCCCGCGGCGGGACGCCTCGTCCACGGCCTCCGACACCGCGTTCACGAACGATCTGTAGTTCGCCTGGGTAGACATCTCGGGAAAGTTAGGCGAAAACGGAACCAGCTCTGTGGGATCGAACCAGCCGTAACTGCTGTCGCCGAAGAACGCCACGAGCATGGCGTTCGGCTTGCGGCCCTCCGCGAACCGGGTCTTGCGGACGGATGCCCCCGCAAAGGATTCATTAAAGATGTGACCGGGCCACCAGGGGTGCGACTTGACCTTACCCCAGACCATATCGCCGACCTGCAGCGGCCCGACGTCCCCCGGCGAGTCCCCGCTCTGCAGCCGATCGTCGGTCTCTTGCTGCGGCGGCGGCGCCTCCTGGTCGAGAGAGGAAGCCATCTATCGGATCTGATGGATTGATGATTGGGGGTGGGAAGAGAGGGTGTGGCGTGGCTGGCGTCTGGTGGTGGTGGTGGAAACCCTAGGAGAGGGGAAGGATGAGATTGATGGGATATGGCGTGGTGGATAAACTGATAAAGCACGATTTTTTGTCTTTTCCTTTTTCGAAGAAAGGAAAAATTAAATGGAAATTCGAAACGGAGCGGATATGGGGTGCCGCGGCCCGGCCTGCTACCGATTTGGGCTTTAGGTCGTGATTAAAATAGAAAAACATGCAAATGCCCTAATAGCTCAAGTGGTAGCTAACTAGAATGATTTCTAAGAGGTCATGGGTTCAATCCTCCATGAGCACAAATAAAAAGTTTCAATAAAACTAGAATCACGTGTGTGACACAAGTTGTTACATTGAGGTCTACATGGGTCTCATCTGTCATACAACTTTGTGACTTCTATGGATTTTCTATACATGGACGGTATGTATGACTCATTAAAATAGGCCCATTTTGGATAAGTTACCGTTTTGGTGGGTCTGTAAGTTATATTTCAGGATGTATATGTTACATTTTGGAATGTATCAGTTACATTCCGTACATGTTTTTCCAAGAAAATTGGAAAATGGTGAATGAAAATTCGCTTTTATAAAGAAAACATTTTGTACACGTCTATGGATGTATATATGGACGGTTTTTCAGTGGACGTAAGATGTTTCTCAGAATATAAGTTCTTGTCTGGTTCATTGGTTGAGGTGAAACTCGTAATAACTTGGGATGTTTTGTAAAACACCAAATGTACAAAATATTCGAGGTTAAACTATACTTGTTATCCCAACTAATATATTCCACAAACTTAATCCTACAAAGTACAAACTTACCAGAAATTATAAGATACATCCACCATTGCAACAACATTTTGATGTAGAAGAAGAAAACCCAACAAAATTAAACGAACTTCAATATTCACCAAAAACAAACTGGCCTATTTTTAGGCATCTTTAATTTGATACAACCAGCTTTCCTAACTAACAACTATTCATACATCAAATTCAAATCTCCACAACTGCCATGCTTATGAAATCCAGAAACTAATTTGCTCCCCATCACAGAAGTTGTTGTTATTCTAGATAGCCATCTTGTGCACATTGTTTGAATTTTGACAACTAAGAAAGGCTCCGAAGAGTTCCAGGTCGTCGACATACCCGACGTACGCCAATTGCGACAACATTCTGAAACGACACGAAACCATGGAGATCAAGACTTTGGAGGTCACCATGATCTCGGCGAAAGATCTCAAGAAGGTGAAGTTCTTCTCACGAATGTCTGTATATGCAGTCGCGACCATTTTGGGGGCTGATCCTGCTGATAGTCGCCGCACTGTGCCTGATCGTGAAGGTGGCCGTTGTCCCAATTGGGGAACCGTGGTCCGCTTTGTGATTAGATCGCTCGACCCCAACTTAGCCTTGCACATTGTCCTCCGTTCGGAGGGCTTTCTTCGGGACCACGTGGTTGGCGAGGTCTTCGTACCGGTTACAGAACTGTTAGAGTCAGGTAGCAGTGATGAAGAAAAGCTTGTGAGTTATCAGGTATGTCGGCCTTCTGGCAGACCGAAAGGCGTGCTGAACTTGTCATACAAAGTCGTTGAACGTAACGGCTCTCCAACTATACCTGCAAAAAACCCGGTGCAACAACATGTCAAGAAAGACGAACCGGTAACAGCATATCCTGTCGTTTCTCCGTATGCACCGCCTTCAGGGCCGTACCAGGGAGGCGTACAATACGGCGCTCCGCAAGGCTATCATCCATATCCTCCTCCAGCGTACCCGTACCCAATTGCTCAACCGGCATACGGGTACGGTGCACCACCGTCCCAAGTAGGGTACGGATCATACGGTTCGGCACCTGCACCGGTACCAAAGAAGAGCAGGTTCGGAGCTGGGCTTGGCATGGGTCTCCTCGGGGGAGCGCTCGGGGGGATGGTGCTTGGAGACATGATGACGGATAATATGGCTTACGATGCGGGCTACGACGCTGGGTTCGACGATGGCGCCGGTTTCTAATGTTGAGCTTTCTTATCTCTAATTTAGGGGAAGGTTGAGGAATGCTGGTGGAATTTACATCACCTTAATTCTGTACAGTGTTCTTAATTAATTCATGTCTGTGTGCATATTTAAAAAAAAGAAGAAAAAAATTTAAATGAGGGGAGATTTATGCTATAACGGAAATGTACATATGTGATATATATGATGATAATTCATCTGACTAGTTGACAAAAAGAAATTGCATGTCTTGTAATAGAGCTTGAAGATTTGTGAATCTGGATGTAGGTTCTTTTCGGTTTATATGGCTTCTTCATATCAAGACCTAATCAATACAAAAATTTTCCATTTTAAAAACTTTTAAATATTTATTTTTAAGTATTTGTCTGAGATTTTGTAAAGCTACTCTACAATATAAATGATAACATAATCAAGTTTTATTTTTGAGCCTGAGAATGAGATTGTTGGGATCAAACCCAAATTAGCCTCCAACAGCCCAATTTGTTGCTGGACTTGTATGATATATCAAGACGACACCATTCTTCTCTACAACCAGTGCAACCAACACATTTGCAGGATGTCCACTGCGCCTCCCTAACTCTCGAGTGATGATATTTCTCCAAAAAAAAAAAGAAAACATGTAAAGTCTACACTATAAACTAGAATTGGGGTGCGCTCCGCTGCGCTTAAATCATATAATAATTTATAACAAAAAAATTCAGCTATAATAATGATAACAATGAATTCCAAAAAAAGAAAGAATAGAGAGCAACATCTAAATGAAATAATTTTGTTACGATAAGATCAAAGTAATAAAAAAATGCGACCTAAATTTTGATTATTTATTTATTTATTCATTGAGCTCAATCTAAACTTCAAGTTGTATGTAGTGTATCATAACAATTTGATAAGAACATAATACAATTATAGAAATCTTAAAGAGAGAACCATTCTTTTTCTACTTATTTTTCCCAAAATCAAGATTGCTTAGATATTTTTCCCAAAATTACCTTTTTGATAGAACTTTGTTAATAATATTATGACTCACTTAACAGAAAAGTAACAAAAGTAATAAGAATGATACTTATTGAGGTTTACCATAAAGCTTAAATATTATAGCGGAATGAATGAAAGTCAACATAAATTCTAAAATCATTCAAAAGAAGTATTGTAGAAGTATTTTAAGTGCCAAAACAATAATATTCACCACATTGTTTTATTAATTGTAAGTGTACGTGTTATTTAGACAACGTATAAAAGGAATTGACCTGGGAGTATATTGAAATAAAATGATCAAAAGTAATAATTTATCATATTATCAGCAGTAAGCATCGATAGTCTCCTTATTTGAAATTCAAGGTGTTTAGTTGACATGCAATATTTTAAAATACCAAATTGCAATTTATACAATATCTTTTAAATTATTTTATCTATTCAATATCAAATTATATGTACTTCCCTTTTTATCAAATTTTTTTTAAAAGAATATAAAATTATTTAAAATCAAATTGCCCGGATCACTTAAGCAAGACCATTCAAATTTGAATTTTTAAAATTTTCAAAAATAGTTAAGAATACAATGAAAAAAATTTAGTATAATTAAATTAGTATCAAATATGAATAATATTTCTTTTAATATTAGGCATAATAAGTAATAACTAATACAATTTGTGTTAAATGGATATCTCCATTGCTGGCTGAAATGGAGAAGTTGTGATGTGCTTCAACTCCATGACAACTGACTATTGACTATTGAGTGATTGATATGATAGAAGGATGCGTGGAGGACCTTGAGGTAAACCGTGAAAAAAGGAGATGAAAAATTAGAGAAAGCTGCGTAACCTCTCGTGTTGACCCGTTCTGTTATCACGAAATTGACCCGCAGCACAAAGAGCATATAACTATAGAATCACCGAATCCCAAACTTCCTCCTTTTTGCCGTTGGATGAGAAGAAGAAAATTGTGCAGAAAACTCACATGAAGATCCAACGGCCAGAAAAACTCCCATTCCCACTGCATGATAGCCTGTTCATCTACAGTAGTCAGTAGCATAGTAACAAATCATCGGTTCGGGATTCGTTCGGCGAGGTCAAAAGTTCGTGATTCGGGTATTATTCGGGTATAATTCGGGAATAGTTCGGCTTATATAATATAATAAAAAATATATTAAAGTGCCAATATTTTTAAAAACTAAATAAAAAAGCACAAATTTTCCTTTAAAAAGATATATAATATGTTTTATTTGCGTAAAAAACGTTTTATTCGCGAATAAAACGCATTATATATCATTGGGTAGTATTATGCGGGATTCGTTCGGCTCTTGTGAAAAAACGAATTATTCGCGAATAAATCGCGAATCATGTTACTATGGTCAGTAGAAAAACCCAGAGGATTAGCCCAATTATGGATTAGGTCACCCATTTACCCTCTCTCGCAATCTGACACACCCACGTGCACCTATGTACTTGTCACAATAGTTGCATAAATGTTCACTGAAAACTGTAATGTATCTGTTTACTTTTTTTTTGATAAAAGTGGATTTTTTATACCACCACTTCCTATTACTTTTCAGGAAGCTCAAAAGACCATACAAAGTCTTAGTTATCTAAACAAAATATAAACACAGAACCATTTAAGATGGACTGCGATCTACTCCTAAATGTCTCATAGTATCCTATTTTAAAGCTATCATAAGCCAGTCTAACAGATTAAAACACAGAGGTATAACAAAAGTAAATATAGACTAAGAGATAATCAGAAATTAATTCCTAGTCCTCTATTTGCTCTTTTGCGACGCCTCTGTGCTTGATAGCATGCCCTCTCACTCTCTGGAACCAACCTCTGGATCTGCCCCTAGTACCATATCGTGCTGCCCTGTCACAACCAAACTGTGAGAAACAATCTCAGAACCTCGGTTTTTACCTGTCCAATTGCCATAAAGAGAAAAAACTTTAATTAGAAAAGTATTTATGTTTGGACCATTCTTATTATCAAAAATAAGATTGTTTCTATCATTCCATCTAACCCAGCATGCAATACAAACAATACATTGAGTAAACATCATATCGTCAGATGATAAATCTAAAGTACTCTCCCACAAAGTATCTAAAGTTTGCAGATTGAGATTAAAATGAAAAAACCTAGAAAATCTGAACCAAAATTCTTGCATAAGATGACAAAACAGAAACAGATGGTTAGCATCTTCTAACTCATCACAAAATGAGCAATTAAGAGGTCCATCCCAACCCTTAAAGAATAAATTAACTCTGGTATTTAATTTATTCTTCAATAACAACCACATAAAAATTTTCACTTTAAGAGGCACACTCACTTTCCAGATAGAACCCTTGAGGGGAACTAAAATTCCTCGACAGTTGAAAAACATATAGCAAGATTTAACTGTAAACAGACCTTTAGGCTCTAGAGCCCAATAGGCTGAATCACTACCCTCAAAAGACAAAATCCTCATTATGTCCAATACCTTTTGTTTTTCTGCTCTAAGGGCAAGACTAGCCCCCCTAAATAAAGGTATTTTAATGTTGCCATTATTCCAAACTTGAGATACTGTGAGAGTATCACAATTCTTAGCTTTTGCAAATAGATTTGGAAATTGTAAACTCAATGGACAATTACCATACCATATATCACTCCAAAACAGAATGGACTGACCCTCCCCCACTGTTCTCTGAAATAAGAAACTAAATTTTGTACCCAATTTTATGACGGCAGTCCAAAAGATAGAAATCTGACCAGTTCTTCGAAATTTATACTTGTGAATAACCATAGATTTCCATAAACTATGATAATCAGAGTATGCAAACTTCCAAAACCATTTCAGAAGGAGGGCCATATTCATTTGAGGCAAATCTAGTACCCCAAGTCCCCCATGTTCTTTGTGTAAACAAATTGCATTCCACTTGATTAATGCACCCCCCTTATGCCCTTCCACAACAGTACCTGACCATAAAAATTTCCTTCTAATTTGATCAATTCTAAGTATAACCCATACCGGCATCTGAAAAAAGGACATGTAATACAATGGAATAGCACAATGTATCTGTTTACTAGAAAATAATATAGGTGATAGGAAAGTTATAAATGTTTATTGAAAAATGCTATATGTTTATTACAAATACGGTGGATCGGTAGATAGATAAAATGGTGGTCACTGGATATTACTCAAAAAAAACTCTCGAGTGATGATAATCCACATGCATGTGCTATGATGTGATTCTCAAATGTTTATAACGGATAATATTCTAAAGTTCTATATTCCTCAAGCTGTGCAAGCTTCATGCACCTAGAGCTTGAGGACAAAACCCTTCCCCGCCCGTATCGAGCCGCCCGCCCGGGCCCACAATCCTCGCCCGTCCGTCTAGGGTTCGGGCGGGTGGGTCTCGAAGGACAAGGGTCTGTATATTTGTTGTCGCCCCCCGAAATCCGTCCGCCTCTCGTCGCCCTTCCCGCCCGTGCCCTTCGCCCGCCCGTGCCCACCGCCCTTGCCCGCCCGCTCTTGCCCACTCGAGGTATCAGATATGTAAGTTTATTAGTATCTTTTTTTTCTTACATGCGTGAAAAATGTTGAATGTTAGCATTTATGTGCAACATCCTTTGGATTCATAAGTTTGTGGCCTCATAATTTGTACTGAAATGAACACATGATCTTGACTTGATAACCCAGCCAAACATGCTAATAAGAGTCACTCCTCACGACCTCTCCTCTCATCCTCTGTTATTAAACAAGAGATGAGGCAGAGGAGAATGGAGCACGGCAGCACACACACGCACAAGCCCAAAGTGTGCCGGCAACACGCCACACCCGCCGCAACACTCCCCACCCGTCGCAACACGCCCCCAGCGCCCGCGCTCTGCGGCAAACCCATCGCCCGCCCTTGCCCGGCAAGCCCGATGGGCAAAGGGGAGGGCAAGGGCCTCCCCCCGGGACAAAACCCCCTCGTAACCCGCCCGTCCGTGCCCGCCGTTGCCCGTTGCCCGCGGTAGCCCGTCGCCCGCCGGGGCCCGCCCACCCTCGTTGGCATAACACTAATGAAGCTTTAGGAGAAGAGAACTGGCTAGAATATAAATATTTAATTGTAGTCTGACGATAATTGATAAGTCTAATTTAGTTGCATATCAGGATAGGGAGTTACTTGGAAAATTCTCAATTACATGTGAATTAACTTGTGTATTGTAGGACTTTAGTACTTTTAACTTTTGTTTTATTGTTTTTGGCATTTCAAGAGATTCTAGAACAAATTGGAGCATATTGGAGATGATTGCCGACGAGCGGAAGCAACGGAGCACAAGACAGACTAAAATTCATCTCTGCTACCCCTTCTGACACCCCTTCTGTGGCCTCAGCAAGGGTGGCAGAGCCCCTCTGTGACCTCAGTAAGGGTGGTAGAGCCCCTCTGTGGCCTCAGCAAGGGTGGCAGAGCCCCCCTCTGTGGCCTCATCAAGGACGGTAGAGATCCCAACCACCCACGCATTGGCTCAATCCCATGCATCGCTCCACCTCTCCACCTTTGATCCAATTCCACCCCCGCTGAGGGCGCAGAGACCCATTATGGCCCGCTGCCACACCCCCTGAGGACGCAACCCAGGCCTCAGCAGCCGAAAATAGCACTCTGCCGCCGCCTCTGAGAGCGCAGAAAGGGTGGCAGAGTGTCAGATTTGGAAGTTTTAGTCTATTTTTGTCGTTCCGCTTTTGGTGTGATTATTTTCGGGACTCCAATCAATTTTAGACATCCTGTATTGCGTTTTAGGACATAATTAGGCATAGTTTTAGGTTATAAAAGGGTACCAAGTCTTGATGCTTATCAAGAATCAAGTGCTCGGAGTTAGAAGAGCTTGCATAGGTCGAGTCGATCGCGAAGCGTGTAAAAGGGCGGTAACTCTTATATCTCTTTTTATGCTTTTGTTTCATTATGTTTCTAGGCTAGACTCTCCCTTCCTAGGGATGAACTTGTACTCTTGATTTATGATATTTGTTTATTTTGTTGCATCCTTTGCGTTGTTGATTTGCTTTGTGTGATTTAATTGCTATATCTTAGTCTTTGCTTTCATGAATTGATTAGATAGCCGTGAATGTCTCTTTAATTATGTTCGGGATATAATTGAATTGCTTAGATAGAAAATCATAAAGTAAACCTAGATTTTGTCTGAAGTAGCGAGAGTGGAAGTGTAACGTCTAATGGGGAAACCAAATTGAAGCTAGGTAATTAGATGAAGTAGTGAGAGTGGAAGTCTAATTAGTTAGTTAGGTTAAGGCTAAATCATAGAACTTAAAGCAACAAGATCAATAGGATATGTGACGAGAGTTGGTATCCAATTTGGTTAAGTTAGGGTAGATGAAGTAGCGAGAGTGAAAGTTTACTATATAAGGATTTAGAAACCCTCAACAATGGTTTGGACTTTTAGTTTAAATTGTAACAAGATAATAAATTGATTAATCAAGTGGTCAAGCGAATCCCTAGGGCCTAATTCCTCTAACTTAAATCATCTTCTTGCTTTTAATTAGTTTTAATTAGGTTTAGTTTACTCAAAACTTGTTTCTTTAATTAGTTTATTATAATTAAATCTACTAATTATCTGTTCCTATGGTTCGACACCCTACACTATACTATAATTGTTGTGCGCTTGCAACATGATTTTAGCATATTTTAGGGCTATTAAAAGCTACACAAAAATACACATCAATAATGTTGTATATCTAGCTTTATTAGTAAAGAGCCTACATGTTGCTTTGGGCTGGAATTGTTATTTCTTATAATAAATTTTTAAGATATGTAATGGAACTTATATTGAGGAAATTTATATGGGCCTTAAATTTTGGGAAAAATAACCCTTTCATGCTATTTTTTCAATATGCTTTAATACATAGTAAGGATGTACAATTATTTTGTATATTTTTTTCAATTAAACATGAATGATAATGTTGTTTGAGTTATAAATTTTTATATTTTAGATATTTTCTTATATAATATTTAGCCACCCCTACATGTGAATTCTAACAATTCCACCCCTGCTTAAATTAATTGCTTATAACGTTGATGAGACCAACCAACGACATACGTCACGGATCACGTCAATAACCTTAGCGTTGACCCATATATATATATATATCCATATTTCATGGGTCCGTTTCTTTTTTATTTATTTATTTTTTTTTTGAGGAAAGGGTCCGTTTCTACTTTCTAGTCCCATAAAAAACTACGGAAGAAAGAATGTTGTCATAGTTAAATGCAAGCCGTACGATTCATTTAAACGGTCGAGATTGCATAAAGGGAGTGCATGGTTGATTGTGGGTCCCACCTGTCAGCCTCTCATGACATGTTCCACGGTCCTACCATAATTTACTGCCGAACTGGATATAACGCTCGTCTTTATAAAGAAAGAGAAACATCTTGGTACATTGAAAAACCATTCATACCTCCGGTGTACATAATATAATAGATCTATCTTGAAATGTAACAGATATATCTCGAAATGTACTTATGAACAGTTTTTTTATGAACGGTTTTTCTATGGACACTAGGTATTACTTAGAGGTGGTAAATTAATCGGGCGGGCGGGTCAGGTTCAGGTGATGAGCGGGTCGGGTCGGATCAATTTTAATATCAACTTTTTGTGGATTGTATGTTGATCTCGGGTCGAGTCGGTTTCGGGTCAGATCGGATTGGGTCGGACGGGTTTCTCGGGTCGGGTTGGGTTCTGCCACATCTAGGATATTACTTATGAAGAGAACTATACAGTACAGAATTAATGCGTTGAGTTTGAATAGTGGAACTAAAGCCATAGGGTCCGTTTGGATTATGCAAGGATTAGTGAAAGAATAGTAGAATAGAGAATAGTAGAATAGTAGAATAGAGAATAGTAGATGAGATTAGTAAAAAATAGTAATTTTTGGATTAACTAAAGAATAGTAGAAATATGATGCTATTCGGGATAGTAAAAATGTTGTTTGGATTGTTTGTTTAGAATAGCAATGGATGGTTGAAAAGAATAGTAGCTAATCCATGTTTTGTATGGATTAGTAAAATAGCAACTAATCTCACTATTCCGGATTAGTGATTGCATGTTTGGATGCACTTACAAGTTAAGAATAACTTACTCATCTGAATGGTAACTATTCTTTGGCAATCCAAACGCAGCCATATAGCCCTCCAATTTTTGTATAAATAGCCTTGTCGTCCAAGCTCTTCTCTGCCTCCCTCAAATTATATATCCTTATAGCAAGTTGCAAGTGAGAAACAGAGAGTAGCTAGAGATGGCGTTGAAGTTGTACGGAGCCACCTTGTCGCCGAACGTCGTGCGCGTCCTGGTGTGCCTCGAGGAAGTCGGGGCCAAGTACGAGCAGGTGCCGATCAACTTCTCCACCGGCGAGCACAAGCAACCACCTCACCTTGCCAGGAATGTAAGCGTTCATTGAATCTTTGCATCATGTCATCATGTGTGTGATAGTTCTAAATAAAAAATAATAGATACATATATGTTGTTCAAAATTCATGGATCCCTGCGAAAATACAAAATTATTGATTATTATGCAACAAATTTAGCTGCAGAATTCATGGATCCCAATTTTGTGTTGTTACTTGTTAGGTAAAGAACAGTTCAGCACTTTGCCATTTTCTTGACAACGGCCATTAATGAGCAGAAAAGCAGAAAAGATCAGTATATAATGACATATATCTGGGACGGAAATAATAATATAAAAGAAAGAAAAGATAGTCTTTCTTTTCACGAAATGCAGGAGATATTTCTAATTTTGCTACTACAAAATATTTTTAAATACTGGAGCACAATTTTTAAATGAAAATTTTGATTATCACATTATTATTATTTTTAGCTTGCTTGTATTAATATAAAATCCAACCATCATAATTATTTTTTTATTAATAATATATATCAGTATATCTGTCATATAAGATATAACAGCTTTTTCAATTTTTTTTTCACAGTATTAATTTATAATTTAATTATTTTTTGCAGCCGTTTGGTCAAGTGCCTGCCCTTGAGGATGGTGATTTGGTGCTCTTTGGTACATTTCCTTATTCTTTTTCAAATAGGTTTTTCTCACAGATTTGAGTGAAGCCAATTAATTTCTTCATCTAATTTCACAAGCTGCACTTCGTCTTTTCTTATTGTGAGGACGAAAGTTTCAAACTTTCAATGCTGACTGCTTAATTGCCAGTATATTCGGCATTATATATATATTTATTATTATTGCCAATTTCTTAATTGTGCCGGCATGCTTGACTTCAAATGTTGAACTAAACTTGTGTCAGCATTACCCTTACCTAACCTAACTGATTTGATCATTTGAAATCGGTTTTTCAAATAGTTTACCTTAATTATTTCTGTATGGTTCATATCTAGTGTCCTTAGTATTAGTGTCCATATATATATACAACGCCCTCCCACACAGAGGTCGCGGATTTAAAACTCGGTTGGAGGTCTTTTACAGACATTTAAAATTTAAGTGGTTTGACCCTCATCTTTATCTCAAAAAATATATATATATATTTTAGTGTCCATATGTCCATATTATTATAAAATTTGAGTTAAGTGTTACACAATTTAAGATAAGAATTACAAATTTTGTGTATATATAGACGCGTAGATAGTTAAAATGAGGACGCTTGAAAAATTCCTTTGAGTATTCGGTGCTAGATGTAGCTTGACCCAAGGTGATAGTGACTCTTATTATGATGCAAATCAGCATTGCAATCAGAGAAACAGTTACCAGAATAATATATACCAGTATTGTATGATCAACTGTACCAAACTAATAATTCTTGAAGTAAATAAAACCACCTCCAGTTCCACTTTTTTTTTTTTTTTTGGTTGGAAATTACATGAAAGATTATCTCTCTTTAATTACCTATTAATTTGATGTAATAAAGCAGTGATTTTTTTGAACTTAACAGTGAAACAATTGAAATCAAATTTGATCAAATTCACTGAATTTTGTTTTATTTTACAGAATCCAGGGCGATTTCAAGGTACGTGCTTCGCAAGTACAACTCCGACCTTCTGAAACCAAACAACCTCGCAGAGTCCGCGATGGTTGACGTGTGGCTGGACGCCGAGGCCAACCAGTACCACCCGGCAGTCTCACCAATCACCTTCCAGTGCCTGATTGTGCCAATGTTCGGCGGTGTTACTGACCAAAACATCGTCGATGCAGCACTGGAGAAGCTGAAGAAGGTCTTGGAGGTGTACGAGGCACGTCTGGCGGCGTCAAAGTACCTGGCTGGAGATTTCGTCAGCCTGGCTGATCTCAGCCATTTCCCTCTCACATTCAACCTCATGCGCACCCCGTACGCGTCGGTTCTTGATTCGTACCCTCATGTCAAGGCCTGGTGGGACAATTTACTAACGAGGCCGGCGATCAAGAAAGTCATTGAAATCAAACAGGGACCCAAATGAAGCAAAGAGTAATATGATGTAATATATATCTTAATCTGGCATTGCCTGCTCTAGTTGAGATATATTTTCTAAAAAAAGAATAAGTGAGCTTGTTTGGATTGAATTTGAATGAGTGTTATGTTAGAGTGAATTCTCATTATTAGCTGGTGTTAAATTCCAAGTTCTTAACTTAGTTATGTTTGATTAGCAGTGAGGATCTTGTTTAATTTGATTTCAGTATGCAATTCCAGTTTATAAATGATGAAACTTATAAATATCCTTACTCCTAATAAAAGTATATTGAATTTTTTGATATGAGAGGTCTATCTTCCTAAAGGAATAAATTTCAGCCGTTGATTGTTTACTTATATTGATCACCACTGTTGACGTACTTTAATGTCTCAACCCATTAAAACTTAAGGCCCATATCAATTTTCTCAATTTAAACTCCATACCAATTTTCTCAATTTAAAAGCATTAGACGGCTTCCTTGCTAAAACATCGATTTGTATAAATAAAACATAATTTTTTTGGACGACATAAAACATAATTTTTTTGGTTTTAGCAGATTCCCCAAATATAAATAAGGGAAAAGGAGCATAAAGATTAAAGAAGATGGTTGACATTTCAAAAAAAAGGAGCATAAAGAAGGCCCATTTTCTGCCTTGGGCTTGAGTGCTTTACCTTTACAGGATTCTGGAATTACTGGTACGTAATCTGAGATTTCTTTGAACAGGTTCCCTTTTTTACTTCCTTTCTCACCCGTAATTAATTCCAGAATGGTACCGTTAAATTTGCTCACTTTATTTTAAGCTATACTCTATTTGCATCTCATTTAATTGCAAATGACCTCATATAAAATTATATTATAATATAATGTAATGATATCATAATACTATACGTAATGAACTGGTATTAAATTTTGTAAGGATTGCCAAACAAATGAAAGACAATATAGATGCGTAATTATTGGTGATTAAAAGGAAAAAGATTATTATGAGCCATTAGACATTTAATTACAATTCTTGTATTGGTAAACACGATTAGATGGTATTCTTCTATTGGGTGGCCGTATCATGTGGCCAATCTGACATGGTACGGGAGGTCCCATGATAGAATTTTTCCAAAGGGCTAAAGGGCAAAGGCTACCTTTACCTTATAATAACTTGTATTTTCGTTAATTAAAATAACTTATGTTTCAAGCCTCCTCAACGCTTTGATTCTCTTTGATCCGTCCGAACACGTACTCCTTAGTGTGGATCAAGAACCCCTCCTTAAGCCTCGTAAGCTGCCCAGCTTGATCCCCTGCCCAGATTCTTAAGAAAGGGAAACCCGTGGCTCAAGTCTCCTCAGCACTTTTGTATGGATCAAGGCATCCGAACGTAAACTCCTTAGTGCGAATCAAATTTTGATCATCGTTGGATTGCGGAACGAGAACCTAATATTACTTACATATAACCGTATTAAGACATCTCACTGTTAGAACTTAGAAGTACAGTATATGTGTCAATAATTACGTGTAGGGTTCTAAAAAATGGCACGGCGTGGCCAATTCCGGCACGGAACGGCACGGGCACGGGTGCTAACGGCACGGGTAAGGCACGGGCACGGATACGGCACGGGTCATTAACCGTGCCGTGTCTTAACCGTGCCGTGTCTGAGTTTTGAAGATTTTGGAACGGCACGGAACGGCACGCATAGTGTTCCAGAAACGGCACGGAACGACACGAAAAAACGGCACGACACGGAACGGTTGTCAAACACGGCACGGTAACGGAACGGGACACGACAGACACGGTATAAATAACATAGGTGGCACGGGTAGGAAATGATAGGACACGGGTAGACACGGATAGATTACGGGTAGGACACATGTAATAATTCCGCCTATATTTCAAACATAACCGGTCCCAAAGCCCGAAAAAAAGAGGAAGGGTAATTTATAAAACATTATGTTTATTAATTAAGACAATTTTCATAGTATATTGATACTTTTTAATATTTTTTATGTATTTTAAATTTTGAAAAAAAATAATTTAATGATTTTTTGGGGTAAATTTTAATTTTTTTAATGTTTTTTGGAATATTTAAAATTTTTATGTTCGAAACGAGTGGACACGTTTAGCACGGTTAAGACACGTAGATACGACACAGTAGGTCACGTATCCGATTGGACACGACACGAATAAGTCACGGCACGATAGACACGGTGTATGTTATCCGTGCTGTGCCTCCTCCTTCCAATTTTTGGCACGGCACGGCACGGTACGAAAAAAATATTAATAAAAAAAAGACATGGCACGGCACGGCACGAAGGCACGGCGTTTCTGGACACGGTACGGCACGGAACGGCACGATTTTAGAACTCTAATTACGTGGCTTTGGATCATTTTCTGAACGGTAAATATATAGACAAAATCTGAATTTAGTGACGAAAGGAATCGGACAAAAAAAAAAAAAAAAAAAAAAGAGCATGTTAATTTGATGGTGTCACGGTGGATATCAATTTGCAGTATGTATAATGTACAAAATGGAACATACCGATGTGTGATATGTGCCCAAGTAATTCAAATCCAACTTGGAGATGGCGAATGAATAAATGGAGGAATTATTGGTCAACTGGTCAAACAAGGCGACTTCATTTGACCGGCAATTTCAGTAATTTATGTGGCCCTTCAAGTTGTTCCCATATATGTAGCATCTCACTGTATTCCGGACATGGCAAATAAAACAAGTTCAATTTGAGGGGGGCAAAAAAAAAAAAAACTCCACCTTACATATGGGTTTGTACCTTTGTATAAAAGCAATTTATTTTACTTTTCATTATTTTAATTTAATTATTTTTTTGAAGTAAAAAATAAAGTCAAGATATTTTTGTGTCAAAATAATTTAGTGTTTTCGGTCATGAGTTCCAATAATAAGTATTTTTAACAAATGATCAGTTAAATTATAAATCACCTCTTTCCTAAAAAATAAACTTATAAATTACCTCCTCAAATTATTGACTCTAAGATTGCATACAATTACATGAGGCAGAGATACACTTAATCAAGCCAGCCTTGTACAAATTCCCTGATTCTGTCTGTCGTAATTAAATTAGATATTGCGTCTAGGTGCAATGCAGCCCATGCATTTAAAATTTTTAATTCCAGGCGGCTTCTTACTCTTACATGAAGAATAAAGTGGCAAAAACACAAAAGTTGTTAGTTTGTAAATTGACCAATTTTACTTAATTCATATCAGTTGGATTGTCTCAATATTCGTGCCAGCGCGGATCTCGAGACGATCCAACGGCTCACTCATGTCGTGAACTACACATTGTCGTGCGGTACAGCGGGGGATAAGCACTCAATTTTACTCACTAGCTTGGCCTGATGGATCTCATATCCTCTGTAGCACTGCATTGTGTAGAACAGAATGTGAACCGTTAGATCATCTCAAGATCTGTGCTAGCTCGAATCTGGAGATGACCTAACGGTTCGTATTCTGTACTACACAATGCAGCGCTACAGAGGATGAGCACTCGGCCTGATGGCCTCAGCACTGAGCTTGTAGTAGTATAAAGTATTCCATTTTCCCTTGCTGTGCTTCCTCAAGCACACTTGTATATTCAACTACAACTACAATAGCAAATTGATCAAGTACAACAACTAGCTAGAGAGAAGATAGAATTAGAAATAGACATGGGAGCAATCAAAGTGTACGGTGCGGCGCGATACATGAGCGTGGCCCGGGTGATCGCGATTCTGGAGGAGGTCGGAGTCGAGTACGAGGTGGTGCCCGTCGATTTCGCCACCGGCGAGACCAGAACCCCGGCTCACCTTGCAAGAAATGTATGGTGCCTTTCTGGCTCTAATTCTTTCTAGTTCTAGTTCTTTTCTTTTCTTTTCTAATTTTATAGATCATTTGTAGATGGAAACTTTTAACTATTTAGTATAGTAACTGACGTTTTATTACGGGATGCTACATCAAGATTAGTATGAAATCTTCACCTAAAAATGGGGATAAAATCTTCACCTACAATATTGGGCCTTTTGGGATTTAAGAGAAATCTATTGGGCTGAAAATAGTTCCTACTATGTTTATCCACACAAAAGTATAGAGGTGGCAAAATCTGATTCGATTCAAGTTTTAAAGAAAGTCAAACTTGAACTCGACTTGTGTTTCATGGAAAATTAGACTGACCCAAATCCGAACCCGAACGATCCGAAACCTGAGATGACCTGAGAATAGAGGTGCAAAATCTGATCAGATCTGAAAAATTTGACCAGATCCGAAAAAATCTGCCCGACCCAAAAAAATGTCGGCAGTTGTCAACCAGATAACCGAACCCAAACCCGACCTGACAATCTGCCACCTCTACAAGAGTATAGTTTGAGAAGAAATTCTAATTTTGGCAGCTAAAAGTTATAAAATAAAGGCCTATTATGAAACTTATTAAGTGGTTTGCCAGGATATTTAAAGCATTGTTTAAGCACTTTTGTTAATTCATTTTTTTTTTCAGCCTTTTGGATTGATTCCAGCTTTGCAGGATGGTGATCTCATGCTATTTGGTAAGAAAACCTTTCATTGCTGATTCTTTTTTATTTTCCCCGCTTTCAGAACGTTTTATTTCAAAGGTTTAGTTCTTGGTAATAAATTAAAGTATTGGTACACCTTATTTGGTACCGAGCAAATGCTAAATCAACCTATTGCATTTGTGTTTAGCAGTAATGAAGAAAATGAAATATTGAGGGTAAAAGAAAAATGGTAAAAGCTGTAGAATTTAGCCATTTAAATCACTTCCATTTAGTGTACTGAAACATTTTTTAAATTGCTTAAAGCCACTATATAAAGATTTCAGATCTCCTAACATATGACACTGTACCTGTATCAATACCTACCTAGTACCAAAGGGCACTACTTGTCCAAGGAACTGGTACCATTTCAACTTCTTTTTTTTTTTTTTAAGATAAATATGAAGATCAAACCAGTTAAATTTACATGCCTACGAATGCCTCCCATCCGGGTTTCGAACCCGTTTCAGCTTCTGAAATCTTCTTAATTCAAACTGCATTTTATTTGAACTAATTAAATGGTGAAAAAAAAATCATGCTTAGTTTCCATTGAAAAGTTTTCATCTTAGTTATATTCCAAAAAATAACGTTTTTCATTTATCATCAGAATCAAGAACAATCTCAAAGTATTTGCTCCGGAAGTACAGATCAGCCGACTCCGACGATCTTCTCCGAGAGACCAATCTCGCGGAATCCGCAATGGTCGACCAATGGCTAGACGTCGAGGCTCACCACTACGACCCGATTGTCTTTCCAACCAGCTACAACGCCTTTGTGCTCCCGAAGATAGGAGGCACCGGGGACCAGAACCTGATCGACGCGAACTTGGAGAGCCTCAAGAAGGTTCTCGAAGTGTACGAGGCGCAACTGTCGAAGACCAAGTATCTTGCCGGAGATTTCGTCAGCCTGGCGGATGTCAGTCACTTCGCAACGACGTACTACTTCATGGCGTCGCCGTATTGCACCCTGTTCGACGACTACCCGCACGTGAAGGCGTGGTGGCAGAACCTGAAGTCGAGGCCGGCTTTGAAGAAGGCCGCCGCTAGGATGTTTCCGGTACCGGAAGCATGAGGATGTCTTCATGAATAAATGTTTCTTGTTTTGTGAGAATGTGTCATGAATAATTTATTTTTGTTAATCATGTTTGAACGTTGTCTGGACATTTTATGGTTCTGGCACGGTAGTTGAATAAATTTCCTTACTCCTAATAAATAAAAGAAAAGTTCTATCTTCCTAAGTAATAAATCTCAGCTATTGATTGTTTACTTAAATTAATCACTACCATTGACGTACTTTAATATCTCAACCCGTTAAAATTCATATCAATTTTCTTAATTTAAGACACATTACATATTATATTAAAAGTTTATTATAAGAAACAACAATTTTAGAAATACTCTTTACTAGTATAAATGAAAAGGAGTTTGAATAAATGTAAAATAATTTCTAATTTCTGGTTTGACTGGGCCTCGTCATAATTTAGGCCTTATATTTGGACACATCATTACAGAATTGAAGTGTTATATCTTGATGATTTATTTTTTCTTTTAAGGCCAAATTTTTCATGTACCCATTCAAACTTTCAAAATAGTCAATTTCTCTATTATAGTAGCAAAATAGCTTATTTCTCCATCAAAACTCAATCTTATTTCTTATAACCCCTTTTCTTTTTTTAATGTGCAGTGGTTCTTTTATTGAATAAGAAAATGACTAATATACCCCATTCACTATTCTTACCTGTGTTAAAACGAAGATATAATAGTTGCTTGTCTCAGATACTAGCTACCCACTACATCTAGCTCGAGGAAGTATTTGCGTACATGCTTTCTAATTGGATCATTCAATCAAAATGGAGCTATGTACACGTGATTTTGTATCATTCAATAAAAATATTTATGTAAGCAAGGTCGGACTTATATGGAGGCCAAGGGGGGCACTAGCCCCCCTTGATACTTAGAAATTCTAATAGGCTATTAGTTTTTTAAGCCAAATTCAATTTGCTCCAGTAAATGGCCCCCCTATCAAGAATTATCTCGATGATAGTAGGAAAAAAATATTTTTGTTATAAGTGGAGAGTGAACCCAATAATTAAATGTTCGTGTTTGAAACTTTGGAGTTAGACTATTATACTAAAAAAATTATGTTATCATGTCCGAAGTCATAATTTATGGTGCTCAATAAATTCTTTATATAAAAATATTGGAGAATACAAAAAATTTTCATTTTTGGATTTTTCTAAGTATTTGTTTTGTATTTTTAAAAATGACATGTACAAATATCAATATTTTATTAACATTTATGAGCTCTTTTCTAAAATTCAAAAAAAAAAAAAATTTAGAAAACTCTAAAAATAAAAAAAAGTTTGTATTCCCCAATTTTTCATATAAAACATTTATTGAGCACCATAAATAGTGATTCCGGATATTATAACATAAATTTTGAGGCGTTAAATGCTAACGCTAGTATAACAGTTTGACTCGAAACTTTGAATTAATATTTGTTTGGACCATGCCTTTTAAGAACAAGTTGGGCTGGTGAGCTGAGCTATATATGGATAATCTATTTTTCATTAGTATGATGTGTGTAGGAGTTTCCGAAATGAAAACTAAATGCCTAAACTCTTTATTTTAGTTGTAATATCTACAAAATAATAATAATAATTATTATTATTAAAAAAATAATACATAACACTTTATTTAATTTTCATACTATTCTTTCATTGTTCATTTTCAACTTATTATCGATATTCACAAAAATGCTATCTTTTTGGAAGAAATTAAAAACGATAATTAGAAAATTTTATTCAATGCAATTGTAATGGAAAATCATCAATTAAAGAAAAAATAAAGATAGTGAACAAAAAAATTTTTGGCCCCCCTTAGATTTTACTGAAGCTCCGCCACTGTATGTAAGTAAACTTTCATCTTAGATAAAGGGAATGTGCTTTCTGGGTTGCAAAATTAATATACAGCTAATAACGTTGTTGGGTTATGGATTCAAGCACATAAATTGTTAGAAATTTTAATTATTTCATTTATTTGAAGATTTTAATAAAGAATAGTTTATAAAATACGCCCAAAACATCTGACTGGATCGGTTGTTTCTATATAACGGATCTTTTCATCTCCAAATTAATTACTATAGTAACATAATCATTCAAAGCGTCGGTTTTAATTGGTGCATGTAGTACATTATTTAGCTGGTGCATTATTAAAGTTATGATTATTATTTCAATAATTTTTTAAAGCAGTAGACTGCATAACGGCATTAATGAAATTTTAAATAAATAAAAAGTTCCAAGCTGCATCAATGGGGAAGGGGTAGGGGGTATATTGGTCAAATTTATTTTAAGAACAAGTTTGGAATACATTAAAAGAAGAAAAGGGGATAAAAGAAATAAGATTAAGGTTTGATGGGGAAATAAACTATTTGTTTATTTGATGGATAAATTGGCTATTTTGAAAGTTTTGAGGGGTACATAGACAATTCGGCCTTCTTTTAAATATAATAAGTTTATTTATTGTTGGTAAAAGTAGCTTTGTTTATATAACAAGTACTTTCTCAAATAAAATTCACAATATTTATGCAATCCGAAGGTGTAAATATAAGACTAAAAATATATATCGCAAGTTCGTAACCCACCTATATACGTACTAGTTACAAAATATACAAAAGTATTATACAAAATATACAAAATATACAAAATATATCGGATATTGTGCAAAGTCATTTGGACGTTCTAAAGGATTATGAGAGCCGCGCGTACGATCTAATTGTTAGTAATTGATCAACCATGATTTGGTAATTTAGGTACTAAAAATAGCATGCTAGTTACATTTAGAATGATGGGGTCAAATGCTATCACCGTTGATAAGCATATAAATCGAATCGAACGGTTTAGTCATGACTTTAAACAAAATTCTAATCCAGAAATAAGACCTTATAAAAACTCAATCTTATTACTTATAGCAGCGAGTGTTTGACTCCGTATATTTAATTTGACGGGTGAATATTTGCTGCTCTTAAAACTCAAGAGTAGGATCCTGCTCTTGTGATCGGGCGGTCGGTATCAATCGAACTTTATTCTTCGGTTGATCACAACTGTCCGATCATAAGTAGGGCCCTATTTTGGGTTTTAAGAGCACCGGATCTCAACCCTAATTTGACTTCGAGCTTTTTCCGAGAACAGGAGAAATATGGCAATTCATATCACCTAGCGCAATACCTTACTACGCAGCATGTGATTCGTTGGATTGCAACAAGATTTGTGCAAACTCTAATCTTAAAACCCCCTATCCCTGCGTTTGTAGCCGTAGTAAAATTGATTTAAACTCTTAAATCAATTTTAAGTCACCAAACAGAAGTGATTTAAGGTGTAGTAAGTACGCAGCTATATAGGTGTAGTAAACTAAATCACCAATATTTCACATCTTTTACACATAACATCAACTTTACTTCATCTATTTACTTCACTGCCACCAAACACCACTTATTTAAGGTGATTTAACGTTTTACTCCGCTTTAACTTACTACACTTGTCAAACGGGGGTATAAATCCAAAGGTCGGGACTGCGCAGTAGGTGATAAGCACTGGAAATATGGTATGGGAGATCCAATTGTTGCGTTGTAAATATTAACTAACTACTACGGTAGCGGATACAAATCCGTATATTGAAAGGTTCAGATCATTTAATAATGCTGTTTCAATCGTGTTATTCGTGTGGCATGACGTAATTAAAACATAGGCAATTGGACAGTTACAATTTTTCTAATGTTCTCGGAAATAGGTGTGTAAATGAGCCGAGCCGAGCTGAGTCGAGCTAGGCTAAGCTCGAGCTCGGCTTATTTAATTAACGAGCTGACCGAGCTAGCTCGCTAAGCTCATTTATTTTTTTAATAATAAAATTTTAAGTATGTTATATCAAAATTTATATAAAAATTAATATAAAAGGACTAATAAATATATGTTCATACACATTTTACATAACAATTTCATATATATTTGACCATATGTTGTTTAATATATTAATAACTTACGATAAGAGCAGTACAAATTGCAATTAGTAATAGTTTATCAAGCCAAACGAGTTTAATGAGCCGAGCCATGCCAAGCTCAAGCTCAGCTCATTAGCTTAACGAGCTTAACGAGCGAGCCAATAACGAGTCGAGCCCGAGCCACTAACGAGCGAGCCAAGAGCCACAATTTTTTTTTGCCACTCTTACTCGGAAATATACAAAGTCAAAGGTGCGGAGTCAACCATTGGCTCCTACAATATTGCATAAGGAACGATAAAAAACAAAAATGAAAAGAACTCTTAAGTTAGTAATTTAATCTCTCAAGAGAGCTTAGTCTAAATCTTTTATACTATCATTTTTTTTAAATAAAGATGAGCATCAAGTAGCATAATCCTTACTCCTAGATATTGAAATCTCAGCCGTTTTACTTAGATTGATCATCACTGCTGACGTACTTTAATGTCTCAACCCATTAAAACTTAAGGCCTATATCAATTTTGTCAATTTAAGGCCATTACATATTATCTTAAAAATTTATCATAAGAAATAATAATTTCAGCCCAAACAAGGCATGGGCTCTTTATTAGTATCTTTATAAGATCTCTATTCGGATTTCGAACATGTTATCTTTCAAGAATATTATAATTAACCACTGGATTAAAGATTGATTTTCCCTGCACCATCATATCCTTACTATATATAAAAGCATATTGAAAAAAATGACATAAAAAAACTATCTTCCCTAAATAAGAAACCTGAGTAATTGATCATTTTCTTGGATAGATCAGAACCCTTGATATACGTTAATGTCCGTTGACGTTCTCAGCCTATATAAATTATCTCAAATTAAGACCCATTACATATTATCTTAAAAGTTTATTATAAGAAATAACAATTTCAGTCAAAGCAAGGGCTTCTTAGGGCTTCTTACTGTGTAGCATGATGCCGCTCAGCGAACGGACGGTGAAGATCAATTACATACGGGCCTTTTTTGAGATCGGACGGACTACATATTGTGCAGCAGAGGATACAAATTGGAATGGAATTTATTCTTGTGCAGGCTCCAACGAGAGCTGAAGCTCAGTCAGTCAATGCCTCTTTCTCCGCTGTTCTATAAAAAAGATGTCTTAATTCGCTTCTGCTTCAACCACACTAGATCAACTCATGAACACATTGAAACACATAGAAAATCAAAAATGGGGTTGAAGGTTTATGGACTGGCGAAGGCAACGAACCTGGTGAGGGTGTTGGTAAGCCTGGAGGAAGTCGGGTCGGGGCGGCGTACGAGCTCGTGCCGGTTGATTTCGCGACCGGTGAGCTCAGAAGCCCTGCTCGTCTTGCTCGCCATGTATTTACTGCTTTAACATTGATTAACTGTGTGCTCATTTCATCATCATTGCTTTAATTAATTTGCCATCCATCCAGGGATCACATTTATATACAAAAATATCATAAAAAAAAAAAGAGTGTTCTTCTACGGATTGGCTAAGCAACATTTCATTTTGAATCAGGTGTTTATTATCAGAATCTCCCTTTAATGTATCTAACATATATATCGTGACCATCCGATTTCGGCCCATATTTCATCTAATTCATAGCAGAATTAGCCTAAAAGAAACTATTAATTAAGGTTTGTCTACAAAAATATCTTCCAGATAAAAGGAAGAGATTTCACCAATGCAAAGACCTCTCTAACTTTCTTCTTCTTTTTTTTTGTTGGCAAACATATTTTAAAAATATTAATCTATTAATTGTCAATAAATTTCTAGCAATAACTTTTTTTCAAATGTTGAGCATGCATGAAATAATTTGAAGGGATAATTTCTAATTATGCAGGGTTACTGGATTTCAAAAGATTAACAAATCGAGAAAATTAATTTCAATATATATATATCAAGCTTCTTTATATATTTAACATGTTGAATTGATTATATACATATATTCACATTTTCAGCCCTTCGGCCAAGTTCCTTCTTTCAGAGATGATGATGAAGACGTCACACTCTTTGGTGAGTTTAATTAAGTTTCTTAATTGTAATTAATTCATGTATTAACAATCCAATTATAAATTATTCCATCACAGATTTGAAGAGCAATCTAAAAAGTTCATGGCCCTAATTTTATTTCTTGCTTGTTTTTTATATGAGTAATGCCTAGCGTCCATAGAAAAGCTATCTATAGCGTTTATAGGTTATATTTCAGGATGTATACGTTACATTTTCGAGTATATATATTATATTCTTTCTATGTTTATGGACGTACGGATGTCTTTTCAATGGACACAAGATGTTTCTCTTTTTATATCATCAGTAACAACAGATACTGGCAATTTTACTGTATAATTAGAATCACGCGCAATCTCGCGGTACATCCTCTGCAAGTACAAGTCCGACCTCCTTCGAGAAGACGATCTCAAAGAGGCCGCGCTGGTGGATGCGTGGCTAGATGCTGAGTACGGGCAATACAACGCCTGCGCTTCCGCCATCATCTACAATGTTATAGTGAAGCCAATGCAAGGCGAAACCGCCGACCAACGAGATGTAGACAAAAACCTAGAGAAGGTAAAGAAGGTGCTTGAAGTGTACGAGGTGCGCCTGTCAGAGTGCAAGTACCTGGCAGGAGACTTCGTCAGTTTCGCTGACCTCAGCCACTTCCCGTGCGTATACTACCTCATGTCGACGCGGTACGGGTCCGTGTTCGAGTCGTACCCGCATGTTACGGCATGGTGGGAGGCTATCATGGCCAGACCTTTTATTAAGAAGGTGGTTGCAATAATATCAGCTTAAATTCTACTTGGAAGGGAAACTGTTTGTTTGATGAATTTCTTTGTTGGTTGTTGCTTTTGTTTTTTTTGGAGTTTTCAATTTGGTGGTGTGCTTTTGTCAGCATTATTATCCAAAAGAATTATATGAGTAAATGTTATTTATTTCAGCTAAATTCAAATTTACGCTTTAATTTTTTTTCTTCCTTTTTGTGACAATAATAACTGTCTACATATTTACATGTCTATATTGTTATAAATGTCTACATTGTTATAAAATTTGAGATAGAATATACAAACACAAAGTAAGAATTACATACATATGTGTGGATACGTCGATAGTTAAATTGTGGACCCTTGAAAATTTCCATAATTTATACGTATCCTAGTTAATTAGTACATCTTTTTAATTAAATAAAATTTACTGTGGATCATAGTGTATATATTCATGTACCGTCTGTAACTTTTTAAACTTCTTTTTTGTTGGCTCCAGTCCAACAACTAATATTGATTACTACATGCACGTCAAATTAAGTCCTTTTTTTCCGAAATTGAGACATGCACCTAATTTCTAATTATGAGAAAGCTTCAAAATTTAGTTGGGGGTAAGTAATAGTTAGCTGCAAGAACCAGTCTTTGGTCTAGTGGTTAAGAGCAATGCTCTCCGTGTAGGAGGTCGTGGGTTCGAAATACGGATGCGAGAGTCATTTATAGACATTTAAATTTAAGTGGCTTGACTCTCATTTTATCTCAAAAAAAAAAGTGATAGTTAGCTGTCTCTAATGAGCTATAAATATATGCCATTTAAGTTCTTCAACACACTGAATTTCAAACAAACCCCCCTTGAAACCCTAACACACACACACAAAGAGATCATGGGGATGAAGTTGTTTGGAGCAGCTATGTCCACAAATGTGGCAAGGGTTCTGGTATGCCTGGAGGAGGTCGGGGCCGAGTACGAGCTAGTGCTGATCAACTTCCCCGCCGGAGAGCACAAGGGGCCCCGCACACCTCGCTCGCAACGTAAATTTCTTTCACTGAATTATATATGATGATAATTAGTTTTGTTTTTTTGAGATGAAGATGAGGGTCAAGCCACTCAAATTTATGTCTATGAAAGACTCTTCATTTAGGTTTCGAACCCGCAACCTCCTATACGAAGAACGTTGCCGTTAGCCACTAGACCAAAGGCTGGTTCTTAATGATGATGTATAAACATATAGCTAGAATAATATAGCTAATAAACTTCCATACTTTCCCAAATATGACTAAATTTGTTTTCTTTGATTATGATGCTGACTTTAGTGTCTACCCTAACAAGATAAGCTATAATGGAGTTCATATGTTCCTTCAAAATTTTGGGCTTATAACTTTCTAAAACAATGGCAAGATTTCAGGTTTTGGAACTTGCTTGTTGAACAGGATTGAATTGTCTTTTCTTAATCACTTGCATACATGTTCCTTTATATTAAGTAGAATGATAATATAATTCAAGAATTAATCATCTCTTGTTCTACCTTATTCACATGATTTCATCTAATTGTGGAACTTTTTTTTTTTCTTTTTGCCAGCCCTTTGGCCAGGTCCCTGCTTTCCAAGATGATGACTTCACAATCTTTGGTAAGTTCTACTTTCTTGGTAAAAAGTTACTGAAAACAATTTTTTATGGATCAATGTAAACCTATATCATGATTATTAACAGTTTGAAAAGATTTTAATATTACCAAGCAACACTGCAATCTCTAACACATCAAAATTTAATTTGTTCTATCAGAATCACGTGCAATCGCAAGGTACATTCTTCGCAAATACAATTCCGACCTTCTGCCTCAAGACGAACTCAAGAAATCCACATTGGTAGATGTGTGGCTGGACGTCGAGTCCTGTCAGTACAACAAGGCTGTTTCACCGATAATCTACAACGTCATGTTCGCAAAGATGTTGGGCGGTACCTGCAACCAACAAATCGTAGACGCGAATTTGGAGAAGCTGAAGAAGATCTTGGAAGTGTACGAGGCGCGCCTGTCACAATGCAAGTATTTGGCCGGAGACTTCATCAGCCTGGCTGATCTCAGCCATTTCCCGTACACTTACTACTTTCTGACCACACAATACGGTTCGCTGTTCGACTCGTGCCCGCACATTAGGGCATGGTGGGAAGCTATCCTGTCCAGGCCAGCAATCAAGAAGGTCATTGGACTCATGTCACATAAATAGATGATCAGTTTGGTTACAAAATATGGTGAAAATAAATAATAATGTTGCTTTGTGCAATGATTGAGGTTTCTCAGTGTGTTCTGATCAGGCACTTCAATGTGCATGTATCCTATTTATAATGTAATATCTACAAGCGAAGTTGAATAATGAATGAATAAAGTGTCTGCTTTACCAGTTGATGAAAATCTGGCATATTGTATCAATGTTCTGTTTCTTGGCTTAGAACTTGCAATTATGTGCATAAGATGACTTTGCTTTTAAAAAGTAACTGGTAAAGATGGAACATCTGGAGAAAATATAATGAAAGTCAAGCCACTCAAATTTAAATGTCTGTCTATAAAAGACCCCCCATCAGGGTTTCGAACCGCGACCTTCCATATGGAGAGCGTTGCCCTTATCCACTAGACCAAAGGCTGGATCTTCACCTTAGAAATTGAATTCTTACTAACACAGTAAAAAGAAATACCACCTTATATAGATCATAATGTATTGTCTTTTTTATATTACTTGGTTCTTATTCCTTAATGTCCTTTTCTTTTTTTAGTTGCCACTGATAAACTCCAATTCAAAGTCTCTTCAGACCACTAATATAATAGTACGTCTGCGGTGAAGTCCTTTTTCCAAAGATAGTTAGCTCTAGTGTGTGTGTGTGCTATAAAAGTATGTCACCCGGTCCTCCTTCGACATACCAAGTTACAGATCCCCTGAAGGCTTGAACCCAGCAAACCCATACCAGAACCAACACAGACAAATATGGGAATGAAGGTGTTTGGACCAGTTGGATCCCCAAATGTGGCTAGGGTGGTGGTGTGCCTGGAGGAGGTTGGAGCTGAGTACGAAGTAGTGCCAATCAATTTTGCCACCGGAGAGCACAAAAGTCCTGCACATGTTGCTCGCAATGTAATTCTCTTCCACTGAATTATGTATGATGATAACCTTGCCTTTATTTTCAGAATTGATGTATAGTATATTAGATCAGTCTATCTATATCATACTCAATGACATTGCAGAATTGGATGAAGTAAAATTGTGTAATTTCATCTTATGATAATTTGATTCAAGAATGATAATGATATTCAATGGTCTCTATGATTCTGGGTGAGTCTAACTATATAATGAAACATAATTCAGAAGATAATACCATTAGTCCCTTTATATTAAATAGAAAAGAGTGACAATAAAATTCCAGAATCTCTACATTATTATGTGGTATCATCTAATTGTGTTAAAATTTCTTCTTTCAGCCCTTTGGCCAGATCCCTGCTTTCCAAGATGACGACTTCACAATCTTTGGTAAGTTCTACTTTCTTGACAAACATCTATTAGAACATTTTTTTAAGGATCAATGTAAATCTTGTCATTATTAAGTATTAACAGTGAGAAGACTTAATATTAGCATGCAACAATGTAATTAATCAACATAGAACATGGATGCAAAAGTATTTCTATCTAACATATCCAAATTTGTTGTTTCAGAATCACGTGCAATCTCACGGTACATTCTTCACAAGTACAAATCAGACCTTCTGCCTGGAGATGATCTTAAGAAAGCCACATTGGTAGATGTATGGCTGGACGCCGAGTCCACCCAGTATAGCACACCTATCTCAACAATAGTCTTCAATGTAATTTTCAAGAAAATGTTTGGTGGTACCTGTGATCAACAGGCTGTAGATGAGAATCTGGAGAAGCTGAAGAAGATTATGGAAGTGTACGAGTCCCGTCTGTCGCAATGCAAGTATTTGGCTGGAGACTTCATCAGTCTGGCTGATCTCAGCCATTTCCCATCCACTCACTACTTAATGGGAACGCAATATGCTTCTCTGTTCGACTCATACCCGCATGTTAAGGCATGGTGGGAGACTATGACATCAAGGCCTGCAATCAAGAAGGTTATCGAATTGATGTCACAGAAATAGATGTTCAGTTTGCTTACAAAAAATGTGGCAAAAATAATATGCTGCTTCGTGTGATTGTTTAAAGTTTTTTTGGTCAGGCACTTCGATGTGCATGTAACCTATATATCTACAAGTGAAGTTGAATAATGAATGTCTATTCTGGTTTACAGTGGAAATGTGGTGAAAAGAACATGCTGCTTTGTGTGATGGTTAGAAGTTTTCTGATCAGGCACTTCGATGTGCATGTATCCTATGTATCTATGACAACACGTGAAGTTGAATAATGAATAAGTGTCTATTCTACTTTACACTGGATGGAAATCAGGCACATATATCTTACTAATGTTTTATTTCTTGAAAAATTACAATTACGTGCATAACCTGACCTTGCTTTTAAAACATGTAAATGACACAAAGTGAACCATTGAAGCCACCAGAAATTATGTTCAAATTCATGAACTCCTAAAAATGGCATCTCAAATATTAAATACAACATAACAAAATTATTGTAGGAGCTCACATAATCTTGCTTGGCTGCTACTATCTATCAAACATATTCCCATAAATAAATTAAAGTAAATGAAGCTACAGAAATACATATCACATTTTGGGATATTAGAGATCTGAATCCCAACCTGCCCTTGGCACAGGAGTAATCAAGATAGCTTATGGATCTATCGAGGTCTAAGGCAAAGAGATCATCAGCAGCCATTTCAACTTCAATGCAGCTGGCTAATTATTTTGGCAAATCTCCAATCGAGGTAACTAAAAGGTAATAAATTGCAGGTAAGAGTACCAATAATCATTGGAACAGTTAATATTTGATCTTAGAGCTCCAGACAAAATATGGTCACTTGAACATACCCCCGTCCAAGACAAACCAGCATACACGAGTTGCACCACTAGGTACTGCAAGTATCAGTTCTGCATAGATATCAAGTGTTGACAAGTCAAGCTTTTGCTCTTTCATCAGTGTACTACTCCATTACAAGGTTTTTTTTTTTAAACACAAGGGGAAACACCAAAAGCCAGAAAAGGACATTCAATAATCCAACCACTGTAATATATGATTTTGTTGGTCTCAGAACTGGTCATGTATCAATTTTAAACTCTGCCGTCGGCCAGAGAATAAAGATTCCTCTGAATTCTGCACTGCCAACAAAATTGGCTATAACCTCTGAGCCCTTACACATAATGTCAAATGGAACAAAACCGTACCAACAACAAAAAGAAAATTTTAAATAAAAAAATAATAAATAAATAACAAGCAGAATAGTAGTTAGAAACACTAAAACAATGTGAGAAATTGGAGTGATAGAAATGCAGTGATAAAAATGCAATTAATGTGGCAAATTAAATGGCAGCTCTCATAAATTTGTTGTCAGCAAAGAGAATTCGAGATCTTCTCAGAATAGCGTATATTGCCGAAAATTGGCTATAATCATTGAGCTGCAGAACACAATCTTACATCAACCAACAGTACATTAAATAACAAAATAAGATACGCATAAAACATACTCACAAATTATAAAAAAAAAAAGGTTTCACAAACCAAACATTGATACAAAGTTACAAACTTTTCTCAAATGTAAGCTCTCATAGACATCATTCTCAGCAGGATAACTTTACTGTTATTCAGAATAGCGTATATTGCCAGAAAACTGGCTTTAATCACTGAGCTACAAGAATGCACAACCGAATTTCAGTGTACCAGACCAGTATCAGAGAAATTCTGCATTGATCACAAAAATTTGTGAAGTAAAAGATAAAGGATTTGCATCCTAATTTTGAGCGATTGCGGGAGAGTGAGAATGTGAGATTGAGAGAGGTCTAAAACCCTAGCTGGAGGCGGCGAAACCCTGTCGGCTTTTTTAAGCCTTTTATTTAGCGAGATTGGGGAGGAGAGAAAGAAGTCTGCTTTGAATTGATTTGTGTTATTGGGTAGCATGATTTGGTTTGGTTCGGCCCATATGATATCTCAGTTTAGATTTTAGAAGAGTAGAATAGATGGCAGTTCAAACTCATAATCGGCCCATTTCTTCAACATCTCTCGCTCCATTCAGCCCACTTTTCAGTCTGCCTCGTGAGGTAAGATTTGTCTACAGTGGCAGATTGTCGGGGCGGTTCGGGTCAGGTTCGAGTCCGGGTCAGTCTGGCTTTCTCTGAAACACGGGTCGGGTTAGATTCAGATCAGTTTGACTTTCTTTGAAACATGTGTCGGGTTAGATTCGGGTCAGTTTGACTTTTCTTAAAATACGGATCAAATCGGGTCGGACGGGTTTTTCAGGTCGAGTCAGATTTTTGTCACCTCTAATTGCTGAAGCCCTGAACTATGCATAGAGACGAGATTCATCTTATTGGACTACTACAACATTATGGTTCTTTATTATGAACTTGGAGGTTTGGATTTTGTTGGATTTGATTACTTTTACATGTACAAGTACTTTCTATACTTCATTCTGTGTTTATGCTGGTTGTATGAGCTTACGTGATTGCAAGAGTTATATGTATATTTTTTACTAGAACTTTTTATTTCCTTGGTTGCAAGAGTTCACTGATTGAGAAATTGAGGATAATATATATAAATGGAAATTCTAAAAAGAAAGTTGGGATCATTAAGTCGAATTGATAATCATATTTGGACGGTTGGACCTGTTATTGTAGAGTAAATTAAATTGTTTTCTATATCCCGATTGTATAGGATACCCATATAACATATTAAAAACTAAAAAAGTACAATATACCGTACCAATTATTGTTTTAATATTAACTACGACTTGTCTGCCGCTCAGTGCGGATCGATCTGTTGCTTGTTATGTTATAAGAAACATACTTGAATACTTTTAATAATGTCTTTTTCATAATAAAGAGCCCTTATACATTAAAGAGGATCGAAGGGCCATTTGACAATTTATTTTTTCTATTTTTCTTTCTCTCTCTATTTTTTTTTTTTTTTTTTGGACAATGAACACGTAGGCTTTCAATTAACATAAACAGATACACGTTCTTATCCTAATTAGAACTAAAAAGAAAGACAAAAAAAAAAAAAAAAAAAGTGAGATAACATGCTAGCTATTTGACAATTTCATTGGATCATCAGGATGTGTTTTTAAAAGCCAACTTCTAGATCAGGATGTGTTTTTAAAAGCTAACTTATTTTAAACTAGAAGGTGGCTCGTGCTCCGCCCGAGCACTTTGTTCGATTATTTAATAGAATTATTATAAAGCAATAATCATGTAATTAACTTGTGCATCACTATTACCAGAGCCAAATTTTAAAATCAAACATTTTGGACAAAAAAACATAGCGTATGTTTAATGAAAAGATGACAGTAAATGATAATCATCTTGTCATTCATAAACAAACTATTCAAAACACAACAGTCCAAATTTCATAAACTCGATACAAGCAATTGTACATATATAGATATTATACAAATGGAGCAGCAAATCATCCATCAACGTAATAAATTTTTGAAAGAAATCCTTTATTGAAAATGAGAAAAATATCAAGTATCTCCATTATTAGTAAATCGATTTCTCATATCATATAATTAGCTTCAAAATTGACAAATAGGTAAAGGTTGCTCAAATGTTTTAATATGCGATTAGAAAATGATTGCTCACAATTAACATTTATGATACAATGATATTTCTGTTTTTTTGTACAATCCCAAGATTTTTAACATATAACATTCTTCAAGATGATTCACTGGCTGATGAAATGAATTAGTGTCCAATTTCATCATGAAATTAATTAACGCCTTTTGTGTTGAAGCTGAAGGATTAAACTTCAAATGGTATCAGATAATTGGCAGCAGATCCATCATGTACATTTCATCTCTCAACTCTATTTCAAAGAAAATAAAAATGAATACAAGCATGAATTAAACATATCAGGTTACATGCAGAGTTATTGAGGGGACTCCAATTTTTTTAACAAAAGGAAAAAGAAAAAAAAAAAAAAAAAAAAAGAGAGAGAGAGAGAGAGAGAGAGAGAGAGAGAGAGAAGAACATATAAGTTCGCAAACTACTAAATTCGGATCAGTATATATCTTGTACTTGTGAATTCCAGTACTTTATATTGTTGTGACACTGCTCAAGCATAAAATTTAACAACCCCCTCAATGTTCAGTGACCATTTCTGAAATTATGAATGATGTATTAACAATTAACTAAGCTAAAACACCACCTTTTAAATGTAGCTGCTTTATGTTCAAAATCAAACTTTAGATATCATCAGTGAGTAAAAGGTATATGTAAAAACATGCACATTAATCAGGTTGTACGATTTGACAAAATCCATCATAAATATCATCATAAAATGAGTGAAATATACCTTATCAATGTCACAATAAATTTCTTTCTTTATCACTTGTTGTAATAAGGCTACTTTAATAAATTATGTTTGTCTATGAGTGGATATCAAGCTCATAAGATATTTTGATATGAAGATAATACAATTTTTTATAGTCGATAAAATACAATCTGGTACCACTCGAATACCAGTTCTCCGACAGTCTTCTCCTTCCCCTTCTTTTTCCATTTGCTTGTCTGTTGTTTCAATGTCTGAAAAGTGAGGACAGAGCATTAGCATACTTACTGATTGTAGTTCTTGTACCTCTTGAGAAGTGGTGAGTGGTAGATATGGAGACAGATTTAAAGGGATAGGACAAAAAAGGACTCCCAATCCCAACAAAACTCAATTAGTTGTACTTAAAAAAAAGTAGAATACAATTAGCTAATCTCATCTTTAAATTCCAAACTTAGGCTGCATTTGGCTTCTAGTTACTCTCCATTATACATGAGTACAAATTGTCAAAAATCATGACCTTGTTGGTCGAGATTAAAACTAATTTATAATGTACAAGCCTCATAATGTAGAATAGTGCTGAGTGAAAGAGAAAACAACCAAATCAAGAAACATAGAGTCGTGCTAAAACAAAACCAGAAGCTGAAATATTAACAAATTATATGATTAATTTAAATATATGGTGGAATTCATCCCAGGACATCTAGCTTTAGTATGTAGGAACCAACAATGAGTTACAAATTTGTATTGAACTGACCTTTCTTAGTGTTTTTCAGTGCTTAGTATCTTGTGCAGTGACCTCTTGTTTTGTGGTCCTGGTCTCCTGGATCAGTCTTTCATTAAGAAAACATATATCAGAATTAAAAAAAAAATACTTATAACATAAAATCAGCTATTGTTTAGTTTGATGCAGTACTAAGTAGGTTCTTGGTTGTTGAATAAAACATGCAAAATGTTGTGGTCAGGGCACTTTGTAGAAAAAACATGCAAAATGTTCATCTCGAAGCTCGCTCTGTGCGGATGGTTCAATGTAGGGAAGCACAATTGCCAGACCTTGCATACTTCTGATATATCTCTAGCTATGAATTACACTACTACTCATGATTTCTTGGTTGATGGTTTCCAATGGAATTGCAACCGAGTGGTAAAGACAGCATGCAAGGGTTCTGGTACAACTACTGGTAATACCAATTATAATGAAAATGATGGTATCAGAAACACTGACATGGGCAGCAATTCTGACATTATTGGTGGAATTGGAATTGGGTGTTTCTGTGGCATAGGTGGTGGTTCAATTGCTAATCTAGATACATTGTGGAGGATACCAGGTATGAATATGATGATGGGACTTAGTAATGCTGGTACAGGAGATTAGTTTTGGGAATTTCAGCACTAATGCTGGTATAAGCGATTGGGTGGCAATGAGGAACCAGTATTTACTAGTAGTTTTGATGAATGTTCCTGCTGACAGTCACAGAGAAGAGAGAGGCATACTGTCTCAGTTGTTTGGCATGTTTATGCTAGTTTATGCACCGAATGATTTCTTACCATATCAGCTAAATGAGGAGGGAAATGGTGATGAATTGATAATTTAAATTTAATTTGGAGAGCTGCCTCACTGCAAAAAGCTCCATCTTTTTGTTGGTAATTCTTGTATTATGTTACATACATCTCAATCTCCATTTTTTTTAAAAAAAAAATATGAGTGAAAAAAAGAGGACTAACTTGCTTCAGAACAAATGAGAAGCAGGGCCGTGGAGTGCTTGGAAATGAAAATAGCTGACAAAAGTAGGAGGCGATCGCGGTGGTGGTCGGACTGACTGCCTGAGAGAAAGGGAGAGAGCGGGTCGCACGGACAAAGAGAAATCACCTCTTGGTTGCGGTTGGACCGTCAAGAAAGCCACTCGGACCGGAGGAGGGCGGCTGCTCGACCAGCCTAGTACCACCCCGCCGGCGCACCCCAACCCCTTCATGGGGTTTGTTACTGAACTATATGGTAATAGGCCAATAGCAGTATAGAATTAGACGGAGAGCTCGAGCTTCGCGGAGCACTGGAGCTTGACGTGGAGAGGACTTGAAGGAGATTAAAGGGAAGAAGCTTCTGGAGAGGACTAGTGCTGGACTTCGATCGATCCGATGGCGAAGAACTGTAGAATACTGTTTATTGTACAGTAACGTCAACTCACGAACGGCCTAGATGAAGAGTCAAACAACAACCAACGATCTGGATTTGAAGTGGGGAACTGTGAAATTCCTGATTCCCCTTTATATATTAAGATAAAAAGGCCCGATGCGTTTGGAAGCGTCACAAAAAGAACTTGGCAGCACGAGAGAACGTTTGACAGGCAATAACATCACATCACATCACATGATTCACATCACACCTGGGGTTGCTTTGACGATTTCATTTTCATCACATACAATCTGCTGTTGAAGAAAACAACAGATCATGGACATTTTTAATCAGTCAATTCGCAAGTCACGGGTCCCCGCTGTGAGTTGGCGGCAGATGCTTGGCTCTACCAGGGCCCTCACTCTGAAATCTGAAACCTGAACTGTGACTGCCTAAAGAAACATGAGCGACGGCCTAGTGGTAGTGATACGGGCTCCCACTGTAGAGATTCGGGATCAAGTCTCAATAGAGGCTAGGCACAGGATAATTGGGGCCGCCTACGGGCTTTGTTCAAAAAAAAAAAAAAAAGAAAAAAAAAAAAAGAAAAGAAACCTGAACTGAATTAAAATGAGTTTGGTGCTCCTCGGATATCATCGCAACATGGAATGTTCAAGTTCCAAATTCTAACCAACCCAGATTACTCGACTGCGACTAGAGTTTGGCACATGCAAGTAATATGTAACCAGCAACACTAGCCACATTTCCATCTTACTGCACTATACGGACCATACTATGTGGCGGGTCATATTAAAACCATAAAATGACCCGTTACAGAGAAGAGCAATCACAGTTCATATCAGCAAGCAATCATTGCTTCGCCCAGGAAACAGCCAAAGGGACAGGTGTCCAGGAAGAACTCCGTCCCGCCTCTCCAATTCATATCCTCTAAACCGCAGTACTCTACTGCGCAGTACCTCAACTCTTAGATCTGCTTTAAGATTCGCGCAACTCAATCTCGAAACCCCCTCTACAATCCACATCGTTGATTCGCTGCGCAGTATACAATACTGCGCTGCAGAGGATAAGCACTCCTCTCCCTCTCGTGAATTCCCCTGCTGTACTGCATTGTGCAGTTCACAACGTCAGCCGTTGGATCATCTCAAGATCCGCTCTGGCACGACTCTCAAGACAATCCAACGGCTGACGCTGTAAACTGCACAATGCAGTAAGTTAGGGGAGGAGCACTCCCATTTCATTCAATACATTCAATTCATTCAGTGAGTATTCTCTGTTAATGATCCGGAGAGATCCAAACCCTTCTCAACATCTGCTGTCGGCTTAATTTCAAACAGATCGCAGGGCGTCTTCCCCGATCGGCGATCGTATCGTCATGCTCGCGGCGACGGCGAGTGGGCTTAAGGGGGTGGTCGGCTCCGACTACGCCTCCATCGTCTCCATCAACATCTTCGTCACGCTCCTCTGCGCCTGCATCGTCATCGGCCACCTCCTCGAGGAGAACCGATGGATGAACGAGAGCATCACCGCTCTTCTCATTGTATAATAATCTTTCTTTCTTTCTTAATTTGGAGCTGGTTGGATCTCGGTTCTTGCCTGCATGGATCGGAGTACAGTCGGAATGTATAGTGTACTGATATGTCCTCATGAAATGGGATGATTCTATTGGGAATTATTTTTTGAGAGGGAGAATTGCACAGAATTATAAATTCTTGTCCAATCCTTTAATCAGATGCACTGTGTTAATAAAATGTATCAAAATTGTGTATTAAAAATGAAAAATAATATGTACTGTGGGTTTGTATTGAGCTCTCTGGTTGACTGGGCATCTGCGGGACTTCATTGCAGGGATTATGCACGGGAGTGGTAATACTGTTGACAACGCAATGGAAGAGCTCTCACCTTCTGGTTTTTAGCGAGGATCTGTTCTTCATTTACTTGCTACCTCCAATCATATTCAATGCAGGGTAAGCTTAATCTTAAAGTATTCTAGTTCTTGTTAATATATCTAATATCATATTCAGGATGGGAAGCAGTACCCAGGATGCATGCACATATTTTAATAGTTTTATTTTGATCTAAAATCATAAGGAAAATATCACAAAATTCTTTCTGAAAGTATAAATATCTTTTTTCAGGTTCCAAGTGAAAAAGAAACAATTTTTTCGCAACTTCACCACAATCATGCTGTTTGGTGCTGTTGGAACAATGATCTCTTTCGTGATTATCTCTTTTGGTATGTTGGAGCTAAATTGAAGAGTAATTCAACTTCAAAGAATCTGAAAATAATCTGCTACATAGGAAAACTTTTGGTTCTAGCATTTATATTTTTGTGGTACGATAGTATTATAATTCTACTTGTTGTTATTATTTTAATAGAACAGAAGAAGCTAACAATGTGTCCTGACCTTTGTTTTTAGGTGCCATGGCATTATTTAAGAAGCTTAACATTGGAGATATCGAAATTTCAGATTATCTTTGTAAGCTTTTCTATCTGTTATTCTTTAGTCTCTGTAGAGCTTTGTTGCAGAATATCTCAAGAAATTATGGCAGCATACATGGTCAAACTCAATCATGTAATTTAGTAATTAAGTTCCAAACCGCAAACTTTGTCTCAAATTAGCCTTGTGCAGCCACAGGCCAACTAATGTTTTATGCTTATTAGTTTAATCCAAGAGCCAGGTTCAGTACTTGCAACTCCACATTTACTCAAATCAAGAAAACTTTTTAACGGAACGTAGTTTCTGAAATTGCTTTCAAATTTGTTGCTAATGCCAATGTGGTCAGTACATATCCATAATTCTCAGACCTAACTGAAATGTGCATAACCTTGATTTTAAGTTTTTATTGTCTATTTAAAAATTTTGAATATTTTGGAAAACTCTCTTTTCTACCAGCTATCGGGGCAATCTTTGCAGCTACCGATTCAGTTTGCACCCTTCAGGTAATATTTAAACTTTTTTTTGTTTGAAACTATTAAATTATAATCATGCATATTGGATCAATTCCAATTGAATTGAAGTTGAGAGGTTGAAAATTGAGTACCATTTAGGCCTACTTTTGTACCGGTATATACCAGCTAACATCATAATTACTTAATTGGTACTGGCGGTGTACTGTTTGCTGGCTTCTAATGCCCCCTTATGCTATGAAATCCGTCAGTTTAATAATTTTTAAGCATGAATATTTGGTTTTTTATATGGAGCAGTAAGGAAGACAAACTTTAGATCCATACTGGTAATAGCCAATTGATCCAAATGTTCACTTTGATTTTTCCATTTCACTGTTGTTACTGCTTGTCAAATTGATGCTTACTTTATGCCAGACTACTATTACCATACCATTCTAATGACATTGTGGCCAAAATTTGGAATTTCCCTTTAAATTGTGGAAGCCTCAATTTAGAAATACCTGGGTACTTAGTAGGGCCAGGATCTCATTTTATCTCTTGCTTCTGATGTTCTAACTATTAGGTGCTTAATCAAGATGAAACACCACTGCTGTACAGTGTGGTCTTTGGGGAAGGTGTGGTAAATGATGCCACATCAGTTGTTCTATTTAATGCAATTCAGAATTTCGACCTTGCACATTTTGATGGAATCACGGTCTTGCAATTCATCGGCAATTTCTTCTATCTCTTTTTAGCTAGCACTATCCTTGGTGTTGGTGTAAGTATCCTAATTGTGTTCTGGAAAGCTTTGTATCTGCTAAATTACAATAAACCAATTCCGATCTGACCAAATTAACCTGTTAATTGTCAGTTGGTTGACCTAAAAGGCTGTTAAGTAGGTCCATGGATAACAATTATGATTATGATGGTCAGTTCCAGACTTGTTTTCGAACTGAGCAGGTTAGGTGCTGGCAAGATCTGATTTCTCTTCAACTTCAGATTTGTCCATGTTTCTAGTTTGGTGTTTCATTGAGTCTTTAGGTAGGGACAAGGCAGTAAGGTTTCCATGTGACTTCATCCAGAACAGCAGTGAGAACTCTACATAGCATCTTATTTTGATAGTAATATAAGTCATCACCCATTGAAGTTTGCTTCCCTATTAGTTCTGTTACCGATTGATAAGCTCATAAAGGAATCTTGTTTTCTCTATTTTCTTTTCATAAAAATCAGGTTTAATTAGTTTGTATTTGTATTATAATTTGCCATTTTATTGGCTGCATCACAGTCATTCACAGTTGCAACTCTCTTTTTTCTAGGCTGGGTTGCTTAGTGCATATATTATAAAGAAGCTATGCTTTGGAAGGTTTGTAACATGACTTTCTATTTCTCTATATACTTCTGGTTGCAACTTGCTAAGATTTTCCAAAATGGACCACCATTAATAAGTAACTCATTTGAAGTTAAATTTATGTGTTTGATGATATTTATATTATAGGATCTTTCTAAATACAAATTTCATACTTTATATGTGCAGGCATTCAACTGATAGAGAAGTTGCTCTCATGATGCTCATGGCATACCTCTCTTATATGCTGGCTGAGGTGAGTTTAATTCAGCCCATAATTTACCACCCACTTGTTTCTAAAATTCACTGCCCTTTCTTATGAGGGAGAGTCCAAGTATAAGTTATGATCCTTAGGTTGCTTATTTAGCTCAATTGATCTATATATTTGTATTTCAAGCACCAAGTGGACTTACAGGTGCAATTTTGCATCACAAACTCGATAAATACACTTGTTTATTCCTAACATTCTGTACTTGTTTGTTCAGTTGCTAGATTTGAGTGGAATTCTCACCGTGTTCTTTTGTGGAATAGTGATGTCCCATTACACGTGGCATAATGTCACTGAGAATTCTAGGATTACCACAAAGTAAGTTATCACCTTCTCCTCCTTAAAAAAACATGTTCATTTGCGTTTCTGTAAATAACAATTTTCTTTTATTTACATATTTCAGGCATACCTTTGCGACATTATCTTTCATTTCTGAGATTTTCCTCTTCCTTTATGTCGGCATGGATGCTTTGGACATTGAAAAGTGGAAACTGGCTAGCAGCACGTAAATCTTCTTTTGACCCAACATAACCCTTCTGAATTTCTTTAACTCGTATGCTGGTATTGACCAGTATGAAGCATATAAGTAGTTTTTTCGTGTCAGTTTGGGCCCATTTTGGCAATTTTTCCAGGCTTTCTCATATGGGGAATGAGTGTAGTACCAAACATTCAAACCCTGTACCCTTGAGCCACCAATAAAGCTCACATTTGATGACTTGTCTTTTGTTTTCTGCTATTCATTGTCTTTCTAATTGTAAAGTGAAGTTAGTTTTCAAAATGCCATTTGCTTTCATTTAGTGAAACTTGGGAGTTTATTGTCATTTGGCTCTACTTGGTTTCATTTCTGGCCTACCCCACCTATTATTGTAGTAGTTAACGGTTTATTATATTGACTTCTTTCTTATTTTTATTACATAGGCCTGGAAAATCAGTTGCATTGAGTGCAATCATATTAGGCCTGGTAATGGTTGCAAGAGCTGCTTTTGTCATCCCTCTATCTTTCATTGCCAACATTAGAAAGAAACATGCACATGAGAAAATCACTCTAAATAAACAAGTATGTAAAGTTTCCTCTATTTGCTTGCTGGTTATCTGTATATTGCATCTTACACAGGAAATCTTATTGCAAGCAGCCTCACATTGAGCTAATTGACGTGTTATTGAGATGCACATTTTGCAATTCAGCCTTCAACTCACAGCTTGTTCCTTGTTTAATTCAAGTTTTTCCATTTAAATCATCCTATGTTTTCCTCAAGCTAACCAAATGTAGCCAGTACTTGTTGATTTAATAATTCAACACAAGCATTGAGTAGGAATTTTTTCATATGAGAAGAGTGGGAATGATAAAAAAGAAAGACATTGAGTTCCTTCTTATGCGCATACTGTGTTGTGTAGCATGATTATGTCCAAATATTGTGGCAGCAAAACTGTATTTAAATTAATGGATATCTTGGTGCAGGTATTAATTTGGTGGGCTGGTCTTATGAGAGGAGCAGTGTCAATTGCACTTGCCTACAACAAGGTAATTTCTAATTATAAGTTGTCAAGGCTTTGGCTTATTGGTGTAGTTAACTCGAGTGGTGGGCATTCTTACCAGAAAAAGTGCAAGCGAAATATTCTTCTTGTCCTGTTGGTGTAGACACCTACAATTTTATTTAGCAATAGTCCTCTACATGTCTGTTTTCTTATAGTTTTTAATGACTTTATATATGCTATGGTTGGGTGCCAGAGCTGTTTGATGTAAATAGAAAACATGGTATTTACTGTGCTATTCATTAATATCGGATGCAAAACTCTGCAGTTTACTTCATCTGGGCATACACAACTATCATTCAATGCCATCATGATCACAAGTACTATCATTGTTGTCCTTTTCAGCACTATTGTAAGTATTCTGTTTCCTGTTGTTTGGTTTAACATAACTGTTTCTGGTTTATAATATTCTGGAGTAAAATCGTGGGTATTTACCTATGTGAAGTACTCCTTATGGCAGATGATATTGGGTTGTTGTTCTGACTGAACCTGCACGAATGGCAACTATTTTGTTATCCAAGTATTCAAAGTAGTGCATGATTTTGAAAATGGTCTAAAATAGGTCCAATTTCAGCCTTTGTAACTTCTAGTATATTCCTCATATGATTTTTTATTGTTAACTCCATCTCTTTGGTTCTCATAGATGGAGAAGTATAATTACACTCGCAATACATGGAACATAATTAGAACTTATATCGATTATCAGTGTAATGGAATAATTATATTCACAGCTTAGACATGAACATATCCCACCTCACTCACCTAACCCAAAATTAGTTCCTTGGTTATTACATATTTTCATGTGTTAAACCAATCAATTCTTGAAAGAGCACAGATTGTGGCATTGTGCCTTAAATATATGGAAATTTTCATGTAAAAAGCGGCAAACTGAAAATGTCTCATGATCAAACAATATAAGAACTACCTTTTTGTCCTTTATACACATTATTACTATCAGGGTACAGTGGTGAAAGATTGTAGTTCATCTGTTAGGAGGAAATGAGAACAAGGTTATGGTGAATAAGATAAGCTCTCATGAAATATGTTCTTGCAATTTACAATATGTAGGTTTTTGGTCTCCTGACAAAACCCCTTGTGCGTCTCCTAATTCCCCCAAGAAATCATGATCCTACAGGGAGCATGATTTCTGATGTCTCAACCACATCCTTCACCGAACCACTTCTCACGAGTGAAATAGAAATAGGTGGCAACAGCAACCTTCCAAGGCCGACTAATCTGCAAATGCTCTTCACTCAGCCAACACGATCGGTGCACCGTTACTGGCGCAAGTTTGACGACAGCGTCATGCGGCCCATGTTTGGAGGCCGTGGATTTGCTCCTTTTGTGCCGGGTTCACCAACCGAGCGTAGCCTTCATGAGAATGGCACAGCACCTGAACAACAACAACAACCACCAAGCCTTGTGTCCCAAACAGCACGTGAACAAACGTGAGTTAAATCATGGACATTCATTTCTGGTTGGGAAACATTTCATACGCCTTCAGGAACCAACATGAGACAAACTATATGGGCCTTTTAAACACTTAGAAGAGTTGAGAAGTTTTGGATGTTAGTTGTCATATGATTTTGCATTCACAGCTTTAGGCATTCTTTTTTTAAATTTTAGTGTGTAAAGTATTTTTTTGATTACCACGCAAGCTGTTCATATTGATGTTGAGACGCATATGTCATTTGTATATGTTGTACAGGATTCATTGGTGCATGTGTTTTGTAATTAAATTAAGAGTTCATAACGATACACGTTCTTTCTTTCTTTTTCTTTTTTTTTTGGCTGATAGTAAGATTATCTGAACTTCCGATTTCTATTCGTTTAACATGCTTACATGAACAATCCGGAGTTGCTACTTTTTTTTTTTTTCTTGGAGTCCAAATTTGATTCCATTACGAACAAAACCAAAACATTTAGCGCGATCGTTCTATCTATGGCTCAAGCTGTTTATTCTAATTTTGATTCCACTACAAAATGAAAACATTCTGGATGCCCAGCCCAGACCAGCCCAGACCAACACATTTTACACTGAAGCACACCCAGATTAACTTTGAAGTAGATTTCATACGAGTGAAAGTGAATTAAATTAAAAACTCTTTCAGAGGAAACTGAAAGGGGTTATACAAAAGCACAATTGATTGAGATTCTATGAAATTGCTGAAAGTTTTTTCCTTCTTTAATTGAAGTGCTTTAGGAGAGAAATATTTCTTGAATTTCTGCACTAAAAAACCCATTTTATACAACTAAATGTTACAGGTATAGAAGTAGACCCTTTTCTGTTTTTCACCGCGGGCCGGAGAACATACATAGATTCACATCATCTGCCGTAGTTTCTCATGAAAGTATATCACGATTAGAATTGTGAATATGTGATCGTCTATCAGAGAAATTTTGCACGACTTTTAAAGAGGTCCTACAATCAATTTCGCATCGGGTCTGTTAGATATAGATGGGACAATTTAAGGTATGTTATAAAAACATATGATGTGGGGTTGGAAGATCTCGACATGGAGTGTATAACAAACTAAGAGAAGAAAAATAGTGTGCAATTCTTAATTGTATCAGGTGGCACTACTAAGTTCTATGTAAGCGCAATAGCACATATATATATATATATATAATTAATAAAGGGAAAATTGTCTAACGATAGCTTAGATGGAATATAACCAATGAAAAGAATATATTTAATAAAAATTAAACTGTGATCTGAAATTTACATCTTACAAAAAAAAATGAAAAAAATGATGGCCAACTTTCAAGGACATTTTCTGACTGCTTTGTGAACCAACTTTTACAACATGGGTAGCTATAAATTTTGGATACACTAAAAAGTTGAAGGAACACAGTCACAAGGGCTAAATTGGAATCAAATTCACAGAGCCAAAACCTCTTCCAACTCAACTTTGCAAAGTTAATAACTTGACAAAAACTTGTGTAAAAGGAAAAACTGATTTTTGTTAAGTTATTAACAAATGCATCCTCCTGTTTATCGCTTCCGAATTCTAATGGGGAGGGAGAGTGCACGGGTAATTTTTCGAAGGGGATGCGACTGATCTCTCAAGGAACTCCCTCTGTCGATCGTCAGCGAAACAAAGAAGCGAGTCAATGCAAACTTCTTGTGCCGATGGAGGAATCGTTGGCTTGAAGTCTAGCAACTCGGAGTATTCCCTTATGAGATGGAACATATAGTCATACACCCGGTCCATTTTGATATCTCTCATGAGCTCCTGACCTCGACTTCCAATTTCTTTCGCCTGTTTTCATCAAGGAAATAATTAAACATAATAAATTCGACATGATGCTGTGACATCCGACAAACTATGAATGAATACAGATTTATCTGATAATTTTCTATTTTACCCAATTTATCCTCCACCTAATATAAAAAGGGCAAGAAATTAGTATGATCTTATTCAATAGAAGAATATCTATAGATGATTTTACCCCATATGAGTTGTCATTTCCCCATTCAACGGCTTCTTTTATGGACTGGCACAAGTCGGTTGAACTTATCGGCCAGAAGTTCTCTTTGGGAATGAGGCCTCGGCTGAAGAAATCTTCGTATTGCGGATCTATAATTAGGGTTTCAGAGCCACATGCAAGAATATACTTTAGGCTAACGGACCACGCAAATCCCTCAGCATATATCTTGTACCTGATATATCCAAAAAAAAGGGTAAGATATCCGCAGCAATGCACAATGGGAGTATTAGGTAGTATGATTAAAACAGTCCCTTCATTTGCATTTCTACCGTTATGGATTTGTTGAAGATTAAAACAGTTCTTTATTTGCACAATTCAGCTAAATCAAGGCTTACCAGGACTATTTTGAAAAAAAAAAAAAAAAAAAAAGGCAAATTGGAGGCATGACAGCACAACATGCTCAAAAGGATCCAACTAAAAATGTAGCAAGTAAAAATTTCTATGGCTTTGTATGAACCTAAACCAGCCATTTCAGTCTAAAATGTAGTAGCTGTTCTATTAATTTTTTTAATTAAAAAAGAATGGAAGGATTTAAATTAGCTAACCTATGGTTACATTGACTTGAGAGTTTTGAACCTTGGTATCCAACATTGGACTCTTTTATCCAATCCTGAAAAGAAGAAAAAACAATGAGATGAAACAAATGGCTGCATAGTTAGAATTAAGTAGTGCATATTTATGCATAGGGATCTCAGATCATGTATACTGTCAGTAAAATCTACTCAATAGAGATACTGTCCATTAAAGAAAGAAAATCCAATTTTTGCTCGCACAATTTTTAGTTACTATAAATGAGGGCTTTCTTAGAGGGTCGGGTACTCTATGAGACAAACCACAGTTGTGTATAAACATCACTATTTTGTATCTAAATGATAAAAATATGATTTTGTTCAATAGAAAATAAGGTAGAAGTTTCGGTACTTGACGGAAAATTTGTGCTTGCCATTTCTCAGTATCATTACAATTCAGTAAAGCCACCCTCAGAGGAGAACCAACATCAGGATTACCCTTCCAATATGCAAATTTAACCCTGTCCTTCCAGTTAATCGCATTTGAGCCTTCCTCGATGCTTTTAAACTCGACTTCCCATGGTTGTATGTTCACCTCTGGCCTACACAAGGATTTTAATAATTATTTGAGGCCCACATTCAATTTATGTGTTCTGCCAAATTCAAATTAATAAGCTTGAATTAAGCAATGATATGGATGTCATGCTGTTACTTTTTTAATAATATAAGAGCATCTCCAAGAGTTTCCCAAAACCATTCCTAAAACTAATTATTGGGAATTAGGAACAAAATTTGGTCTCCAATAGAAGCCCAAAACCCTTCCCAATTTTTGGGTTATCCCAAAATCCTCTCTAATTTTAGCTATTTTGGTGGCTTTTTTGGGCACTCCCAATCCAACTTCCCAAAACTAGAGCCAAATCCAAACCGTTCAAATGTATTAGGATTCGTATTTTGGCCTAGTTTAAATGTATTGGGATCAATATTTTGGGAATCTGTTGGAGATTGAGGTGAGATTTGCTCCCAAAAAATTTAGGATGACACCCAATATAGATATATTGGGATCCATTTTTAGGGAGTCTCTTGGAGATGCTCTAAGTCAGCTTAAAATTCTTTTGTATTAAAGAAGAAAAAAGTTTTCCCAAATTTATCTCTCTTCATTTATAATTTACAAAAAAAGATTGCAGCTTTATTTTCATTAAAGTTTTCAATAATAGCTCTATCTTGTTATGAGCATTAAACAGGTGTATTACTTTTTCTATTAAGTGGAGTTAATACATCGTGTCAAGATATGTGAGAAGGACAAACAGTATAAAATTAAGACTTTAACCGTAACGCCATAATATCAAAGCAAAGAGACTTATTAAAGAATGCTTACCAACCCCAGAAGGACCAATCAGGAAATGGGATATCCAAATGCTCCTTAGTAGTGCAATATCGAAACACGGGAGGCGGGACTGGTGCACCATGCCCAGCGTACCATGTTTTATTTACCACCGGACGGTCCATGCAGTCAAAGACCATATCAACATCCGGTACCAGTCCCGGATACCTCCGTACAAGTTGCAACAAACCCCAAATGGTAAACAACATGCGGCTCTGCACACATGCGTAACGCAAGTCCACAAAGACCTTGCTATCTTTTATCACCACACGGAAGGCTGCATACTGACTTACCGCATTCTCTATCAGGGATTGCGAGATGCCGGTCTGGCTCCAAGGCGCAAGGTCCCTGTGTATGGAGGAAAAGAAACTCGGACACTCGTTTGGTGCCAAATCTGCAGAGAATTTATGTGACGGTTTCATCAAGAGGCGGGATTTGAGTTTCGGGCAAGAATTAAAGTAGGAGCATTGGATCAGTGACAACACGGTAGGTTTGTCGGTTCGGGGGAAGAAAGGGTGCCATGGCGTCGGCTTGAGATTGTGACCCACCACAGTTTTTGTTGTAGAGCATAGTTCATTTAGTGCCTGCAGAAATTTCAAAGCCCGGTATTAAAAAATAGGACCAAAAATTCAAAAAGTTTCTTAAATATACGCCAGTAGATGATATGAAATTATGAACCCACAATTCACAATTCACAATTCACAATCCAATCGTATTTACCCCGAAACTAATTCCAAATAGCTCTTTGTTTCATGCTCTCATACCCCAATTTTACCCAAAATTTAGGCTCGAATTTAATTGTAACCACCTCAAGCTTATAAATTATAATCCTCTATTAAACTAAACATCCTTGAGGCCAAGCACAGAATACGTGAAGTCACAAAATAATGTCAAGATGGAAGTCAAACTGGTCTGCTAAGTTGTACCGGTTTTCTCTGAAGTAAACCATTTGTCAACGCATTATGCACAGAAGATAATCTCACCTCGTACCGGTACCACCATTGACCAACAAAGAAAAAAGCTTTTAATTGTCTGTCCTCTATCAAAATTAAAAACGATTCAATTTGAAGCTTTCTCTGACACAAAAGCAATACTATGATCCGCTACTCCGACACAAAATTGCAGCTGATCAAGACCCATGTACCGGTATTTCTCATGTAAACGGTACCAAACCAAGTATAAGAAAAAAAGAAAAAACCCATAATCATAGGGAATTGGATTGGGTACCGAATAAGCAGAGAAGAGCACGAGGAGGGCGGAGAAGGCGACGACGCTGACGAAGAAGTAGCTCATTCTGAGCGCGAGCGAGAACCTGATCTTGGGTTTCAGCCCCATGTCTTGTGGACCTCTAATGGCGATGAATTGTGAGTTCAGAAGGTGAGATGTAGTCACATACTCACATTGCTTGGAGAGATTTTAGCGAAGAAAAGAAAAGAAGAAGAAAATAGTCAAATTGAGAAGCCCATCATTAAAATAGCTCATCAGACTGAATTCATATCCCCTGCTGTGCTGCAATGTGCAGCTCACAACGACAGCCGTTGGATTGTGTTATGATCCGTGTTAGCGCGGATCTCAAGATGATCCAACGGCTGTAGTTGTTTAACTGTGCAATGCAGTAAGTCAGGGCATGGACACTCCAAATTGAGAAGCCCATCATTAAAATAGCTCAGGAGATTGAATTCGTATCCCCTGCTGTTACTGCACTGTGCAGTTCACAACGTCAACCGTCGGATCGTATCAAGATCCGTGTTAGCGTGGATCTCAAGATGATCTAACGGCTGACATTGTGAAGTGTACAGTGCAGTAAGTTAGGGATGAGCACTCAGACTGAATTCATATCCCCTGCTCTACCGCATTGTGCTATCCACAACGAAAGCCGTTGGATTGTTTGATGATTCGTGTTGGCGCGGAACTTGAGATGATCTGACGGCTGTCCTTGTTGAAATGTACATTGCGGTAAGTTAGGGGATCAGCGGTCAGAGAGATCGCGCGCCAGATTCGCTGCGCCTGCAACGCCGTGTAAAGTTAATAACAAGAGGATTTAAATCAGATCCGACGGTCGGGATTATTTGAGTAATGCAATTTGGGTGTTGTGATGAGATCTAACGGTGGGGAGAAATGGAACACGAATAGTGTGGTGAGTTGTTGGCAGCATGAGACCAACCAAAGCATACAGAAATTCTGATTCCATGATGATGCTCAGAAACCTGGGAATGAATGAGTGGGATGCCGAATATTATTTTTGTCGAACGGATTAATTCGTGCGAGTCACGATGTTAGTTTACGATCTGGGGTTTCATGAATCGTGCAAGATTGTTGAAGGAACTTATTATAATGTTATCAAATTAAGAAAGGCAGCGGGTAGTTAAAGAGAAATATAAATATCAAATGAGGGATCATGGATCCATCAACAATGTCATATATATTGATAAGCTTGACAAGAAGACTTCTAAAAATTTAAAAAAATTAATATGAAAAATAAAAACTAACATAAAAAACTTTTTTTTATGGATGTATGCTTCAACTTACAGATTTGTTTCAAATTTCAATCAATTTGAATACGGTTTAATGGCTTACCTAAAATTTATATATTTTTTTACGGTTAATATTTAATTAACGAGTCTTTGAAGAGCCATTAAAAGTCACTAAAATCAATATAATTGAACATGTAACCAATCTATAAGTTAAATAATATTTCTATAAACTTTTTTATTCTTGAGAATTTTAATGATTCTTTTTAAATTTTTCAAAAGTCTCATAGACAAGATTATGATAAAGATTGTCAATGGATCCCTACTATGATATTATAAAGTATATATGAACACTAATTTATTTTCTTAGTACTTAATTACGATAACTGGCCTCATACGATATTATGAAATATGAACGCTAATTTATTTTTTTGAATATATAATTACGACAACTATAATTAATGTTGCAATCGACGAGTATCGAACTCTCGACTGTTGAGTAGACGACAATTCCAGAAAAACTCCTGAATCCTCCTCTAACAGAAATACCACTGTTTCCAAAACACTTAAATTTTGTGCCATCGAATTTTTGAAACTGTCATGAAAATCTAATTCTTTGTATTTTAAAATTGCAAAGTTCCTGCGGCAACTTGTGAGATTTAACTTCAGCTATTACTCAACCTGAGGATGTGGAGAAAAAGTTAATTTTCATCATGCAATTAAAGCCTAAATTATGGAATGACAAAATCTATTTTTATCAAGAGCGTTACATATAATAATTGCATGATATGGGAAAACATTGCGGAGCATACTCGCCAATTGATGCAGAGATTTGTGGGTTAATTTAAAATCACAATTTTACTGAGGTCAGGCCTAAGAACAACAAAGATATTGCTTGGGACATCAAATATTTTCCATTTATAATATGATTTTTTTCAGATTTCCTTCCATATAATTTAGAGATTTTGCTGTCCTAAGTAATATGTTTGCTGTCCTTATACCCGACCTTTTACTGAATGTCTGAATCACAAGGGGCTTACTTTATAATATGTACAAATTTAGTGAAACCAAATTCAAATTATATTTTGTACTTGGTTTTGTTCGGATATGATAAGAAAGAAATTCAACCAGTATTTTTTATAGATTGTAGATTCCTGATTCTCAGAATACAACTTATGATTACATCGAGTATGATTTTTTCTCAAGCAATAAAAGACCGCATACATGCATGATATGAGTGCTCATCCACAGTAGCGCTGCATTATGTAGCGCAGGATGTGAACCGTTAGATCATCTCGAGATTCGATCCAGCACAAATCCTGAGATAATCTAACGGTTCACAATCTGCGCTACACGATGCAGCGCTACAGAGGATACGAAATCTACATGATATATACTAAAGTTGTTGTGAGATTAAATTTACGGAACCCTTCCGTGAGCGTACCTTAAAAAACATATCAAATTGCCTCAAAATTTTGATTAATATTGCACAATAAATTCTTTATATCAAAGTCTTATAGAAAACATAAATTTTCCATTTTCAAAAACTTTCAGTATTTTTTTTTTTGAGATTTTTTTTAAAAGTTGTATTAAAAAAATCTCAAATGAATACTTAAGATTATTTTATTTCTATTGTATAGCCACTTCTAAAAAATCTCAAACGAATACTTATAAATTAAAAAAATGAAATATTTTGCCTCCTATAAGATTATAATTTACAAAATATATTGAGCTATATAAATTGAAACTTAAAAAGGACTTGATATGATTTTTGGGTGTACTCATCAAAGAGCTTCGTGAGCTTAAACTCATTACAGTAGAGCTCACAGTAGCTTTACTCTATAATTCATACTCTAGAAAGAGGGGTAAGCTTCCAAGCTTTTTAGCTATGCCACATCATCATTAATCTCAGCCATTAAATTCTTTTCTCTCTCTTCTTTATCTCAATCAAATGGCTCAAATTAATTTTTTTCTTTTTTCATTAAAGAGATCATATAATTTATCTAAAGAATAATTTAAGACTCAAAATATTTGCAACTCTTTGTATTCTTTTATATGAATTGATATGTAGCTAAACATATATTGTATAGAAAATATTTTAAATTCAATATTTATCTATACTATATTAAAAAGTACGTAAGTATTGGATCCGTCCATTTTTTTTCCTTCTTCTTCAAACTTTTGTAATACCCAAATTGCCCTGCATCAAATGGTTAAGACTAAATTTAACTAATCCAAAGACCTGGATTGCGTCCAATTCTACATATTCTTCTCCATTTCGTTTCTAGTCTGAGCGCTCTCCCCATTTGGAAGGATTTTGCTTGCTATATTTTTTCCTCTCCAAATTTCCATATACACAACCGTGCTATGCACGGGGTTCTTTGCTGGTTTAATAAAATATATATATAAAAAATGTATATTTATTTTTAATATCTATTAATTTATTAATTTATGTAATATTATTTTTTCGGAACCTCGCCCGGCCCCTTCACAGCTCTTCTAGTGATACCAATTGTACAGTAAAATAAAACAATCAACCCTTGTTAATCACTGGGTGGTGAGACAGGGCAGAGCTGGTAACAATCTGCCTGAGTTGCCCAGCAAGAGCGATCCACAAGGCAACAGTAACAAGTCCGAGAGTCGTCGCACTTGCACTTGAAGCACGGTGGCGGAAGACTGATCATCTTGCTCGAGTTCTTCGGCGCCCCTACTCCGGCGTATGCCTCGTTCGGACCTACTGACTGACCACCACCACCACCACCGCCACCGCACCAGTTCTGAATGTCGTCCTCGCTCGCACTTACTCTTCTTCCGCCTCGCGCCGTCCTCCGACCTGTGTATGAATCCAATCAAATGCAAAATAATTTCTAACTTTTTTTAGATAAAGATGAGGGTCAAGCCACTCAAATTTAAATGTCTATAAAAGACTTCTATCCGGGTTTTGAACAATTTTCATCAGTACAAACACATTCAATTTTAGAGGAATAGAAGTATAATAAAAAGTTGAATTTTACTCCAATACTTCCAGCAAAAAAATTTCTTTTCGATCAGACGATTATAAATGAGTATTACCTATTATGAGATTCATCTATAACCGATAAAATTATCTGGATGTAAGAATAGAAGCAACATCATAAAAAGTTACCTTGAGTCATCCCAAGGAGACAAATCACGAGAAAGCAGAAAACTGGAAAACAGAACTTGGTTTTCATATTGATTTTGGTTGAAGGTTCAATTTTCTTTTTTCCCCAATCGGGTTATATATATAGGATTCTGATTCCTATTTTGTACAGGAAAAATTCAGTGTCTTATAATTAGATATAGTCATGTGTTATGTGTATCTATGATATATATCCACTAATTATGCTGGTATTAAATCGATATTGCATGTCAAATCTTCTCATTAATAAAATCTTGTTTTCATTTGAAACAATTTGTTACTGTAGTTCGGAAACAAGGTTGTAACTTGTTAGCATATTAATATGGAAAAAACGTTACAGGGATACCGATTTTGTAAAAGGGAGGTGATAATTGCACCCCTTAAAAATCCTCTTTATCTATCCCCCAATACATTTTTAGTTGAAAAATTGTTTTAACACGTAACAAATACTTTTGATAGTCAAAATGCATATCCTTACCTATGCAAAAAACTCATACATGCATGATGGAAAAAGAAATAGTGAAAAAAATTTACTCAAAAATTAGAGAGAGTATGAGAAAAAATGAGAGAATATTAAGCAATTTAACTAGGGGGATAGATAAGGGGGCAAAGATAATTTCTCTTTATAAAAATATTCGTTTTAACTACTGAAAGTTCCAGCATATCTTTAATCCAATAATATTTTTAGTTCATACCAAATATATGTACATATACTAAGTTACTAAATTATTATTCATAAAGGGAAAATAATTAATACATTGTGCAAATTAGGGTGCAAATAAGAATATCGAAGAAAGATAAAAGAAAATTAATGACATTAGTTAATAATATTGACAGGGTCGGGTCTAAGGACAACAACTATATTACTTCGGACAACAAAATCTCTGAATTATATAGAAGGAAATCTGAGAAAATCATATTATAAATGGAAAAATTTTGTTGTCCCAAGCAATATCCTTACTATTCTTAGGCCTGACCTATTGACAGTCGAAGAGTCAAATTTTATTTCACTTAAACAATATGCTAAAAGATGAGAGAAAGTCATCATATCATTGCTAAAATAACATTTAAACGTGCAAAATTATTTCCACAAACATAAATCTTATAATTTTAATATATGAGTATAGATATACTCAAGGTCATTTGTGAAAAAATGTTAGTTAAGAAAAATATTTAGTTAGTCAGGTTTTGTTAGGAAAAAACTTTACATAAAGTATGCTCAATGATATTTCCATTCTAAATAAAAATGGAGGTGAGGAAAACTTGTCTGAACTGTTGGATCGCCGAAGCATACGGTTCCAACTCCAATGAATATTGCTTCTTTTTCCCACCTCTTTAAAATCTACTATCTCACTCTTTTCTTTTTTTTTTTTGAACCATTTAAACATGTAGGCAAGTAATTTCATCTCCAAAACAATTACAAACCTAGCTATACAACACGTAATTTCTGAATCATCTTATAAAAACTACTATGAGTAAAAAATAAAAAAAAACAAATGTAAAATATTGATATTCCTCAGACTAGAAGAATTTACTAGCACATAATTGCTTTGATATTGTAACTTCAAGTAGCTTTTCAAGGTTTAGTAATTATTTTTTTGGATCAAACATCCGAGTTTATCAATTATTTTATAACAAATATTAGGCATTATTAAACAATATCTCTAATTAAGATGCAAACCCAGCACAAATTACTACTCAATTTAAATTATTTATCACCAACAGAGAAAAAAAAAAAAGTTCCTCAACAAATACTGGGGAATTAAAACTCTACTCAATAGAATCACCAACAAAAACAGCAGCATGATCTTCTTTTGCACTGTTCTTCGAGATCGGGAGTTCTTGACAGTTCATTTCTTCCTCTGTATTCAGCTTATTGGCCAGATTATCACCATGTTTCCCCCACAAAACACTGTAAAGGCCTCCAACCATTAATAGCCCTCCTACAACACTGCAAGAAGTTTTAAGTATCTGCATTATGCCAAAGGATGTACAAAATTGTTTGCTGGATGTGCTTTATGGAATATTACACATCTGCAGGAAAACTATTTCCTAGATTTGCACCAATTGGCCTGTTCGACGGTCACAAATTATGTTGGTTTCTATAGGAATTGAGAGTCTATAGGAAATAATTTCTATTTACTGTTCCTCAGACTATACTATCAAATCCTAATAGGAATTTATTCCTCTAAAATGCTTGTTTTTAGAGGAAAATATTAAGGACTGGATTATTTTTTTCCTATGAATGATGGACTCATCGTAGGTTCTCACCAAATGCAATCTGGAATCCTATTCTAATTAAAAAAAAAATTTCTATAGGATTAGTGACTTCCGAACATGCACTGTTTTCATCAAATAAAGTTTAAAGTACTAATATTTAGGTACCTTCCTAACTTGATATTTTCACCGACCAAAAATGAGGAGCAAAGCAGAGTGATTAGGAGAGATAAGGGTTGCCAGATTGCAGCGAAAACAGGCCCTTTCTTCCCTATGCACCATACTTGCAAGTAGAAGCCCAGAAAGGATACAATTACCCCCTGAAATATTTTATTATTTTTTTATTAATAAGTATGGGCAGATAATTAAACAAGGTTAATTACCCCCTGAAATATTTAATTTCACTCTTATAGATGAATTACTAATATAAAAAAAATATAATATTATCACCTACATTTCATTTTGAAATGTACAAAGCATAAATAATTTCAAACTATAAATACAAAAACATGTACAAAGCATAAATATTCCAATAAACTTACTGCTCCAAAGTCCAAAACGAATATGTGGCATAAATTCTACACTAATTTGAAGAAAAAATATAATTTTTCGGCCTTCCATTGTTTATATATGGAACTTCCATCTTCTTTGAAATGATGATCTCGGTCAGCTTTTGTATGGTAAACATTGAATTATAACCATAAAATAACTCAGAGGTGCAAATATGTAGGCTAATGGTTTCAAGTAGTAGTACCATGTAAAGCACTGCAAGGAGAGTATGATCAGCTAGACGCAACTTCCACTTGCTGAAATCTCTCTCAGCGATCAATGCCACGACGAACGATTGAATCACTCCAAAAAATGTACATATCGCACTGAACAGAAACTTGGAGGGATATTCCTTCAATATCAGCCCCTGCTCATATTTATATACGGATTAGAGATGAACAGAAGTCATGACAAAACAAAGGCTAGCTGTAGTATAGAGTTTTGGCTTGAAAAATACTTGATGTGTTTTCTATACAATTTTCAAAAATTCAAAAAAATAATTAGAAAAAATCTAAAATGGGAAAAATTTCGGTAATCTACAAGATTTCAATATTTAGATTGTGTTGGGCAACTTGGATTGGCCATTCGAGCTACGGTTTTGAAATAAAAAGCCGAAGCGCACTACCTCACTGCACTTTGCAAAGCGTAATAGCCTCACTCATAATATATATATATACTGATTCACATCCTTAAATATTGATAATAACAAAAAGGTTATAACACCGTTAAACTCAAACATCAGACTGTAAGAGAAATTACTCCTATTGGTTTATTTACCTGCAAAATCATCCAGAGAGACCAAGCGATTGCGAAAAAAATCAAGATGAAAGTGCCAATGATCCACTCCACTTTCGAATGTGGCCCTTGGTTATTTTTACTTGCATGGAGAAGTGGCTGATGGTTTACCGATTTTATACTAGGTCCCTCATAAAAGGCAAGTACTAGAACTCCTGCAAGACAAAGCGCTACTCCCAGAATTTTTGCAATTCCTGATACTTTCTTTAGCTTTACACTTTCCATTCTTCAATTTTCGGAGCAAGAAATAAAAGAACATATTAGATCGGGAACATAATTTGCGACAATAGATAAAAGCTAATGCACTAGTTGAGTTGTAGATTTTTCAGGTACTAAAAATCCAAAATGGCAGCAGAAAGGAAAATTAAAAACTTCATTATGTTTTGAGAATTTTCAGTAAACAAAGAAGAGATCTACAAAATCTGTTTATAATATGACCTGCAGAATTGCATTCCAGCAAGCACAGCAAAATCCATTTATAACAAACTTCTCCAAAATATTCAATATTTATATGTTTTAAAGTAAAAATTCAGCCCCAGCTGTCTTTAAAAATCACAGATTTATAAATATTATATAACTTTTATACAATTATTACATGCCTTTGTGATATAGTTCAGGGTTGAAACTAAGAAGTGTGGCCACATTTTGGAAATGTATAAAAACTGGGACCAGAATGTAACACATTAAACTGTTTCTGATAATCAAAATTATCAAGTTCCTGCCACCTCTATGCTAGATTTGGGCTTCAACAGTTTCTAAAGTAAAATGCTTGTTCCGAGTCTATAGCGAGAATTCTGACAAATTAACAAGTAATGCCCGAAACAAATAAAGATTACCTAAGTATTACTGCTAAAATAAAAGTAACGACCGGGATTGCATTGGAGGTGGCTGATGTCACAGTAGGTGAAGTGTACTTAACGCCGATCGCATATATGTTGAGAATGAATGTTGCCCTGAAATTGAATTATGAAGTTAGTACTTAGTACTCATAAATTGGGAATTATGAAATAGTAAATAACATTTAATAGAATTGAATTCTTAAACATACCCAAACAAGGCCAGAAAGAAGATCTTGGCTGCTATTTTCCATGACAAGTTTAGTGCATTTTTCCTGTTCAATGTTTTTTCAGACAAGAAATAGTCACAAAAATCAGAAGTATGATCTATTTAATATTTATTGATTGATAATAGTAATGTTATAAGCAAAAATTGCCAAAAAATATTAGGAACAACCTGATTAGGAGTATTTATAATATTCCCTTATTATATCTACTTTTGCTCTTAAGAGCAATTGAACTATAATATGACTAAAAAAATAAATAGTGTGTTCTAGTGGTCGCGGGTTCGAAACCCGGACGTGGGTCTTTTATAGACATTTAAATTTGAGTGGCTTGACCCTCATCTTTATTTTTTTTTTAAAAAAAAAATACTGTGTACTAGTATCAGTCTGCATTTGTGATTGTTCTAAAGCCCATGAAAAACAAAGGGGAAATAAAACACCCTATTCATTTATTGAGGATATAAATTCAACATACCTCCCATGAAACAAGGCAAAAGGAAGAAAGGTCAGGGTGCCAACAAGCAACCTATAGAAGGTGAAGATTGTTGTGGGCATGCCCCCATTCAGAACATCTTTGCACAGGATGTAATTCCCAGTACATATCAATTGGCACAAGATCATGGCTATGTAAGCTTTTACCTCTTCCATGTCCATGTCTGGCCAAACCTCACACTATAACACAGTTTTTTTATCTCCTCTCCTTTCCTCTGATTATATTATGACAAATTAAGAGGTTAAATTATCCCCTAAACCAAAATTGAAGAGACCCACTTTGCATAGAGAAAGAAATACAAGTGTAGAAACTTGTCCTTGTTTGGAAATTGGGACTGGCTGCATGGAGTCACTCGTGTAAAGTGTACAGTGAGGATTTGCAAAAATATCCCTGCAAAAATGAATCTTTTTAACATTGAACAATTTTAGTTTTTGTAGTTGGTACTTGGTACTGGAAATGAAATTCAATCAATACAGACTACTAAACAAATCCTTCCAATTTTTTTAACAGTTCAAGTAAACTATTTAATAAAGAATAATCTCTCCATCTTCATTTTTTTTTCTCTCTCTTTTTTTAAAAAAAAATACATCAACTAATTAAGAAATTTTATTATCATGGAAAAAAAGTCTCATTTCTGTAATTCTGTTTTTTACTTTTCAAATTATTAAGGGACTTGATGGTATGTTTGCTCAAAGTGTGGCACTGTGCCAAGTGTTTGAGTGTTTCTATCCCTTGGACGCGTGCCAAATACAATACAAGTACTCAAGTAGTATTCACTATTCAATTCAGATTCCCTGCGGCACTGCACTCCTTAACAATCGAGTAGCGGGTCCAAAGTCAGTCTCTCAGCCCAGCTAGCCGTCCGTTTTGTTGTTACAAACTTTTACAGCGTTGCGTTTGTCAATGTCAGATCAGACGCACACAATTGTGCATTTGTGCCGATATAATGTGTCACGCCCTTAGCTTAAACCACGTGAAATCCTGCTATTTCCTTCAAAAAAAAAAAAAACATTTTGCGTCCGTCGAAAAACCATCCATACATCCGTAGATGTATATAAAATGTAACAAATAAATAGACGTGGCAGAACCAGACACATCTGTAGATGTATATAAAACGTAACAAATAAATAGAGGTGGCAGAACCCAACACATCCGTAGATGTATATAAAACGTAACAAATAAATAGAGGTGGCAGAGCCCGACCCGATCCGAGAAACCCGCCCGACCCGATCGACTCGAACCCGACCCGATTCGAAATTTTTCAGATAGTCAAACTGACCCGACTCGATCCTATTTGATCCAAACCTGACCCAACCCGAGATCAAATAGCATCCAGTCCAACTCAAATCAACATATGATCCAAAAAAAGTAAATATTAAAATTGATCTGACCTGACCCGACCCGAGATATTCTAGAAGGTCAAACAGACTCGACCCGTCCGACCCGAACCCGACCCGTCCGACTGATTTGCCACCTCTACAAATAAGTATAACAGATACATCTCGAAATGTAACTTATACATCTCGAAATGTAACTTATAAACGTTATGGATGATTTTTTTATGGACGCTAGGTATTAGTCATTTGATGTCGTACCATCTTTTTTTTGAGGAAATGTCGTACCATCTTTGATGTCCCCATCGTAATTAACCAAATTCAGAGACCAGAGTAACAAAAAAACCACAACATTGCTTAAACAAAGACTCCCTGTTCTTGTCTCTGTCCCCCGGAGCAAACCCTTTCCTTGTCCCTGCGCAGGAAACCGAAACCCCTCTCAACAAATACTTAATCCCCTACTACACAACCAGAGAAAGGAACAGAGAGAGGGAGAGAGGCAGGGAGAGGAAGGGATGAGATGCATGAGTCGAGAGATCGGCCGGCCGGCTGGTTATGGCGCTCAGGCAACGATCCAAGTGACACCGATCGAAGCGGCATGACGAACTTACGTAATTGAAGGTGCGTGATACTCCCTTTGTCTTGTGATTCGTACTCTGTGTATCGATTGTTTTGTTGTTGAAACGATTATCTATGGAATTGTAATGTTTTTTACTGAATTTGATTATCCGACATTGCGAAATTCTAACTGAAACTTCCGAAATTAGTATCATAATTCATAAGTATATTGATTGAACGTTATAATTGATCTGAGATATTTTTGATACCATATGATTTTCTTTAGAAACTTAATCTTGATTGTAAAAATTTGTGTCGGTGAAATCTGAACTTGAATCCGATATAGATAGAAATTGGTATCAGGTAATACATGTGATGCGTTAGAGACAGATACTTCTAATATATGAAAAACTTATCTTAAATGAATGATTGACATAAAAATTCTGTGGGACTTGATTTTAGAAAAAAATTTTCTTATAGATATTGACTGAAGGTACTATAGGGCTATGCGATCAAATTATTAATAATTTGAATATAAACTTCAATTTGTGATAATTGATCAAGTCAAATCCGAATGCAATGTTTATACGTCTATTGGTACGATTAGCATAATAAGTTTGAGATAAAATAAGAAATAATCTTAATTAGATTGAGAGTTATGATATACGAAAATTATAGATGTTAATCAATAGAATAATTGATCTCTTTGTAAGAATGATATTTGTTTGAATCGATACTATGGATTACCCTTCGTTCGCCTCTATTGTTAGAGCTTCTTGACCCCCATTGCGTGAAATTTTGATACGTGTCTTTCCGCCCTCTCCATCTGGGATGCCGAATGAGGAATATTGTCCGTCAATGTTAGTATTGATTAATTGATTGATCTATTGATTAGTTGACATTAATATAGTTTCGTATTAGCCTTTAACTTTAGTATAGGATATGTCTGAATTGGGACGGCATAACAAATAACCAAAAATTAGGCAATTAAGTGATTTAAATTGACATTTAATTAAAGATTTTGCTTTTGCTTATAAAGAATTTTATTTAGTAATTATGTATTTATATGTTAAAGACTTCTGTTGTATTTTGTTTTAAATTGATGTATGTTATTAAAAATATGTTATGTTGTAAAATGTATTATGAACTTGTGACAAAAACTGTATTGTTGAAGTGTTTTGATGTCTTACGTTGTAAAGCGCTAGGCGGACGGTCCTTTATACAAATCGGGCCGTTACCTACGTTGATTGGAAAACTAATGTGTCTTCGTAACTTTTTCTTATTATTTAATAAAATGGTGCGTGATGGACCAAAAATATAGTTAAAGTTGTCATGTTTTCTTAAGAACCACATTTTATTTTATTTGGTAAAATCACCAAAAATCACTATATTATTTTATTTGGTAAATTCACTATATTTTTTACTGAATAAATTATAAACACCAAAAGATACAACTAGTTATGTATTATTTAGTGTTAAAGTTGGTACTGTCTAACATGAAGTCCTTGGTCACTAATTTCCGAACCTGAACGATCTGAAACCCGACCCGACCCAAATTAGATGACATAAGAATCAACTGTCAACCTCATACCCGACCCGACCTGAAATGACCTGAGACCCTAATATACATAGACGACTGTCAACCCGATACCCGACCGGACCCGAAATGACTCGAGACCCGAGACCCGAAAAAATGACTCGAGACCTGTGACCCGACATTTCCATTTGGTCAAACTGACCCGACCAGACCTGACCCGACCAGACCTGACCCGAACTAGAACCAGAACCCGATCCAACCAGAAAAATTGTCACCTCTAACATTTCCATTCGGGAAGCAAAATTTAAATGATTTATGTGCTCATATTTTCTCAAGAGGGTGTTCCTATTTTGAAGTTACATGTTTATATAATCATGCTCTATGGGCAATATTTGAATGATTTATGTGTTTGTATTTTTGTAAGTGTGTGTTCAGTTTTTGAGTTAGTTTATACTATCATGTTTCAAGGGCAAAATTTTAATGATTTATATGTTTATATTTTCTCAAGTAGGTGTTCATATTTCTTAGTTATATATATATATATATATATTATCATGTTTTGAGGGTAAAATTTGAATGATATATATTATATGCTTATACTATCATGCTTCGGTGACAAAAATTGAATCATTTATGTATTCATATTTTCTCAACTGGGTGTTCATATTTTAAAGTTATTACGCTTAATGAAGCAAAATTTAAATGATTTATATGTTCATATTTTCTAGAGGTGGCAAAGCCTGACTCGATCTGAAAAGCCCGCCCGACCCACCCTGACCCAAACCCGACCCGACCATGTTTTGGAAAGTAAAACTTTTCCGAACCTGACCCGACCTGAACCCGAACTAACCAAAACCCGAGAATATCGAGAAATCTAGTGATCCGAACCCAAACGACCTAAAACCCGGCCCGACCCAAATCAGATTACATAAGAATACACCAGCAACCGTCAACCTCATACCAAATCCGACCCGAAAATACATTGGCAACCGTCAACCCGATACCCGTCCCGACCAGAAATGACTCGAGACCCAAAACAATGTTGGCTTATGGCAGCCCGATACTGGACCTGACTCGACCCAAAATGATCCGACACCCGAGAAAATGCGGCACTTGTCAACCCAAAACCTGACCTGACCCAACCTGACCCGTGACCCGACATTTCCATTTTGTCAAGCTGACCCGAACCAGAAACCGAACCCGATCCGACCAAAAAAATTTTCATCTCTAATATTTTCTCGAATGGGTGTTCATAATTTGAAGTTTTGTCTACACTATCATACTTCATGAAACAAAATTTAAATTATTTATGTGTTCACATTTTCTCAACAGGGTGTTTCTATTTTGAAGTTATGTGTTTATACTATCACGCTTAATGTAGCAAAATTTAAATATTTATGTGTTCATATTTTCTCAACTGGGTTTTCATATTTTGAAGTTATTTGTTTATACTATGATGCTTCGGGGTCAAAATTTGAATGATTTATGTGTACATATTTTCTCAAGTGCTTGTTCATATTTTTGAGTTATATGTTTATACTATCATACTTTAGGAGCAAAATTTGAATGATTTATATGTTCATTTATTATCAACGGGCTGAAATTATATGTTTACACTATCATTCTTTTCATATTTTCAAGTTACGTATACTGTCAATCTATCATGCTTTGTGGGCAATATCTGAATGATTTATGTGTTCGTATTTTCTATAAGTGAGTGTTCAATTTTTGAGTTATATGTTTATACTATCATGTTTCGGGGCAAAATTTGAATGATTTATGTGTTAATATTTTCTCAGAGAGGTGTTCAAATTTAGAAGTTATGTGTAATGGACCAAAATTTGAATGATTTATGCATTCATATTTTCTCAACAGAGATTTCATATTTTGGAGTAATGTGTTTTAGAACCATGCTTCAGGGTGCAAAATTTGAATGATTTATTTGTTTATATTTTCTTAAGTGGGTGTTCAATTTTTTAATTATATGTTTATACTATCATGTTTCGGTGGGCATAATTTAAATGATTTATGTGCTCATATTTTCTTAAACGGGTTTTCATATTTTGAAGTTATGTGTTTATACAATTATACTTTGGGATGCAGAATTTGAAGAATTCATATGTTCATAATTTCCCAAGTGGGTATTCAATTTTTGAGTTACATATTTATACTATCATTTTTCAGGGGCAAAATTTGAATGATTATGTGTTCATACTTTTTTCAACGTAATGTTTATATTTCGAAAGTGTTTACACTGTCATGGTTTTCCGATTTTGAATTATGTGTTTATCTATCGCGCTTCAGAATGCAAAATTTGAATTATTTATGTGTTTATATTTTCTTAAGTGAGTTTTCAATTTTTGAGTTATATGTTTACACTATCATATTTTGGGGGCAAAATTTGAATGATTTATGTGTTTTATTTTCTCAAACGCTGCATATTTTTGAGTTATATGTACATAAGATAAAGTTTGGGGTGGTAAATTGGAATGATTTAAGGGTTTTATATTTTCTTAAGTGGTTTTTAGATTTTTGAGTTATGTTTATACCATCATGTTTCGGGGGGAAATATTTGAATTATTTAAGTTATGTGTTTATACTACCATGTTTTGGGGTGTAAAATTTTGAAGTTATATTTTCTCAGGTGGATATTCAATTTTTTACTTATATGTTTATACTATCATGTTTTGGGAGCAAAATTTGAATGATTTATGTATTTATATTTTATCAACTGGATGTTCATATTTTGAAACTATTTGTTTACACTATCATTTTTTTCATATTTAGAAGTTACGTGTTTATACTATCGTGCTTCGTGGGCAACATTTAAATAATTTATGTGTTCGTATTTTCTTAAGTGGGTATTCAGCTTTTGAGTTATATGTTTATACTATTATGTTTCAAGGACAAAATTTGAGTGATTTATGTGTTCATATTTTCTTAATGGGTGTTCGTATTTTCAGGAGAATCAATCTAACAGAACACATCGTGGTAGCAAATCGATTTCGGATTTTGCTTCAACAACAGATCGGATCAATCTAACATAGATCAAAAACGAAATATGATTTCATCAAAGAGAAGGTCACGCACCTTCGGTTGTCGACATTGCCGGTCGATTTTGCACCATTTCAAGCATCCTTAGTTGTCCGTCCCTACCGCACACGTACACGGTACACTGTGAACTCCCCTGACTTCCCTCTTCCCACATCGCCTCAATCGGCACCCGAGCATTCCTCCTCCTATGTACTTCCACTCATGGCAAGGCCGACGTACTGAAGAAGGATAAATAAATTGGTACATGTCGCACAGAGCAGGAATAAGATGGCGCATGACGTACACGGTACATCGGTACATGGCGATTTAATTTAAGTTGGTTTTGAATGAAAACACGGTACATTTCAAATCCGAAAAATTGGTTTTGAAGAAAAAACAGGGATAAGTTGGTTTGATTTCTGGGTTTTTACAATAATTTATCTCAATTATCATGGAACATGGACTATCAATCTTTCGTATATATTTCAAAAGATATATAGCTTATCGATACTCAGATATATCGGTACAGTGGTTTTAAGAACCGGCCTTTGGTCTAGTGGCTAAGTACAACGCTTTCTGTGTGGGAGGTTGTGGGTTTGAAACTCCAATATGAAGTCTTTTATAGATATTTAAATTTGAGTGGCTTGACCCTCATCTTTATTTCGAATATATCGGTATAGAAACCGAAAAAATTTAATATCTATTTTAAATATTTAACATGAAATTCATTTGTACGATGCTCTTGATTAATATTTGATTTACTTTCACTTTTTTTATGATATTATTCATAATACATACATATTTCAAAATTATGTAAAAATAAAAGTCCCATAATAAAATAATGTAAAATTTCATTTTCGATTATCATACTTAATTAGTTGTTTGAAAATAAAATAAAATAAAATAAAGAAATAAAATAATATAAAAGTGACGGATGCCACAATTATAATAGTTGTAACACAAGGTCGATTGAACATATTCAATAATTCAATACTCACAATGCAATTTTTATAATATTGTACAAAGATAACTGAAATACTTGGACACGTAAATTATATCTTATTTTATGTGATCTGATTAAAAATCTAATTTAACTAATTAAGATACATGAATTATATACAATGTACAAAAATTATGCTTGCTCGTATAACAGTTCGTTGCAATGCACATGCATCTTACTAGTTAATAAATATATTAATAATTCAGGTAAAAAAAATATAATTATTAACACACAAAAGTTTAAACACAACAAATTATTAAGTGACCACAAACTCACTTAGAGCGTATAATTAACGATAGATTAATTCATGCATTAGCCAAATAAGTAACTAATTAACCACATTACAATCTTCTTCCCAACTATTCTAGCTAATAATTGCATTGTTTGCAAATCTCATACATCACAAACTATTCTAGCTAATTTTGATCAAGACAAATTAACCTATTTTGTTAAATCGCCTACAACAACAATATTGGAGTGCTCTTGAATTGTTGCTGTGCAGTCCTTGGATACAGGGAGCACTGAGTTGCAATTGATTTCCAGCTCCTTTGTGCTCTGCTTTGTCTTCAAATTATCTCTCTGTTTTCCCCATAGAACACTGTACAGACCTCCCACCATTAACAGACCTCCCAAAACACTGAAACAGAAATTAAGGTTACCCAACAAATCAATGGATAAAGTCTAGACACAAAACAAGATATTTCACAATAAGAAAAAATCAAAGGAAAATTGTAAAAAACACAAGAAAAGTTACAACAGAAGCTGCATGCATTACACTAAAAATGGCCCAGAAAAAAAAGTTCTTCATTGATTTGCTCATAAATATATATGTAATCAACACTTCATATATAGTTTTACAACTAAAAAAATAATTTAGTAACTTAATTAGCTTCATAAAAATAGGAGCAAAATAACATTATATGTACCTTCCTAACTTGATAATTTCTCCAAGAAAGAAGGAGGAAGCAGCCAGAGTAATCAGGAAAGACAAGGGCTGCCAAATTGCAAAGAAAACAGGCCCCTTTTTCTCAATGCACCACAGTTGCAAGTAAAATGCTAGACCAGACACAATTGCCCCCTACAAAGTTTCAATATTTTTGTAAGCAAACAATAATAAAGCATACTAACTGAATGAGTAATACCTAGCGTACATAGAAAAGTTATCCATAACGTCCATAAATTACATTTTAGGATGTATTCGTTACATTTTGGCGTGTATCTGTTACATTCTTCGTACGTACGTCTATAGATATATAGACAGTTTTCTAATGGACGCAAGATGTTTCTCCTGACTGAACAGTGTAAATTAGATAATGTCCCTGAATCAAAATTGCAAGCAAGTATATAAATGCCTTCGAGGATTACAGCGTAAAGCACAGCGATGAGAGAATCATCGAGGTGCAACTTCCATTTGTCGAAGTCCCTCTCAACTACCAAGGCGACGAAGAACGACTGTATAGCGCCAAAGAATGTGCATATCGCACTAAATAGGATCTTTGAGGGGTATTCCTTCAAAATGGGTCCCTGTTCACAATCATAGAAAGTTCATAAGTGAAAATCAATAGCCATAGAAAATAGTAAAAAACAGAGATAAATAGCAATATATATTACCTGCAATATGATCCAGAAGGACCAAGCAATCGCGAAGAATATCAAGATGAAGGTGCCGAGGATCCACTGCGCCTTTGAATGCGGTTGCTCGTGATGGGCGCTCGCGTGGAGAATTGGCCGGTGATGGTTCACGGATTTTAAATTGGGTCCTTCGTAGAAGGCAAGCATGAGAACTCCGGCCAAACAGAGCGCCACTCCGACGACTTTCGCAATTCCTGATAGTTTCTTCACTGCTACATGTTCCAATCTGCAATTTTTCAGATGAAGGGACTGAAAAGATCATGTTGTTAACAGTTAACTTCTAATTTAAAGTGGAAATAGATGAGAGTTCAAGCATAGTTAATTTGAGTTTTATTTATCTGTAGTTAAACTTTTAAGATGGAGTATGGAGAGAGCGGTGCACGAGAATATTTCGTGATGAAGATAAGAACCGTCATAAGAGAAATTATAAGTGAACACAAAAATTGGTTTCCATGCTAGAACTCATGTACATTTTTTATTTTTTTAATTTAATTTAATTTTTATTTTATTTTATTATTTTATTATTTAATTAATTTATTTTTTTATTTGTTTCGTTTTTATGTTTCTCATTTTCATTTTGTTGATCACACTCTAGTGATCATATGTACATTTCAGGACATATAAAGTGTCCAATTAATGAAATTTGGAGGCCAGACCTCCATCTTTTTCTCAAAAAAAACTTTTAAGAATTTTACTCCAATATACTCTCATCAAAAAAATTTTTCTTTTCGATCTGATGCTTATAAATAAATATTACCCATTATGAGATTTATATGTAACCGATAAAATTATTTGAGTGTGAGAATGGAAGCAATGTCCAAATATTAATTACCAAAAAATGAGACTCGAATCTAAATTTTGTGTTCTGATATGTGAAATAATAAAATTTCCATTTTGATATTTAGTTTTTGAAATTTAAATTTAAGCTCTTTCATTTTCAGTTGATTCCGTAATAAACAATTCTTTAGGAAAATTATAAACAAACAAAAAATCATAAAAAAAAAAACTTCTAAAAAGTTAATTAGAAGAAAAATAGTAATAGTAGCCCATGGATTTAGTGGGGAGCGGATTGTGTTTTTGTGTGCTTGACAGACGAATGTAGAACGTAGTACGCTGTATTGTTTTTGTTACTTTGTTAGTGGAATGCAAACGCCCAATTCCAATTTCAAAAGGCCACATTATTACTTTCATAATAACATGATAAAATACAACATGCATATATATATGCATGCCGCATCTTTTTTACAAAGGAACTTTTAGGAGGCCCTTTTGAAAATATTGTTGGTGTTGGGCTTCATATATGCATGCTTGCAAAAGAGATGTTATTAGACTTCTTTTCTTCCTATGACTTTTACTAGAGAAATAAGCTCACGGAGGTCTCCCGTGAGTTTAATATAAAAAGCATATTAAAGTGTATTTAAATTTTAATTTATATGGCTCAATATATTCTTTATATCAAAATCATGTGGCATGCAAAAAATTTTCAATTTTTAGAGATTTTTAAGTACTTATTTTAGATTTTTTAAAAGTTACATGTGAAACATTGATTATTTTATTTATATTGTATAATTGCTATTAAAAAAATATGAAATAAATACTTAAAAATCTTTAAAGATCAAAATTTTTCTCATGCTATAAGATTTTGATATAAAGAATTTATTGAAGCATATAAATCAAAATTTGGATATGATTTAATATATGTTTTTGGTGTTAAGCTCACGGAAAGCCTCTGTGAGCTTAAGAACAACGTAGTTTTACTAGAATTTATTATTAATTCAAAGGAAATAATGTTGTTGTTGTTTTTTTTTTTTTTTTAAATTTGTTTGAAAGCTCTGAATTTATATATATATAGGTAGAAACAAAACTAAAATTACCGTAGTAATACAGCTAGAGCAAAAGTAACCACTGGAATTGCATTTGAGATGGCGGATGTCACAGTGGATGGTGTGTACTTCACTCCAACTGCAAATATGTTCAGCATAAATGTTGCCCTGAAATTAATTTATTTATTTACATGAATTTAGATCATATATAATAGACATAAAATTATGATATTGCTACATCAAAAAGAAAGAAAGTATGATAGTGGAAATTAAGAATGTTTACCCAAACATAGCGAGGAAAAATATCTTGGCGGCTAGTTTCCACGACAACTTTGGTGCATTTTTCCTGGTCAAATTTTTGTCAAACCAAAAATAAAAAACTGTCAAGTACTTATTACTTGAGCGTTATAGTAATCACTAATTAGTAACTTATGAGAATACATTCTTAAACAAAATAATCTATATATTGTACTATTCCAAGAAGTACACTACTTAATTTCTCAAATTAAAAATTAAGGAAAAAGAAAAAGAAACATTTGCAAAAAATGCTGTTGCTCATAACCCATAATTTCAAAATAACAAAAAAGAGTAACTAATGCAAAAATAAATATTCATCACCTAAATAAAATCACAACAACATATACAATTATACAAAAACAAATAACCATCAAAATATATATATATATATTGTGGATTGAATTAATTTGCAACATACATACATACATACATACCTCCCAAAGAAGAAAGCAATGGGGACAAACACCAAGGTGCCAACCAACAGCCTATAAAACGCAAAGACTGTGGTTGGCATTCCCCCATTCAGAGCATCCTTGCCAAGGATGTAATTTGCGCCGTATATCACCTGGCACAACACCACAATTATGTACGCTTGTTTGTCTCCCATTTTAACAAATAAGAAACACACTCCCCTTGTAAATTTGCTCTCCTTAATTTGCTTGCTTATATATATAGTGGATGATTGTAACAAGAACAAAAAGAACCGCTTTTTAAGTTGGTGATGTCTGATTAAACGAAAGAGAAGAACAAGTGGAAGTTTGGAACTTGTTTACTTGTTGGGAAGTGGAATGGCAGCAGGGAGTTGTGTATATATTTGTATGGGAAAGTGATGGTTTTGCATATTGCTTCTATTAGTTTTGCCTATTTAAACATTCTTCAACAATTTGGGTGTATATATGTAGATGGTACTGGATGATAATTATATAAGAGTAATACCTAGCGTCAATAGAAAGACTGTCCATAGTGTCTATATGTTACATTTTGAGATGTATCTGTTACATTTTATGGTGTATTTGTTGCATTCTTTTATATGTCTATGGACGTATAGATGGACAGCTTCTCAATGGATACAAGATGTTTCTCAATTATATAACTACGAGAGGACTGGCAACTTAAAAAAAAATTATAATTATATTGTGATGTTTTTTCGATATATATGTTTATGGAAAAAGAAAGAAATTAAATTCACAGCTGAATTATGAGAAAAAGAAAAGACAATTTTTTTTAATACTTTGAGGACAAATTTATCAATATTATCTCCCTTTATTTATTGTTTCCTTTTTCACCGCTGGTACCGACAGGAGCTACTTTGGACAGACACTCTCAAAATTGCTTGAACACCTCCTTAAATAACAATTTTATCCTTAAATAATTACCAAAATTTGAAATTAAATAGTATATTTAAATTGATATGCTTATTTGTACATTGATTTCAAAAAATATTGCAAAAGAATTTATAAAAAATTAAAAATGTAAACATATGGCTAATTCTGTCATGAATCGGATGAAATAAGGGCCGCTCATTTTTCATAATCGAATGGTCACGATATGTCTTTTAGATACAATTAAAGATACATATTTGATAATAACCGCTCATTTCAAGATGAGACGTTACTTGACCAGTCCATAGCAGAACCACTCGTAAACATATAATTAAACTGGGGCAAACTTGTCCAGATGAGACAAAAAGTGATGCCCAAGTAATTTTGGGGTGCCCAAAGCACCGTCCGCATCAACCATCCATACATGATACAAGTACATTTTTCTTTTTTTGAGACTTATAAAATGCCTAAGGGTTATGAATCATTTCAAAAAAAAAAAAAAGGTACATTATGTAATGACAAAATAGAGCTTGTATATATTTGCATTATTAAGATGTGTAGGGGGCAGATGATATATTTCCTCACGAGCATCGCATATATACGTGCCAAAGTGCCAGGTGTTTCTATCCTCGTACGTGTCAACTTAAATTAATTAATGAGCCAAATAATTCTGATTATATGTGACGCAGTAGTCTGCTTGACTTCTCTGTAATGGGTTCAAATCGACCCGCTCCTATCCTTTGCAGCAAAATCCTTACTAAAAGCATATTGGAAAAAATGACATGAAATGATTATCTTTCTCGAATAAGAAATCTGAACCGTTGATCATTTTCTTGGATAGTCAAAACCGTTGATGTACGTTAATGCCCGTTAATGTTCTCAGCTCATTAAAATTAAAGGCCCATATAAATTATCTCAATTTTAAGGCCCATTACATATTATCTTAAAAGTTTATTATAAAAAATAACAATTTCAGTCCAAAGCAAGGCGTGGTCTTTTCACTAGTATAAATATAATGGAGATGACGAAATGTTTAATTTTAGATTGATTATGTTTCCGATTAAATTAAGAAATTGTAATTGGTAAAGAACTAATTAATTAATTAATTAAGCAGCTTCTGTTTTTTATATCCGTCATATAACTGTAGCCATATTTATTTGTCTTTGCATTATTCTGATATCCATTTTTTTTATTAACGTTTCTATGTTTTAAATTAAATAAATACTTAAACTATATTTCAGTCATTATATATCTGAAAAACAGAGCCATAAAATAAAAGTTGATTACCATAAAATCGATTAAGGCATTGGAAATTAAATTGAGATTTAGTACTGTGGATTGAATGCAGATGTAAAAAGGGAATAAAATAAAGGGTCATAAAATAAAATGAAAGATATGGAATAGAAAGAAACTAGAAACACCTCTCCTCTCCTCTCCTCTCGTTTCATTTGGAAAAACATGTACGGAATTAACACAGTGAATTGTCTAAGACGATGGTGACATATATAACTTTTATTACTTTAAGCACTATATATTTCATATGTATAGGTAAGGTAATTAGGTATCGATGCAGTATATATATATCCACCGTCTCTTCAGCAACCATCACCTCACATTTCTCCTTTTTTCTTTTTTCCAATTCATATTGGATAATTGGAAAGGGAAACATCTTGCATGCGTCCATTCTATTGAAAACCGTCCATATATACATCCATAAACATTGAGGTTGAAAAGTCTAGCATATATAGATAGGTCTTTTATTTCATGAAATTTGTATATACTTTGTATCCGATTGTTTTCATATATGAAAACGGGCATATAAACCTTTCTTTCAAAAAAAAAAAAAAAAATGCATCCATAAACATGTACATAATGTAACACATGCAGGGGCGGAGGGAAGAGGGGGTGTGACCCCCCATGATTTTCGAATTTGAATAAAAAAACGTTAATATGTAGTGTATTTTGTTAAGAGTAGTTTTCATTTCACCCTCCAATAAAATTTGTCTCTCGGCGTCTCGACCCCCCTAATTTTAAATCCTGGCTCTGCCCCTGAACACATGCATTCCTAAAATGTAATATATATGAACGGTATGGACGATTTTTCTATGGACACTAGGTATTACTCGATTAGAAACGCAAGAGATATATAGCAGGAGCTAGCTAGCTAGAGACAGTAACTAAGTACTTGTGATGTTACCAATTCTTGTCAACTGTAGAAGAATTTTAATGATCAGTGCTGCACATTAATTGGAATTGAATTCGATGCAAATTAATTCAGTGCAATGTACATTAGATTAGATATACGTGTGCACTTTTTATGGGATGGATATTTTTGTTCATAATGTACTACTGCATAACGTCTCCTTGTTTAGATTTTATCTCGCACTAAGTTAATTAAAGTGCCTTTACCGATGAGAGCCTGTGTGTGTTACAGCTAATTGAGCCCATTAGTGGAGAGATATTATCCCACACTAGTATACGAGTCCGTATCTGCTGAGATCCAAATCGGATCTCAGGACCCTGAGATTCTGATCCGACGGTTCTCAGGGCCCGTATCTGCTAAGTCCGGATCTCGGAGTCCCTGAGAACCGTCGGATCGGGATCTCAGGGTCCTGAGATCCGATTTGGATCTCAGCTGATTTCAGCGCACTAGTATACTACTATATATACTAGTGTTAATACCTAGCGCCCATAGAAAAACTGTCCGTAGCGTCCATAGGTTACATTTCGGGATGTATATGTTATATTTCAAAGTGTACGTGACATTAATTCTGTATATATGCGTCTATATATGTATGGACGGTTTTTCAATGGACGCAAGATGTTAATGCTATATATATATATATGAGTAATACTTAGCGTCCATAGAAAAATTGTCCATAGAGTCCATATGTTACATTTCCAAGTATACCTATATATTACATTCTATATATGTTTATGGATGTATGGACAGTTTTTCAATGGACACAAGATGTTTCTCATATACAATCCAATTGGATTAAGCTGCACACACACACACACACACACACACACACACACACACACACACATATATATATATATATATAGTCCGGCTACAATAATATGCATATCACGGTAAGCACGCGGTCCGTATCTCCGTTTCCGGTGTCCAAATAGTCGATCCAAGCCGCTCAATGTGATCTCTATATCAAAATATACTAGGAAACCAAATTTTACAATTTTTAGAATTTTTTTGCTATTTTTAGTGATGGGGAGAAAATGGCTAGATCCAAGGATTCTGATTCATACAAAAAAAAACGATTTTCTCCTCATCATTAAAAATAGCAAAAAATTCTAAAAATCATAAAATTTGGTTTCCTAATATATTTTGATATAGAGATCACATTGAGCGGTTCGGATCGACTATTTGGACACCGAAAATGATGAAACGGACCGCATAGCACGGTAAAACCGTGATATGCATATTATTGTAGCTAGACTATTATACTAACGTTAGCATTTCGGACCGAAATGCTAACGCCTCAAATTTGTTGTAATTGTGTCCGAAATCACGATTTATGGTGTTCAATAAATTCTTTATATAAAAATATTGGGGAATACAAAAATTTTCCTTTTTTAAAGTTTTCTAAGCATTTGTTTTGTATTTTTGAAAACAGCATGTACAAACATCAATATTTTATTAATATTTTTTAGCTCTTTTCTAAAATTTAAAACAAATGCTTAGAAAACTCTAAAAATGAAAATTTTTTGTATTCTCTGATATTTTCATATAAAGAACTTATTGAGCACCATAAATCGTGATTTTGGACACGATAACAACAATTTTGAGCCGTTAGCATTTCGGTCCGAAATGCTAACGTTAGTATAATAGTCAAACTCTATATATATATATATATGAGGAGGGTTCCAATGCCTCCATCATGCCTCCAATTTTTAAATTTCAAATAACTCAAAATTTAAAACTCATTTTTCAAAACAAAACCGTTTGATATAATCTATATCCTTTCATTTATGTATATGTAAAAAATATCAAATTTGAATATTATTTTGTTTGACATCAAGGGCTTCAAAAAAAATGTACTAATTTGAGCAATTTCTAGACGTTGATTTTTATAACTCATTGATTTATATAAAATAAAACAAAAAATTGAAAAAATTTGCTATGTGCACGTAAAGAATATCATATTGATCAAATCTAATGGTTTTGTTTTGAAAAATGAGTTTTAAATTTTGAGTTATTTGAAATTTAAAAAGTGGAGGCATGATGGAAGCACAAAAAATGGAGGCATTGGAACCGTCCTCTATATATATATATATATCTCCAACCTTCTTTAATTTCCTCTTTTTGGGAGGCTGGATACTTCAATTAAATATCCATGTTTCCAAGCATTATCCTAATTATAGAAAAAAAGACCAAAACAGTATCTACTGTGATAAATTCAAGGAGCATATTGATTGCAAACCGCTCTTTCTTTCCATCATGGATGCTTGCTGTTGATGATGAACTCTTCTCTCTTCCTTCTAGAGATGGCATGTATATATGCAGAAGGAACAATCCCGGAGGCAAAACAGAACAGAACCCACTACAACAAGTATCAATTTTAATTTTGAAGTATCAGAATTGGTTCAGGCCAGCCGGCAGACCGATCGAATTGGATGCAAAACAGCAGCATTATATATATATATATATATATTGCTTTATATATATCGATCATGGTTTATACTGTGTATTGTGGGCATCTAACAAACAGTGCCATACACTACCAAAGCCATCATGGATCGGGATCACCTGCTTTTCTAAAAAGAAAATTAAGCAGACCCTGTTTTTTCTTGATCCGACGGTTAAGAAATACCAAAGTGCATTGAGATCAGTGCAGCAAATACCAAAGTATTTTGAAATCGGTGAGATAACCGATCCTGACCATCCGATCGGAAAATCGTACCCTGCTTTTCTAGCAGATTTTCATCCCCACATCGTATATGATTTTGCAGCTGTTAGACACTTCTACTGATTGTATCTGATGCTAGAACTGACTTTAGTACTATGAATATTCACCAGCAAACATGTACGTACTGCTACTGATAAGAAAAAGGCATTCATCAAAAATAAAATTAACCGGTGTTCTGTTAATTATCAGAGGAGCATCACTAATTATGGTTCCATATTTAGTTACTAATTAACATGGAGTTGTATCGGTGCGTAAAGGGAAATTAAGTATTGTTGCCTTGTTGGTTGGACACCTTGGACTATTTAAAAAAAAAAAAAAAGAAAAAAAGAAAAGATTATGAAGATCACACAACTGGTACATAGAAAAACTGCCCATAGTACCCATATGTGACATTTCGGGATGCATCTGTTACATTTCGGTATATAGCTGTGACATTCCGTACTTCTATAAATGTGTGGACAGTTTTTCAATTGATGCAAGATGTTTCTCATATAGACATATAGGGTGTGTTTGGATCCAACCGAAATAGCACTACTTTGGGAGTAGCGGTACTAATCTGAGTAGTATGCAATCCAAACACAAATTACCTAATCGAGAGTAGAGGTGGTTTTGTGCTACTCTGCTACTTCTTGAAATTGTTGGTTTAGCTGGGTTAGCTAAAGTTGGAATATCACCTTAATTTTTTATTCATATTTCGTATCTACTTTTACTCAAAAAGCAGAGTAATATATCCTCATATGCATCATCTCATTCTCATACTTGTTAGTCAAAATTATATGCTATTTCATTTTTTTTAATTGTTAATTTTTATACAGTTTCATGTAATTGTAAAAAAAAAATGTATGATGAATTAAAATTAAAATAATTTATACATAAAATATAAATTGAAAAGAAATTTAAGGGGTGCCATAGAGTTGAACAAAAGAAATAAAACACGGACCAAAAAAATTGTGCATGAACTAAAAGCGTAAAAGACATTCTGACTAATATTCAATTCATCAATAAATAAAAAAGAAATAAAATATGATTAGTTGGAAAGAAAACACAGACAATTCATTATTTTATTTATTCTGTCTATCACTACTCTAAAGTTCCCATTCAAACAATATTTAACTAACCGAAGTAGTCAAAAGTTAGTTCTACTCGCACACTTTTTGAGTTAGCAGTACTAACCTCACAGTACTCTCAATCACTAACCCAAATATCACTACTCTTGCACTAAACCTTGCACCATCCAAACACACCCTAGTCAGGAGTAAAACCTAGCATCAATAGAAAAACTATCCATATATATAGGTATCCATAGATTACATTTCGGAATATATCCTTTATATTTTTGGATGTATTTGTTATATATATATATATATATATATATATTTTTTTTTTTTTTTGTAGATTTATGGATGTATGAACTACTTTTCAATGGACGCAATATTTTTCTCCTAATTAAAAGCGCTTCCTTAAACATTTCTAATTGACAGGTGTTGGGTCCCTGCTCATTTCAGCCCAGAGTAGAATTGGCCCATTTTTGTTATCAGTACGTATGAGGAAGGATCAAACTGATGTTTTGGTTTAGTGCAGGGTCTATCTTGTAAAAGGGATAAGTTAGTGTTAGTTGCTTCTATCTTTTCTTCCTTGCTAAATTGGTGCTATATTCTTGCTGGTTTCAGCTTGTACCAGTTTGGTACAATTTTTTTTTTTTTTTTTTTTCTGAATTGTTTTCACTACAGCTGTTTGAATATATAATTGATAGAGGGGTATTTGCTGTTATTTTGCTGGTGCAGCTCAATCCCTATCAATTCAACAAGCTATCTGATAGTCTCAAACACAAATCATATCCATATCCTACGTATTTATAACATATATATATATTCAGATGGTGCATTATCTGAGCTAAGGTAATTTCATTCATAACTCACATAAACTATATAAGATATCATACATTCTTCAAGATGAGAAAAAACACAGAAAAGTCGGAGACAGAAAGGCAACAGATTCACAGATTGAAGACTAAGGCAGAGGCAATATTATTTATTTATATATGTAAAATTGCCAAGTGCATACAAAACATGAATGGTTATGTCAACATATAATTGAAGTTGTGTATCTTACAAAAATAAAAAAAAAAATCATCTCATGCATCCCCTTGTCACAGGCACGAAGATGTATTACATATGTAAAGAAGACATTTTGTTCATCCTAGGCAAGATACCGGTACAGGTTGGGGTTTTCTTCATCCCTCTCAAGATAATCCCTCATAATGAGGTCCTCGATGCTCTTCTTGATAGCCTTGATGTCGGGCTGTAGAATTTTGGTCGAAAAGGTAACAAAATAATTAAGTACTTTATCGGCAAGTAGATATATAGAATAGATAGCTTTTAACAACAAAACCAAACCAAGCCAGATGGATGATGTTTGATTACGTACCTTGAACATGTGAGCGAGCTGCTTAACGCACTCCATGACGAGTTGCTGATGGTCGAGCACCTTGCGGCTCTTCATTATACGAACAATCGCGGCATCAATTGCATATCTCCTATCTTTATCAACATCCTCTACCACCCTTTTCTTCTCGTTTACTGGAGGCAGCGGAACCTGCAAATAAGATTTCAGTACAAATTCAGTCTTGATCATCAAATATGTTAAAGATAAATCTTGAACCTGCAAATATAAATTTAATCACTTCTATTTGATTTGATTGCTCTTGTACTAATTCATTTGTGTCAACGTAACATATTTAGAGGTAGAATAAACTAACCTTAATTCTGTTCATCCTATCGGTAAATTTCGAGTTGAAGCTGAAGATATCGGTACGGGAGATGTTCTTGGTGTTGGGCTCTTTGATGAGGATCTTGTACTTGGCACACGAGAGAGAGTGCAGCAACCTAATCACATCATCGTCGGCCAAATTCAGCTGTGCCACTATTTCTGAGTAGCTCAACCTTTCCGACGCATTGAATAACAGTAGCGCGGCAGCCTGCACAATTATCAGAAGAATTGTCATCAGCAGAGTCAAACAAAAGGAATTTTTATATAATTATCACAAAAACAGGAGTATCATTTAAATTGTGAATATAAGATGAGAAAATAATATTGTACAAACCTGGTATGTGCTCACAATCAGCTCGATGTTCTTAGTATCGAACTTGGCGTTGATATGGCAAGTCCCCAGAGAATATATCCATGTCAACTTTCTACTGTTGGTCGTCGTCTCATAGAACTCCTTAAATGCCTCAACACATTTAACCATCTCAGAAGGAAGGTTGAGATCGGAGAACTTGTAACTCGGCCAGAAACCGGTTGTCAAGGTCGTGACGGTGAGGTCCATACCCAGCTGTTTCGTCGTTTTAGAATTGAGAAACTCCCCAAAGGGTTTCTGGTTCTCCCTTGCAAGAGCGATATCAGTGACCTAGTGTTTAACAAGAAGTCAAATATATATCAAATGAAACAATACAGATTTAAAAATTAAACAAAGATAGACAATATAATGTATCAGAATTTCAAATTAAGAGAAAAAAATCCGAAAGAAAAACCGGTATACGTACCATTCCTTCCATCTTAGATGTGAACTGGCCACCGTATTGCTGCTTGAGCTTCGTTAAGATGCTCCGCTCATGGTTATCGTTTTTTGCACTCTTGTCGAAGAGCAATCTCCTTGCCAGCCTTTTCCTGCCATTTTGTGTAATTTATCATATTAGGCGTAACAAGTTTGTACCGAGACAGAAGAGTCTTATTCCTACAAATTAACACTTGATATTCGAAACGGAGGAAAACAATCGTTTACCTGGAGAACTCGGCAAAAAGATCCTTGTCATTTATATATAATAAAAGCTTCACCACCTGCGCGCATTTTACAATAGTCAGAACAGAAGTTTCGAGTTTTTTTTTTTTAATTTTTTATATATACTATATTTTCAAAAGGGTAATATAGGCAAACAACTGTTTACGTACTTTGTCGAGGGTTTCGTCAAGGGCCTCATCACTTAGTTTTTCACTTCCACCCTTCCTCAAAATACTATCGCAGAATGTTGCCAGTAGTTCGGCACATGAGCTCCCTGCAACAGTCTTATTGCAGAACACCTCAAAAGACTCATGCAAAGCCTGAAGAGAGTTAATTAGCATCATATATCACAAAATTATAAGCATGGTAAATAATAGTTTGCCAATTTAAAAGATTAATAAAACAGTACATAAGTACATAACTAAAGACTGGATACAAAAATGTTCATGCACCTATTATATACTTCAAGGGAATAATATTCTAATTTAATTAATAGGTAATTAGTTTATACACAATTAATAGACTACATGAGGGCATTTCCAATGATATATATATATGATATCATATATACCTTATGGAAGACATTGTGGTTCTGGAAGCATTCAACAACATAATTCATATACTTGTCATGAAGCTCGATTACTTTGCGCACGAAGACCTGTAAGTTCGGCATAGTTAACTAAATATTACAAACTTGATGAAGGTTAAGATTTTGCACAACATTATATTATGTAAGAACCGAAATTCTTACCTGATCCTGCAAACCCACTATATTCCTCTTCGCTTCCTACAGAAATTAAGTGAATAACAATCAGAGATCCACAGCAAAAGCACCAACAGATTGAAACATCGAAACCCTATTCCATAAGGTCTCTACTACAATGACCAGTATGTGTTTTATATATGTATCGATCAAACATCACGATACTGGTACATATCCAACTATCAAGTTTTCATCAGTTTTGGCCATTGGCTATATCGAAGGTGGATAAGTAAAACTATCTGTGACAAAAATATACATCTCGTACCTGTTTGTTGCTTGCGGCATCTTCTGCTTCGCTCACCAAAGCCATTCCCTCGGAAGTGACATGCTGCAGAAAAGTACATGTTCAGTATATATATATATAACCTATCCCGCACGTAAAATTCATCGAGAGTAGACATAGGAGATTATATAAAGGATTTAACAATGAATACCTCTTTAAAAATCCGGGAAACCGGGTCCAGACCGTGGTTAACTTTTGAGAAGAGCCTAAACATCCTCGACAGGTCCTCCCTCTGAAATATGTGTGACAGAGATGGGTAAATAAATTATGAAAAATATACATATACATTTTGCTTATTGATGAAAATGATTAATCCTGATTGTTTAACATAGATTAATTATTTGAAGAATAAATTATAGATATTCATAAGCACATCTATCTTTTTTTCTTTTTTTTTTTTCCCATTTGCTTATTTCAATGGTTTTTATGATATCAAATTAAATTTCTATATAGTTGGAAACCAAGTGCTTAAAAAATTTCAAGTCAGAGATATATGAGAAGACAAATGCCAACTTGTTAGTTTTGTTACCTTGTCATCACGAAGCAGTATATGGCAGCCAGAGTCCTCATATTCCAGTAGTTGGTTTGCATGTACAGAGATCAGTTCATGTAGCACTTTCTGCAAGATTTACAGAGAAGAAGCAATTAGTTAATAACAACTACATAATGATATTACTAAGAAATTCCACAGGAAAAAAATTATTGCATCCCCCTATTATCGATTTATTGCCGTCTAATTAAGATAATTAAAGTGGTATTATGTCCACTAAGTGGTGCTAATATATATATGGTGTCTATTACAGCTATAATAAATACAAAAGTGTATTGGATTAATCATATATATGTACCTCAATACTTCAATATTCATCATATAACCTAAAATTTATATATATATATATATATATATATATATAGTGTACTAATTAAGGTTTAACTAATGTACACATTAAGGCAGCTAGAATATATATATATTGTTTGTTGTGGCATAGAAGGTAAACAAAAAAACAGTCAGTATGCTGTATGCACTGCAATTATTTTGCTTTATGGAAAAAAAGAAAGAAAGAATGATAGAAAGATGCAATAGAATAACAAAGAAGAGGGGAATTCACTCACCTCCAAGAGCTTATTTTCAGTGTTAGAATGCAAGTAGTGGCCAACTCTCTCTTTCTCCCTCTTGAAACATTCTTCAGCCTAATAACAAAAACACCAAAAATATTAGCTTAAAAACAATGAAAAAAAAAATCAACAACAAATTAATATATACTGATATTACTTAGTTTATATACCTTAAACAAATATTCCGGACAAGAATCTTCTTGTACCCACATAGAAGCTTTTCTGGAGTAGTACTTCACCGACTCCTCGAGCAAGTATTGCTCGAAGTCATTCATATAGAAGGACATATCGCCAAGGCCAATATCAATGAAGATGTCGACTATGTTCTTCACAAGAGCCTTATCGATCTGTTCCCCCTCGCGCTCTTGATCGATCTGTTGATCATGATCAGCGCAAAACACAAACAATAGGTTAAAGAACAACGAATTCAGAAAAAGAAACATCAAACGTTCGTTCGTTCATTCAGAAATTAGTACTGCGATGTTAGTTGATTTCTGCACTTACTAATTTTAGCACCGAATCCTTTACGGCGCTTTTTATTTTCTCGTACACCTGGAAAAAGAAGAACACGTACGAGAACAGAAATTAATTAATGTGTACATAATACACGAATATATACTAAAGACAATATTAACAAAATTAAACTCACTTTGTCTCTGAAGCAGACGACACCTACTTCATTCAACGAAGGCTTATTCTGCGTACGAATGAAAAACCGGTCGATATAGTAAAAGTAGCGGAAGAGCCACCTGAGCATGAGCCCTTGGTTCTTCCACCTATTTCGAAGCTCCTGGAGCATGTATTCGTCGTGCTTCTCTCTCAACGACGGCAACACCTAATCGAAAAGATCGAGTTAGGATGATCAATGCATGCGCTAATCAAACTAATTAAGGTCTCAACAAGTACTCCTAAATTTTTTGGGTTTTAAACTTTTAATTAATGTATTATTCTGGAGATACAATGAGGCTAGGAGGAGATTAATACCGTATCATCTATGTATTGCACAAATACTTCCTTATACTTGGTGTAGGCCTGCTGATCACTGTAGGTTTTGTTCTTCGTAACGGTGCAATAATTGTAGACAGCCCTGTAAAATAAATACATAATAGTGACAAAAAAAAAAGTGAATTGAACAAGAACATGGATGTTTAATTCCCCAAAAAGTAATTGGATTTGGTGCATATGAAATCCACTTTTTCTTAAAAAAAAGGAACAAAAACATGAACATGAATTAGTATCTGCAAATTAGCTATGTATGTAACATTAGTTTCTATATATCAAAAAAAAAAAAAAAAAAGCATGTAGACAAAGTATGAGAAATTAACTAATTTAAAGGTACACAGTTAATTACATACGTGTAAATCTTGAAGTGGAGTTCAGTGATGAGCTCGCCATCGGCAGTTCTCTTCCCGTTGACAGTACTGTTCCCGTCGAAACGAAGCTTCAACTCGCTGAGACCCTTCTCCACCACATCCCACACTGATTCTTCCTTCTTCACAACCTGTAGTTCTTCTTCGACCTCCGCCATTTGTGTAACGAATCGAGGATCGAACTCGAATTCTTTCGAGAATCAGCAAGTGAAGATCAAGAAAATCTCAAACAGAGAAATTAGAGACACAATGTTATTTATTATGAGGTAAGAGAGGCATGCAGGAGGGGGGTTTATATAGTTAAGAATTTGATTAAAAAATAGGGAACTATAAATAATATAATTGAGTTGTTTACTGTCCAATATAGTACAAATTTCCGATTTTAGATCTGAAATATAAATAATCACTGAACTATAAATAGTTTTGGTCAAATCTGGAGCAGCTAATATAATCAATAATTCTCATTTTCCTTTTTTTTTATTTCTTTTTCTAGCCTTGTGTTTCAAATTTTAGAAAGTTGTTTTTGTTTTTTCGTTATATATATATTCTTCACTGTACTCCTATTTTTGTTGGGTAAAGAAAATTAGTAGGTAAGAACCTACTACTTGTAAAAAAAAATAGATATCATTTTTATAATATATATCCAATTTTAGTATATGAAACAATTCCCAAATATGAAAAGTCTTTTTTTTTCCTTCTTTTTTATATTTTCTGAATGTCTGTTTTAGTATAAAACAGACTAACCTTTTCATAAAAAAAAATCATAATGATTTTAATACTAAGCACAAAATTTTTTTTTCACTGCATTATGTTTTCAGGAAAGTTTTTTTTTATTTATTTTTAGTCGGGACAATACTCAGGGCTAGAGTACCCAATTAGTTTTATTTTATTTAATTAAGTTTTATATGATTTTTTTTTTCTAATATGATAGGGTCTTCTATGCAAACTTCCAATACAAAAGATAGAAACGGAAGTTCTCCGGACACATTTCATACAATTTTTTTTTTTCAAATGACAATTTCTTATTAAAAAAATCGAATAACGATAACTTATAAGGTAGCAAGAAATATTAATTCCACCAGTTTTTTTTTAAAAAAAAAAAAAATATTCCACCAGTTGTGTTGAACTTGAGTAACTTTTTGTTTCCTATGAAATTGGCAAATAGATAATTGGGCCAAGTATTTTTTTTATTTCCCATTTTGTTTTTAAAATGATAATTGAGCCAAGTTTCCTATGCATGCTTATGTTGTAAAAATTTGTAAATTCAGTGTTATTTACCATCCAATATAGTTACATATTTCTAAATTTAGATCTGCACTATAAAAAAAAAGATTGAACTATATATAAATGGTTTTGCTTAAATCTGGATCAACTAATTCCCCTTTTTTCCCTTACGTTTTTTATTTTGAATAAATCAAAAGCAACATAAAATACATGCTAGTTCCACAGTAGGTCAGGCTTAAGAACAGCAAGGATATTACTTGGGACAACAAAATTTTTTCATTTATAATATGATTTTCTCAGATTTTCTTCCATATAATTCATAAATTTTGCTGTCCTAAGTAATATAGTTGCTGTGCATAAACCTGACCTTCACAATATAGCAAAGTAATTAAGCAACATAATCATTACATTAACATTCTAATACAAATGGAAAGCAGAATTAAGAAGACATAAACAGTAAACTACGCCAACTAAAATAAACTATTTATTAAAAGACTAAATAAGCAACACAAGGAGCTAATTATTAATTAAGGCTAATCCGGATATGGAATATGGATCAGATGAAATATGAGCCGTTTTATTCATAATCAGATAGTCTCGATATGTTTTTTAGATACAGTTAAAGAGAGATATTTGATAAGAACCGCTCGATTTAAAATGAAAGATTGCTTAGCCGATTCACAGAAGAATAACTCATTGCAGCTTCTTCTTGTGCGGAGGCGGCGGCAAGTAGAAACACGTCTACAAATCGCGCGCATGCCGCCGGGGGCACGCAACTCCACTTTTCGACTCCACTCGTTCGGAGTCACTGGAATGCCGGCCTTGTAGGCACATCCTCATCTTCTGCACATACCAGATATCCCGACCCCATTCGCCTGCTCGTTCGCAAATGAATGGCGACTGCATGCGCCGCTGCTTGGGTCGGATCCTCCTCAGTTTGTTGCACATGTTGCACCGAGCAGCCCGTACATGTTTGGCTACTGGTTCTGAAAATTCTTGACATAGATCATTGGCTTTACCTATTATGCTCTTGAGTTTTGTGAATTTCTTGTTACAAATCATCTCCTGCTGCTTAATTTTTCAATGTCGATTTCCAATTTAGTTTTTCTCGGCATCATATTCGCGTCAACAAATTGCGCAACAATTTCCTCATCCACTGTTTTCTTTTGAGAACCATGCTTACCTCAACTTCTCACTGAACACTGACGAGATGTTTGGAGTTTTTCTGATTCTGTTCCCGCGGCAAATCCGCCTTTCATGTTATATAAGAACCGTGCAAGATGATCGAACTGTGGTGTTCTCTTTGCTTCTTTAGTACTGTCCCAGATTTTTCTTGAACCCAATTTAGAGGGTACTTTTGAATTATAAGAATACTCAGTTTGGTTCATGCTTAGAGAAACTGGAACTGCAGCTAGATAGTGAAGTACGAATGTATAGGCGTATTGGTGTTGCCGGAATAGAACCATTAATCGGGGGCTTATAGTCTGTATCAGAATCAGAGGTTCCTGCTGAAGGTGAGAGATAATCGATCTCTCGTCCGACTTGTTGACGAAGAGCTTCTTATCTGAAAATGAGAAAACTATCACCAACAATTGAAAAATAAAAAAGAAAATCTTGTACCACGCAAGAAAAAACATCGATCTCTCTTCTCAACCTACTATGAAACTTCACAATTAGAAAGCAAGCAATTCATTAAAATGAGCAAGAAAAACGGGTAGTATATATATATGAACAAATAAATTGAGATTCACTTCTACTTTTCCGATATCACCCTTAGGAGTTTCGATATTATCGGCTTTACATACAAATACTAACAGAAATTTAAGACTAACTGGATGCATGGAAAAATATTTTAAACTGGAACACATGCTATGTATACGGTATATATACCGTTACGAAACGAACTATATACATATGTATGGGACTCTTAAAAATGGTGAGTTGTCCCTAATTAACTGCAAATGCTGTATCGATCACTTAGTACAGAAAATCAGAGGAACGATTCAGTGAATTCCGGTGCCGCCTTCTTTAAATGTCATGAAGATTATGAAGCTTCCATGGCAGAGGAGAACAAAGGAGTCTCACTGCTTGAGCAAATTAATTAATTATACATCTCCATTCTCCATTTTAAATGGAGGATAAAAGAGTCTTATCTATGTTTTATAATTAATTATAGTGGATTACATAAATAAAAGAAATAAAGTTACATTTTAATGCTTTTGATGGAAATGCTGGTGATTAGCAAATTTTGATGGTTACACTAAAAATTAATCCTTTTTTTTTAGAATTAACTTCACTGCTTTCTTTAAATGTCATGCATTTATCAATTCAAAACAAGTTCAATTGAGCTAAAATCATGGAGAAAGGATCCCAATAAGAAAAACTTCAACATTGATGGATTGTAAAATAGAAAGTATGTACTATTTTGGAAAAATAATTTCTCTGAGTTCGTGGATCAAATCACAACTTTCTTTTTTTTTCTTGTATTTTTTTTTGTATAAGGGAAATTAAATATAGTTGGTTCGATCTTTTTTTAAAAAAAAAAAAAATTTGCAGATCTATAACACAATTAGTACAGCATACATACGTTCAATCATCTCTATCTTACAGAAAGAAAAAGAAAAAAATATCATCTTCTCGCCTTAACAAGCGCACAAAGATGTACATATATATAAGTAAAAAGTCGGATGGCTCGATCTGGGGATGCAAAACTACTATAATTTTCCACAATCTGCTTTGTCGATCGATCAAAGGGTGTGAATTGGGTGGCGTCGTCTCTCGTTCCTATGCAAGATACCGGTACAAATTAGGGTTTTCTGTGTCCCTCTCAAGATAGTCCCTCATGATGAGGTCCTCAACACTCTTCTTGATTGCCTTGAAGTTGGGCTGCAGAAATTTCCATAAAAAAAGATAACAAAATGCTTTTATCAGGCTATGCTATTATAAATTACAACAGAAACTTCAGTTAGCGGATATATCGTCAGCAAGTATAAATTATAATCAATAGCTTAAAGCCTTTAACAATGAAATCAAGCCAGATGGATGATGTCTGCATGATTACCTTGAACATGTGAGCGAGCTGCTTAACGCACTCCATGACGAGTTGCTGATGGTCGAGCACCTTGCGGCTCTTCATTATACGAACAATCGCGGCATCAATCGCGTATCTCCTATCTTTGACAGCATCCTCTACCACCTTTTTCTTCTCGTTTACTGGAGGCAGCGGAATCTGCGAATAAGATTTCAGTATGAATACCCATTTGATTTTATTTCTTGTAATAGTTTGTTTATGTTGCGAGGGTTAGAACTGACCTTAATTCTGCGCATCCTGTCGGTAAATTTAGAGTTGAAGCTGAAAGTATCAGTATGGGAGACTTTCTTGGTATTGGGCTCTTTGATAAGGATCTTGTACTTGGCACAAGAGAGGGAGTGGAGCACCCTTACCACATCGTCATCAGTCAAATTCAGCTGCGCCGTTATTTCCGAGAAACTTAAACTTTCTGATGCGTTAAATAACAGTAGTGCGGCAGCCTGCGTATATAATTACCAGAAGCATTGTCATGGATCGGCAGAGTCAAAAAACAATTGTAGTATTGTGTATAATCACAGAATAAATGTAAACAATCTCAAAAAATATGTTTTTCAACAACGATCACAAACAACAAGAGTAAAATTTGAATTATGAAAATAAAATGAAAAAATAATTGTTGAACCTGGTATGTGTTCACTATCAACTCGATTGTCTTTGTATCGAACTTCACATCAATATTGCAAGTGCCCATAGAATATATCCATGTCAACTTTCTGTGGTTGGTCTTTGTCTCGTAGAACTCCTTGAATACCTCGACGCATTTGACCTAATTTAAACATTTAGCATTTATCAGTAAAATAATTAATCAGAAATTAATTAAACAGATTAGTTTAGTCATAATTAAAGTCATAAAATACACACCATCTCGGAAGGAAGGTTGAGGTCGGAAGACTTGTAACTTGGCCAGAAACCGGTTGTTAAGGTAGTTACCGTCAGATCGATGCCCAGGTTCACCTGCGCGTTAGAACTGAGATACTCCTCAAAGGGTACCTGGTTCTCCCTTGAAAGAGCAATATCAGTGACCTGGGGTTTAACAGAAACAAAAATATATATCAAATGAAACAGTAAAAATATAAAAATTAATTAAATTTAATTCATGTGTTTACAAAATATTTCTCCTGTGTACAATAACTGAAGGATAGCAAGAAGAATATATGTGTATCAGATCGACATTCGAGTTAAGAGAAAAACATCCGAAAGAAAAACTAGTATACCATTCCTTCCATCTTAGATGTGAACTGGCAACCATATTGCTGCTTGAGTTTTGTTAAGATGCTCCTCTCATGATCGTCGTCGCTGGAGCTCTTGTCGAAGAGCAATCTCCTTGCCAGCTTTTTCCTGCAAATTTATGTAATTTATCATAATACATGTAACAAGTTTGTACTGAGACAGAAGAGTCTTGTTCCTACAAATTAACACTTAATATTTGAAACAAAGGAAAACAATCGTTTACCTGGAGAACTCGGCAAAAAGATCCTTGTCATCTATATAAGCAAGGATCTTCACCACCTACATATATGTTATACAATAGTTAGAAGTTCGAGTTTTTTTTTTTTTTTAATATACAATTGAGTTTGTAGATTCATATATACTAGTAACTAGGTGACCGTTAAAACTTAAAAGCATAATATAGCGAAACAACTATGTACCTTGTCAAGGGTTTCGTCAAGGGCCTCATCACTCAGTTTTTCACTTCCACCCTTCTTCAAGATATTATCGCAGAATGTCGCCAGTAACTCCGCACTCGAGCTTCCTGCAACAGTCTTATTGCAGAACACCTCAAAAGACTCTTTCAAAGCCTGGAGAGAAACATTACATAACACAAAATTATAAGTACGATCAATAAAGAATAGTTTGTCAATTTAAAACATAGACAGAACAACATTGCCGATGAATATATGATATTCATACCTTATGGAAAAACTTGTGGTTCTGGAAGCATTCAACAACATAATTCATATACTTGTCGTGTAGCTCAATTACTTTGCGCACAAAGGCCTGTAAGTTCGGCGTAGTTAACTAAATAGACACAAAATTGACGAAGGGTTAAAGCTCGGCACAAAATTAATAAGAACCAAAATTCTTACCTGCTCCAGCAAGCCCACAGTATTCCTCTTCTCTTCCTACAGAAATTACGCAACTGTCAGAGAACCACAGCAAAAACACCAACTCTAAAATCAAACTTTATTCCATAAGGTCTACTATTATGAGTTTATGACAAGCTATTGCTATATCGATAGAACTTCAGACCCCTCCACATATCACCTATCAAGTTTTCGTCATTTCTGACGAAAAATACATATCTATAGTACCTGTTTGTTGCTTGCAGCATCTTCTGCTTGTTTCACCAAAGCCATTCCCTCAGAAGTGACATGCTGCAGAAAATTATATGTTCATCAGTATTTTACTTACCTATCCCAAATGTACAATTCATTTTTGACATGGGAGATAAATTAAGGACTTAACGATGAACTAATACCTCTTTAAACATCTGCGAAACTGTTTCCAGACCGCAGTTAATTCTGGAGAAGAGTCTGAACATCCTCGACAGGTCCTCTGCCTGAAATAAGTGCGACACAGATGCGTAAAGAATGTTGTGCATCTGTTTATGTCTATATGTTTTGTTTGCTGACCCTAATTAATTGCTTAACAAATATTACTTCTTTGAAAGATAAATATCTTTTTTTCTCCATTTGCTTATTTTTAATGGTTTAATTTGTAGATTTTCATAACATATTCAGAATAGTTTATAATTGTGCAAATGCCAGGAAATTCCTAGCTTCTTGTTTGTATTGTTACGTACCTTGTTGTCAAGAAGCAGTACATGGTACCCGGAGTGCTCGTTTTCGAGTATCTGCTTTGCATGTACAGAGAGCAACTCGTGTTGCACTTTCTACAGAATTTATAACAAAGAACAAGCAATTAATTAGTTAATAACAACTACATATATATATAATGAGACATGGTGTCTAACTACAAATATAATATATACAAAAATGTATAAAATTAATCATATATACACTCAGTGCTTCAATATTGATCATATAACCTAAGAACTTTTTAAAATATAATTTGCTAAGGTTTAAATGTACAAAGGTAACTAGAAATTAAGTATATATTGTTTGGTACTTATTAATTAATGCACAATACATGATTGATGTGCTAACTAACACGATCGACACATACTATGTTTTTCGTAGCCGAGAAGGTAAGGAAAAGGTCGATATATATATATATAGAATTTTGCTAAAATGAGTTATGTCTCACGGGCTGCTCCGTGAGTCACGATAAAAAAAACATATCAAATCACCTCTAAATTTCTATTTATATGGCTCAATAAATTCTTCATATCAAAATCTTATAGCATGCACAAATTTTTTATTTTTGGAGATTTTTAAGTATCTATTCTAGATTTTAGCAAAATTCTATATATATATATGTTTGTGTGTGTGTGTGTGTGTGTGCACAACAATTTTTTGCTTTATGACAAGAAAAGAAAGAATGATATATATATATATATATATATATATATATATATATATATATATATATATATATATATATATATATATATATAGCAAGATGCAACAGAGGATATATATAACTAGAACAGACCTCCAAGAGCTTATTTTCACTGCTGGAGTGCAAGTAGTGGCCAACTCTCTCTTTTTCCCTCTTGATGCTTTCTTCAGACTGATAAAAATCACCAAAACTATCAGTTAAAAAACAACAAATATGACCATATATGCAGTACATTGGTAATTAAAGATGATCATTGGTACTTAATTAGTTATATAATTACCTTAAACAGATATTGTGGGCAAGAATCTTCTACTTTCCAAACTGAAGCTTTTCTGGAGTAGTACGCTGCGGCATCCTCCAGCAAATACTGCTCCAAGTCATTCTCGTAGCACGACATCTCGCCGATGCCAACTTCAACGAAAATGTCGACTGTGTTCTTCAGAAGAGCTCTGTCGATGAGACCCCCATCGCGCTCCTGATTAATCTGTTGAAAGATATATCGACCAACGCGAAACACAAACAGTTATGAATTAATTCAGGAAAATAAAAATATAATTGAAACGTTTATTCAGAACTTATGTATATATTTACTGCCAAATTAATCAATTCCTGCACTTACCAAAGCTATCACTGAATCTTTTGCCGGGCTTTTTATTTCTTGGTATACCTGCAGCAAAAAGAAGTGCACAGAAGAATTAGCAAATGCACGTACAGCAGTAATTAATTAAAGATCCTAATGATCTTTCTATTCAACCTACATACTTTGGTAAAACTCATGAATTACGTATTAAATTAAGATAGTCATTAACATAAACAAAAAAACAAACAAAACGATAGTAGGCATTTTGCTTGCTGCATCAAAAAAAAAATTACGTACAGTGTCGTGGAAACACGTTATAGCGGCTTCCTTCAACGTAGGCCGCGGGGTCCTCGTCTTATCGAGAAAGCTATCAACGTAGTAGAAGTAGTGGAAGAGCCACCGGATCATGAGCTTGTGGTTCTGCCACCTCTTTTGGAGCTCCTTGAGCATGAAATCTCCATCCTTCTCTCTCAATGCTGGCAACACCTACATATTTGAAAGGGGAAATTAGTTAAGGATATATCAACAGGTGCTATTTCATATATGTGTTATGTTTGCTTACCCCTAATTTTATTATTTTTTTTGGCAATTATTTTATGCAACCTGCCTAAAACCTTGGAAAAATACAATAAAGGTTCAAATTATATGACAGAACCAATAATTAAAAAAAAAGATCAATTTATGAGATGGTACAAAAAAATGCTAAGAAAATTAAAGGCTTTTGAAGGACCCAATTTCGGGAACTTATATTATTGAAGTAATACCAAGAGAAAAATATATATATATACTTAAAACAAATTTGGATTTAACCATTGATTAATTGGTACAAATGCAATGATATTAATTAATGCTTCATCTAGATATATATTAGACGTCAAACAAATTGATTGAAATTTGAAACATCATCAATTTATAAGTTAAATAATGCATCCATATAACTTTTTTCATTTTTAAGTTTTTTTTTGAATTTTTATAATTTTTTGAAAAACCTCATTGTCAAGATTGTCAATATAGCCATTGTCAATGGATCCCTCCTCTATATATATACACCAACACAAATTGTAAATCCTTACTACTAATAAAAGCATATTAGATTTTTTGACATCAAAGGTCTATCTTCTTCCCCAAGGAATAAAACTCAGCCGTTGATTGTTTACTTAGATTGATCACCACGTTAATGCCCGTTAGCGTTCTCAGCCCATTAAAATTAAAGACCCATATAAATTATCTCAATTTAAGGCTCATTATATATTATCTTAAAAGTATATTATAAGAAATAACAATTTCAGCTCAAAGCAAGGTGTGGACTTTTTACTAGTTAAGATGCAACGAGTCTAGCTAGAAGGAAATACCGTATTGTTCATGTATTCCAAAATGGCTTCTCTGTACTTCTCGAAGAGGCAAGTCTTGTAGATTTGAGAATCTTTCCTGGTACGATCATCCCTCAGGCTACACATGCCGTAGACGGTTCTATGAAATAAAAAAACGTAAAAGGAATTAAAAAAAAATGTAAATTGAACAATTAGAACATGGAAAATATTAATTAATTACAAACAAATTAATTAAGAACGCATTCAAAATATACATAAGAAAATTTAAAGGTATATACGTGTAAAGTTTCATGTGTTCTGAGGAGAACTGGTCTTCTACAGAATGCCCTTCAAGGAAATGTTCGAGCAGTGTAACGCGCTCCTGGACGAAATCCCATCCGTCTAGCCCTGTGATTTCTCCCTCGGCCAATGCCATTTAATTTGTGATGAAATATATACACCCAATTATATAAGACCTGTGCATATATATATATATATATATAACAGATCGATTAGATATATTGGAATTATATATAAATTAGAAATGGTAATAAACATCTTGCGTCCATTGAAAAGTTGTTTATATATATATATATATATCCACAGCTGTTTTGTGTACAGAATGAAACAGAAATATGAACGCTATGGACCAGTGGCGAACCTTGAACTGAAATTAAGGAGGGATCAATCAAATTTAGTTGAGTTTGTAAGATACATTAATCAATAAATTTCAATAATTTACATGTAATAACTAATTTTAGGGGGGCAAACTCCGATTATTGGGTAATAATTTATTGATTTACATATGTTTTTTACAAAATTTCAAATATTAAGGGAGGCGACTGTCTCGGGTGGCATCATCAGAGGTCCGCCTCTACTACGGAAAGGTTTTTTTATGGACGCTAGGTATTACTCTTCAGAAACTAATCATCATCCATGTATTGCTTTATTTGGAGGGAGGGGGAGAGGGAACAGAGAAAGGATTTTACCTGAGGAACTAGCTAGAATTCTTTCTCAAATCAAATTAATCAGCAAGTAAAGATTCAGTAAAGAAGAAAATTCACAGAAGTTTGTGCTTGTATATATCTCAAATCTCAAACAGAGAAAAGAGGCAATATTTTTATGAGGTAAGAGAGACAGGAGGGGAAGTTTATATAGTTAACAATTTGATTGAAAAATAGGGAACTATAAATAATATAATTAAAAAGTTGTTTACTGTCCAATATAGTACATGTTTCCAATTTTAGATCTAAACTATGAAAAAATCATCCAACTATAAATGATTTCAGTCAAATTCGGAGTTCTCCTTTTCCTTTTTTATCTCCTCTTTTCTAGCCTTGCATTTTGCAATTTCTCTTCTATTTTTGCTCCCTTGTATATTCTTCACTGTGCATTTTTTTATAGCTTAATGAAAAATAGAAGGTAAAAAGCTACTACGTCAACACCAAAATATATCCTTTTTTATACAATATTTCCAAATTTAGTATATGAAACAACTCTCCAATATGATAGGTCTTCTTTTAATTATCTGAATGTGTGTTTTAGAATATATGAAACCGACTATCATGACCTTTCATATAAAAAATGATAATGATTTTAATAATAAGCATAGAATTTTATCCTACATAATGTTTTCAATTTTTTTTTTTTAGTTGGGATGATACTTGGAGTAGTTTTGATAACTGTGAAACAACATTGGTGAACCAAAATATATACCAAAACAGATACCAAGTTATAATGTATTATATCCAAATTGAAACATTAATAAGTTATCTTGAAACATAATTGGTGAACTTAAATACTGTTGTATTAAGTTGAATAACATAATTGTAAAATTAAATCATCTACTTAAATCACTAGTAGATCACATAAATATAAAGTTGTTGAGAGAATATATGAGAGCAAGAAGAAATGAGAGAGCAACAAAAAAATATATAAATTAGTATCATTTATGTTTCATTTTAATCTCATTAAGTTTCTAATTAACTTAATAATATTTTATTTGATTGCAACATGTTTCATATTAACTTTAGATAAACTATATATATGGTGATATCTATTTTGATATATATTGTAGTATCTCATGAGCATTTTCCATTTATTAATGCATCCAAATATGCGAAATGCGAGTGTATCGAAACAGCCGAATTTGCTCTTCTCATACAAAGTGCTTTAGATACTAAAATATTAAGAAATTCAATTATGAAGGAGTGATTCCTCCCAATAAAATATTATGAAACTCAAAACTACTAATTTTTGCTAATTAATATAAGCATTCGCAAGCGATTTCTCTATTAAAAAGGAGGTGATCACTTTAGAATACTTGACAATCTTTGAGAACAAGTTTTTAAATTTATTTTGGAAAAATCTTTAAGAAACTGCAAAAATTAAAAAAAAAAACATTAATAAAAATTAGGTGTATCAAACAGTCGGATTGGCTTAGGTCATTATTATTTTTTTGGGTCGACTCATACCCGGTCTGCTTAATTTCGAGCCAAAATTGTTTGATTCATATCCGACTCGAATAAACTGATTAAGTATTAATTATAGTTATGTAGTAATAAACAAGTAAATGTCAATTAACATATAATTAATAGCAATTAGTATCTATATATATAAGCTTTAGTTAGTGTTTAATATGAAATGAACCTAAGAAAACAAACTTAAACTAGTCGGGTCGGGTCGGGTCAACCCATGAGGAGTTGGAAGCTCTTGATTTATACCAATCTATGTATCTTCGAATCATTTCGGATTGTGACACTCCTAATAACATTTTTGTTGAGATTATGAATAAGTTATATTTTTCAAATTTGAAGCAATTTGATGCAGTAAGGTCCTGCCCACACTTTAGGAAAAGGGGCGTAACTTTAAATCTGCCTGTCGGATCAGACTGAAATTTGGACGGGAGATTCACAGCTCAAAGCCCAAAACAAAACCATTTTGAAGACTCAGAATAGCGATTTGTCTTCCTTCATAGATTTTTAGACATTTCTTTACATTTTTAAGGTTACTAGAGCTGTAACTCGGGCTTCGCCCCAAAATATGATAACAAAAAAAATAATAAAACTTATAAAATAAAAATATTTACTTTAAAAAAAATAAACATAAATTTAAAATTTTTTATGTGAATAATGATGATGATGTATAATTTATAAATAATAGCACATAAATGTTGGACCACTTTAAGGATTAAATTTTGTGTTAGACATATCATATCATCTTATTAAATGGGGGAGAATAAATATAAACCATTGGATCAAAGTAGATGAAGAGATTTAAACAAAAATCAATGGTTAATAATATTAATGATGTGGCATCGTTGAGGTGCTTGGAGAGTTATCCCTTTTTCTAGTTTATAGATTTAGCACATTTTGAGTTATTTTGTTTTTTAGGGTTTTGTCTTCTTTTCTATTTAATGCAGTTGTCGTGTCTTTGGCAGACAGTTGTTTGTGTCAGTTTATAAAAAAAAAAAAAAAAAAAAAAAAAGATAGAGAGAGAGTCTATGTAATCTCAAAAATCTTAATATTTCTGTACTTTTTCCATTACTTTCTCTATCATTTTTGCATTACAATTAAAGTAATGTTTAATAATCCTCTATTAGTAATATAAATTTTGAGTGAGATATCGAAATAGTACTCACACTTTAAAATTTTAAACATTCTCAAATTACGTCTATAAACTTCTTCCTATTTATTTTTTTTTTTAATTTATTTGGTCACGATAGTCAAAACAACAGTTGTCTTGTAAAACTCATCCCTCATTGCCAAGCTTTTAAAAAACTTAGTTTTAACTTCGTTTAAACCGTTAAATCATTTTTTGGACCCTCTTACCTTAAGTATTTGAAAAAAAAACTGTTATTTGTGGAAAAATCGTTTTAACAAAGTTAAAACTGTCTAAAATCCATTAAAATCCATGTTATAGAGGTGTTTAAACGCCGTTAAAAAATGTTTGAACATTATTGACGGTCTAGAAGTTCACAATAATATTTGTCCTATGCATATTAACAATTAAAAATTTTAAACTCTTTATTACTATTTTCTTAAATTTTTCTATTATAATTTTTTAATGTTATAATTTCCGTTCCATAAGATTTATAACTCTGTATATACTTAATTAGTTTTGTAATTGTTATTTGTACTTAAGTATTAAGTATAATTGTATGAAAGTGTATCGTGTAGCCTTTTTAAATATAAAAAAAATATATAGAAAATGAGGACCCGTTTTTTAGTTTAATGGCCGTGTAATTCCGTTTTAACGTCAAACCGTTAAATGGTCACTTCACAGTTAAGAGCTGTTAAACGTTTTTTAAAAGCTTTCTCATTCCTCATTAAAATATATTAGCCTTGTCTTGCATTTTGAATTTTTTGACCTTAAAACTTAATTTTTGAAATCGGTAAAACAGTAACGAAGAGAACCCGAGACATCGCGTTCTGCCTCAGCCTTTCTCTATAGTCTATCGAGTCCGTATCTGCTGTTATTCTTTGAGAATAACAGGACCCTGTTTGTCCAATTTGGACCATTGGATTGAAACGGACGGGCCCGATCGGCCCATTTAAAATTATAGGGGCTTTTTTATAATTAATCTCATCCGTTGATTTTGATCCAACGGATCAAATTGGACAAACAGGGTCCTGTTATCCTAATTTGGATAACAGGAGATATGAATTCACAGTCTATCCATCGAGTTCGAGGCCAGGCGAGTCAGTAGTCGAGTCGAGTCTCCGCACGACACTTCGATCGACCGACCGACCAAACCAAACCCTCCTCCCTTCCCTTCCTCAGTTTAATCAACAATGAGCACGCCAGCCGCCGACGTCGCCGCGACGGCGGGGAAGAAGATCCCGGCCGCGGGGTCCATGCCCTGGGTCCGCAACCTCCGCCGCTTCGTCGGATCCGGCTCCGGCCTCGGATCTGAAGCCCTCATGGGTCTGCGCTTCTCCCTCTTCTCTTTCCCCCTCCCCCTCCCTCACCTCTTACCCTCATTTACCGTGTGCGATCTCCGATTGACTGTTTTAGCTGAATTGGATTACCTGTGATAACATGATCCCGATACCAGCCGTGAAATTCGAATTAGGGTTATAACAATTGAAACTGTTTGATTTGCCACAATGCTTTTAGATATATGTTAATTAAACTGCTGCTGTGCTGTTAGTTATCAAGCTTCTTTAATAGTTGCTGCACGTATATGCTTTGATTTACTTAAGCAGAGCTTGTTAAGTGGTATTGCAAATGTGAGTGTTAGTTCTGGTTTAGGGGAATGCTGAGAGTATCATTATTTGTTGTTGCTATTTGGCAATTTCAGTCTGTAAATTATAACTTTGTGGTGTGTTATTGTCTGTAAATCTTAAACTGATTGAACTTTTGTTATTGACAATGTATAATTACAGAGTTGGAGACCAAGAGGATCTTGTTGGAGATATTCAAGGAGAGGCAACAGAAGAGTGCTGAAGCTGGATCGATCCCTACCTTCTACAAGAAGGTGAGATGCAGCCATGGGTTTATTGGGTACATGCCACTGTTTTTATATTTACTATGGTAGACCAGATGTGTTGTAAAGCTTTGTTGAATCGTAAACACTCTTCTACAAAAGGATATATGAAAAATTTACAATGTGGAGTTTGGATTAATAACTGAGCTGGATGGTGGCACAAGTTTTGAACTTTTGATACATTTTTTTTTTTCTTTCTGGCGGTAAATAGGAACTATAATTCAATGCCTCCTTAGCTTTATCCAAACACTGGACATCATAGCAAGCCACAATTCATTGTCGTTATATACTGGCCAAATTAGCAATTTGTCAAATTAATAATCTCCTATTTATCTCCTTTTCTCTTTTTTAGAAACCTGAAGATGGATCAATCAGTCATCGTGTTCAAAGATTGGCGAAGTATCGCTTCCTCAAGGTACTTATATATATGCTTCTTCTGGGAATTTTTTTTGTTGCTGATATTTTTGCTGGTGACACAAAACTTCTTTTCATATTTACACTTGAAGCTCAAAAATGCTACCTTTTACAAGAGATGCACCAAAATGGTTATCTAAAGTTAACCATCTTACACCATGATTATATCTTAATTTCTGTTACTTGAGAACATGGAGGGATATTATTAATTTATCAAAAACTGAATATTACGCCAGTTGGTTGTGTCTGCTGGAAACTTGTGTCCTTTTGTGATATGTTCTGGATGTTCTGTGGGTTGTGGGGTTAAAGTGTCCAAACAGAGATCAGAGTGGATTCATGTAATCAACCCTTTTATCTGTTGTTCATATTTATAATTTCTATGCTTTGTGGTCAACAAATTTGCAGAAACAATCTGAGTTACTACTAAATGCTGATGACTTGGATGCTATGTGGGTTTGCCTGAGAGAAAACTGTGTGATTGATGATGCTACTGGTGCTGAAAAGGTATATATTACCCACCTAATGAAGAAAGATTAACAAAACTACAAATTGAACCTTGGATTAGCAACCTACAAATCCATGACAAAATATCTGATTGCTATCATTTCTGTTAAGTTCTACTTGAACTATCAATCACACATCTTGAAAATATGGACTCTGAGAATGTTATACACCAGCTGGTGCTTAATGGTATTAAACATCGACATAGCTCTGATTAATATGTAGCTGTGAAATCAATGCTGTCACAAATGCTTACATTGCTAATGCATTCTGTTTAATTGACCATCTCGAATGATAATTTTTGTAAAACTTTTTATAACTATCTCAGATGAATTATGAAGATTTCTGTCATATAGCCTCCGTGTGCACGGAGCAAATTGGACAGAAATGTAAGCGCTTTTTTAGCCCCTCCAATTTTATGAAGTTTGAGAAGGACGAATCAGGAAGAATCGCTATATTGCCATTTTATCTATATGTTATGAGAACAGTAAGTCTCTCCCTATCTCTCTGAAGTTTTGAATAATTTGCATTCCTTTTTCACAAAACTTTTTCCCTCCTTAATTTGGAATTTGCATTATGTTTCCTTGACAATCATGTTGATGACAACTGTTGTGCTTGCACAGTTATTTTAGATTTGGTGTACGTACTCTATGCTTGAGACCTGGATGTAGAGATCCAAAGACAATGGCATGTATAGAGTCTGATTCTTTGAAGGAAAATCTAAATGTGAACAAGTAAAAGTACTAACTTACAAACGAACACAATCCCTAGCAGCTGGGGGGCAGCCATACAACCTGAAATATTGCTTAGACTTGAGACCGAGTTTCACTGAAGTATAGTTTATGCTGAAAGTCGTTCTGTTTAATTAATATATTGAGTTTTGACTACTGTTTATTCACAGGTTTCTCTTACACAAGCGAGGATAGATATGAGTGAGCTTGACGAGGATTCTGATGGATTCCTCCAACCACATGTGAGAAATATTCCTGCCTTTTCTCTTTTCTTTTTGCTCTTTTTCTTGGAACAAATAACCATAATGGAGTTGAGATTTGTATGCTTGGCGCAATGTTCAGATGTGGTCAGAATTTAATAGTTATTGCCAAAGATGAATGAGGCTATGGTGAAATACTGTAAAATGACGTCTCCAAAATCTGTAGCTTCAAAATCCATGCTGTAGTATGGTGGCAATTAGATAAATGTTGGTCTTTTCTCAAGGGTTGAGGTCAGCTAGTCTGATTGGAAGCTCCAGTTGTAATTGAAGTGTTATAGTTGTTATTGAGCAGGATGTCAAATCGGCAGCTTGCACTTGAGACTTTCTCCCTAATTTATTTTTTAGGTCCAACTCATGCACCGAGTGGGTCTAACAATCCACTGCACTTAACTGGACTGTTAAGCCAGTGGTGGTTAATCGAACAGTTAGGACGTCTTGGTTGCAGAATATTGTACCTTTGCCAGTGATGACCCATGCATGGTCATTCTGGTGCAATTAACCTACATTTAATGAAGAAATCTTATGATTTTACTAAAAGACAAAGTAACAAAAGTAAGTGATGGCAACAAGAACCTAAGCCAAATAAGCTTAAGGCTTTAGTTTTATTGAATTCCCAAATCACAGAAATATGATTAGGTTCAAGCCCCACTTGTTGACACTTAACACTGGTTGATTAATATCTGATGGGAGGGTCAATTGAGAACTTGATAGCTGGGTCAAATTTAAACTGACCTTGGGTTATATTTGGGTTTGTGGTATATATGTTTTGTGTTTTTGCGTGCCTATGTTTACCTTGATTAAGCTCTATACTTAATCAAAACTGCAGGAAATGGAATCATACATAAGAGGCCTTATTCCCAATTTGGCACAATTACGAGATATGCCTGCACAATTTGTCCAGATGTATTGCCGCATAGCTGCACGCAAATTCTTTTTCTTCTGCGATCCGCATAGGCGAGGTGTGTTCTTCTTAAGATCATGTTGAGTGATATGAACTACTATGTCTGGTACTAGCTGTGTCAGGAGTTTTCAAGCTATATTGATAAGATGGGCATTTATTATATAATATCCTGAATATATGTTTAATTGGTACAATCAAACTCTATTTGGTGGTCTTAAGTAATGCAAATTATCTCATCGTGTCACCAATTACCATGAAAGTCTAGAAAAGCAATGGAGCTTAAAGTTTGTCATAGTGGCACTGAACTGAACTGGCTTTTAAATAATTTTCTTCATCAAGTTGTGACTGCAGACCTCAGAACCAGGAGAATGGGGTGTGTGATCCTTAATTTTATAATAATGTCCTGAAAAAAAGTAATTTATTAAATTTTACTATGTCTTTGATTATCTATAGGGAAAGCATGCATAAAGAAGGTTTTGCTTAGCAATTGTCTACAGGAGCTGATGGAACTCCACCAGGTAACGGTTTTCTTTTATTATTATTTTTAAGTATGCCCAATATTAGAATAGCAGACATCTTTCATATTAAGTTTGCTTTGGTGTTTTTCATGTTATGTAAAACTATCAGTACATGTATAGCAGTTTGATTGTATCAACTGTTTTCATTTGGGTTGTTACTATTTTTGTGGAACCAGGTTTTTGGTACAATTTTGTTGCCCTTTAGTTGGTAAATCTGTGGGTTAACCTGGACCGCATTCCCATTCTTTGTTTGTACATGCTTATATATCTGGTTTACACAAATAGGTTTCGTTGTATTCTGGTGGTAGAAAACTATAAATTAATTTTTTTTATTCATTTTAATACTTATTATAAGATATCTCTTAAATACAATCAGGAAAGCGAGGAAGAGGTCACTGACACTGAACAAGCTGAGAACTGGTTTTCTCTTACGTCAGCACAGCGTATTTGTGGTATGATGTTGATTTTCTTTATTGTTATCATTCATTACATTTGTCTTTTCAATGATATGAAGTCAATGTAGCTCACTAGCTCATAAACAACTTATTTGTTCTTAAAATATGAGGTCATTCTATAGCATGAGCACTTGGTTTATTGATTGTCTTGCAATTCTTATAAAGTCATTTCTAAGCTGTAATCAAGGCAAAAGGAGATGCAGGGTTGGGCATGTTTCATGTTTGACATGAGAGGCAGGAGTAAATAGAGATTTTCAGGCATGGGGATGTGTCCAAAGAACTGGCTTTGGATAGGGGTGTTTGAAAATTAGTGGTCCACATACTGGAATAGTAGTATAAGATTTTAGGTCCTAAGTTTTTTTAGTCCAGACCAGAAATGTACGGAGAAGGTTTAGGCTCCTAAGATTTATAGTGTAGGCATGCTATTTCTATTATTTGTAGTTTTGTACTATATCACTATTTAGTATTGCTATTTACTTTGGTTGTTGTGACTATGGTTGCGTAATTTGGTTTAATCTCCAGTCTATCCCGATTTGTTTGGTATTAAAGCTTTGTTGTTGTTTTTGCCTTTACAGATATGTTTCTTGCTCTAGATAAAGACACTAATGGGACTCTCAGTAAGCAGGAGCTTAAAGAGTATGCTGATGGAACATTGACAGAAATCTTTATTGAAAGAGGTAGGTAACCTTATGACACCTCTGATTGTACTGTAACTTAACGAGTCAGTACTGGACCAGTTTAGAACCTGTATCTTACTGTATGATTAATGCACAGATTAAACCAAATAGAAGTCATTATGTAAGCTGTGTTGTCAGGCTTTGATTGAAATGTTTGGAAAAACAAGCATCTGGGATTCTTGGTCCTTAATAATTGGGGTATTACTTTCAGAAAAATAAACAGACATGTTGGTGTACTAGTAGTTACTTTTGACTTGTGCAGAATAGGAATTGAAATGTGAGATAATCATCATTAATAATTTCAAAAAGATGAGTATCATTTGCATCTGTATTAACTGGAAAGATGATTACCATTTGCATCCTTATAATTGGAATGGGAGATTATTCCCGTGTTATCCTATGATTGTAGCTTTGTCCTGTCTATAGACAAACTAGTACAGCTATCTGCTGTAACAATTGAAGTTAGTCTTTTGAGCCATACTTAAATTAAGCTCCAGAAAGGATATGCTAGGCTCAGAGTTGGTTGGAAAACTGCATTCAGAATAATCAGTTCTGATCAAACTTGAAGAAGTTTTGTAGTTCTACTGATTTGCCTCTTGATCCTTATAATATGCAGAACACAATAATGTATGTTAATGACATCCTTTCATTTATTCTTGATGGTCTAATCTTGTTTTTATTTGCAGTTTTTGATGAGCATGTCCGTAGAGGTAAAGTAGGTGGCGGCAATTCTCGCGAGATGGATTTTGAAAGCTTTTTGGACTTTGTTTTAGCTCTAGAAAACAAGGATACTGCTGAAGGCCTGACTTACCTATTTAAGTGTCTAGACTTAAATGGAAGAGGGCATCTTACCACGGCCGACATCCACAGCCTCTTTAGGTAGAACACTGTCCTTTTGCTGTAGTTGCTATAATGTTGCAATTTTGGTAACCGTAAGCTAGAAAATGTCTTCAAAGCAAAATCAAGTCCATCCAGGGTATTGGGCTATGTTGAGGTTTAATTTCACATTTTGTGTGCTATGAAGATGAATGCACAATGCAGTTTCTCAATGGTTCTCCCGTACGAAAATGTTGCTATTACAGATGACAGAAATTTAATAGAAATCATTATTGCTCATCCTTCTGTTTGTTTCCTAATCATTTTTCTTGTCTGTGCAGAGATGTGCATCAGAAATGGATTGAGGGAGGTAACTACGAGCTCTGTATAGAGGATGTAAGGGATGAAATATGGGACATGGTCAAGCCAGTTGACCCCCTACGTATGACATTAAATGACCTATTAAATTGCAAGCAAGGTGGTACCGTCGCCAGCATGCTCATCGACGTGCGAGGCTTCTGGGCTCATGACAACCGAGAGAATCTACTTCAAGAAGAGGAAGAGCAGGTGGAAGAGCAGTGAAATAATTATTGAGATGATTTCACCGGAGGAAGTATCAAAATATCATGTTGTGCCCTTGTTAATTTTCTGATTTAACTGTAGTTGGTTGTTAGTAATTAATGTGAATGGTAATGTTGTAATATGTTGTATTTGTGGTGCTTGTGTGTAATTTGCGGCTTTTAGTAGGTATTTTTCCATCAGTTAATTTGAATGTTTTCCGTTAAAGCTTCTGAACCACATCTAAATGGCCAATTCATGGAGTTCATTTTACTTGTTCTTTTCGATATGCTAGAGCATTCGCTCTGTTTATATCATGCTCACATACCACTATAGTACCCACTATAGCATAGATTTCAATATTTCATTGATTTAATTATCCGACCCGAAACTGAATCCGCCCATATACCTGTCTCAGTGCTCGTATATAACATGATCATAGAAATTAATATGAACAATAAATTAATAAAAAAATTGAGTAATTAATGATACAATCAACACTTATTTGTCAATCGTGAGTATATACATTTACATGATTCTTTAGAAAAGAAATATTTGTGCTCCATTAAGTATTTTAACAATTTTTTTTTTCTTTTGAAGAAAGTAGAATACTCTACCAATTTTATTGAAATTTTTTATTTTGCGCCCATAGAGGATTGAATCCATGACCTCTTAATAGAAGTATTTTAACAATTGACCCGTGAATTATTTGATAACACTAATACTTTATGTGACATTTAAATTCACAAATCTCGGAATCGACCTAACCCGGAACGGACAAAATAAGCATGTATACCATAACTTGGATCATCCGAACACTTTAGGGTGTGTTCGGATCATGCAAGGATTAGTGTAAGAATAGATGAATTGAGATTAGTGGGAATAGTAAAAACTCGATGTTGGGTTTGAGTTTGGTATGGGATTAGTAGATATTTGGTGCTATTTCAAACAATAGAAATGTTGTTCAAGTCAATAACACCTCTAAGGCCTGTTCGGTAATCACTAATTCTACAGAAAAATTTTTCTGTTATAATAGGATTCCAGATTGCAATTAGTGAAACCCTACGGAGAGTCCATCATCAGGGGCGGAGCCAGACTTTCCGGCAGGGGTGGTCCAATTCTTCTGACGAAACATAAATTTGCAATTATTCTAGAAATTAGGTATATTATTATAAATTATAGAGGCACAATTTTGTAAAACTTTCTAGGGTAGGGCCAATTCTCATAAATTTCTTAAAATATAGGCATATTTCTGTACATGTTTCTCAAATAAAGTATAATTCTAAAGGTATATTTTTGAAAATAATTTTTTAGGGGTGGGCATACCCCTGCTATGAATTGGCTCCGCCCCTGTCCATCATTGGTAAAAAAAAAATAATTCAGTCCAGCTTAATTAATATTTTCCTCTAAGAACAAGCATTTTAGAGGAATAAATTCCTATTAGGAATTGATAGAATTATTTGCCGAACAGTGTGAATCAAAATTTTTTTCTATAGACTCTCAATTCCTATAGAAACCTACGTAATTTTGTGTCTGCCGAACATGCAAGTTAAATCCTATACAAGAGTGAAAGGAGAATACGCCTTTCCAAAGGATCTCTAGTTCCGTTAATCTCAGCAGAGCGCGATCCATCCAATCTAGAGGTGGCAAAATCTGATCCGACCCAAAAAACTCATCTGACCTGAGTTCCAGGAAAAGTCAAACTGACCTGAACCCGACCTGATCCGACTTGGAAATAGAGGTGCAAAATCTGACCAAAAACGAAAAACCCACCCGACCCGCCCCAACCCAAACCCGACCCGACCTGAATGAAAAAAATGCCAGCAGCCATCAACCCGATACCCGACCCGACCTGAAAAAAATGCCGGCAGCTATCAACCCGACCCGACCCGACCCCGACCTGAAAAAAATACCGGCAGCCATCAACCCGATACCCAACCCGACTTGAACCCGACCCGACTCGACATTTTCAGTTGCTCAAACTGACCCGACCGGAGCCTGAACCCGACCCGACCCGACCGGGGAACCTACGACCTCTAATCCAATCGGATCAAAGCTCTCAAAGATCATTATCAAATTTATCAGGGGGCGATATATAAAACCTCCCATTCATTCCCCCAAATTTAATGCCGAACCCAACTTCAAGTTCAACTCCACTCCTTCCTTCCTTCCTTCCTCAAATATTTGAACACTCCTTTAATTTTGAGTTTCGAATCTCTCCCTCAGTCAGTCTCTCAGTCCCTCTCTCTCGCTCGCACTCTCGCGGCCTCAAATCCACCCGCCCGACGACGACGATGGAGGTCTCCAAGGACCAGATGTCGGTGCTGCTCGACAACCACCTCTTCGACTCCGCTCAGATGCTGGTATAATTACTTTCTCTTCTTCTTTTTTCTTTTTGAAGGGGGGGTTTTTGGCCCCTTTTTGGTGCATTATTTGTGTTTCTAATTACATTTACAGGGATGTTTTCTTGTTACTTCTTCGTCTGCCGCCTCCTCCAACCCGGACCCAAATCCATTCTACAAAGCCGAGTACTTGGTATGAATTTCAGTTTTTTCTCCTTTTTAGTATCTAATTTTATCACCCTTTTTTTTAGTTGGTTTTAAGCCGAATTGTTTTCCATTGAAGGTGCTTCAAGGAGATGCTCTTTACGGAGGGAAGGAATACCGCAGGGCTCTGGTAAATACCGTTTTGATTTCTAGTTTACAATAAATTATCGAGTCCGGCTACGGTGCTTTCGTGAGCATTTCAGACTGAAACACTTATGGTCCAGATTCGAAAATCCGTCGTCCGAAATTTTAATGCAAATAGCTCATAATGATCTTGACATGATTAAGTTGGATGATTTCAATTCTTACCCATTTTAGGAATTTTGTTACTATTTTTAATGATTTTTTGAAATATGGCTCTTAACGAGGAAAGGAATAATCTTGACATATATAATCTCTGCCTTTTTTTATTATTATCGAATGAATTAGGATTTCCATCTGGATTTATAGGATTAGTTGGTGTTACCTGACTCAACTGGTACTTTGCTGCTGTGTTGTATAATACCATAAAATATAGGTGTCATGGAATTGTGATTGGGGTTTCTGGGTTTTTATCATTTTGCCAAATTGTGCTTTGACTTGGAGCTTTTTAAACCTCTATCCTGACAGAACGCATACAAACAAGCATTGCAACATAGTAAGAATGTCCCCAGACAGGGCAGTAACAGCACCAGAGCTCTGTTGTCTGCTGCAGGCAGGTCGCCTTCTCCGAGTTCCTTTAGTGTTTCAATGATAAATGAAAATGAGGTATGCACTTCATAAGTTGGCAACTCGAAAGTTATGCTGGTCTTTGTCACGTTGAGTTATGTTACGGTAAATTGGTCAAATGAGGAGGTTTCTTTAAGGATGGTGCCAGGGCTTGAACTTGTTCAATTTGTGGGTACAGCAGGAGGCTTATTCGTTAGTTCAGACTAGTTAGATCACATAGGAAGCAGTATTTTTATACTGGTCTTGTCCATAATATTTTATGAAATGTGGTAACTAGAGCTCTTACTGTTTCCTTGTTTAGGTGAAATTTAAGGTTGCCTTATGCCATTCAGCTCTAAATGAGCACCGGTCTGCTCTTTTCGAGGTTAGAATTCTTTCTTTGCTAAGCATATTTGTAAATTCTGTCTCTTATCTTCAGTAAATTTGCTTTGTTGCCTTGTTATCATTCTCAATGAGTTTTACTGTTAGTCCTAATTATTGTCTTTTCCTCATCACTTCTATTTTGGAGTTATGCAGATGGAAGGCATTCCATCTAAAGTGAGAACACTGAGAATGAATCTAACAATGGGTAAGCTGTACCGCATATCAAGGAATAACCGTGCTGCGACCACTTGCTATAAAGAATGTCTAAGGTCAAATTTTTGACGATCATAATCTACTTTAAATCCTTACTCCTTAGTATGTTTAGCTTATTGGAAAATTCAGGTTTTGATCTTTTAACTTTCTTGAAAAGGAAAAAGAAAATTGGTCAGTGAACTTCCATTTACACTAAGTTGCACATTGAACTTGCATCGTGAAGACTTTTTGCCAAAAGAAATGAAAAATTGAAAATGTTAGTCCTCCTTGGAGAGACTGACTTTTCAGAAAAGTTGAAGAACGGATGTAGGTTATTTTTTCTAAAAGTTGAAGTGTCAATTTGCTCAAACTGAGGCCAGTTTTAAGCTTAGATGCTCATTATAAACTCAGATTGGGGTTGTGAGTTGTTCCAATGTCATGCCCTAAGAACATAGAACTGTCATCTCTGCCTCTTGTCTTCTAGGAAAAATAAAAGTAAACTTGTGCTAAAGATCTGGAAATTAACACTGATGCAGGCAGTGCCCGTATGTGATTGAAGCAATTACCGCACTGGCAGAATTAGGTGTTTCTTCAAAGGAGATTATCTTGTTATTTTCTCAGGTAGGCTTCTTGTTGAGACTTCATTTCATGTTAAAGCCTAAATTCTGAACCAAGCGCTATTCATAGCCCTTGGTGGTGTTCCAGTATGAGATCAATTCTTCTGGTATTTGAAACATTTTACAATGCCATACTGGTCCTTTTACTTTGGATATGTATCAGCTGGCTATTGTTTTTACTTTGAAAGACTCTATTTGTTTGTCAGGTAACTCTCATCCTTGTTTCATTCTTAACTGTCCCACAAATATGAATCCCTGGGGCTTATTGATCCGTAAGGCATGCAATTTGGTCCTAGCTTGGTTGTGCATGTCACATGTCGATCAGGTCTTGTTGAGTTTTCTTGATTTATTTTTGTTCTGTGAGGTGACCTCTCAATAGGAGATTCGTTTATTTTCTTTTAATTTGATGCATTTCATTAATTATTTTCAGACACCTACAAAGGTAGGAAGGTTTTCTGCTGATTATCTAGATTCTCAGCGCTGGTTGAATGTACGTTTCATGTTCAGCTATACACTATCAAATTGAATTTTATCCCATTTCTTATGGTTACTGTAAGTCTTAAAGTGATGTATCATATAAAGGCTTCTTCACATATTTAGCTATAACTGAGATCCTCCTTAATCAGCCTTCTCAGACCATTTTTGTGATGAGATGGAGATTTATTATCTGGGTAGTAGTCACATGACGACTATTTATCTTGACAACAATTTGATTGATATACATGATTGACAACAATCAATCTCAAATAAATTCATAGAAAATCTTTATAAACATGTTCATATACTCATAGATTGATTGTGTTATAAGTTTCAATCAATTTGAGTGTCATTCTCCATCAAGAATCATTATATTTAGGTCATTGTAATTATCATACAATTTTGATGGTTCTTGATGAAGTATCAAATGATACTCGCATTGAATAAAATTTAAAATACAATCAATCTATGATTAGGTTTGTAAAATATTTTCTATGAATATATTTGGGATTGTTTATCATGGTTGTCAAGAGAAAATAGTTGTTATGAAATATCTAGGCTTATTATCTTAGGCAAATTAATTTTGATAGGGGCCAGAAAATTTTTTTGTCCTATTTTGGATAGTCAATGGAAGTTTGTTAAATAACACAGTTATCTTTTTCTTTCTATTGTTGTAGCGCTATGTGGAGGCTCAGTGTTCTGTTGCTTTGAATGACTATAAAGGTACACAATGGACTTTAAAGGGTTCTATGTCATTTTCAAATATAATTGATGGTTGCTTGTCATTATGTTATCTACCTTTAAAAGGGTCAACAGATCAGGAGCGTCTAAGAGAATCACTTTAGTATCAGATTAATGAAGCATCTAGCTGCAAAATGACATTTTATTTACTTCTTTTAGGTGGCCTCGATGCTTTTGCAGAAATATTGTCTCGATTTCCCAATAATGTGCACATCTTATTGGAAATGGCAAAGGTCAGACATTAGAATGTACAGCATGTTTATTTTGCTGATTTTACATTGGATAGTACACCACAACTGCTCAAATGATTTAAAATGTAAGCAAATAGCTTAGACACTATAAGGAAGGAAGTATATTAGAGTGCAGCATCATATTTTCTGATTTTATGGGAAAGCATAATGATACATTAATATCAAATGCATATTTTTGTATATTTTCAAACTATAATATCGAACCTGTAATTATAACTTTTTCAATTTTGCCTTGATGGGACAATTGCTTCACTGCCAAACACTAACACCACTGTTTAGACTTGGTCTGTTCTCAATCAAACTCAACAAATTTTAAATTCAGCAATTGCTCTCAAGTTAAGGCTTTTAGTGTAGCAAAGTGAACTAATCAAAGCTACTTATATTGATACCTTTTCTTTTAATTTGAAGATTGAAGCTATCATTGGAAGGACTGATGAAGCAATCATGAATTTTGAAAAGGTTTGAATTAGTTATTGTTCTTGCACCTGATTCATGAATCATAACTGATTTCACCAAACTGAACTAACTCCAAAAAGCTGTAGAATTAGAAATATTATTGTACCTGCTGATTCACAGCAAGTTTCACCTGTCTTATCTTCCAACAACTTGGGTTTCTATATGTTTAAATGCAAATGTTGAGAGTAAATAGTGGTAAAAGAAGCAGTTAGGTAAGCAAAAACTGAGTCCTGACTGCATTGAACTTTGATGTATACTCCCAATTTGATGTTTGTTGTAAAGTTGAAACAAGTACTATAAGATCAATATGGCTAGAAGATGAAAGTACGACTACTTTTTGACAGGTTCGAATGATTGATCCGTGTGTATTAACCTATATGGATGAGTATGCAATCCTTTTGAAGTCAAAACCAGACCATGCTAAGCTAAACAAATTGGTGCATGATATGCTATCTACTGATCCAGCTAGACCAGAGACCCTTGTTGCTCTTGCGGCACACTGGGAGAGAAAGGATGAGCGGAGAGCTTTTTCTTATGCAGACAAGGTAATTTCGGTGGCTTTCTTGGGCAGATAATTTCTATTAGATGACTGATGTGAATTGGGTTGAAATTGCAAATTTGAGAACTGATGCTCTGTTTGTGGGAAATGAGGCCTGGATTGTTCTGGTTAATTGAAGGTTGGTTATAATGAATTAAATTTTCTTATAACCCTTGTTGAATACTGAATCTAAGCTTGCACTATCTTGCAACTTATTGAAGATCTCTGGAATATCTGCCATATAGGTCAAATATTTTTCCTGGTTGGTTATATCGGTGAAAAGAAGCATTTTTTTTTTTTTTTTTTTTTTTTTTTTTGTGGACTTGCCTTTAGCAATTATTGGATAGCACTTTTAGTTGTTGCTGTTTAGGTCTGCAATCAAGGGTTAAGGTGATTCAGAATCAGGTTAAGTTTTGGACGAAATTTTCATAATTATTGGTTGATAAGCCTCCTTTGCAATTAAATTAAAGCTCAATTTAACCCAAACGTACAAGCAAGTATAATGGTGTTGTTACCTTGGCTTACTTTTACTGTCCTCATTTGCATAAAAGCCAGCATCATTTCTGTTAAACATGTGATGAGTTTTAAAGCTGTCAAATTTTTCACACTATAGGAAAACTAATCCATGTTGTGTTTAACTTCAGAATTACCCATTTTAGAGTAAATGACAGTAAAAAATAATTTGAAATGGTCCAAATAGGAACTCAAATAGCGATTGTGGAATAATTCTGAAAAATTCTAAGAAGAGGAGGGATCCAATAACCATGGGCATTGGTGACCATTTTTTTATTTATGCATAAATTGAAAAATCTAAACCGTTAGATGTATCCTATATTATCTCAATAACATATACATAAAAAATGATAAAGTTTGAACATTGTTTCGATAGTCATCAAGAGGAGAAAAAATCATAAAATTTGAACCGTTGATTTTTGTTTATGCTTGATGCACATGTAAATAAAATCAAAATGATATAATTTTTTGTATACACATAAAATATGATATATACAACATATTCTATCAATTAGTTTTGTTATTTAAGTATTTAAAATGTAGTTATTTAAAATTAAATTTCATGGTCACCGATTGGTCACCAAAAACATGGTTATTTGATCTCTCCTTAAGAAGAAAAGCAAGTTGGTTTTGACTGATATAGGAGATATTATGTGTTGGTATCTGCCTTTTATTTGTCTTACTATATAATTTGGTTGTGTTCATTTACAGAGCATAAAAATAGATGAAAGACATGTCACTGGGCATATCATGAAGGTAAATATATATATTTTTGTATGTTAAGTATCTGTATAATTTGTACCAACTTTTTGTATGTCATTAACTAGTTGTCAGTTTTACTTGTTCCTTCATCATATAAATCCCAAACAATATTTCTTATCCAACATAATGCAATAAAAAGAAAGAAACTGAAAGAAAATCTTCTTGTACTGTTTTATGGTTTTTGTTTTATTTATCCCTGGTTCTTGATAATATACAACTATATTTATTAGACTTGGTGGTGTTTTGGCCAGGGAAACCTTTACATGTCACTGAACCGTCCGGAAGGTGCTGTGGCAGAGTTTAAGATTGCTCAAGACTTGAGAGCTGATATTCGTTCTTACCAAGGTCTTATTTGTTAACGTCTGATAATTCATTTTGAATTGTTTCTTCATTTCCAATCAGTCAGCAGATATAGCTAATGTGTTATTGCCATACTGGCCAGTAACTGATGTAATTAAATTCATATGTTATTGCCAAACCGGCCTTTATACAAGGAAATGCAAAAATCAGGCTGAAATGATACTAATCATGTATGTGAAACCTATTATTAAACATTTATCATTTCAGGCTTGGTACGTGCTTACCTGGCACTTTCTAAATCGAAGGAGGCACTTTTCACTGCAAGAGAAGCAATGAAGGCCATGCAGCAGTCAGCCAAGGCCCTAAAATTGGTAGGGGATGTGCATGCTGTCAATTCTACTGGCAGAGAAAAGGTTAGCTTTATTTTGTTAAAAAAAGGTCTCATGAAATGATACTGGTTTATTTCCTGGAACACAAGTTTTCGTTTGTTATTTGTACAGAAAACATATGCAAGTGCAAGGGCAGGTCTGTTGCCTGTTTGCATGGGTGTTTTACTTCCTTCTTTCCAGACTAATTTCTTTAATTTTGACTAAGAAACTAAATAAATAATGTAGAAAGAAGGTACTGTTTTGAGACTTGGCTATTCACTTACCTTAATTGCTGAATTGTTGTATCAATTTCCTTGAAGTGCTCTCCACACAAACACACAGAAGCATAAGGAAAAAGGGGGAAAAAGGAAAACAGAAAAAGAGGGACAAAAAAAGTTCTATGCAGTTATTTCCTGTATTCTAACAAAATTTTCCCCATAATTCTTAGGCTAGAAAATTTTATGAATCTGCCCTTCGGCTAGAACCAGGATTCCTTGGTGCGGCCTTAGCATTGGCGGATCTTCATGTTTTGGAAGGTCGAAATAAGGAGGCGGTTTCTTTACTAGAGAAGTACCTTAGAAACTGGGCTGATGATTCTCTCCACATTAAGTTAGCACAAGTATTTGCTGCTACGAATATGCTGTCAGATGCTCTTTCTCATTATCAAGCTGCATTGAGGTGTGTAATCTCATGAAACTTGGACCCCTTGTGCTTTGTGACATTTGCAGATACATGATACTAATTATGATTTTCAAGACAACAGTTGAGTATCGAGTGTCGGTTGGTGTACTTTCTGCCTTTTTAAGTCAAATTTAAGTCATGAGCAGGGAAGGAGGCATGATTGATTGGAGGTTTTATATTGACAACAGGATTGTTTGAACATAATTTGGAATTTATTGGTTTCCATGTATTGATTATATCTGTTCAAATCTTTGCACATGTCATTGACATTGCATTCATATCTATCAGGTCTTGTACAGGTTTTTTCTGACCTAGATTTGTTTACATGCTCTGGAGTAGTAAAATTATTATAACTTGACATCCTCAATTTAGATGGTTATCTTTGTTCATTTGCAGAATTAACCCTCAAAATGAAGCTGGTAAGAAAGGCTTGGAGCGATTGGAGAAGCAAATGAAGGTATTTCTATCTGTTGTTTACCATTTTGTTATACAGTAATGTTATGATTTAGCAGGCGAGTTGCATACTACACTTCATTAAGAAATAAAGTTAAATAGAGTTGCAGCATTTGATAAAAGGAGAAGTAATAAAACAGAATACAAACAGTGTGTGGGTGTTAGACGATACTTTTTTATCTGTTGTTTACCATTTTGCCCTTTTTCTCTCAGGGAATGGATCCAGATGCACCAGAAGAGGAAGAGGATAATGAACCAGAGGATGGAGAAGGCGATCAAGAGGATGCTGACCTTGTTTAGTTTGATAAAACATAACAGCGCCTACATTCTTATCATCTTATGCAATGTTAAAGTGCGAAAGGCGGAAGCTCAGTGGTTGCATGCATGATTGTGCCATATTTGGGTTCTGAACCATAACCTTCCGAATCTCATCAGGGTGTCGTACTGCTGGGGGATATGTTTTGGGTTCTCCTTTGCTTTTCTTTATTTTTGTTGTGCAATGTAGCGCCGGGGGTTCGTGTGTGTGCGTGAAGGATGGGGGTTGGATGGAACATCAAATATTTTGTAATTGGAAAAAATATTTTAGTTGCTAGTTATTGATTCATATTTCAGTTTATATGGAAAAACCGCCTTATTTGTTTATTCGTTTATTTATTCTTTATGCTTTTTGCATCCAGCATTGGAAGTTCACTGTGCCATCCATATATTGCAACTGTTTGAAGAAGTGTCTGATGATATTAGGATGCTGTAAGTGCTTGCAAATCTTGTAGAACGGATTTCAATTCAGAAAAGTACTATGATTAATTAGTAGTGCATGATATATTTTAGTAGAATATGTTTTAGGTCATTTGCATTGAACATGTCAATATAACTTAAGAAGTTGGTTTGGCAGGCAGATGCTCTTTTATTTTCTGTCCACTGAAACAAAATTTAGCAACAGAAGATATGAAAATGCAAATGTAGGAAAATTGTTGTGTTTTATTTATTTCATGTATATGTAGTACATACAGTTTGGTCCTCTATATATATATAGCAGATCAAAAAGCTGGTTTTAACTTTTGCCAGATACCAGTACTTAGCAAATTGAAATATCACTGAGACACTGAGTGCTACTTTCAGACCCAAATACCGCCGGCATTCTGCAGCATCGGCACGAGATTACCACCTAGGTGAAGCGACATGACCCTGTCAGTCGACCCCACCAGCTTCCCTCCAATGAAAACAGCCGGGACAGCCGGGCTGTGTCCCATCAGGTTACTCAACGCCTTCTCCATTTCTCTCCCCCTCGGTTCGACATCCAACTCGTGCACGTCTGGATTCACTCCCAGCTCAACAAAAAGCCTTGTCACGGTGTGCGACATGCAACATGAACTCGTGCTGAAGATCACAACCGCACGTTGCGACGCTAACTTTGTGACTCTATCCATTTTTTTTTTTATTAAATTTCTGAGAAATTAGCCTTTTTTTTTTTTTTTTCTGTGTTAATGCTACCTTATATAAGAGATGATGCTGATTTTGAATTTTAAGGGATGAATTGCTTATATAGGCACCAAAAAGGTGGTACCATTGAGGGAATTGATGATTTTAGCACTGTTGATTGGTACCACATATGCGTTGGAATAAAGTAGGATAAGGGGAAAAAAAATGGATAAAATTTGTAACGAGTTTTTTTTTTTCTTTATTTCAGATTGGGTGGGGAATATGGCATATTTTGGCTGAAAGCCTGAAAGCAAAATCCATTTATTTTGTAACAATGGTCGCTCACAATTTCTGGTTTTGGTTGCAGACTTGCAGTACATAATAGTGTTGGCATATTTAGTACTTTAGTTCAAGTATGATGTTACATTATGTGAGTTTATTTCATGGAAAAAATGATATTAATATAAGTTACCTCAGAAGTAATAATGCATCTTTATAACTGTTCAACAAATGTTTTATAAAAATAATACTTCATTCTTACTCATAATAAAAAGGAGATTGGATTTTTTGATATGAAAGTTCTATCTTCCCCAAGAAATAAATCACAGCCGTTAATTGTTTACTTAGATTGATCACCACCATTGATATACTTTAATGTCTTAACTCATTAAAACTTAGATTGATCATCACCGTTGATGTACTTTAATGTCTCAACTCATTAAAACTTAAGGCTCATATCAATTTTTTCAGTTTAAGGCCCATTACATATTATCTTAAAAATTTATTATAAGAAATAACAATTTCAGTCCAAAACAAGGCGTAGACTCTTTACTAGTATATATATATATATATATATATATATATATATATGCATTTCTGCCTATGTACCAGTATATTTTCGTATCAAATACAAAATCAAGCAAGCTGCTTGAATCTGCCATTTCTTTTTAACAAAAAAGAAAAGATTGGTGTTCAATGTTCATCCTGATCCTTTCACCAGAAAGAATTAAAACCCTCAAAATTAAAATTGGATCATCTATAAATCGCAAGGCCACGACGTCGAATTGCATTACACGACCCTTGACCCTTGGGACATCAATATGTCAGCAAGATTTGCAAGCATCACATTCAAGCTAGCTTTTCTGATTCTTATCCTTTTAATTTCCTTTTAGGAATCTTTAAAAGGAGATGAAGAAAAGAGAAGCATATATACATGAAGCAGCGAGCGAGCGAGCGCCTTCATGTACCGACATCGATCTCAGACACATCATCTGACCTTATCTCGGATTTCTGAGATGCCGCAAACCGATCGATTCTGGTTTCTGCTGTAACAGTTGCTGTACCTGTACCCTTCACTTTATGTCCTTCTCATTCAAAGCTTACAGAAAGACATTGTAACATGTTTTTGATATGATGCTCAGAATTCCTGACTCTCAAAAGCCTAATCAGGAAGCAAAACTTAACAAGGATAACACATGCAATCGATGCGATGTTTTAGCGTAGCTTCGACGCTGCCATGGCTTCAGTAAACAACCAATTCATATAGCTGTTGCTACCTTCTTCAGCTAGACCACCCTGTTTCATCACCCTTTTTTGGTTCTTTCTTTCTTCTCTCCATCTGACAGTTCCTTTTTTTGAGCTTTTTTGAAGGTTAACCATTTCACAGTTCCAAAATCCAACGTTCAGCCTCAAGTACAATTACAGTTGGAAAATGCTATGGGGATACCGCAAAAGATACCGTCGGGGATATCATTAAACATTGACTGCCAATAAAAAATGTGATAAGTTGAATATTTAGGAGGTTAAGGTGAATATTTAGGAGGATAAGCTGAATAGTTAGGAAGTGTAATGCTGCAAGTTAAATTAAGAGTAGTTTTTATTGGCTGTAAAGCAAAATGTGTTAAACAAAACGTGTTAAGTGTAATGCTGCAATTAGGTTTTTATTGTGTGGAGTTTTTATCAGTTGTCAAGCAAAATATGTTAAGGTGAATATTTAGGTTTAGTTGAATTGGTCAAAGATCATGGTATCCCCGATGGTATCCCTAGTGGTATCCAAATATCTGAACTGATTACAGTTTGTTATCAGTTTTTTTCTGGCTTTATATAACAGTACTCAAACAACTAAGCTATTCATATGTATATATATCACCAGTACAGTTATATTACAGTACACAAACTAAACCTCTCATGTGTGTACTGTATACATAGGCAGTACTGTTCTTTTTTTATTTTATTTCTTATGTAGCTGACATTACTGTACTGTGCAGGTATTAACATTGGCACCATTCACTCACAAAAAAAAAAAAAAAAAAAAAAAAATTGGCACCAGCAACTATTGTTACTACAATCTGTTTTTATAAACTACTATATATCACTTTGCTGCTGTTTTCAACTCTATAAAAATATTAAATGTACCAATCTTTTGTTTATATATTGAATATATATATATATATGCTTTGTGCCTACTTGTTCAGTTAAGGCATTAGGCAGGTGAAATATCTACAGCAATCAATTAAACATCTTTGAAGAAAGTAAATTCCCATTTATTATTTTATGTTTCTCAAAAGCAACTTTGGACCTGAAAGCTTGCCAGTTAATTTGATTCTCATAGTCGGTTTCAGACTTCCAGTCACAATAACAATTAATTGACTAATTGCTCTAGGGTTTAAAGTTTAAACAAAAGATACTTAAAATCAAATTAATTTGCAGTCTTCTTCAATTAATGAGTGGTTTTTTATGGATTAAGCAACCTTTCATTTTTAAATTGAACTGTTGCTATCAAATATGTCTCTTTAATTGTATCTAAAAGATATATTCTAACTATCTGATTATGAAAAATAAATGGTCCCTATAATATTTTATCCGATGCATAGCAGAATTAGCCTTAATTTTTTTCTTGGTATACATGCACATCAAACAACTTCTAGACTGAATATTTTATCCAAAGAAAATCACCACTAATTACCAGACAGCTAGGAATTCTTTTTTTGGAGAAAAAGACAGATAGGAATTCTATAAAATGTTTTTTTTTTTTTATAGAAGGAATTCTATAAAATGTCACATTACAAATATCAATGTATTTCATTTAATTGATCTTTTATATATGTTCTAAATTTGAGACATCTGTCTTCAAAAAAAAAAAAAAAAAAATTTCTTCAAGCATCATTCGATGCCTAACTATATGTATATCTGGCCCACTTAATTTATTCCCAAATAAACGTGGCACAACTAATCTCTGGTGCTTGATACTAATTACTAAATTACCCACAACTAGAGCTGTAACTCCGGCTTCGCCCCGAAAATGGTATCAAATAAATAAATAAGAATTTTATAAAATTTTAAATATTTACATTAAACAAAACTTGAACAAAATTTTTAATGTAATTAAATAATAATAATGCAATAATTTATAAATAAGAACATATATAAATATAAATGTTAGACCTTTTTAAGAGTTAAAATTTATTTTAGACATATCACATTCATCTTATTTAATGAGGAGCGAAAAAAAAAGTCATTGGATCAAAGTAGATGAAGAGTTTCAAACAAAATCAATGGTTAATAATAGTGATGATGTGGCATTGTTGAGGTGCTTCGAAATCTACCCTCCTCTTTATAGAGTATATAGATATGAAACTCAAAATTAAAAAATTATATCACACTATCTGGGTTGCACCCCACCATGCACCCTTTTTCCCTTAATTTGTATATATATAAATCAAATGTCATCCTTGAAAGTTCAAATTCAACTTGCAACTAATTTAAGCAACTTAAATCAACAACCTTCAGGTATTGATGCATAAACAATCCAATGAAAGTGATACATAATTATATAGTCAAAAGCTCTTATAAATAAATGTGTTGTAATTTATCTTTATGATAAAAAAAAAAAAGAAGAATCTGTGGAGAGTACCTGTACCTGTAATATTAAAGAATTAATTTTTTAAGTGTGACAATCTTTTACAAATAAATTTGTCACTATCAAAAGTGTCTCTATTAAGAATATAATTTTTTTTTTCATTACCAGCTGGTTCAATCAGACCTAGCTAGTATATGAGATCATGAAACATATACATTTTGTGTTTTTGTAAACTTGGGTATATAAGTAACTAAAAATTTTAAAAAATCATTGACCCAATTTGAAATTGAGAAATATGGATAAGAAAATAAAACTTATACAATTATGCTTTATTTATTTTGTTTTAATCAATGGATTATATATTGTATTTAATACTTATCTAATAATTAATGAAATGAAATAGGCCTGGCCGTGTTGAAATTGACCCTTTTGAAGGTCAATTAAGAAAAAAAAACTAATAATCAATGTGCTGAAACTAATAAATAAATAATTAATTAAATGAAATAATATTTTAAGTGAATTAAGAAAAAAAAAAACTAGTATGCACAATATAATAAATAATATTTTAAGTGAATTATATTGATCGATAATAAGATCAAACGCACAAATGTGCTGAAACTAGTATGCCATAATATAGCAAATAGCAATATAGCATGATAATAATATGTTCTCATGTTCTCAATATAGCAAATGTCCTGGTAGCTCAAGTGGTGGCTAACTAGGATGACTTCCAAGAGGTCATGTGTTCAATCCTCTATGGGTGCAAAAATAAAAAAAAGTTTCAATGAAACTGGTGGAGTATTCCATTTTCTTCCAAAAAAAAAAAAGAAGCTCCTTATCTATTGACATTAAGATGGGATGAATATGAACAAATAAAAGCGAGCTGGGTCGGGTCAATTTGACCTTTTAGAAGATCTCGAGTCAGGTTGGGTCGGATGATGGGCGGGTTGGGTTGGGTCAATTTTGATATCGATTTGTTTTTTGTTCGTATGATAATTTCAATTGGATTGCATGTTGTTTGATCTCGGGTCGGGTGGGGTTCGGGTCAGTTTGACTTTCTGGAAAACGCCAAGTCAGATCGGGTTTGGGTCGGGTCGGTCGGGTCGGGTTCTGCCGCCTCTAGTTTTGCATATATGCAACAAGGCCGAGATTAAGCTGTATGGGCCTAAAGTCACCTTTGGCAGAAATTTTAAACGCAAATCTGGTCAAGCTATATGGGCCGAAATTACCCCGCTGCTGCGCAGTATTGTACTGTGCAGCGAATCAACGATGCAGATTATATCAGATTGAGATGCACGAATCTCAAAGCGGATCCAATGGCCAGATTATAGTGTGTCACACACATGAGAATAACTTTTTTTTTTTTGAGATAAAGATGAGAGTCAAGCCACTCAAATTTAAATGTCTATAAAGACTCTCATCCGGGTTTCGAACCCGCGACCTCCACACAGATAGCGTTGCTCTTAGCCACTAGACTAAAGGTTGGTTCTTACATGAGAATAACTGAATAACAGATTTTGATTGTTGCTTGATCCCACATGGTGCTGACGCTCTTTTAATTTCGTATAGATTGTATAGATAAATAATTTTTAAGATGTATATATGAAAAAAAAAAAAAAAACTGTTATAAACTATTGTATTTTTGAAAAAAAAAATAAAAAAAACACATGTACATGTTTGTGCCTAAATGCTGCGTATAAGAGGTGGAGAATGGTGCAATCATTAAGTACAGTTACAAATAAATTCTTGTGAGATAAAATTTATATACCTCCACAATAAAATTCTTAAACAAATGTTTAATTCTAACATTCTTGTATCATTTCGATTCAATGCTTAATTACATCATTTATTGAGCTGTATCAAATGCTATCATAAATATAAAATATTTGAAAGTAATTCAATGTTCTTAGAAATAAACACTTGTATTAAACCATTGAAAAATGACATGTATGTATATGAATTCTGACATGCCATGCAGCTAGGGGTGTAAACAGAAGACCGTTTTCCGTTATTCCGTTTCATTTCGTCTGGGACGAAATGATTTTTTGTTTCGTTAAACGAAACGAAACGATTAACGAAACGACTCTTTCCATTTTGTTTTCTGTTTTGACAGAAATATACTACTATTAAACGATTAGTTTCGTTCTTTCGTTTCGAAACGAAAACGAAACAACTCATTTCGTGATCGTTTACAACGTTATACACCCCTACATGCAGCCATTCTCGTTGACTTACAAAAGTTATCAGTCGCAACCCAAAGGAAAAAAAAAGGTGATATCTAATGTCCTCAATATTTAGTATCCACATATTCACATTATTATAAAATTATATTTGAGTTAAGAGTTATAAATTTCGTATATGTATGGACATATAAATAACTAAAACGATGACACATGGAAAATTCAAAAAAAAAAAAAATATCAAAACAAAAGCAAAGAGACCCTCACCATCCTGTTCTCTAAGGGTATGTTTGGATGGATGAAAAATAGTAACTTTTTGGGTTAATATAGAGGTGGCAGAACCCGACCCGAGAAACCCGTCTGACCCGACCTAGAATTTTTCAGATAGTCAAACTGACCTGACTCGACCTGACCTGATCCGAACCTTGCCCGACCCGAGATTAAATAGCATCCAATCCAACTCAAATCAACATACGATCAAAAAAAAAATAGATATTAAAATTGACCCGACCTGACCCGCCCATCACCCGACCCGACCTGACCCGTGATATTCTAGAGGGTCAAACTGACCCGATCCACCTGACCCGAACTAGAACCCGACCAGCCCGCCCGATTTGGCACCTCTAGGTTAGTAGCTATTTTATTTGTTATTCTATGTTTGGATGAAAGAAGAATAGTGCTATAAAAGAATATGGTTAGTAGCTATTCTACTAACCCAACTAAAGTTATTCCCTGGCCATTCGGCAATCCCTCCTTAGACTTCCTTTAGCTTCCTTAGTCTCTTAATCCTTCCGAACGCAAGCTCCTTAGTACATATTAAAAGTTTCTCCTTAAGCTTCCTTTTGACCGGGGCTTAAGCCTTACTCAGATTAATGAGGCTTAAATACAACCATCTTGCCGAATAACCCCTCAAACCTTGGGTTAGTGAGTATTCTTACTGATCCATCCATCCATCATCCAAACACATACTACTAAATAAACAAACAAACAAAAGAAGTTTCTAGCGGCGGACGCATACAATACCAGCGGGCGGAGCCAGCCACTCGAGACTCGACTGCTCGAGAACTCATTCCCAATCCTCTATCAGCTCAATCACCAGATCACCAGGCAGATCACAGGCTACGAGGGTTTCGCGCATGTCTGCTCCGGCGGCGGCGGAGGCAGCGGGGATGGCAGCCGCGGCGGCGATGCGGGACGTCATGGCGCGCGTCAAGCAGGCGGCCGAGCGCGCCGGTCGGCCCCCCGCGCAGGTCCGGGTCGTCGCCGTCAGCAAGACCAAGCCCGCCTCGCTCGTCAAGGCCGTCTACGAGTCCACCGGCCACCGGTCCTTCGGGGAGAACTACGTGCAGGAGCTGCTCGACAAGGCCCCTCAGGTATATGTATATCGATTCAACATTACATCAGAGTTTATTTATCAGTTTATGATTGAATATTACAAAATTTTAATGGAAGTATTTTCTGTTTATTATTTGTTTGTTTTGCAGCTTCCTGATGATATTGAGTGGCATTTCATCGGAAACCTACAGAGCAACAAAGCAAAAGCATTAATCTGTATGCTTTATATCTGTTCTCTTCTCTTTCATTTTAAGTCTCTTTTTGAGATTTGCTTTATTCATGCCTTGAAAATTGCATTTCTGTTATATAATGGTAATTAACTCCCTTTTGTGGGTGCGTATCTGCTACCATTATTTCTAATGGTAGGGTCCTACCATTATTTATTCCAGACCATTTGATTCGGTGAACGGTTGAGATCTTACAGCTCTCTTCAGCTACAATTGTTATCGTGCCCTTGCTGCCCACTTTCTGCCCGCGTCCGTGTCCTCTCTTCTCTGACGTCACTACAAGTGCTATCGTGTCCTTGGTTTGTGACATGGTGTATCTTGTATGCACGTAATGTGCTCGACAAAATGCTTTCAATGACTGAATTGTGTTTTTGGTTTAAATATATTGACCCATTTGGACTCGTATAATTCTCACTAAATTTGAGTAAATCTTGTTCCACAGCTTTTTATATGTTGCTTTCTTAAAATTTCTCATTGTTTTTAATATGCTTGTTTTCAGTTTATCTTATTTTGATAGGGGTGTAAACCGGTCGGGTTGGTCGGGTTTCACATAGATAGGCAATCCAAATTATTATAGTCGGATTGTACAAATTTCAATCCATAACCAACTAACAAATAATAAAAACTGTTCAATTTGGGTTCAACTTTGGCAGTCGAGTTTCGCGGATTTCAATTTAAGATATTAATTGTCAAAAAATATAAGTGAAACTAAGTTATGATAAAAAAATACAACAAAAAAGTTCAATGTACACTAACTAAAAGTAAAATAAAATATTTCTATTAAAAACTTTAAGTATAATAAAAAGTTATTATATTTCTATTAAGATATTGTGACTTTATTTAGAATAATATATTTAAAAAATCTAAACAAATTGGTCGGATCGGATTTTACCCAACATATTCTACGAAATCCTTTACCAAATTTTAATTATCGGGTTGCTCAAAATTCAATTTGTACCTAATCAACTATAATCAAAATCCGTAATTTTTCTGGTCGGGTTGGTCGGGTCAGTCGGGTTCCGCGGGTTGAACGGATTGGACTTACACCCCTAATTTTTTTTTGTTTTAAAAAACAAATCTTAATTCTATCCCTCTTTTGAAACAAATCTCGAAACTATCCCTATTTTACCTACGGTCACGATCACAATTCAAAGTGACCGCAGCGGTCAGAAGCATCGGCTGAATGCAGCGGTCAGAAGCATCAGCTGAATGCAACGGTCAAACAACGTCTAACCAACTTTTACACAAATTATTCTGAGTTGACCGCTGCAGTCACTTTGATTTGTGACCGTGGCCGCCGGTAAAATAGGGATAGCTTTGAGATTTGTTTGAAAAATGGAATAGTAATAAGATTTGTTTTTTTTTTTTTTTAGGGATAGACATAAATTTTTTTCTAAATGTTACCATACAGTTCAAATACTGGAGGTTCGAAAAAAAATTAGGAGATGAATCGTAATTCGTAAAAAGAAAAAAAAATATGGATTTTATGGATCATAATAATTCGTAAAAGAAGGGCAGAAGTTAAATGATTTTTGGGCAAAGCCGCATAGGGCAGTGCGTTGGTATAAGTAAAGAAAATCTGGGCCATTTGTTGGATCGGATGGTTTGGAATAAATAATGGCAGGACCCTACCATTGGAAATAATGGTAGCAGATACGCACCCCCCTTTTGTAAAGAGAAACATGTAAAGTCCACCCTATACAGTAGGTCACCCATCCACCCCCTCTCACAGTTCTGACACACCACGTGCACCCATGTACTTTTGGCACAGTTGTATAAATGTTTACTAGAAATCGTTATCTGTTCACTGGAAAATGATATGTATTCATTAGAAAGATATAAATGTTCACTGAAAAATGATATTTGTTCACTGATAATACGATGGATTGGTGGATAAGTGAAAATGGTGGACGCTACCTACTACTCCTTTTGTAAATGGAACACAATACAAGCACATAAACCACATTGAATGTTAAAACCTACAAGGAGAAACTTTGTAGATCTTCTGAGGATGGACCGGTGGCGACCTGGTTACCTAGGATTTTGAAAATTGAGGAATTTCTCTCCACAAGAATGAAGTATTAAGGAATTTCACAAGGGGTGGTTGTTTTATTTTGTATGTGTAAGTTCCTATTAGCAGCAAAATTGAAACTGTCATGACTGCTTTAAGCTTTTTCGTTGTAGCCGGAGTGCCCAATCTTTACATGGTTGAAAGTGTTGATGATGAAAAGGTAGACTTCTTTTTTTTATATAATTAAGTTGATTTGCACACTAAAGTCCAGTCACTTTGTGGTTGATTCAAATAGGAACAGAGTGGAGGGAAGGGGAGTTGGTGGTTGTTTGGGATTGAGTGCCCATCCCCTAACTTACTGCATTGTGCAGTTCACAACGTCAGCCGTTAGATCATCTCAAGATCCGTGCTGGCATGAATCTTGAGACAATCCAATGTCTGACGTTGTGAACTGCACAATGCAGTACAGCAGGGGATATGAATTCGTTTGTTTGGATTGGGGGTTGTGAGGGGAAGAATGGGGTGTGGAGGGTAGGACATGCCATATATCGATATGACAATATGATGATCCTGTGGCTCTCATTATCTTTCTTCTTGCCTATGCTTTTCATTATTATTTTATTGTGGTGTTTGACTGAGACTCGTTTACAGGTTGATCGCTTAACTAAGTTTTATATATTGAATTGTCCAGAAGTGCACAAACAAACATATTTAGTACTGTTACTAAACTGATTTAGTGTCCATATTGTTGGTTCTGCTACCTGATTGTATGTGAATTATACTGATTAATTTTTAAATTTGGTTGCTCCTATCAGACTCTTGTGGATTTGAGTAACTTGAGTTTGTCTTTGTTCCTCGTCAGATAGCCAACTATCTTGATCGCGCAGTAGGAAGTGTGGAGAGGAAGCCTCTGAAGGTTTTGGTTCAAGTAAACACAAGTGGAGAAGAATGTGAGTTTTTATTATTCCAATAGTTGTTTTCTTTTCCGGCATTGCTCCTTTAATTTTACCAGATTTGTTTATGACGAGCATGTATACATCATACTCAAGATTAGACTCAAAGACATTTGTTTTATATTGTTCGTGCTTTGCAGCCAAGTTTGGGGTGGAACCATCAGGTTGCGTGGAGCTAGCAAAGCACGTTAAATTTGGTTGTCCAAATCTCATCTTCTCGGGTCTGATGACGATAGGGATGCTTGACTACTCATCTACTCCAGAAAACTTCAAGGTTACTTTAGTTCACTAATCTGGAAAATCTGACTTGTTATGTTTATGTTAATGTAAAAGGGTTTTGACTTGGGAGTCAATCCAATGTCTAGTTGATCCCTAGCCTTGATTACACTGTGCAGCATTGGCTAAAACATTGGCTAGTCTGTACTGACAAGGAACAAAGCCTCTCTTTATCTTGCTTCTATGTACCTTTTGATATTGTAAATGGTGTCCCACCCCCCCCCCCCCACAACAGTTACATAACTTCACATCATTTGGCTTTAATTGCTCTTATTGACTTTTGAGTTTTACCTCATTGTCAAGTCTTAACACACTATTAAATATATAACAAATATTGCTTGATGACTCTTTTGGTAAAAAAAAAAAAAAAAACAAATATATTATACACTAACACTCAGTGACTCTTTTGGTATCAGACATTACTTGAGTGCCGACAGAAGGTCTGTGCAGCACTGGGAATGGCAGAAGAGGAGTGTGAGTTATCTATGGGCATGTCTGCAGACTTTGAACAAGCAGTAAGTTCTTATTGTGGCATGCTCTTAGTAACCAGCTTGCAAAACAGGAAGTCCTGTCTATCCTTATTTGCATAACTCCTTATTTGCATAACTCTTATTTAGAATTTGCTTAAATTGTCATTCCTGGTAGGTATTTCTTGACCATCAACAAATTTTGAGCTTTCGACTGACTGACAACCTACCTATCTTCACTGTTCCTACCAAGGCTTGTGAAATTTGTCACCCCCTTTAAGGGACTTGCACAAATTCAGATGCATATGTGGTGTAAAGCCATGAATTGCTTTTGCATAACCAATATTTTTAATTAAAGAAGAGGGATCCAATAACCATGGACATTGGTGTCCCTGAAGACTAATTTATTATTTATAAATCATCTCAATTACAAATAGATAAAAAAATGATGAAAAGTTATCTGATACCAATAGCCATCAAGAGAAGAGAAAAAAATCATAGAATTTGAAATTTTGATTTCTGTTTATGCTTGATGCACATGTTACTAAGATTAAAATGATATAATTTTTTTGTGTACGCATAAAACGTGATATTGGCATTACATTTTATTAGTTAGTTTTATTATTAAAAAGAGTTTGTAGTTATTTAAGATTTAATTTCTTGGGCACTGATGGGTCACCAATACCCATGGTCACTTGATCCCTCTTAATTAAAATCAATCTTGGTATATGGCTCTTGCGCAGACTTGTAGCATGTAAATAGTTTGTGCAGCAGTATTTGAAGCGCTTGATTGGGTCCAAAGTAGTCCTATCAGGATAGAGATATGATGACACAATTTAACTTTTGCAGATTGAAATGGGCAGCACTAATGTTAGAATTGGGTCAACAATATTTGGAGCAAGGGAATATCCAAAGAAGAACAAGTAATGGGCTTCTGTAGTCCAAATTATGTAACTGTTAAATTTGTAATTATGAACTGCATGGTAATCATATCCATGCCATGAATAATTACTTGATTTTCATAGATAAATTTTGGCAATATTCAATTAAATATTTGTGTTCTGCACCTGTTTGGTTTCCTTTTTACATTATTGCTTATATCTTTCAATTAGAAGGTTTTTGCATTGGTCCTTGCATTAGAAGCTTGCCTACTAAGTGCTAACACGTACAAGTTGCTGATTAAGCTTTGCAAAATTAGTTAAATAGTAATACCTGGTGAGTCTGATTCTGCTAATGCCTATATTAACCAACTCATGATTGTTAATGATATCCAATCAGCCCTGCCCAACAATGTCTTACTAGCTTATGGACCATATGCACTCGTTGATACTCAGGATTGAGACTGCCATTGGGCCGAAGATTGCAGTACCCTTGTTTTGCCAATAATTGTTAAAAAAAAATAATTGTCTTACGATGGTAGAGTATTTATGCCATTCAGGTGGTGCTAACAGAAACCAAGTGATCATTCTTGAAAAAATGGTAATGCATTTTTTTTTCTTAGATTAAGAAATAAACAACAAATGGTTGGTGCCAATATATTGTATGCTCGGGGACTGGATTTTTTTTTTTTCCTTTTAATTTAAATGTTATGTAATGATGATAATAATAATATGTTCTTTTGTTGCAATATCAGCATCATGTCACTGGGGATGTCCACTATTCACTGAAAGGATGGTACTTTGTGCAAGGTAATTTAAGTTCTTCTTATCCAGAAATTTCATGATCATATCTGCTTAGCGTCATTATAGTATCTTTATCCTTAGATAACTATCTGATCCGATATTTTGCTGATTTGCTGAAAGATTCAAAGGCCAATTCCAAAACTAAAAAATATAAATATATAGATATCAAGTGCTCTGAAGACTCCAGGAACCAGAAACATACCGTTACAGTAGAAACCTCTAGCCTAGTCTAGGAAAATAAGATGCTTCTTCATCTCTTAGTATCGACTAGGGAACCTTTATTACAAGTCAAAGGGCAAAACGAATAATAACCAACCTCGCCTGGTGGCACCACATGTCTATATATTTTTGTGCATGGGTATTGATCAAGACCGTTATTCCCTTAATTGCCAAAGAAAAGAAGAAGACCATTATTCCCTCTTCTGGAAATCCATAGTACCAACCATTCATCTTCTGAAGGGGCACATCGAATTCTCTAGGGCTGTTTTTGGAAGGGTTAAATTAGAGATGAACTACATCTCTTCCAAAATAACAACTCTAGTTGTGTTCAACTTGAAAATAAATAATTAATTAATTAATTAAAATGTTGTGTTGTTCCTAAGTAAATTTTCTTTAAGAAATAATAAAGGTATAAAATGCAATTTTCTGCAAAATGCCTACAGAATTATATATATTAGGCAAAATAGTATGTGATCCCGTCATTTTACATTTTCTTTTTTTTCTGCATGAATGTGAATTCTGGAAAAAAAAAAATAGACTCATATTTAGTAGAAATATATATAAATTTCACATACTAGTCTGTAGAAAAAAAAATAGACTCATTTTTTTTTTTTTTTTTTTTTTTTTTGTGTGTGTATGATACTAGTTTGTACTTGGCCAAGCATGATTAGAGGCAAGTACATCAAACAACAAAAATTACTCCTCAATGTACTATGGAATTCCATCTTTTACTCCAATTCAGAGATCATATTTATGTGAATAAAGAGATATCTGAGAATCAATATCTATTTCTTCCCTGAGTATGTATTTTCCCGGGCAACCAACCTGTGGGATAATTGATTTGATGTCAGCTGTACATTGCACTACCAACTGAAGGTTCTTCTTGATCTATCTAGGGGCCCCGACCTCGTCAAAAGATCTCATCTATGTCAAGTGGAAGCTCGATCGAAACAATGTCGAATCCTGACATCACAATATTCACACTTGATACTTCTGAAGTGTTAACAGTTTTGATAGTTTGGTTTGCATCTTCTTGCAGACAAGTTATGGTAATACAATCTTCTACTACAATGAGGATTATAGAAAAACCGTAACGATATATGAAAAATCTCAAGGCTAAATATATTTATTTAAATTTTAACATTTTTTTTTTTTTGTTGCAGAAAATAAAAGAAATACGGAGGAAATGCAGACAGAGAGTATAAAACGATGTTGAGTCGTGGCATCACATGTCTACATCGATATATATCCATATCTATGTGCATCTATCTATCTCGTAATGCATGTCAGTGACATCTTTTTATTCCTACTTTTCATAAATGGCGCCCATGGAGTGATGAGAGGATAAGAATATGGTTCTTTGTAATTGTACCAGTCCAGTCCTGTACAGAAATAATATCATCCAGCTATATATCTCTTGCATTGCATCCATTTGAAATTAAGATGGCATCTGACGTATGTGTTATTCCATATATAGGCACATTTTTATCTACTTAGCCCTCTTGGGCCTGCCGTACAACCGCTCTCTTTTCTTTATTCTTTTTCTCTCTTTCTCTTTTTCTATGCTTCATGTTTTTCTCGTTTGTGCAGTTTTGCTTCATATTTTTTATCTTAAAGAGTTGAGCCTTGCATAAAAAGATGCTATTAGTTGGAACAACTAATTCCAAACCTCATTGTATTTTGGTTTCATATATCTAATAGACTTTAGTTGGAATAACTATTTCAATTTGCTCAACACAATCTACATGTATGTTAAAATATTGGAGAATGCCATCTCTATTTCTGTTTTTAGAATTTTCTTAACTATTTTTTAGATTTTTTTAAAGTTTGTGGGGAACTCCAACAAGTGTATTACATATCGTCTAAACGATAGATATTGGGAATCTTTATCGTCTGGGCTGATTGAAAGTAAGAATAAAATACTTTACTTTTTTTGTAATTTTTTTTTGAAAGTAATATATATATCGTTTCTTTTTTTTAGATAAAGATGAGGGTGAAGTCACTCAAATTAAAATGTTTATAAAAGACTTCCCATTCAGATTTCGAACCAGTGACTTCTCACGTGAAGAGTGTTACCCATAATTTAGGTACCTAATAATACTTGAGTGAGATTATTTTTCATGCTTTGACCCATCTTGCAGTCGTAACTCGGAACTACTAGATATTAACATGCATTAAAAACTTGTACAATTTTGCCAAAATTAATAATTGTTCAAAATGTAGCTCATTATATCATATATATCGATTCTATATGGGTCTGTTTGGCACCCCGTTTCCGGAATAGCAATTTATTTAGCTAATCCGGTTGCCAAACACAATATAGTGTATTCGAATAGTACCTTGAATAGTCTGTTCCGCTATTCAGGGGTAGAGGCGGAATAGTGGATTAACACTCCAATTTATTTAGCTAATCCAATTGGCATTTGCCAAACAATATTTTTACTATCCAAATAGCTCTAAACATTACTATTCTTTTCACTCTTCCAACAATCACTAGTTCATTTTAACTAATTGGATAGTACTATTTTAGTACTGCTATTTGATTTGTTAAACGGACCCATATACGTGCAATTAAATCGATCCCATTGCGCACGTTGTATATTTTGTAGCAGCAGAAAAGTGCGATGCGTACCTTTCAAAAAAATTATATGTTCTATATTTATAGTGTAACATGTGTATCAATTGGTAACACATATAACCAGAAATAAGCATCCTAAGAAGCACCGAATCTCTGGCACCTTATGATCGAATTGTACTTGAGCATCTCTTATTCTCAATCTACATTGAGAAACATCTTGCGTCCATTAAAAAATTGTCCATACATCTATACAGGTGTACGAAATATAACAGATACATTTATGTTACTCATCTATGTTCTCCCTGAATAGTAATAATTTTTTTTTTCGAGGGAAATAGTAATAATTGTAATTTAATTTACCCGTTTTTTTCAGAGGGCTGAAGGCACTGCCTACTAATTCCTTTTCATCTATTGCTTGTTTTATTTGATATCACCACACAATAACATGAATGTGGTACATGTACGATCAGATTACTGATTACTAATTACTAATGTATTAATAATGCAATAAAAGCAACAGAAAATTAATCCTGGTTTGTGTCTACTAATTGGGCCAGTTCGACAATGCAACAAAATTTAAAAGCTAATCCTAGCTGATCATGTTCAGATGTATTAATTAGTCGTAAAAACCGATTAATGATCCTTTTATCCTGGGTAAAGGTGTCTCAAGGTTTCGATTTTAAATTTCTAATCCACGAGTAAATTAAAGCTAATTAGGGAAGCTTAATTCAAAGAAAGATGTAGGTGCCTTGAGGTTTCAAGCAATAGTTAAAAGCTAATTAAGGATGATTAAAGAGGCATTATAGTTGAATGGTATGGCACCATCAAGATTATCGTCATGATGATAATGATAACAAGGTACTAATACTAAGACAAAGTGAGGAATAAAATCTAGCTACCAGAACATTCTATATTCTGTTACAATGAACCTGACCTGATAATTAGCTGACACCATGTCGACAGCCGGCTCTCCTTGATCACATATCTCCAGCCTATATATAATGGGCATGATCATACTTCCATACTCAACTCAACCACACTTGAACAAGCTTAAGTAGTTAAGTTAAGCCCTCTCTTAACAACAACAATCTTCAATACCAAATTAGATAACTCCTCTGATTTAATTTGAGTTTAATTAGGAAAGAATGGACAAGGTGACGAACCTGGTGTCGCAATGGGCCGTCGTGGTCTTCAGCTCGAGCAATTGCTGCATGTGCCACACGATCAAGATGCTGTTCTCCGAGATGGGCGTGAATGCCGCAGTTTATGAGCTCGACAAGGAGCCCTGGGGCAGGGAGATGGAGCGGGCGCTTGCGCAGCTCACAGGCCGCAAGTCGCCTGTGCCAGTGGTCTTCATCGCTGGTCGAATGGTCGGGTCGACTGAGGTGATCATGTCGCTTCACCTCGCAGGAAAGCTCGTGCCCCTTCTTCGCGAAGCCGGCGCCATATGGCTTTAGATTCTATGATACATAATAATACTGACAATTATATAAGGAAACAAAGAATAAAATCAGGATAATTGTCTGTACTTCAATTTTTGGCAATTGTCATTTATGCTGATCATGTATAGTAGTTTTAATTTCATAAAAATCTGGCATTTTTGTAATTGCTTGATCATACTGGAATAAATGCTGTACTATCAAGCGGTTGAAATAAACTGATGTGTACTTGAAAGCTTATAATCTAATTGTTAAAGTTTTGAGTTTTGTAATGGTAATTAATTATGACTAATTTGAAGTTTGTGTGTGAGAGACTATTATGATATTTTGCAGGTCTTGTTTTGAATTTGATGACTATTTACAAGATATCAGCACTTGAAAATTTCATTGCTATAGGCTAGAGTATTGCATTATTTTTATTGAACATAATTAGTTCAAAACTTCAAATGAATAAATTAACTGCGAGCTCCAAAGTTCCATATATATATATGTGAGGAGGGTTCTAATGCCTCAATTTTTTGTGCCTCAATCATGCCTCCACTTTTTAAATTTCAAATAACTCAAAATTTAAAACTAATTTTTTAAAACAAAACCGTTAGATGTAATCTATATCATTTCATTTATGTATATGTAAAAAATTATCAAATTTGAATTTATTTTGTTTGACATCAAGGGCTTCAAAAAAATGCACTAATTTGAACAACTTCTAGATGTTGATTTTTATAACTCATTGATTTATATAAACTAAAAGAAAAAAGTGCAAAAATTTGTTATGTGCACATAGAGAATATCATATTGATCAAATCTAACGGTTTTATTTTGAAAAATTAGTTTTAAATTTTGAGTTATTTGAAATTTGAAAAGTTGAGGCATGATTGAGGCACAAAAAATTGAGGCATTGGAACCCTCCTCTATATATATATAGAGTAAAACTATGGTGTTCTTAAGCTCACGGAGGCCTTCCGAGAACTTAACACCAAAAACTTATCAAACCATATCCAAATTTTGATTTATATGGCTCAATAAATTCTTTATATCAAAATAGTGTGGCATGCAAAAATTTTCCATTTTTGGAGATTCTTAAGTATTTAATTATTTCGGATTTTTTAATAGCAACTATACAATATTAATAAAATAATCAATGTTTCATACATAACTTTTAAAAAAATCCAAAATAAATACTTAAAAATCTCTAAAAAAATATAAAATTTTTGCATGCCATATGATTTTGATACAAAGAATTTATTGAGCCATATAAATAAAAAATTGGATATGGTTTGATACGTTTTTGAGTTAAGCTCACGGGAGGCCCCGTGAACTTAAAAACACGGTAGTTTTACTATATATATATATATATATATATATATATATATATACACGTAAGCACGAGAAAGTAAACTTGTTTGATTTAGAAAAATACAATAAAGAATAGGTAATTTATTAAGGTACTTAATCTTCAAAATATTAAAATCTTGGCAGAATATAAGACCCTTCAACTTTATAGCTGTTTGTCAGAAACATTATAAATATATCGCCAAAAGGAACAAAAGATGCTTCCAATATGCATATAGTTTTGGGTTTATATTAGATAAGAATTTTCATAAAATAAACTGAAATCAACAAACTGTGTACGTATGCAGTGCATATATATGCCAATTCCAGTGTTGATTTTTTTTTTTTATTTTTGAGATAAGATTGGGAATCTAGGTTATCCAACTCTAAAATATCTATAAAGAACCTCAATCCAGATTTTGAACCTGTGACTCCTTATATGGGTGTATTGTGTATTGCTATTGCAACTATGACAAAGAAGTTGGCTTTCAATTCCATGTTGAAATTGTTCGCTCTCACATATATTTGGTCTGTTTTCGTTTTTCTTAAAATAAACTGAGATAGTACGTTCTTTTATCAAAAACTAGGGCGTACCCGCACGTTGTTGTGAATTTTTTGAATTAATTAAATTATTTTTGGTATCATCAGTCTTTTTATTATTGTTATATATTAGCTATTGATGTCATAAAAAAATATAGCTACCAATTTGATGGGCCGAGTACTGTACGTGTAAAATATCTTTTGTATAGAAATTTAGTAAGAACCTACCTTTTTTTGAGCAATTAATTTTTTCGTTCACCAACAAAGAAAATAATTGCAAAAAAAAAATAGAAGGGATGAGCAGGAAGTATGGATTAAAAGGAAAGGGATCGGAAGAGTGAAAAACGGATGAGACCAAATTCTCCTCTGTGTTAGACACTTCGATAAAAAAAAAAAAAAAATGAAGAGAAGTATAATAGAAAATGTATGCAATCACAACGTTTCATTATATGATGGATGGAGATTAAGGCATAAGTTAGACTATAACCATTAATGGAGAGTCCATTCCTTAGTTTCTTTTTAAAGGAGTATAGTTATATATAGATAGAATACATGCAAATTTGGTATGCATATATTTGTATGATACTAGTAAAGAGCCCACGCCTTGCTTTAGGCTTAAATTATTATATCTTACAATAAAGGGCCGAAAACTCGTTCCTTGTGAGTTGTGAGGAAACTGATATGGGCCTTAAATTTTAATGGGTCAAAACATTAATATACGTCAATGGTGGTGATCAATCCAAGTAAACAATCGACGGCCGAGGTTTCTTCTTTAGGGAAGATAGAACTTTCATGTCAAAAAATTCAATCTCCTTTTATTAGGAGTACGTATATCTATATCTACAAAAACATTTTCATTATTACTATATATAAGAACTGCAGCTTTACTGACTGTTATTTTAAACAGACGTCAAGCAGATATGAATTAAAGAATAATTAAATTGTTTAATTAATAACTAATTGTGTTACTAGAAAACACACATCATGTGTACGTGGTACTTGTTAAATCATAATATTATTATTAAAAAATGGACAAAAAGTTGGCACTAATTAATTGTGAACTTGTACTTCACAATATTATACTAACTCTGTATAAATTAAGAAAGATGAACATAATAAAGGTGTCATGTTATTTATCCCCAAAGATAAAGTGCATCTAGATACCTATATAAACAAATATTAACTATACAAAATCAGATATTTATACCCAAAAGGCATCTAATCTTTGCTCAAAGTCAAATTTAAAATATCTTCTTGTTTGACTTACAATTGTTAATTAAGCCTTTGAAACTTGGTAAAATCATCCAGAAAGTCAGAATAACAAGGAACAAGGTCAAGAGACCAAGTTATATATATATAACCTTTTGTATTTATAATTAGTTAATCATAGTCATTTCAGTTATTATTCCAAACTGAGGAAGAGAAAAGAACTCAGGCATGCACATATATATACACACACAAGAACATCAGAAGAAGGCACATACAATTAATAAGTCTTAAATCTTAATTATTATTAATTAGCCTTTGGAATTAGTTTTTTACACTTCAAAAAGGAGTGTACAGTAGTTTATATATAATTATATATATATATACTTGTCTAACTTAATTGCAAGGCACACTTGATTAATCAACATCAAAAAGTTTTTGATATAGAGAGTTAGCATATATGCATCTAGCTAGCTAGCTAGACCCAAATAGCTCCGGCATTCTTAAGCATCGGGATGAGATTGCCGCTCATATGGAGCGTTAGAACGTTCTCGGTGGAGCCGACCAGCTTGCCGCCAATGAAGACAGCCGGCACAGCCGGACTACGCCCCAGAAGCTTGGCCAGCGCCCGCTCGATCTCCCTCCCCTTCGGATCCTTGTCCAGTTCGCACACCATCGGGTTCACGCCGAACTCGATGAACAGTCTGATGACGGTGTGCGACATGGGGCACGAGCTCGTGCTGAACACCACGACTGCGCGTTGCGACGCCAATTTGGTCACGATATCCATCTTACAAGGAACTAATGTTTCTTTCTTAAAACTGTTTGAAGGATGTTCTTGTGAAGAGATTATATATTCTGAGAAGAACTTTTAACTTAGATGGGTTTGCTGGATTAGAACGTCAGATGATCGGTCTATTTATATAAGCGTGCAAGGGTTGAGATGATTCTGGCAGTGCAGAATCTACACTGCCACATACGCGCGAGAATAAAGTCGATTGCATATATGTTGTCGATCGATGTGGATAAATGATAATTGTTCCAGCTAGCTAGCTAGCTAGCTGGCTAGCTTGGTTGTTATTTGGATCAGTGGAGTTGGAATCTGTGGATTGGATTGCAACATATATAACACACATCAAGCAAGCAAAGCAAGCAAGAGCGATCAGCGTCGACGCTGCGCTCATCGGAAAAGGTTCTTTCGCTCGCTGTACACAGTTCCTGAAACTTCTTATCATGAGCGCGCAAAGTCAACTCCGATCGAGATGCGCGCAGATGCTCGTTTATCAGTTTAGCAGATGATACACACACAGTATATAACTATATATATATGCCTTTGAACTGCTGATGTTTTTCTCAGGGGCGGAGAGAAGGGGGCGGAGGGGGTGTGACCCCCCATGATTTCGAATTTGTATATAAAAACGTTAATATACAGTGTATTTTGTTGAGAGTTTTCATTTCACCCCCTATAAATTTTGTCTCTCGACGTCTCGACCCCCTAATTTCAAATCCCGGCTCCGCCCCTGGTTTTTCTTCGGTTAATTAACGACTTGAAGCTACATAATTAAGTAACTAGTTTGGATTTCTGTATAGGTATTTGTTTAACGAATTAGGCTACGGTAATATGCATATCATGCACGGTTTTACTGTGCTATGCTGTCTGTTCCTGCATTTGCAGTGTTCAAATAGTTGATCCGAACCGCTCGATCGATGTGATCTCTATATCAAAATATATTAGGAAGCCAAATTTCACGATTTTTAAAATTTTTTGCTATTTTCAGTGATGGGGAGAAAATTATTGTTTTGTATGGACCATAATCATTGGATCTGACCATTTTCTCCCCATCATTAAAAATAACAAAAAATTCTAAAAATTGTAAAATTTGGTTTGCTAGCATATTTTTATGTAAAGATTACGTTGAGCGGTTCGGATCGACTATTTGGACTCCGAAAACTGAGATACGGACCGCATAGCACGATAAAAGTGTGATATGCATATCACTGTAGCCGGACTCTTTGTTTAACAATAATACAATATATATAGTGCGTCTGTTTAACAAATTCTGCTAAATTTATATCTGATACATTGAATTAATGCTTAATTAGTTTCTGGTATCAAACAAGGTAAAAGAGACTTGGTAATTAAATTGTTCCTTTAGTTGATTTGGAAATGTTTTTTTTTTTTTTTTTTTTTTTTTTTTTTTTTTTTTTTTTTGCTACTTACCCTAACTACATGTTCCTTTTCCAAAAATGGCAAACAGAATGGGCATCTCTGCACAATGTCAATAATAAATGGATGGGCAATAATATATTAGCTAGAAAGAGAGAATAATTTAATTACTGTGAGCTATATAAATTTATATTCCTCTAATGGCTATATATATATATATATAGAGTTAGGCTACAATAATATGCATATCACGGTTTTACCGGGCTATGTGGTCCGTATCTCCGTTTTCGGTGTCTAAATAGTCGATCCGAACCGCTCAACTTAATTTTTATGTCAAAATATACTAGCAAACCAAATTTTATAATTTTTAAAATTTTTTACTATTTTTAATGATGAGGAGAAAATGACTACATCCAAGGGATCTGGTTTATACAAAAATGGTGATATTGTCCCCATCATTAAAAATAGCAAAAAAATTCTAAAAATTGTAAAATTTGGTTTGCTAGTATATTTTGATATAAAGATTAATTTGAGCGGTTCGGATCGACTATTTGGACATCGAAAACGGAGATACAGACCGCATAGCACCGTAAAACTGTGATATGCATATTATTGTAGCCTAACTCTATATATATATATGACTTATAACAATTGATGCTCTTTTTTTTTAATATTCTTCTCCAATTGCGCTTAGAATCAATTAAAAAAAAAAGCAGAACATGATACATGCTTTGTTTCTTTACTTATTTATTTTCAAATAATGGAAGCTCTCTGTTGAATGTTGATAAGGTTTGTGCCTCATATAAAACAGAATATATACATTCCACATATATACATTCCACCTATATATATATAGAGTAAATCTAGCGTGCTTCTAAGAACACGGAGGCCTCCTGTACTCCTAACTTAAAAATCATACTAAACCATCATGAAATTTTGATTTATCATTCTCATTAAATTCTTTATATCAAAATCTCTTAAGATACAAAAATTTTCCATTTTTTGAGTTTCTTAAGTATATGTTTTGGAATTTTTTAGAATGACCTCAAAATAATAATAAAATAATGTATAAACCTATGTCATCTTTTAAAAATACAAAACAAATACTTAAAAATCTCAAAAAAAATGAAAAATTTTTGTATCCTATGATATTTTGATATAAAGAATTTAATGAGACCCATAAATCGAAATTTCGAGATGGTTTAGTATGATTTTTGAGTTAAGAGCACGGGAGGCCTCCTTGCTCCTAGGAGCACCATAGTTTTACTCTATATATATATATATATATATATCTATATATGCTGCGAACCGACCTTGCTGTCGATATAATAACTTGTATGTATATATAATTATATATTTGTTATTCTTATAAGATTGAAAGTTAGATTCTTGTTGCTAGCTAGATATAATAAGATAAGCTGCACCTGCAGTACCTGAGATTTGGGCTAGGGATATTAGTACTATGTACCACTATTTCCTTCCCCCGATATATCAGTGTCAAATTAAAGAACCAGAATTTTCAATTTGCAATCAGAACCAGTGCTTCAAAAGTCAACTGGCTGGCTATATATATATATACTGATTAATTAGTAGAGAGAAAAAATAATAAGGATGAACTTAAAACTTAAAGATTTAAAGACTAATTTTTAACTATGGTACTAATTAATTGTATGCTAAAAATATGTTTATAAAATAAAGGGAGCTACATAAAAAAGCAAAAACTCAAAAATTACTGTTAGCTATATTTATCTTATATCCCTCTATATATATATATATATATATATATATATATATATATATATATATATATATATATCCATGAAAAGAAAACTCTCATGTTAAAAATGTTAGCTATGTATAATGTTGCCTTATCAATTATTCCAAAATTCCAAATTCCACACCATCCTATCTCAAAATTGACCCTGACATTATCCATTTCATCAAGTGACAGTTTTATTCCCCTCGGTACGTGGCGTCGATCGATACATCGGAATCAAACAGCGAGGACAAGTAGTAGTCTTATCTACGAGCCCTTCGATCCCCCTTCTAGCTCCCTATATAAGCAAGTCGCCCTTCGAACAACCGAAGCACACAACACCTCGAAAAGCTTTCAGCTTCCTTCTAGCTACATCTTCAGACCTCTCAGCAATCAGAAGAAGAAAGAAAAAGCGTCGAAATCGCTGTTGAAACATGGATACCGTAACAAAGCTAGCGTCCCAGCGTGCAGTGGTGGTGTTCAGCAAGAGCTCCTGCTGCATGTCGCACACCGTCACGAGACTATTCGTGAACCTCGGAGTGAACGCGGCTGTGCACGAGTTAGACGAGGATCCGAGGGGGAGGGAGATGGAGCAGGCGCTTGCGAAACTCCTCGGTCGTCCGTCTGTCCCAGCGGTGTTCATTGGAGGCAAACTTGTCGGGTCTACTGACAAGATCATGTCGCTTCATATGAGCGGAAACCTCGTACCGATGCTCCGCAATGCCGGCGCCATCTGGGTGTAGACGACGATCGATCCGAGCACGTATTGAATTTCGGTTAATTAATTAACACACTTAATATGTATTAGGGTTCTTGTACAATTGTGAGGCTTTTTTATGCTGAACAGATGATAGAGAGTGTGGAAGTGTTATTATATAATTGTGCAATTTTTGTGTCAACATGGTATGCTGCAAAATTCTGTACTACCATATTTTGGGAATAAATTGATGAATGAAATTATGAAAATTAAGCATGTTTGAGTTTGTTTATTTATTTATATCTATTTTAAATTATGATCAGTTGATTGTTATTCCTAATTTTTCTTCTTTTTTTTGGGTTTTATTCTTCGTTGACTTTTGTTAAAGGAGGAATAAAATGCAAGTGCACTAGTGGAGTTTGATTTAGTTTGATTTGTGCTTTTGTGTTATTTTTTTTTTTTTTTTTTTTTTTTTGGCAGAGTATTTCCTTGTAAACTATAAACTGCCCTGTTTTCCTGCTTAAATTTAAGTCCCATTTGTTTAAGTTTTATCTATCACAAATTCACAACCATGTATATATATTTTTAGAATTATGATCGAATATGTCAATTAAGAAATGCATGAGTGCATTTCATTACTTGATCTATCAGAATTGTTCTGTTCTCTGTTGCTTTAGAATTGATTATTAATTAACTTATTGGCTTAATTGAAGGAAGGAGAAATCAAAATTATAAATATGGCACGTCAAATTTATGAAACATGCAAACAAATTCAATACTTGACATGACAGAATTTTTCCATCAAAATTATGCACACACATGAAGAAAGAAATATTTTTGGTCTTTCAATGATACTATGTTTGGTTAATAAATTTAAGGGAACTGTAATTATCTATTTATCAACTGAAACGCCACAGTTACTAACTAAAGTTACAAATTAGCATATTTTTAAACGTTTGTATACAAATTAAGTAATAGACTATTTTTGTTGACAATTGTGTGTTTTTACTTAAAACAAATAGATAATTGTAGTTAACAATAAAAAGATAGGCACAGCAAAAAGAGAATGGCCACTGATTAATTACAACTCTTAATTGAACTAAATTATGTTTAAATAATGAATGTGCAACATTTTAATTTATCATTTTGACCTATAAAATCACTGGCATTTTTCTTTTCTTTTCTTTTTTTTAAAAAAATAAAAATGGTGCTATTCTTAGCTACTGCAGCTGCATTTTATTCAAAACAAACCATACATACATAGAGTGTTTTAGTTTGATGAGACCAAACCCTGATCTAATTCATAACTGAAAACCACAAACAGTAAAGCAAGCAGCCAGAAATAAAAGTATCACAAAAATATCAGTTGAAATTAAATACATCCCCCTTACAACACAGCATTAAGATTAAAATCGCCGAAATATTATAATTATATTATATAGTTAACACGTACTATCGGTCGATAATTAATTACTTTTCATGTCATTAGTTGGATTAATTTTTCATATTTAAAGTTGTAATTTATACTCAAGAAAATTGGGTAAGCTTCCAAACTTTTTAGCTATGCCACATCATCATAAATTTCAACCATTAATTTTGTTTCTCTCTTCTTTATCTTAATCAAATGACTCAAATTAATTCTTCTTTTTTCATTAAAGAGATAATATAATTTGTCCAAAAAACAATTTAATACTCAAAATATTTGAGACTCTTTATATTCTTTTATATGAATTATTATGTATCTAAAAATATATTGTATAGAAAATATGTCAAGTTCAGTATTTATTTAATAAGATATATTTATGAAAAAAATGAAAAATTTATATTTATTTTCAATATATATTAGTTTATGTAAGATTTTTTTTAATTTCACAGCTCTAGTTAAAGTAATTCTCTATATATATATCTACTAGCTAGCTACACTTCTTGAAAGATCTCAATTTCATGAGTCTAGCTATCTATCCATGTATGTATAATATATGAGGAGGGATCAATGATCAAATAACCATGTTTTTGTGACCGATCGGTGACTATGAAATTAAATCTGAAATAACTACAATTTAAACTGTTAAATGACAAAACTAATTGATAGAATGTGTTGTATATATCACGTTTTATGAGTATACAAAAATTTATATCATTTTGATTTTATTTACATATGCATCAAGCATTAACAAAAATCGACGGTTCAAATTTTATGATTTTTTCTCCTCTCTTGATGACTATTGAAACGATGTTAAAACTTTATCATTTTTTGTGTATATATTATTTAGATGATTTAGAATACATCTAACGGTTTAGATTTATTAATTTATATATAAATAGTGAAATAGTCACCACGGTCACCAAAATCTATAGTTATTGGATCCCTCCTCATGATATATATGGCTCTTCGGTTTTCGAAAGGGGAAGAATTCAACTACAACCAGCTAAGAAAAGAACTGTCTCACACAGATGACAGAATCATGTCGAAATGCCGTAATCTCACTCGGAAAGGGATGACAGGCCATGGTGGAAAGACATTTCTATTCTTAGCTATCCTTTAATTTGTGTGTTGGAATATTCTGTGAAAAACCATTGAGAAGGAAAGGGAAGATCATATCAGGCCAGTGATTTTGATATGGCTATATATATATATATATCCACATTTATATATGCAACATATATGCATCATCTTTCATGCATCTTTTCAAATATATATGTATACTGTTACTAATTAAGAAAAACAGGTAGAGTCCATCCCTATATAGTTCTGATACACCACGTGCACCCATGTGCTTTCTACAGTCGCATAAATGTTCACTGGAAACTGTAATGTATCTGTTCACTGCTGGAAAACGATATCTATTGATCGAAAAGATATAACTGTTTACTGAAAAAATGATATTTCTTTATTGAAAATATGGTGGACCGGTGGATAAGTAAAAACAGTGGAAGCTGGCTCTTACTCTATTAATTACTAACCATGCATGGTCCTGTTTAGCTAACCTTTAAACCAAACATAATTAAATATATTCTATAAAATTTTGTACATATAATCATATATATAACTGTTTCATCAAGAGAATTAATTAAACCCTTCTCAAGTATAAATACAAGAGAAACATCTTGCGTTCATTAAAAAAACATCCATACATCCATAAATATATACGAAATGTAACAGTTACATTCAAAATATAACACATACATCCCGAAATGATACCATATATGCTGTATTACTCTAAATACAACATATATGGTATCATTCAAATTCATTATATTTGAAGTGTTCATCTCTCTATCTGAAAAGGATCCCTCCTCCTAGCTAGCTATATATGCCATTAATTGTATTGCCCATTATATATCCATTTGAACTTGATGCTTTATATATTCCTGTAATTAATCCGGTTAATTTATTCCCCTGCACTAATCAGTCTGGCACTAATCCAATAATCTTCCCTGCAGGATCGATCGAATCGCACCGTCGTTTCGATAGCCGATTCGCTACGTACCTAGCTCATCCCCTTCCCCTTCCCTATATAATCATACCACCCCTAGCTCACACCTGAAATCCACAGCAGATCAATCTCAGAAGCAAATTACTACTCACTGTTTGTTGTTGCATATATAAGTTTACATCCAGTAACTAAGAAGAAGCAATGGATCCAGTAACGAGGCTGGCGTCAGAGAAAGCAGTGGTGGTCTTCAGCAAGAGCTCGTGCTGCATGTCGCATACCGTCACGAGGCTGTTCATTGACCTCGGGGTGAACCCGGCGGTGCACGAGTTGGACAAGGATCCGAGGGGAAGGGAGATGGAGAAAGCGCTTGCTAGACTTCTCGGTGATCATGGCTCCTCCTCCTCAGCTGTGCCGGCGGTCTTCATTGGGGGGAACCTGGTCGGGTCGACCGACAAGATCATGGCTCTTCATATGAGCGGCAACCTCGTGCCCATGCTTCACAATGCCGGTGCGATTTGGGTATAGCTAGCTAGCTAGCTGGGTGGTGCACCGGCCTGTTTATCATTAGTAGAATAATAATTAAGGATTATGTACGTTAATTATTTCATCTGATCCACAGCAGAATTAATTAGTAGAGGCGAGTGGTTCTTGTATGGATCAGTTATGTAACTTTCATTTTGAATCGAGCGTTCTTATCAAATATGTCTCTTTAATTGTATCTAAAAGACATAACACGATCGACCATCCGATTATGAAAAATGAACGGCCCATATTTCATCTGATCCATAGTAGAAGTAGCCATTATTTAATTAAGAGGCAATGAATAAAGTATGTCTGTAGAATGTTAATTATGATATGGAATATATATGTAGGTGATATATTATATATATAGAGAGAGATCAAGGATATATGTTTTTGAGAAGGTAAATCCCTTGACAAAGATTATATATATATATATATATATATATATATATATTTGGATCATTAGCACTAGATATCTTTAAAAAATGCATTAAATATATAAAAATTCATAACAAAACTTTTTATGTGGATCAACTATTTTTATAGTATAATATATTGTGTATATATATGCATCAAAGATGGCAAAAGTGGAGCCCTACAATTAAAGCTATTGATCTAATCAATAGGCTCTTATATATATATATATGTACTGACTCCAATTATTATACATAGAATTAATTCGCCTTGCAGCGCACTGTTCATAGAATTAAACTTCTGTCAGGATCGATCTTCACCAAATTAATAAGCCATTTTCAAGCTTCTTTTCGTCTCATGTTCGAATTCAATCTGTTATTTGTAGTTCAAATTAATGCTATATATATATATAGTCTCCGATGTTCCATTTGTTGAATTTTCTGTACTTCCCTTTTTAAACACTGACCCTGCGTTTGGTAGTGTAGTAAAATTGATTTAAACTCTTAAATTAATTTTAAGTTATCAAACGGAAGTGATTTAAGGTGTAGTAAGTTAACGCAGCTATATAGGTGTAGTAAACTAAATCACCAACATTTCACATTTTTTACACATAATATCAACTTTACTTCATCTATTTACTTCACTACTATCAAACACCACTGATTTAAGATGATTTAACGTTTTACTCCGCTTTAACTTACTACACTTGCCAAACGGGGGGTGAGTTCACATATATACATGAATGATGTGTATTCCAAATTGTACGTACGTACTCTGTTAATAATATGGGGGACAACATACCGTCTACAGTGGAAAATCTGCAGAATGTAACAACATTCACTAAAAATTGGACCATATGGGTCCCATTTTGTAACCACTTGTGAGTGTGGATGTGTGGACGCAACATGTTTCCCAAAAATATTGTAGTATATTGTAATTAATTAATGTGGTACGTACGTACTTGCACAAATATATATATAAGTATGAGAAATTAAAGTCTCTATACTTTTCTTTACTAATAAAAGGCTAAAAACATATCGATTTTGAAGAACGTATTAAAAAGTTGAGAATATATATCATGTATTAATTTTATAAACAGAGTTGATACATCTTTTATTGCATATTTTGTGTACAGCATTCAAAGTTCAAATGAATAATGGGCAATGGTATAGGAGGATCCATTGACAATGCTTATCTTGACAATATATATGATTTTTTTAAAAATTCTCAAAAAATCATTAAAATTCTTAAAAATAGCAAAAAGTTTACGAAAGTAATTTTTAACTTATAGATTGATTATGTTTTGGATTATATTCAATATAATTTAAGTGATATATATTTGATAACTATTTAAAGACCCATTAAATTACAACCGTTAAAAAGTGTACAAAATTTTAATAAGCCATCAAACAATGTTTAAATTGATTGCTATATATCAATCTATAAGTTAAAGTAATGCATCTATAAACTTTTTTTTTCATTTTTAAGATTTTTTATAATTTTTTGGAAAACCTCATTGTCGAGATTGTCAATATAAGAATTGTCAATGGATCCCTCCTCTACATTTATTGGACAAGGATAAACTTTTTTCCAATATCTGTATGCAGTTCTCTTGTCTTTGCTTTTTTTTTAGATAAAAAGCTTTATCCATGTAGTCTTCAAAAAGAAAAATATATAATAGCTAGATATCTAATTACATGTTAGTTGCCTGTACGCCATGCAACTTGTTGCAACATCTAGCTGGTATATATGCTATCCTTTTAGCCCCAGCTATACAGCACAATCTTGCACACATAAATATTTTCTTAAAAAAGGGGGAGAACTATATATATGACATGTCTCTCTCTTGCACATATATATCTGCCATATTCTCATCTATATCATTCCAGTTCCGGACTTTGATTTGATATATGCACACAGTTTTTTTTTTTTTTTGAAACAATGCACACAGTTTTCGTTTAGATAACTATAGAATCAATCCATATATATATATACTCAGATATATAATTGGCCACAGGTGGTGTTCAAGAGATAATTGGATAGCTTGACATGAATTAATGAGCCGTATTTGGGACAGTTTGATTCCGGTTCAAACTTTTGAACTTCTATAATTAATTGTCCAATTTGGTGTCCAATTTAGATTTAATTTGAGTAATCTTATGAACGAGTATGTTATTGATTGGTTTGATTTTTCTGAATTTATCGAATATGTATTAAATATTGGCCATATTGATTGGTTTGATTCGTTTATATGTAGCATTATATATATAGATAGGCGAATTCTTCTGTGAATCGGAAGAAATATATATGGACTGTTCATTTCTTAATCGGATGGCCACGATAGATTCTTTGGATACAAGTAAAGAGGAATGCTTGCTATGTAAAAATTGAACTGCTCGATGTAAAATGAACGGTTGTTTATAGAAGAACACCTCAGATAGATATATAGATCGATGTTAATCAACAACTGGCACGATCGATCTTTGAGATTCGGGTCATAATCGAATTGGTTGACCTTCGGCTCATTATTAAATTTTGATAATTTCAGATTGCTTCATATCTAAGATCAGATTTTAGAATGTCTGATATTAGATTTATTATACGGTTCTGATTAATTTGAGCCAATTATATTGAAATTCCAAAATTATCGTATCAATCAAATTATTCAGTTTGGTCAGATTAATTTTGGTTGCCAGTACTTTGTGCCTTGATCATGTTTTCAAATTTTTTTTTTAGATAAAATGAGGGCGAGCCACTGAAATTTAAATGTCTATAAAAGACTCCCCATCCGGTTTCGAACCGGCGACCTTTTACATGAAGAGCGTTACCTTTAGCCACTAGACCAAACGCTGGTTCTTATGTTTTCAATTTTTCTCTCTTAAATTTCATAGTTACTAACTTACTATTAGATCTGTTATGAGTGTTTTACAAAATTTTAAGTATATATAATGAAACATTTGAAGCTTTAAGGTATACAGTATCATCACCCTAAATAAGCAGCATATAGCTGAGAAATGTTATACAGAAAAATAAAGCTGTCGACGACAATCTCCCAAAATAATATCTTATATACCTACCGTACATATCTGAAATATTCCAAGTTCCACCATATATATTATATATATGACCTGAAAGAAGCAAAACTTACAAAAAAAAAAAAAAACAAACAATTGTTCATTATCCATTTCTTAACATTACACTTTATTCCCTATTACCTATTATTTAATGTAGATTATCTGCACATCTCTTCACTGAATGTGACCCCCCCCATATATATATAAGCAAGTCATAACTCAAAATATTTCAAAGCAAATTCATACATCAAGTACTCCACTAATTTACTCACTTATATATCCCCTGAAAAATAACTCATAAAATATACATATAACATCATATATATATATATATGGATACCGTCAACAAGCTGGCGTCGCAGCGCGCCGTCGTCGTGTTCAGCAAGAGCTCCTGCTGCATGTCGCACACCGTCGTGAGGCTGTTCATCAACCTCGGCGTGAACGCAGCTGTGCACGAGCTGGACGAGACCCCGAACGGAAGGGACATGGAAGGGGCACTGGCGAAGCTGCTCGGGCGCACCCCCGCTGTGCCCGCTGTTTACATTGGCGGGAAGCTTGTCGGGTCGACTGACGACGTGATGGCGCTTCACATGAGTGGCGACCTCGTCCCAATGCTTCGCAATGTCGGTGCGATTTGGTTGTAGATGATATAGTGAAATATCATATACACCATGTAATACAAAATAAGCTAGTACTAGAGTAATACCTACCGTCCATTGATGGACAGTCTATAGAAGTAACAAATAGTATGACAAATGGACCTGATATGGACCCAAATGTCACAGTTACACTCACAGCGTAACTTCTATGGACCGCTCATCAATGGACGCATGATCGATGTTTCTCTACTATATATATATATATACGTGTACATGTACATGTACATGAGTACTATGCATGTAACAGTATATTAGGTAGTGATGAAGTATGAGATATATAGCCTCTATATATGTTGAGAATAATATATGCACACATATATAGTACATATGTATAATTAAGAAGCAAGATTTGTGGGCTCTTTTTGTGCCCATATAATCTGTTCTTTGTTGGAAATTAAAGATGGATTAATTACATGTTGAAATAAATGATACAAATGTTTCATTATTATTATTAGAGCACACATGATTCTTTTTTCTCTGTTGTTGGTAATTAGCAGCTGGTTTAATATTATTATGCAAAAGAATGATCGATATATATAAAGGTAATTAACCTGCTGTCTCCTTAAATTTGACCATGATAAAATTGTATGAACTAATTTGATGTGCTTGAATGAGGCATATAAACTATGAACTATATATATATATATATCCTTCACTGTATTTTCTTCCGGCAATATGCATGGCACAATGTATCTAATTAAGTAATGTGTGGGCTGTTTAGTTTTCCAGTTCCAGAATGCATGCCAGATTTAGCATTTTTTTTTTTTGTAAAAAAAAGTATGGAAACAGTAAGCACATTGTGTAGAGCAGAATGTGAACCGTTAGATTATCTCGAGATCTGTGCTGATTTGAATCTCAAGATGATCTAACAGTTCACATTCCGAGCTACACAATGCAGCGCTACAGAGGATGAGCACTCGAACGGATTGCGTCATGATGAAGGTTACATTTCTGTTCAATGAGCATTTAATTATTAAGCAAAAGTTTTTCAATAATATGTTGACAGCCGCTGTCAACTGCTCAAAAAAAGTTCTTCAATAAGCGCTTGATATATAGGTAAATATTGCTAAAATAATTGAGGAGGGATCAAATAACCATGTTTTTGGTAACCGATCGGTGACCGTAAAATTGAATCTTAAATAAATACAAATTAAACTCTTTTATAACAAAAGCAATAGATAGAATATGTTGTATATATCATATTTTATGTATACACAAAAGATTATATCATTTTGATTTTATTTACATATGCATCAAGCATTAACAAAAATCAACGGTTCAAATTTTATGATTTTTTCTCATCTCTTGATGACTATCGAAACGATGTTAAAATTTTATCATTTTTTGTATATATGTTATTGAGATGATTTAGAATACACCTAACAGTTTGGATTTACCTATTTATGTATAAATAATAAAATAGTTACCATGGGCACCAATAATCAGGGTTATTGGATCCCTCCTCAACATATTTTACTGCTAAGACTTTTACTATTGATACCCTTTATCTAATTTTTTTTTTACAAAAAAAAAATAATTTGTCTAAGATAATAGTAGCTTCATATATACATGAATGTTATCGGAATATATACTAGCTAAATGAAAGATTTTCTAAGCTGAAATCACTTTTACTTGATCAGATCTTGTGATGCCTAAATGGGATGGTCATGCATCACCTTTTGTGCTGTGAGGTGCTTAATTTTATTCTCTAAAATATCTATACTTTTACTAATCCTCACAAATATATAAACTAATAAAATTATTGATTTTTTTTTAAAAAAATTGACAAAAAGTTACTAACCGGATTAATTACTTAATTTGGATTTTATTCATTAGGAAAAAAAATTACATAGACATTTTTCTTTCAAACAATTTTTTTAGGGTATTATTTTCTCTTTTATTCTTTCACATTTTATAAATAGAAAATAATAAATTTACTTGTTTCAAATTTAGTGAAATAACTTTCCTTAAGAAAAACATGGTGAAATAACAATTTGATCAACTACATTCTAACAAAAGGCTTGCAACCTATATATTACATTAAAAAAAAATTGAATTTCTTAATTAGAAAAGTGACTATTAAATATGATGTTTTATTGAAAACTAGTAAGAGTCCACGCGTTGCTTTGGGCTGAAATTGTTATTTTCTTATAATAAATTTTTAAGATAACATTAATATGTAATGGGACTTAAATTGATATGGGCCATTAAAAAATTTTAATAGGCTGAGACATTAACGTCAACGAACATTAACGTAAATCAACGAATCTGATCTACCCAAGAAAATGATCAACGGCTCAGTTTTCTTATTTGGGGAAGATAGTCATTTCATGTCATTTTTTCCAATATGCTTTTATATATAGTAAGGATTTTACTTCAAAATTGAAAGTTCTGGTGAGTATTGAGGCATTTATTCTATATGTTAGGTCTATAAATTCTTAAAAAACAAATCCTCTAAAGATTTGAATTATAGCGCAATATATATGTGTGCATCAAACCGTCGAATCTACATGTATAAATGTCAGCGGAATTAAATTTTAATATATTCTCATCTATCCTTTGTGAATAGAATAGAATCTGTAAAAAGGCATGCAGGAGAGTGAAATAAATCAAAATTCAAATAATAAAGAAGAGGACATATATGGATACTTCAACTGCAATATACGACACGTCACTCATCTCCGAATAAAAAATAAGATAAAATAGATAGATAGATGATAGATAGATATTGATATAAGATTATAAGAATAAGATATATGTGTTGTGTGATGCTGCGAGCCGACCGTGCACGGTTCCTTTCCTCATCGATCATCCTTGATTTTATATCAGATTTTATTCTTTTATTAATTAAAGGCATTCAGCAGCAGGGGAGAATCGAAGTGTAGTAGTAACTGTTTGGGTATTTTTTTTTTTTTACTTTTAGACCAAGTGGAGTATTAATTTGGATATATTTTTTATGAGGCTTTTGGTTGAAGTTAGGGCTTTAATTTGGGTACAGATATTAATATTAAAAAACAAATAAAAAATAGAGAATTATATATGGATATTAATATTGCATTAATTTACTAGCTAGTTTCATGCCATTTTTTACACAAATCAAGATCAATGATTGGCTAAAATATGCACTTTCTCTGCTAAATGCACATGTATTTTTTTTTTCGTTCTTTTTAGGTAAAGTTGAGAGTCAAGTTACTCAGATTTAAATGTCTATAAAGAACTTTCTATCTAGATTTCGAACCCGCGACCTCGTATACAGAGAGCGTTGCTCCTAACCACTAGACCAAAACGGGTTCTCAATGCACATGTATTTGGAATAAAAGAAGTCGCATATTTCAAAATAAAAATAAGTGATGACATAATTTGTCATGCATTTTGAGTAGTATCAAAACAAGTTCTATGGATTTTTATATTGTTTCTAAGCTCATGATTTAGAAACCTCGATTATTGATGCCTACTTGCCCATTCAAAAAGACAAAAAAGAAAAAAAAAATTGGTGAAATTAAATTAAAGTGAATGCGTGCACACTTAACTTTTACACTCCTCCCATACAATCAGATATATCCATTTGCACTTATATGTTTGTCACGGTTCAATAAATGTTAACTGAAAACAGTAATATATCTGTTATCTGGAGTCTAAAAAATCATATCTATTCATCGGAAATATATATTTTTTAACTGCACAATATCTTTTTTTTTTTTTTTGAAACAGTGATTTTATTCACCTCCTTCTTTTCTTTGTGGAAGGTAACTGCAATATATATTAATTGAAATTTTGAAATATAGTGGAGAGATGTATATTAATAGAAGAGGAACTCTACATGTTATGATGTGAATTGGGTTGCAAATTTTATGGACTTGAGAAGCAGAAACAACTTCTTTTAAGCCCATGTTATTGCTCGGGAAATTAACTCAAATTTCAGGTGACAATAACTTAAATTGATTGTGGTTTGGGCCGGTTTGCTTGACAGAAAAGAGGCCCATCAGCCCAATTCATACTTAGCCCTAAAATGTCCCAACGGAGGAATAGTATCGTCACTATGAGAGTAGGTATCCTCTAAGTGAACTCAAAATTCGAGTTTAATTTTGAACATATTTGGACAGTAGATTTCGCATCTTGGTCAGGACGGTCAAGACGGTTAGTGTTTAAAATTTATAAGGCCCTTTATAAAATCATTGTACGAGCAAACTCAATTTTTGAATTAACTTAGAGAATCTCAATTCTCACTGTGGTCCGTGTGATTGTGATGGCACATATCATTTTTCATTTTTTTTTTGAGATAAATGTCTATAATAGACTCTCCATCCGAGTTTCGAATCCGCGACCTTCCATACAGAGAGCGTTGCCCTTAACCACTAGACTATGGGCTGGTTCTTAAAAAATTTAGACCATTTCTCGATTCGTTCGTGTCATCCTTACGCAGGGGCATGCTAACCTTCTATCATTCTATGTATCGTTCCAATTTTATGGGATGTCTCCGAAGAGACGTGATGGCACATATCATGATCAGGATTTTTTTTTTTTTTTTTTTTTTTTTTTTTTTTTTTTTTGAAAGATTGAGGAATTGAGGAAGATAGTGTTTCATCTTGTAAGTTGGGATTCGGGAAATATTTTTGTATTTTTCAGATAAAAACTCCTGTTTTTTTTCTTTGAAGATTGCCAAAAAAAATTCAAAATAAAAATCAAATAATTCATTTCTATTTTGTAAACAAAAAAAGTAGCGATTAAGAAAAAAAAAAAAGCTATGAAGAAAAATACCATGATGCTTAAGATTTTGGATTATTGGGGAAACATTATTGAAGGCAAGGCAACGGATGATAAATGCACTTATAATGCGAGTATTATAATCGGATACACAATACACTGACAAATACAATCTCTGTTAATGAATAAATGAATTTTTACGAAAAATCAAAGGAATTAGTTGAAAAGTGAAATTACTTTTATGCCCTCAATTTGTAATCGTTACACAATAATGTTCTAATTAAATAATATAGATAAAAGGAAATTTAATTGAGGAGAGGGAAGGTTGTAATCGCGGACAACTAAAAGATGAATAGAAAAATAATATCAAATCGGTAAAGTTCATTTAAGTGAGGACAAGCGGTAAATGGTATAAATTCATTTAATTGTGAATGGAGGTTGTAAGACTGAATTCAGTATCCTCTACTGCGCAGTACGCCAACCATCAGATCTGCTTTGAGATTTATGCAACTCAATCTCAGAAAACCCCCCTATTAATCCGCATCGTTTATTCGACTACATTCTCGGATGGGATGTGACGGCGGGAGAAATTGGACTTGGACTCGGACTCGGAGTTGGCTAGAATTTCCTTGGCGGGAATGGAATCATTCCTGGCGCCAAGTCTGTAGAACGTAGATCAGGCCAATTATTTAACTGCAATGGTACTGGTACCCCAGAACCTTCCCCAGGAGAATGTACTCTGTGAAAGAACTTTGTTTCTTTTATTTTGGACTATGGAGAAAAGAGAGGACGAATATAAAATTATTTAATTTTGAATGTTATATTTTTACGTTTGTGGTTATTGATTTAGGACATAAACCTTCAATAATTTACGTATAGAATTTTTAAAGCCTTCACAAAAAAAAAAAAAAATAGTAGGAGGTTTATAAATTTTATTATTTCCTAATAGAGGTACTAAATGCAAAAAGCAAGATTATTGCATGTTTACACTTGGCAGCCATTGTCAAGTTTTTTTTTTTTAAAAAAACTATATTGCACATTTGTATACAGTATATCACTTTTTCCGCCGTGCATTTATGTTTTATTTATATTGTCACCACTCTACTGTTATAATTAAAAATATTTCCTTCATTAATACGTTCATTGACAATGTTACTTTTTTCATCACAAAATGCCACTCATTAACTGCTGTGGCAATTTCATCGTTATCATCGAAAAAGAAAAATTATGATTAAATTCAATTACATGAACATTGCATCTCAATGTTGACAAGGATGGAAAGTTACAATATTTCAGCATAGAACATGTAAAATAAAAATATCTCTATGTTTTTATTTCAGTAGAATTACTTTTTTATTATATGAAAAACAACTGCAAGTTATTGTTGATATTATATAGGATTATAACTAAAACATACGCAGTAAAAAAAAGTCTTATTTTCTTATTTTCCACTTTCATTTATAATTCGCATATGATGTTATATGTCCATTTAAATTCCCATCTAGACATAAATCTAGCAGACTAGAACAAAAAAAATTATATATATATAAGGAGCATAATTATTATGATATTAAAACGAAGCATATTTTGGGCACATATCATTTGCCAAACCTCGGTTCCGCATCATGAACCAGCCATAGACCGACATCGGTAAAAAGTTAAAACATTTCACTGCTTCCGTAAAAAATAAAAAAAATAAAAGTAACAAAAAATCTCCCCTTCCCGCGCGTCCAGATCCGCTGCGTCACATCCCGAACAGCCAGCGTATCGCGGGAAACTGACAGCCAAATTCCCCAGCTATTATCACTTATCAGTATTACTCGCTTTCCCGGAGTGTCAGTGCGTCACAAACAACGTACTGAAGGAGGCGGCACAGAGAAACCCTAGTCATATTAGTTCGCGCAGTCTCAATTCATATCCTCTACTGCGCAGTAAATTACTTCGCGTTACTATCGCCGTTAGATTAGCTTTAAGATTCGTGCAACTCAATCTCAGAAACTCCTCTATGATGCACATCGCTGATTCTCTGCGCAGTACAATACTGCGCAGCAGAGGATAAGCACTCGTTCACGTTTTATACATACACTCTTCATGTCCTTTACCTTTCTTTCGTTCTTTCTTTCACCCTTCTCAATTAATTCCCCCCAATTCCAATCCCCAATTTTAATCCCAATTCGATCGGAGGCGGAAGAAGAAGAATCAGAAGAGCGCGCGCCTTGTCTGTCTCCCGCTCTCCCTCCCATGGCGAGAGGATCCAAGTACGAGGAGGACTCCGCCTCCTCCGCGTCGGAGGAGGAGGAGGACGTCGCTATGAACGGGGTCGATGGGGGCAGTGGCGCGTCGGCGGAGGAGGAGGAGGACAATACTTCGGCTAATAGCGACGAGGCGGCGGAGCAACCGCTTGAGGAGGAGATCGACGAGGAGGAGATCGAGGCCGTCGCCAGGCCTGCCGACGCCGAGGACCCTGCGGAGGGGGAGGAGGAGGATGCCGAGGCGACGCAGTCCACGGAGGAGGACGACGACGGCGCTGGCGATGGAGAGGTGAGGGTTTTGACTCTGAGTCCTCGTGTTGAGAGAGGGTTTTACCGTGTTGAGAGTCCTCGTGTTGAGAGATTTACCGTGGGAGGAGGGTTTTAGTGGTTCGAAGTGTATAAAACTGCGGGAAACTGATTTGATTATTTATCATTGTTTTGTTTCTTTGCAGGGAGCTGACGGAGAAGCAAGTGCTGATGTCGGTAGGCGTGAGAAAGCTAGACTTAAGGAGCTCCAGAAAGTTAAGAAGCAGAAGATTCACGAGATTCTGGAAGCCCAGAACGCCTCCATTGATGCCGATATGGTAACTTTTTTTTGCTTACTGATGTCAAATGTGATGTCGGTATTTTTTGCATACAGATTGGTTCATCTGGTTAAAAAGAAGTCTGCTGTGTTGTTATTTTATTTTATTCATAATTTATAATATGATTGGTTTTTTGACAGAACAACAAAGGAAAGGGGAGGCTGAAGTATCTTCTTCAGCAGACTGAAATATTTGCTCACTTTGCGAAAGGGAGCCAGTCAGCTTCGGAGAAGAAGCCCCGTGGGAGGTAATTTTTGTTCACTGATTCTTGGCTTCGGTAATGTGGAGAGTACCATGTGCTGGGATATTAGTTTATTTGCTTTATTTACTGGAAGGGAAAGCTAGTTAGATACACCACAAATGCCAGCTGATACCGGAAATATTTCCTAAGGGTTTTAATTTTTAATTTTTTATATTGGTTAAAAGTTCACTCGAGTTTGGGACTTAAGGCTTTGTTGTTGTTGTTGTTGTTGTTGTTGTTGTTATGTTGTTGTTGTTATGTTGTTGAAAGTTTTTTTCAAGGTTTATAGGGCAAGGATTAGCGCTAGTTAACTTTGATGGGTGTGTTCTTTTACACATCTTGTAATAAGAAGTGCCTTTATTTTTTCTTTTTATTTATGATGAAAACCATTGTTCTATTGATTTAATTTCTAGGGGCCGCCATGCATCAAAAGTAACCGAGGAAGAAGAAGATGAGGTGTACCTTAAGGAGGAAGAGGATGCACTTGCTGGTACCGGCGGAACCAGATTGACGTCGCAACCATCCTGTAAATTCCCAAATTACTTCTAAATCATTTTAACATGAGCTTTTTTTTGTGGAGAGAAAAATATGACTTTAAATATGACTTTTAATATAGGAAAAGCAATCTGATGTAATGAAGTATTGAGTGTTTGTGTTCATTTGTATCTATATTCCATGTGCCAATTAATATAAACTTCTAGTGAATTTTCGATGAAAGCTATGAGAAACTTAAGGTTGCTGAATGTATAGTGATTGCTTAAATGAGTTATACAAGGGACTATGTCGATCAACATATAAAAAATGGCTAATAGATATTCTATCATTATGCAGGTATACAAGGGAAAATGAGGGATTACCAACTAGCTGGACTAAACTGGCTTATTCGTTTATATGAGAATGGCATTAATGGAATATTGGCTGATGAGATGGTACGCTCTGTTTGTTTTTTTTAGGAACAGTTTGGTATCCCTGATACTTCAATGAAGTTGTTTACAATACTATCCTACAATTTCATAGGGTCTTGGAAAAACTCTACAAACCATTTCATTGCTTGGTTATCTGCATGAGTTTAGAGGGATCACTGGACCTCATATGGTGGTAGCCCCGAAATCCACACTTGGCAATTGGATGAATGAGATCAAGCGCTTCTGTCCAGTTTTGCGTCCCATCAAATTCCTAGGAAATCAGGAAGAAAGGGTAAAGTCAATATGTTTCAAATCTTATTTGTTGGTTATTGTTTATTTGAGCCAACTAGTTAAAGGCTTCTAAGCTTTCATTATTGCAAAATAACTTGAAGGCAAAAGTGACATCAAGGATATATTGTGTAATGTTTGTACTGAACTGCGGAAGGGAAGGGGTAAAGGTTATAATTTTTGTAGGTATACATGATGTCACAAGTGTTGTTAGTATTATCTTGGGTTTGACACTTCAATATCATGCAGAGCATTCTGTATTTATTGTTTATCTCACCATGCCAGGGGAAATTTAATGCACCTTCTATGTTATGTGTTTGGGAATGTTTTGTATGTTCTATATCATTTAATGCAGGCTTATATAAGAGATAACTTGCTGGTTCCTGGGAAGTTTGATGTATGTGTGACTAGTTTTGAAATGGCAATCAAGGAAAAAACTGCTTTGAAACGCTTTAGCTGGCGATACATCATAATAGACGAGGCGCATCGAATAAAGAATGAAAATTCTCTCCTCTCCAAAACCATGCGACTCTACAATACGAACTACCGTATGCTTATTACTGGCACTCCTCTGCAGGTCTGTCATTTTTAATTTGCAGATTTAAGTGCGATATTAGCATTTACGAACTGATGATAATTTTCATGGTTGCTACCAACTTACCTTGAGCTTTATCGTCAATATTCTGGACAGGGAATTCTGACTAGCAATGGTTTTAACTAGTGTGATCCGGACACTTAATATTACCATTTTAGGACCAATGTGTAACCAGTTAAGTATTGTTTGTCTTATCCTTTGTTATTTACCTTTTGAATTTTTTTGATACAGAACAATCTTCATGAACTATGGGCGCTTCTCAACTTTTTGCTTCCTGAAATTTTCAGCTCTGCTGAAACTTTTGATGAGTGGTTCCAAATTTCTGGTGAAAATGATCAGCAAGAAGTTGTCCAACAGCTTCATAAGGTATAATAATAGAATATAATAGGCCTTCTGTTGAAAACTTATATTCTCAATTATTTTTCATAAGGTAGTACTGTATTGGGTCTGAGTTGTTACTGCAGAAAGCATTTCAATGCTGATATGGATTTATGCATTATTGTTTTTTTACTAGATAATTTTAGTTGACATATGTGTTTGTTTATTATTTATTTATGTTGTGGTACAAAAACACTAAAACAATAGCTAAGTGATGTGTATGCACTCATACAAAAAATAGCATATGAAACAAAAATGACATAGAAAATGCAACAAGGAAAGAAAATAACACTTCTACATTATTCTAAGAGAAGCTCTTTTCTTGAACCTTTTGTGAAGGTTCTACGGCCATTTTTGCTCCGGAGGCTGAAGTCTGATGTGGAGAAGGGGCTTCCTCCGAAGAAGGAAACCATTCTGAAAGTGGGAATGTCTCAAATGCAGAAGCAGTACTATCGTGCTCTCCTTCAAAAGGATTTGGAAGTTGTCAATGCAGGTGGTGAGCGCAAGCGCCTATTAAACATTGCAATGCAATTGAGAAAGTGCTGTAATCACCCTTACCTCTTCCAGGGGGCTGAGCCAGGCCCACCTTACACTACTGGTGACCATCTCATCACCAATGCAGGTGTGTTATTGACCATTATTTGTTGTTCTTATTCTCTTGAGTTGGTGAAATGCTTTACCATACAGCATAGTGGCTACCCTCCCATTTCCTAAAACCTTAATATATGTTCCCATTAGTAGGGTTTTTTAAAATGTTAGAGCACATATTAATATAGGTTTTCTAACCGCAATTTAAACTTTTATATTTGAGTACTGGAATGCTTATGTTTGCAACACATACCTATATTTAGGACTTCTCTGTCAGGTATACAGAAAACACTTTACTATTCCTTGTTTTTTAGGTTAAAATTTATTCTAGCATTCTACATATATTTGGTAAATAATGTCATTGCTAGCATAAAACTGATTAAAATACTTGTTGCAATTGAAAACGGAAAAGTGTCATTGTTTGATAAGTATATTAAACGATCAAATACTATCATTGTATGCAGGGAAAATGGTTCTTTTGGATAAACTTCTGCCAAAGCTAAAAGAACGTGATTCGAGAGTGCTAATATTCTCACAGGTCTGTTGTGTTTCTAATCGGCCCAACTGCATGGTTACTTTTTTGTCCCATCAAGTTTGATATTATCAAGTACTATAAGTGACGTTTCCTGAAGCCACTTGAATAATCTTATGATGTTAATGTTCAGACCACAATTTATCTTATCCATTTGTATGTTACTACCTGGCATTTATTGTTGTAAGTAGGAATTACTTAATGCATATTTCTGACTGTGGTGTTGAGTGCTGCAGTCCTTAAGAAAGAAGAGAACTTAACAAAAGTTTTTTCCCCCCAGATGACAAGGCTTTTGGACATCCTAGAGGATTATCTGATGTATCGAGGTTACCAATATTGCCGCATTGATGGTAACACTGGTGGTGAAGACCGTGATGCCTCCATTGAGGCTTATAATAGACCAGGAAGTGAGAAGTTTGTCTTTTTGCTTTCAACAAGGGCTGGTGGCCTTGGTATTAACCTTGCCACTGCTGATGTCGTCATCCTTTATGATAGTGATTGGTATTCCTTTTTCTTCTGCTGTCTCTTTATATAACACACTACTTGGATATAGTTTGTCAAGGTTAAACATTTCTTAGAAGAAGAAGATTATGTGACCAAATAATCTGTTACTATAAGGAAAAAAGAACATGCAATTTTGCATTGCCACATTATACTTATAATGGATACTGTCCGATAATTTTTTGTTAACAATGAAATGATTCCGCAGTTCTCGCCGTAGTATCGGCTGCCATAGTTATGGCTTTTAAATGTATGCCTAACTTCTAGAGCTAATGCTGCATTGGTCCTCATATAGCTTATGTAATCTGTTACCCTAATGTTTTGTATAGAGCACTATATAGTTTCACTGTTTGTTGATGATTGACTTTTTTCTGGCTTTATTATAATTTAGGAATCCACAAGTCGATCTGCAGGCACAAGATCGTGCCCACAGAATTGGCCAAAAGAAAGAGGTTCAGGTTTTCCGCTTCTGTACTGAGGTTAGTTGTAGTATTTGTAGTTATTTTCATTAGTTGTATACTTGGTTATACTTGTCTTATGGTCTTCCTGGATAACATATTTGGAAAACCCTGCAGTACACAATTGAGGAGAAAGTGATAGAAAGGGCATATAAAAAGCTTGCATTGGATGCTCTTGTAATTCAGCAAGGCCGACTCGCTGAACAGAAAAGTATCTTTCTTATCTTTCCTTTTTTTTTTTTTATTTAGTCCTCTATCTTTGATGTAGCACTTTATTATTTTACTCGTTTGCACTCTTACATGTTTATTTATTGTTATATCTTTTGCAGCTGTGAACAAGGACGAGTTGCTGCAAATGGTGAGGTTTGGTGCTGAAATGGTGTTTAGTTCTGGGGATAGCACCATTACTGATGAGGATATTGACAGAATCATAGCCAAAGGTGAAGAGGCCACAGCTGAACTTGATGCAAAGATGAAGAAGTTTACTGAAGATGCCATCAAATTTAAGATGGATGAGAGTATGAATTTTCTTCTTACGCTTTATGTAATTTCGACTTCTATTTTTAGGGGATGTTGTCTTCACAGGTCCCTTCCCTTGTTGTGTTTGGAAATATAATTAACCCTTGCTGTATTTAGAAAAGGTTCACCTGATTAATTTTATATTTTTATTTATTAATGCAATAATGGTGAGAACATAGGGGGCCTTGTGGGATTTTTGTGGATCACCATAAATTTGGTTTACGAAAACCCGATGGATGATTTCTGGACTCTGCATACAAATGAAATTAACTCTTTTCAAATGTTTATCTGTTGACGCGTTATAATTTATCTTTTGTTCTGTGCAGCGGCTGAGTTGTATGATTTTGATGATGACAAGGTAATACATTATATAATTATGTTACTTTTGTTTTGTTTACTGAAGTCTTACCATTGTGGGAACCAAATTTTCTGGGCTCCCCATTTTTTATTAGATGGTTTTCTCTTGATATATTATAATTTCCTTTGACTTATTTTGGAATTTATTTCTAAATATGCAAGAACCATGGAACTTGATCTTATTGGGACTTTTTATCTAGGAAGGGAAAATTGGTTGTTTATTTTTGTGTGAATTTGCAAATTGGAATTCATATTGTCTATGTGCATTCTTTAACTCTGATTTTTGTTGATTGAAGGATGAAAACAAGGTTGACTTCAAGAAACTTGTTGCTGACAACTGGATAGAACCTCCAAGAAGGGAAAGGAAGAGAAAGTATGTATTGACTTATGGCCTAGTTGCTCTAAAATTTTGTCTTAAAGTTCTCGTTTCATTTTTAATCTGGATTTTTTTTTTGGGTGTAGCTACTCAGAGTCTGAATATTTCAAGCAAGCCATGCGGCAGGGTGCACCACCTAAGCCTAGAGAACAAAAAGTACCAAAAATGCCCCACTTGTAAGGCAGTTGTCTTGCTTGAGTTTTCTTTATTTTTTGCATGGAATTTACTTTCTCCTATTTGGTTATTGAGCTGATTATCTGTGTTGCGGCTAGTGTTTGGGTTCTTTGTTAATTATTCTTTTGGATTTCTCATGTTTTTAATTGCAAGCTTGTGACAAATGGCACCAGCCTTGCCAATTGAGAATGCATTTTTGTGACTAAAATTTTGCATGGCTGATGCTTGGAGTATGTTCTGATTTTCTTTTATTTTTAGGCATGATTTCCAGTTCTTTAACACTCAAAGACTGAATGAGTTGTATGAGAAAGAAGTGAAGTATCTTGTGGTAAGTTGAAAATGTCACTGTCATCTTGGTCATCTATTGTTTTATATGCTATTATTCTTTCTTATTGATTCCTTTTCATTTAACAGCAAACTGGCAATAAAAATAGGGACAAGGATAAGGATGCTATTGGAGATGCTGACGAACAAGAAGGTACCACCTACCTTTATAATTTCATTCTTAACTGGCATATTCATCAGAACCATTTGGATGTTTGTGTGGATGATCCATTTGCTATAGTACGAGTCAAAATGAGCTTCACATTGCATTTGATATTCTGAGGATGGCAAATTTGGCTGATCTTAACAATAATGAGCTCAAACACTGGAATAAACCCTCTGAAATGGTTGTGAAGTAGAAAGTTCTGGTACCATATCTGTTGTGAGTCTTGTGATCAGTATGGTTTCCCATAAATAGTCATCCATGTATAAATTCAGTTATTCATTGGACTTAAACTATCATGCTCTCCTTTTTTTTATTCTTAATAGAAATTATAGATCCATTGACAACTGAGGAGCAAGAAGAAAAGGAACAGCTGCTAGAAGAGGTGAGAGTGAGACCTTGTACTATCTAAAGCTATTGGTTCCAGCATTCAATTCTATTTACTCATTGTCCTTTGAAAATTTCAGGGTTTCTCTAATTGGACAAGAAAGGACTTCAATGCATTTATTCGGGCTTGTGAGAAGTACGGCAGGAATGATATCAAGAGCATAGCTACTGAAATCGAGGGTAAAACGGAAGAGGAAGTAGAGAGATATGCTGCTGTTTTCAAGCAGAGATATAAGGAACTGAATGGTATCTTGCAATCTTATCTTATTTTCTACCAATTTTTGTCCACTTGATCCATGTCCTGGCCTAAAGCTGGGCAATTGAATTAGCAATAATCATAGGTCGTTCAAAAATGTGGTAAATGTTGAACTCTGGCAATGGTACCCTAGGGGAAAAAACACTTCATTTTGCAAATGGTGCTTCACATGCATACTGTGTATCCTGAAACATACAAAATGTATGAGAAAATTTAGTGTATTCTGATATTTAATAGCAGGGTGTAATTCTAAGTTATATGTATATAAGATCAGATCTAATTTGGCAATCTTTCTTTATACTGTGATTAACTTTAGTCTTGTGGATGCAGATTGGGACCGTATAATCAAGAACATAGAAAAGGGAGAGGCAAGGATAGCTCGGAAAGATGAGATAAATAGGGCACTCAAGAAGAAGCTTGAAAGGTACAAAAATCCATGGCTCGAGTTGAAGATACAATATGGTCAGAACAAGGGCAAGTTGTATAATGAAGAATGCGACCGTTTCATGGTATGGATCTATACTTATTTCAGGCTTTCCAAACTTGAATTGAGCTTTGCTGCTCTTTTTGCTGGCCCAACATTCAGATATATAACTTTTCTTGTTCAAATGTACATTGCTGTGGTAATACCTTTTGCTATCATTTTGTTATATTTCCGTACATCTCCTCACTCATCAGACAAAAAACAAAAGTTCTTCAAAGGAAATCCAGATACAAAAAGATGATGACGATGATGATAAGCATATCAAATCACCAAGCCTGGGAGACTTGATCATGAATAAAATGTTAATGTGTTTCTGTTTGCAAATTACATCCTGTTTTTCTGATTTTGTTTGTCCATTTCAGTTGTGCATGATTCACAAGCTTGGGTATGGAGCATGGGATGAGCTGAAGGCTGCATTTCGCATGTCACCCCTCTTTAGGTTTGACTGGTTTGTGAAGTCACGTACTGTTCAGGAGCTGGCCAGACGTTGTGATACTCTCATTCGCCTTGTTGAGAAGGAGAACCAAGAGTATGATGAGCGCGAGAGACAGTTGCGCAAGGAGAAGAAGAATGCGAAGGTACCTAATAATTGTGATAATAGCAATGCCATGTCAGTTGAAAAAAAAATTTCGGTTCGCATCAGATTGACTCTAGGCCCTACTCAATCAAGTCATGTATCTATCAACATGGAAAACCAACAATAGAACAATTGCACTCTTTATAAATAAAAAGGTATGTCTTTGCTGTGGGAGTGTCTATGAGCGGACTATACTCACCGAAATCAGTCATCTGATAAGGGAGGTTTTGTCCAAACTTGTTTGTAGCATTCCCAACTCCGAAGTCAGTTTATTTGGCATACTGTTTGCTGCTCTCAAGTTTCATTTGCTATAATAGGTTGGATGAACATACCAACTGTAGTTGCTTGGAATAATGTTTGCTCCTGGTGATGTACTTTTGTTTGTGTTTTCCATGGGTTATCCTGGAAAGTTGTCTTGGAACCATATCCTCTGTAGTATTACTGTGTGGGCATATATGAACTCTTCGTGTTAGTTCCAAGTCATGGACACTCTAAACAGTGTGTCGAAATTTACAGGGTCCCCTATAGATATACAATGCAGGCAAACTTAAATTTTTGAGCTAAATTAAAAAAATATGAGTTCGGGTTATCTCCTCTCTGATACCTTTCTTGGGTTGAATAAAAATTTGGCAGACAAGTCTTCATTCTTTAGTTTCAACTGGAAAATGAGCTATCATTTTGCTATATTATGATCATAATTAATATCCTTTCTCCCATATTCTGGCTCGATTCTTTGTGGAGACAAAGATGTGCCTACTTGCTGTTCGTAACTTGCTCCTCGTCAGATTCGCAATTCCAAATGTGAAGAAATTTGTGAGAGCCCATGTGATACTGTTTAAATCAATGGCTCTGTCGATGCTCTTTGTTTGACAACATTGCTATTATCTGGTGATGTTTTGTTGCCTGAGAATAGGTTCTTTAAGCTAAAAAGTTACACTATTTCACTAGATGAGATCTTCATTTGCAATATAGGTCGTTCTTAGTTATCTTTAGTGTTTTTTCTTATTCCTTCTGAACTCTGATATACATGACAATTTCCATAAACCATTCCTATATATTTAACTTTCCTATAAGCACAAACTAATATATTTTAATGAGACATACCTCCGTAATGCCAGCTATATAATTTATAATTTTTTAGGATTCAAAATTTGCGGCCTGGAACGTTCAGGACTTGTCAATAAAATCTTAGTGTAATTGTTATTGAACCTTTTAATTTGCAAACATGCATGGCATCATAAACTGAGGAGTTGCTCTGAGGGCAGTTTTTAGGCCTCACTTAGATGCAGCCTCAATTGATTTATGAGATTACAACTCATTTCTTCCTCTTGCCATCTGCGCAGAATCCATTCTAGAATTAATGCTCACATCTTTGCTTATCAGATTTCTGATCCTTCTTTCGGGGTTGTCCTAAATGTATGACTCACAATGTTGAGATTCTTCTCTTTATGGCTGAATTTTCTTTTTAACGTAGAGATAGAGGTGATTTGCATTTTAGCTGTTCAGGACTACATGCAATAACTGTTCTACGTGCAGTTTCAATATCTCATGCTGGCATGCTTGTCTGGAACCTTCTGTAGTTACCATATATGAGATGTTGAGAATGCACGTGGAACATTTATTGCATTTATTCCTGAACAACCAACGTCTAAAACTATCAACTTGATCGCTTTGATCTGGTATTCACTACGAAACAAGATGTTACCACGAGAATCCTTTCCGCAAATAGTTTTGTAGTCTAATTCCAACCGTATGATCATTTTGTGCACTGCAAGCTACAGACTGTGTCCATGATATGGTCAGTGCTATATTAATATGGAAATAGCATTCCATTATTACAATCTTAGTTTACACTACTGAAACTAGGGTCCAGTACTCCACTGTCGCAAACTTTGTTTACGGTATTGAGACTAGGGCTTAGTAGCCCATTGTTGCAATCTTGGACACGACAACAAATCCTTTAGTCCCAAACAAGTTGGGGTAGGCTAGAAATGAAATCGAGTAGATCCATATGATCAAGATGAATAATGATTAGCCATGTTTTTACTGCTGGTCTAATTTCAGTAGATTTGAATAATACGGTGGTTGCTAAAAATAAGGTATTGTTAGAAGTTTTGACTGACAGGTCATAATTAGCAGGTTTGTAACCATTACGGAGCTGCTAATTAATTTTTCTTATGCATCTTAAGTGTTTTCCATCTTCATTGTTGTATCCATCTTCAGTAGAAGTCCTAAAAGTTGTTGTTTCTTTCTCTGCTTGACATGCAATGTTTTCCATGAGGATGGGCTCCTAAGTATTGTTGTTTCTAGTGGAATCTAATTTTTTCAGTATTTATGTATGTCATGTGCTGCTGTTGTTGTTATTATAGACCATGTAACAAGCTAATAAATTGCATTGTAAGGGTTTGATGTTGCATATGAAATGTAATGATTTATTTTAGTTATTAAGCTACACCGTGGTCTAGTTATTTCAGTCAATTTTTTGTTGTTTTCTTCCATTTTAGTTAACTATGGAGTTATCTATTCTGGGCAATAATATTTCGGTTTTTTTGTTAACAGCATAATGATTGTTTTCGTTATCTTTGAATTTTAGAATATGACTCCATCAAAGAGGGGGACAAGATCACCAGTTGTCGAGACACCAACCACTAAGAGGCGCAAACAGTCCACAATGGATGATTATGTCAGCTCTTCAGTAAGTTTTTGTTATCTTCATGATTCTTTATTATGTGTTAACAAAATACCTCCTATAAGACTCAGACTACTGTCTCATGTTTAGTGGATTATATGTTGTGTTAGGACAGATTTACATTCTTAAAACTCCCAATAAAATGTTTGTACTGTCAATCATGAATACTTTAAATGCTCTGCAATAGCTAGACCGTCAGTTATATGGGTATCACTTCATATTATATATTGACGGATGCCAATTTTTCTTTCTCATTTACTTGGAGAAATGGTGAGGGTATTTTAGGAAGGATTACTCGGGTACCACTTCTTTTAAATTGGGTGGATGCAATTATTCTCTCTGATTTTCTTGGAGAACTGCTGGGGGTAATTTGGGCATTCTTCTGAGGGAATTTAGGGATAAAAAAGGATACAAGGGAATGTTTCCTTTTTTCTCCCGATGGAAGCTAAATTTTGTACCTACACTGTTGGCCTGAATTTTCTGACCATCCCTTGCCAAAAGTTGTCATATTTGGCTGTTACCTGTTTCCAAACATTATTTGGAAGTAGTTTTATGTTGTCTGATTGGAACAATATTGCAGTGGGTTAATATGTGGTCTGATTAAGTTGATTGATGTGAACCAATAAATAGCAGCTTAATTCAGGCTTGAAGAACTTTATAATGTTATATGTGTTTACACACTACGATCAATCATGCCTCAATTTAGAAGTTAAGGTTAATCGTGTCTGGTCTCATAAACAAGTCCTAATACTAGCTCATGCTTGCCCATTGCAGGGAAGACGGAGGAGATGAATTGGAACAATGGAAGCCTATTTCTGGCATAACATTTTGTAATATTTAATTGAATATGGTTGGTACTTGGCGTTGCAGTTGTAGAAACTAGTTCTCTTTATAGTTTTGCTATATTAGAAATTTAGACTCTTTAACTTGTTAAAATTAATATGAAGCAATAGTTGAATATTCTGGATATCTGCTGCTGTCTTATTCATTTGACAGCATTTTTTCCTTTCTTGAAATGTTTTATTGTCATGTAGTTGCAGGATGTGTGTTCAAGCATAAATTTCTTTGGGGGGCACATCTCTGAACGGGTTTGAGTTTGTTGATAACGAACTAAACTGATAATTTTAATTGTCAGACATAATGTATAACCGAAAGTCAGACGTTGAGGATGCAACTTTTATTTTGTATACATGTCCAATATAGATTAAACTCGCATAACCTTCTGAAAATGATGCAGTTGTAGGCTTTTTTTTTTTTCTGATAATTTAATGTTGGTAAGATTAAAATATTTCTTTTGATGGTCGAGTTTCAAACATGTTGATTCTTACTGGATATGAGCATCTTTGTCACAACGAAAAAGCTACTGTGTTTCTTTTGATGGTTGAAAATAATTTCTCATAGACGCAGTTGTAGGCTGATTAGGATTACAGACTTTGAGGTGGGTATCGCTAGCTATTTTAAATGTTTGGAGGTACATGTTAAAGAAACCATTCAGGTCTATAATTTCAAAATTAAAAAGTTGAACATATCGACAAAAGATAATGCTCTTTACGTGAGAAATTGGACGTTCGAAATATAAATAAAGTATTTTATAGACATTTTTAATCGAGAGGTAAAATGAATCAGTTCAATAGTAGGGGATGAACTTGTAAAGCAACTAGGCATGTCATCGCGCTCTACGCGATTAATTCAATTCTTTACTTTAATTTTATCGAAAATAGATGCAAACATAATTGTTAATCACATATAATACTATCAACAAATTAAATATTGACCAGCCTAAAAAACTATCCCACGACACTCCTTATGGACAGCCTTCAAACAAGTTAAGATGCAGTCTAGAAAATACTCCGCACTATATACTTTCACTTGGGCAATAAAAAAAAATTCCAAAAAAAAAAAAAACAAAAATCCCGAAAAAAAAAATCCCCAAAAAAAAAAAATCCTCCCCAAAAAAAAGCACTGTTCAAAACCACGACACTCCTTATGGACAGTCTTCAAACAGACCAAGATGCAGTCTAAGAAATACTCTGCACCATATATTTTCACTTGGGCAATCCAAAAAAAAAAAAAAAAATCCCAAAAAAAAAGGCACTGTTTTAGTTGTACCTAGAGGGTATATCGAAACTATCCAATTGAAAAAAAAATGAAAGGATCATATTTCTTCTAATCCACAACGAAATCCATATGCCTCCATATAAATTATAACCATATCAGATGTGCTACATAAAAAAAAAATAAAAAGCCAGAAATGCGAGTTAGTAATTAATAAGGAATTTAACTCCTTATTTTTAGTCTAACTCAGTTATATTTCTCATAATTATTACTCCCACAAAAAAAATCTGAAAAACCACGACACTCCTTATAGACAGTCTTCAAAAGGGCCAAGATGCAGTCTAGGAAATATTCTGCACTATATACTTTCACTTGGGCAATAAAAAAAATTCCAAAAAAAAAAAAGCACTTTCAAAACCACGACACTCCTTATGGACAGTCTTCAAAAGGATCAAGATGCAGTCTAAGAAATACTCCGCACCATATACTTACACTTGGACAATAAAAAAAAATAAAAATAAAAAAACCCCCAAAAAAAAAAAAAAAAAATGACACTGTTCATTCGAACTGTGGAATCCACAGTAGAAAGGTTGTTGAAACCTTATCTATATTCTATGAGTTCATATCACAAGTTCCCATTTTAAATTTGCCGACAATAAGTAAAATGAAGATAAATGAATTTTTTAATATTTAAAATGAATAAGTTCAATAATATCGCAACTTCATTTTACCTCAATACAGCTTCAAGACAAATGAATTTTTTTTTACCTTGCACCAATAAGCAAATCCACTCTCCATATGCTAACCTAACGTGTATTAATTTCCAAATATATAAAGCAGAAATAGCATAAGCAAATAACACAAAAGATATTAATAGGATTAACTTGGATTAACACACAAAGATATACCAATTACGATGACTATCTTTGGGCTGCTCCACCTTAATGCGGAATAGACTAAAGTAAAATAAGTAAGGAAAAAACCCGTTTCCTTATTCCAGTAATGAAAGTTTATTCCGGGCCGTAGCCTGGAATAGAAGTATAAATCAAATCCCCCTTTATTCCATATTTATCCCATCCTAATTCTATCCTAATTCTATCTTATCCTTATCTCTCTCGATCTCCGGCCATTATCTTACCCGCGCCGCGCCGCCGATCGGCGACCTCTTTCATCTAGATCGAGGTAAATTCCATGCACGCATCTTTTCTCGGTGAGTTTTGGAAGTATAATTAGAATTGAGCTGGAAATTAGGAAATCGGGTGGAATTACGGTACTTGGGGTGAACGAGGGTTCAATGGAGATTCATTAGGGTTTTTGATGAATTAATTCGGCAATTTAGGTAGACTTATTGTTAATTGGATTTAAGTAGATTAACTTGTGCAGTATGTACCAACTTAACTTTAAGCATGTATAAAGTCAATTTTGTCCAATTTGAGCTGCAATTGTGCAACTGTAGAGTTAATGTATCATTGATAATGTAACTAATTACATAACTAAAAAGCTAGAATTAAAAAAAGACATAAGAAAGGTAATATATATATGCTGGATTATTGGGAACCTTAGTTTAAAAAATGATGAAAAAGATGAATGTCAAGTATAGGTTTAAACAGTGCTAACTGCAGTTGGTATTTGAGTACATCAATATTAAGTGCCGGTATGTGGAGTAGAGGTAGTATAGTTGGAAGCTTCAGTATCCTTTATCAAAGAAGATCAGACAGGAGTAATAACTTTGATCACTTACCATTACTCTTCTTTATTCTCTACATTCAATCTTCAGTAGAAAGTTTCACCGGTACAAGTGGCATAGCATGCGACATACTAATGCATGCACATGCTTGTGTAACTGTATCGTACTGATATATGGCTTGCTCTATCTAGTAACTTGGTGTCGATGTAACATTTTTTTATTATGGCTCTATATGGTGGAGGTGGTATTTAGGTTTATTAAGGTGGATTATGTTTTATTTATCATCCTTCATGTTTAATGAACATTCTTTAATTAATACCAAAATTAGCCATGGATGCGGAAAAGTCGAAGAAACGAAAGAAGAGCCGATTGAGAACTGCAAATTGGACTGTTAGCCAGACGAGCCTACTTCTTAAGTTGGTGAAGAAAAAGAAACAAGAGCTGGGAGAAGCAAATTTCGACAGTGATGTCTGGGAGGAAATTTCTTCTGCTCTTAACAAAAAGAGCCGCCCTCCACGTAAAGCTTCACAGGTGAAGATGAGGATTAAAACGGTGAGAGGTGATTTCCATGACTATAGAGCATGTGTGGAGAAGCCTGGCTGGAGTTGGGACAGTAGGAGAAAGCTTCCAGTAGCCCCGAGTGGGAAGTGCTGGGACGAGGCAATTGAGGTAATTAGTCAAAATGTTTTTTTCCTTCTCTTTTTATGTCAATGCAATTATCATTTTTTGTTTTGTTACAAGTACTTTGTATCTTCTCATTTTTTTTTTCATTACAGCGTACTGTAATTGTTTGGTGCTATATTTTATTGAGATATTACAAATGCCAAATTAGATTTTCTTTTCAATACTCAAGTGGAACGATAAAATTTAGTGTTATATGCAAATTTTCTTGTGTGCTTACTGTTTAGGATCCTCATTTTAGTAAGAACTCACAATGCGTTGTCTTCTTTGAAATAATATTAAAATCAATAAGGTCATTTTTGTCCCATCTTACTTCCATTATTACATCTAGTATTCGTTGTTGAGAAACATTAAAATTTGGTGTTATATGCAAATATAGTAAAAGGGTTTTGCAGTATGCAACATAAAAGTGAATAAAATTACTACCGTATTGAATTGTTGATACTATGTTTACTGTGTTGGTAGTCTGCTGCCTGGTTTTGTATGAATGTTACTAGTGAAGAGGGATTTTGTCTGTTTCTATGTATGGGATACCTAAAATATATGAAAAAGAAGCATTTGCAGATGATTTATAGATGAATCTGTGCATGTGAATACAATGTTATATTTAAATATGAACCTTTAAACTGCCTGATAAACATGGAGGATTCTGAATTGCTTCTGCAGAAAACCAAAAGGTTTAGCAGATGCCGAACAAAACCATTTCCGTGGTATAAGCTAGTTGCTGAAATATGCGGGGTGGATGTACCAGTTGAAGAAAATGAGATGAGTTGGTCCACGGATGATGCTCTGGAAGAAGACAACCTGTTCCAACCTGAAACAGGAACGGACCAATCTGCCAGGGCAAACTCAGAAAATGATGTGTCCTCCTCATCAGGGAAGAGAACAGAAGATAATTTAGAAGCTGTTGAAGAAGAAGGACTTCAGAACAACGGTAGCTTTCTTTCCCTTCTATGCATCTTTCTTGAGATAATGATAATAGGGGTTATATTATAAATGTTAAATTATATTTGTGCGAAGTTGTGTTCTTTCTACCTCTCTTTGCACCAACTTTTCTAGCTTCGTTACTCTGACTTGGTGTTTTCTTGACATCTCTGGTATGGGTAGCTCCATTTGGGTTTTGTTTAGATGTTTTTGTCTGATGGTATCCATATTCAAATAGGTTAACTATGTTATTGATGTTCAATGTTCATATTCGAATGAAGTTGTCATGGAATAATATCTTCATATGCTTCTTCTGAGAACACCATAGTTGTTTTTTAATGTTTTTGCATTGTTGGTTGCAAATCAAAATTAGGTGCAGATGCAGCAAGAGAGTCACTGGAAGCTGGGATTGATGAAACAAAACACCGCATTCGAAGTGCGAATTGGACAGATCCACAGACGGGTGTGTTGCTTGACTTGCTGCTAGAAAAACATGAATTGGGAATGGCTGAGTTTACAGAATGCTTCTGGAAGGAGCTTTGCAATGCTTTAAATGAGAAAACCCAGCCACAGCGCAGCCCCGTGGAACTTAGGTGGAGGCTGAAGACTTTGAAATCTGATTTCAGTGACTACAAATATTGTGCAGAGATGTGGGGGTGGTATTGGGACAATGAAAAAGGCCTCCCTGTTGCCCCCAATGAGGCATGCTGGGATGAGCTAATTAAGGTACAGTACTTTTGCCTCATAAACTTCTTTTTGTTGTTGTTGTTGCTGTTTTGTTATTATCTATTTATCAATCTTGGGCCATGTTTCTCTTTTGTTCATATATTATATTATAGTAGTTTATCATGCTCATAAAGACTTAGATCTTAATTTGCTTTATCAGTTGGACCTGACGCAAAAATGGTGATGATTTATAAGAAAAATGAAAAAGAATAAATTATTAATAAAGCAAATCAATTTAGAGCACAACACATATTTAGCAGGTAATTTTAGGGCTGAATCAATATTGAGCCCAGTAGGTCTGATACTTGCCATTTGGTTTGTATTTTTTTATATTTTATTCTCATCAATAGACAATTAGACATACACTTCCTTTTTCATACAGATCAACAAGAAGTACCTGAAATGCAGAACCAAACCATTTTGGTGGTATGAACAAGTAGCAAAGCTATGCAACAAATATCCAGAAAACGAGCATCAAATGCTGAGCAGACACCCGACTCGGACTGTAAAAGAAGCCTCAAATCCTCGACCACTTCCTTTAAATAGTCCAGAGGCATACACCGAGCAATCAAATAATTCAGCCAACGGGACACCTCTGTCTGCTGGTACGGAGGCAGGCCGTCATACCCAAGCTGGAGGCAAACATCTGGATCGAATGCTAGAAACTCCAAAGCAGATGGAGCAACAAAGTAGGCGGCTTGTACTTCCAGTGGATTCAACCGCAAGCATTTACAGGGAGGCTAGCAACAACTACAAGTTAGTAGCAAAAAAGTTGGTGAAGGTTCGATCGCAGTTCAAGTTAAGCCGGTCGGACTTCATAGATATGTCAGTTGTCGTGCGTGACGAGTTGAACAGAGAGCTCTTCATGGAGCAGGAAGGAAAAGAATTGTTGGAATGGATCAAGGATTCTCTTGAAATATACCGTGAGCAGCGCAAGGCGCAACAGGCTGTGACACCGTCGGCTAACCGACCGTTCTTCATGCCTGTTTACCCGTATCCTCCTGGTGGGCCACATATGTGAGGGTGGCACTAGTATAGTATAGTGGGGCTAATATATTTTTATCTGTTGATCTTGTAGTATAGTGGGTTGGTGTTAGACTATAACTATGGGTAGGAATAGGATGGACCTCTAATTATTCTCTATTATGGTGGTGTTGTGATGAAGGTAATAGTTGTACGTGGATTATTAGTAATAATTGGTTACGGGTGACTGTTGAAGTGAGGCATCCTAGTACGTTTCAATGTGGAACCAAATAATTAGAGGTGGCAGATTGTGGGGTCGGGTATCGGGTTGACGGTTGAAGGCATTTTTTCGGGTCGGGTCGGGTAGCTTTTTCGGGTTTGGTCAGGTTTTGTACCTCTATTCCCAGGTCATCTCGAGCTTCGGGTTGGGTTGGGTCGGGTCGAGTTCGGATCAGCTTGACTTTCCCTAAAACACAGGCCGGGTCGGGTTGGGTCGGGTTTGGGTCAGTTTTGGTTTCCCTAAAATACGGGTCGAGTCGGATTCGGGTCAGATCAGATTTTGCCACCTCTACAAATAATCATTGAAAATGCAGTGGCACTAAACCCTCCTTACAAAATTAAGCGGCATTGGAACCTTCATCTATCCCTTGTTCAGGTTGAGCTCCTTGTGCGATTGGGATTGTTTAAGAGTTGTTTAACTGCAAGCAGATATGAACTATCAACTTAGAGGTACAACGGGCGGGTCAATACTTTTTTATTAAATTTTGAATCCAACCCTGTTATACCGAGTTAAAAAATATTATTGCTCAACCCACCCTTAATCTAACCCAACCCGACTACTTTTTTATGTACTGATTTTTGTGGGTTGTACGGATTATGCGGGTTAAACGGGTTTATAGTTTCAATTAAATTATTAATCCATGTCACTTTTACTTTTGGTTTAATATTGAACATGTTAATAATGATTTAAAGCTTGACGATAATATATTTTGAATAACTTAAGTAATATCAAGATAATTTAACATTAAATATAAATTAAGAATTATATATTCGCTACAAGTTTCATGTTAAAAATATAGAACCGTCAAATAAGTTGCAAAAAATAGTTAAACATAATAAGCATTAATCGAAAATGTAATATAAATTTTATATTGGTCATTACAATTTATAAATAAGAATGTAATTTTTAAATTATTGTCTCATTAATTATCTTCTTAATAAATTGTATATGTAAGTTTGTACAAAAGTATAATATAAAACTAGTTGCGGGCGGGTCCGGGTTGAACGGGTTTCTAAAGGCTCAACCGATAACCTAACCCGACATAACGGGTTAGTCAAAATTACAACCTGACCCAACCCAGTAACATCTCTAACCCGGTAAAAAACGGGTTGGGTCGGGTGGGTCAAACGGGTTGGACGGGTTGACAAGTTTTTTGTACACCCCTACTATCAACTATGCATTGCATTGCAGATTATACGGCTCTTATCAAATCAGATATGTTGCTCATGTATAGATGAAATCTCATATACAAATGTGATTTGCTTGAAACATTATCAACCATTCAAATAAGTGACATTTCAAAATATCTTAAAAAATAGTAAAAAAATTCTAAAAAATATAAAATTTGATTTACAAATAAAAATTGTATATAAAGATCATAATGATTAATGAGCGGTTTGGATCGACTATTAATATTTTGAAATTAGAGATATGAGCTAATAGTACAGTGGAATTTATACTATTAATAGTACCATAGCTCAACTCTAAATAAAATACACGAAGTAACATAATAAATTGGTAAAAATGCTTTGAAAAATTGTAATGGGAACTGATAAGTAGATACAAAATGATATCAAATTTTGATGACCACTGTGTTAATATTTACGTTGATAACGTTGATATTTGAATCAACTCATTAAAATATTCAATTTAGTTATATAATACATCTCAAGAAACTATATTTAAGAGTGGTTTTGCTATGAATCGGCTAAGTAATATTTCATTTTGAATCGAGCGGTTTTTATTAAACACGTCTCTTTAATTGTATCTAAAAGACATATTGTGACCATCTGATTATAAAAAATGAATAGCTCATATTTCATTCAATCCATATTTCCTTCTATATTTAATATTCAACTAGTAAAGAGCTCACGCGTTGCTTTGGGCTGAAATTGTTATTTCTTATAATAAATTTTTAAGATAATATGTAATGGGTCTTATATTGAGAAAATTGATATGGGTCTTATATTGAGAAAATTGATATGGGCCTTAAATTTTAATGGGCTGAGACATTAACGTCAACATACATACGATTCTGATTTATAAAAAAAAATGATCAACAGCTCAAATTTTTTATTTGAGAAAGATAACTCTTTCATACCATTTTTTTCAATATGCTTTTATACACAGTAAGGATGCAATATGGAACTACGTTCTAGTGTCCTAATGTTCTAATAGAAAATTTTTTTTGACTACCGAACAGGCACTTAACAGTCTCTCTGGTTTCTCTCTCACATATCCCATATCTGTCCATCTCCGTCTCGCGGGCTACGACTTCGCGCTTCCATTCCGTTTCCATCGCATCCTTCCTTCAATGCGCAATGGGATTTTTCATTCACACTCCAGCGCCTTCCTCACTCCTCCCTCCTACTGTCACTCCCCATTCCAATCCCAATCCCAATCTCAGTTCACTCTCTTCCTTCGCTGCTCTCCGCAAGCCTTCCTCCTCCTCCCTCCGTCGCCGCCTCTCCATGGCCTCCTCCTCCTCCCCTACCACCCCGATCGGTAACCAACCGGCTCTTTTCTTCATATATTGCTGCCGTACTTGCTGTCTATCTATGTATAAGGGTAGAGGAGGGGGTCACTTGACAATGCTATATGCCTATATCTTTGACAATTTTGATAACGGAACTATTAATAAATCTGCATAATTCTGTAAAAAATATGAAGAATGGGAAAAAAAAATTATAGATTGATTGCGCTTCAAATTTCAATTAATCTGAATATCGTTTGATAGCTCATCAAAATTGACCAGAATGTTCCCCCAATAGATCGTAACATGGGTTTTCATGTGGCATTCTGTAGAATCTTTATTTTCCTCTGATGCTGAGATTTTTTTATTCTCGGTGTTTGTTGCTGTGGTGTAGAAACATCAGAGGATTCTCATTCTACCGGTGTGGCTTCATCAGGCGGTGTCGTCGGGGTGAATGATTTGTTGATTGTGGGGCCTGGAGTGCTTGGCCGTATAGTAGCTGAGATGTGGCACAAGGTTGTTACTTATTCCTTCCACTCTTTATACATCATTTTACAAAGTTTGCATTGCAGTGTATTTTCTCATATATCCATTATGATCAGTGAAGCCCAGTTTACTCCATTAAGGCTTAATTGTACTAAATGCAAGTAATCAATTTACACCAGTTGTGCAATTATATACTACATTAGCTATTAAAGATAAATTGCAGTAGAGGGGCGAACAGGGGTGAACAATATACCTACTATTTGGATTTCAATTTATTATATCAGAACGTAACTCAATATGTTCTTATAAGCACAATTGTAATGAATCACAGGCTGCTTAGAAGTGAATTAGATCATAACTCAATGTATTTTGTAATTTCTTGCAGGAACACCCAGGGTGCAAAATTTTTGGTCAGACAATGAGCAGTGAGCACCATGAAGAACTAGCTGAACTAGGAATTGTGCCTTTGTTAAGGGCTACTCCACTTTCACAGCAAGTACCTTATGTGATCTTTTGTGCTCCTCCTTCTCGGACTGAAGATTATCCTGGTGATATCAGGTAAAGATAAGAAAATTGCTATCTAGTTTTGTGCACGAATATAAACTCTGGTAACAGTAGTATGCATCTTATTGTTATGGTGATAAACAATGCAAAGCTCTACAGTACTGACAACAAAAAAAAAAGTTTTACAAAGACGTAAGTTATATATATGCATGCAAAATGTCAAAGAATTTATACCCTGTGAGAGAATCAAGGTGATAAATAAAAAGTTTTCCTACTTTTTTTGGTTAACTTCGGACCTTTTATGTTTCTCAGAATTGCAGCATCAAATTGGAACAGTGAGGGATCCTTCCTATTCACCTCTAGCTCAGCCGTGTATGACAAGAGTGACAATGAATGGTGCTATGAGGTAACGCTTTCGATCTTTTCTCTTGTGGTGAGTTATTGCATCCTTTGCCACTTTTATAGGGGAATTTGTTTTTCAGGACTCACCAGTAGTGCCTCTTGGTAGAAGCCCTCGTACAGACGTGCTTCTGAATGCTGAGAGAGAAGTTCTAGAAGCTGGAGGATGTGTCTTGAGGCTAGCTGGTCTCTATATATCCTTACTGACATTGATGTTGCCTTCCTTTTTTTCTATAACAAAGTTTATGTATACAGCACTGGACCTTTGACACTTAGCACAGGAAAATAGACTAAATGCATTACAATAGACTTAGTGTGTTGTACTTTATCCTTACTGTCTCAACCCCAGTTAGTCACATTGCTAAAAATTCATTGAGAAGTTCTGTGGCATTTGGATTTTTTTTTTTTTTTTTGACTAAATTTAGGGTATGCAAACTAGTCTTTTGAGAAAAGTTGTGGGTTACATGTGACTGGTTGGGTTTCATTTCTAGCCTACCACAACCTTTTTGGGATGTAAGGCTTCTTTGCTTGTTTGTTATGTGTGTGCTATAGAATTTGAAAACATTGTTTTTTTTCTGTGGTAAATTGCTTTCCATGACTGGCTTGATTTTACAAGATAGATAGAGGTGCTCATACATATTGGTTGCAGAAAGGTACTGTTGATGCACGCCCTGATCATGATGTCAATCTTATCCATTATGAGGTATGATATACTTCTTTGTCACTACTTTGTTAACAATACAGAAGATTATAAATAAGAGAGCATTACTTGGAAGAAGAAAAGTAAAACATAAAACTTGTCGAAATTATAGATCACCATTGAGATAAAACAGCTTCTGGTTAAATTTTGATGCAGAAGGGCATCTTAGTCATTTGGCATTGAATTGATGCATAAGTGTTCCTTGAATCGATATGTCTCGAACTATTCTCATGATGTGCACTGATATCTCTAGTCTTCCATGTATTGTGACATGATATCACAAGGATATATGTCTGGTTCAGTTTGTTGTGAGCCTAAATCAGCATACTTAAAAAATTACATCTGCTGGTTCCATTGGGTCACCATCCTTTGGGTAAATTAGTTACTGAAAATTGTTACCTATTACTTTCTACAGGATGCTGCTTCTCTCGCTATTGCAATAATGAAGAAGAAGCTTCGTTCTCGTATCTTTGTTGGATGTGATAATCGTCCCGTATCTAGGTAGTATTCTATGCCAGCATTATTATCTATTCACTATACTCCAACACTTGTCTTAACCTACATAAACTAGAGGTTTTATCAGTATCAAAAGGCTCGATTGTGCCAAGTGATGATTTATAGGTTTGAGAAAATAATTAAATATATGACCTAGTTAGACCCCATCAAAGCAAGCTAGAAGTAGCTAATAAAACTTGGTATGGTATTGGGATTCTTCAACGCCCTGAATTTATCTTGTCCTTTCATCTGAGGGTATTTTTGCATTTATTGTGCAACACATGTAAAATGATACAAGTACTAATCATTATTTCCTGTTGTTAGGCAAGAAATTATGGATTGCGTGAATCGTAGTGGGCAATTTGACAAGAAATTTGAGGCCTTCATAGGTAATATGTGCAAAATATTCTTACAATTTTGTAATAAGGACTTGTCTGACTCAAACATGCTCTTATTATTATAAGCCACCATTGGGTTCGAATCTGCCGACATCATTGTGATGGCAGCAAAAGTATGGCACACAATTTTAGCCATCTGATTTTAATCAATGTGCGCAATTTGCTGTGGCAGTTAAAGGTCTAAATTAGGTTAAGCTGGTCTTCAAATGCTGAATTTCAGGCCTGGTCTCTCTATTACTGCTGCACTTTAAGTTAAATTGTAGCCTGTTGCTTCGAACAACCCCTTAGTGCTAATATGTTAAGCCAGAAGGCCAGAACTGGCAGTCGGAGTTATGTCATGTCCTCTTGATATTCACACTTTGGCTCATATCTTCATGATTTTCAGTTATTCCATATTATTTTCTCATTTTGTTCATGTCTGGGTTGGAATATATGTAATCTTTTTTTTTTGGGAGGAAATTGGCCCTGATGTACCCCCCAGATATGACATAAATCCTTAACCAATACATAATTAGTTTATCACATAATTTGAATATTGTTACTTGTTAGCTGTTGAGTTTCATTCGATGCTAAATTTATCTCCATTCCAATTTTCCATGTGAGTGCATCAAATTTCTCTTGGACAAGCATTGCTGCGTAATTAACTTGCAAAACTAATTTCAACAATATCAGGCACTGATGGTCCTCTAGGGAAGAAGATTAATAACTCAAAAACCAGAGAGGAAATTGGATGGCAGCCCAAGTACCCAAGCTTCCCAGAATTCCTAGGACTGAGGGACTGAAAATAGGTAGTATTATGTGCCAGCATTGTTATCTATTTACTATAATCTAACTGTAACCCTACTATGTTAGTTTTTTTATTTTTGGAGAAAATAGATATTATTTTTTTTTGTTTTGAGTTTTCTTTTATGTTTTATTATCTTATCTTATTTTTTTTTTCTTTTCTTTTCTTGTGTTGATTAAAATCTGTAATACTCATTCACTAGTGATTCTTTCAATCTTACTACATATCCATTTGAAGGTAAAAATTGTCCATCTGATAGTAATGGTTAAGCAAATTTTGGAGCACTCAATTTTCTGAAGCAGGTTGGATGCAGTTTTAGTAGGATGCATTTATACACTTTTTAGAAGGTTCTGCGTGAAAGTAAACCGATATTTTTAATGTTGAAAAGAAAAATGTTCAAATGTAAACCCTGACGAACATTGTCAATATGTCATACTCTTATTTTTTTTTTTTTACATCTTTAATTACCCTAAATTAGTCACTCATTAACACATTCATTATTGTTGGAATTTGAGGAATGATCTAGATGGTGCGATGGTATTGCTTCAAGCAAATAGGATGATGGTTTTTTATAGTATGTCGAGACCTAAATTACTCGGTGATGGTACCTCCCCTTTCGCTACCTGAGTCGTCCTGTTGGAGATTAGAGGGATGTAAGCTCTCTTCTTCTTCTTCTTTCTTTTTTTGTTTTGTGCTTTTCCAATTTCCATTTTGTGCTAATAATGTGTAGATTGAGCATTCCGTATATGTATGTAAAAGAGAGTGCATTTGGATGAACTTATCTATTTTTTATGTATCCGGCATCTACAGTTTGGTAAATTGTCAAATTAACATAGCTAGCAAATAAAATTTGCAGTGAAAAGGTCAAGTTGCTGGCAAATAAAATTGCACTATACAGAGTTATCTCGTCTATTATAAGGGGCTTACCCAAGGTTTATAGCTCCTAGATTTTTATATCATCACAGTCTTTTCGTTTGTTTATTGCATTAGTGTATGGGATCAGCTTTTTTTAATAATAAAAAATTAAAAAATTAAAAATTAAAAATACAAATCAAGAAACAAAAGTTAAAAAATTACAAAATTAGAAAAACCGCACTTTGAAAGTGCGGCTTACCTTAAAATATAAGCCGCACTATCAAAATGCGGCCCGAAACAAACTAATAATAAAAAATAAAAAAAATTAACTAAGCCGCACTTTCTTACCTATTTTTTTTTCTCATTTTTATTAATTCATTATATAGATCTCATCGTTAGCTTTTTGTGGCCGCGTAGAACGCTCCAATCGGAGTTTCCAATCAAAAGTTATGACCGTTTGAAAATTCAGTGCGAGTCGGGATTTTATTGATTTAAAAAACTCAAATATACCCTTTTTATATTTTATGTTATTTTTTTTTTATTTACAACTACACTTAGTAGAATATTTTTATGTGATTATTGAAATTTATTTATATGATTTGTCATACATAATTAATTTTAGAGAATTTTATAATAAAATAATTTTTAAATTAACTTTTGTAAATTTTAAAAATTTTATCAAATAATTTTTAATTTATTATTTTTTATGAAGTTCAAAAGCTAAAGTTTAACAACTAATTAGATAATTAATTATCAATGACAAATCATATAAATGGAATTTCAGTTATCACATAAAATATAAAAAGAAAGTATATTTGAGTTTTTTAAATCAGTAAAATCCCGACTCGCATCGAATCTTCAAATGGTCATAACTTTTGATTAGAAACTCCGATTGGAGCGTTCTACGCGGCCACAAAAAGCTAACGACGAGATCTATATAATGAATCAATAAAAAATGAGAAAAAAAAATAAAAAATAGGTAAGCTGTAGTTAATTTTTTTTATTTAGTATTATTAGCTTGTTTAGGACTGCATTTTAAAAGTGCGGCTTATATTTTCAGGTAAACTGTACTTTCAAAGTGCGGTTTTTCTAATTTTGTATTTTTTTTAACTTTTGTTTCTTGATTTGTATTTTTAATTTTTTTAATTTTTTATTATTAAAAAAAATCCGATCAGCCTCCATCCCGAAATCGGAGATGCATGCGATGTTAGCCGATGTACATCCATTATACCTAATCCACCATCCATTTCATGCTTTCACTCCCACAACCCGCATAAAACATATTGGTTTTTTGAAATACGCATAGGTTTATCATGCTGTCATTTTCGTGGATTATATTCTCATTTCCTGATTTGTCATCATGGATATCTCAACTTTGAAGACTGCTTTAACTTTTATATATTTTAGTTGATTTGACAGCTAATTTGTTTATGAAATCAACTATAATTCCGCACTTCTTGTATGATATGAAGTTGCAATTCTCCAGAGATGTTATTAACAAGATAATGTTCTTGCAAATTGCTTAGTGTACAAATCACAAGTAAATTCAAATTTCACAGCAAATACAGAATTGGATTGAGGTTTATATGTGGGTCTACAAATGCACTCTCTTTTACAAATAAAGCACAGGGACATAAATTTAACCAATATAGCAAAAGTATATATCCTACAAGGAAGGCATGAGCAAAACCTCGGGACCAAGTATGAGCCAAACCACCATCGGAATACTGCACCCAATCAGTATCACTACGATCGACAACCATCTCAACTCTGGCACGACTACCAGATAAACTGCAGTCATGAGTGAGACAATCATGGACAAACATGCTACAACAGTAAGTCGATGGAACCACTTCAATTGACTCAATCGGAACTTAACGGGGTCGCGCCAAGCCCAAATGAAACAGAACACTACAATAAGAGCACTCGACATCACAATTGTGTTAGATATAATAAAGGGTATGAATGCAGGCTTTCTAGCAAGAATGGCAAAGCCTCTCGTTTGGTCATAGCCTCCCGGCATGGTAAAGACGGCTGAAAAGGTGACAGTTGCAATTAGAGCTGCAACAACAGTATATGTTTGTACACATAGTTCAAAATATTCATTAGATTTCATTTTTTGTTCTAGAGGTAAGTGCACGTTGTTCCTGCATCTTTTTGCTTCTTGCTTCTTTAGCTCACGCCAAATATACGCCTAATTTCAAATCAATAATCTTAAATTTAGAATTAGAAAAAAATAATAACTCGAGATGAAGCATTTATGAAATAGTTCCTGGATCAAAGTAATTATTTGTATTAAAAATTGTTTAATTAGTGGGTAATCATCAGCTAACCATTAAAAAAAATACAATAGAGTGCTATTATGGTATATATTAAACTTTCAGTATGGAAAACAAGTTTGGTAAATGACCAATTGATTCACAATGTTTAAAAGTTGCTGTTATGCAGTTTGATTAAATGGAAGGGCATGTGCATGAGTGCAAACGATTTGGTACTTAGATTATTACCTTATATTCGTTTTCTTCATTTGTCTCAATCGCACTTCTTGCAGTTTGCCCCCTTTTGTTTAACAAGCAGGGGTTAACTCTTTTGTCTTTGAGAAGTAAGAAAGATATTTCTGTCATCGATAGCTTAGCTGCAAGATGCAATGGTGTATCTCCATTATTGTCTTGATGGTTTATGACCTCCTCTGACTGTATATGTTTCAGTAGACATTTGAGTGAGCTAACTTCAGGTCTGGTAACTGCAACATGGAGCGCATTTTCACCGTCGGGTCCGCACTGCATGTGAATCATAACAAAATGAAATGAACATATATATGCTTTCCTACGGTCAAAGACTAAAGCTCAACAAGGCTATAAACGTACATTTATGATTTAACAGGTATATATATGGAAAATTAAAATCCCTTATCCCCGGGTATCGATGTAACAGGTATATGCTATGTACGCAAAGTAAGGCTTTATTTATAGAGGAGGGATCCATTGACAATAGAAAATTTGACAATTTTGATAATACAACTTCTCAAAAATTTATGAAAAATCATAAAAAATCTTAAAAATAGAAAAAAGTTCACGGAAGTATTGCTTAACTAATAGATTGATTATGTATTCGATTTTATTCAATTTAAACGACATTTGATAGCTTTCTAATGATCCGTTAAATTATAACCGTTAAAAAGTGTACAAAAATTTGATAAGTCATTAAACGATGTTCAAATTGATTGAAATTTGAAACACTATCAATCTATAAGTCAAGTAATACATCCATAAATCATTTTTCATTTTTAAGATTTTTTATGATTTTATATAAATTTTTGAAAAGAGATATTGTCAAGATTGTCAAGTTATTGATTGTCAATGGATCTCTCCTCTTATATATATATTAATTTACTAGATCCCTTGGCAATGCTAATTTTAACAATCTTAACAATGGAACATTTTGAAAATTTATAAAAAATCATAAAAAATCTTTAAATTGAAAAAAGACTTATGGATGCATTAGTTAACTTGTAGATCAATAGTATTCCAAATTTCAATCAATTTGATCATCGTTTGATGGCTTATAAAAATTTTGTGTATTTTTTAACGGTTGTAATTGAACGGATCTTTGAAGGGCTATCAAATATAACTAAAATTGAATATAATTGGAAACATAATCAATCTACAAGTCAAGAAATAATTCCGTGAACTTTTTTCTATTTTTGAGAATTTATATGATTTTTTACAAATTTTTGAAGTATCAACTTGTCAATATTGTCAAGTTAAGGATTGTCAATGGATCCCTCCTCTTTTCTTTATATTGATAAAATGAAATTTGTCTAACACACAGAACACAATTAATCTATCTCAAAGACTAAGCGAACAACTAATTAAGCACCTTAGAACAGATAATTACCTGCTCTGCTGTGTCAGGACAATACTTAAGAATTGTCTTAATTGCTGATTTAGAACCATACTGAACCGCCACATGCAGCGGGGGTTGACCCCAGTCGTTGTTGCCATATGCAAGTGATGGGTCTTTCACTAGCAGCATCTTCACTACTCCAGCATTGTCCTTCAATGCTGCATAATGGAGTGCATTGTTGCCGTTACTGTCCACATGCTTCACCAAGTCTTCTCTTAGGCGCAGGAGCATCTCTAATATTTCTGGGATCGTATAATTGGACAAGGAAATTTAGTTTCTCATAATTTTTTTCCAATGTCCATATATTGCGATATAATTAAATCTGGCAATATCATTCTGACGGGGTTAAGTTTCATGTAGAGATATTTATATTATGGGTACATACATTTTGCCAATTATTTGGTAAAAAAAATCTTAATTAAAATTTTGAAATGGCTATTATATTATAAATAAAAGAAATTTAAATATTAATTAAGATGTTATTATTGTACTAACTGATATGACCGCCAAGCACTGCCTGGTGAAACGGCGTCCCCGTAGTATGACGATCCTCCGCCATTATCCATGAATTTTTCAGTATCACTTCAACCACTATTGCCATGTCTTCACGCATTGCTATATGGAATGGAGATTCCTGCTTTTTATTGAGCATATGGCCTAAATCAGGATTTGCCTCTAGCAGCATGAGGGCCAGTTTAGCTTTGCCGTGTATCACTGCCTCATGTAGCGGAGTATTACCTATATATATATATTTTTTATAACCCAGATATCAAATTAGAAGGTTGGAATAGATCAGATAGATTATTTACCATAAAGAGAGTAACAAAATAAAGCCATTTTTTTTCTTCCGATAATTAACGATGGAGAGCATACCCCCAACTGGATTTTACAGTTTCCTTTTGTTAATGAAATTATATAGTAGGCATTTCGCCTGCTACCTTAAAAAAAAAAAAAAATGATGGAGAGCATATATTGTACCATTCCAGAACTTAATTAAAATTTAAAAGTTAAAACATAGTCTTAGAGTACGGCAGTCTTGCATTACCTTTCTCATTTCTTGCTGTAATTGGACTCCCTTCTTCCGAGTCGATATCAAATGGCCATTGAGCAGAGAGGTTTATTAGAAAATCCGCAACTTCTACTCTACCGAATTTCGAAGCGATATGCAGCGGGGTATCTCCATCTATGTTCTTCTCAATCAAGATCGTATCGGATTCTTGCAGGATTGCTTCGGCAAATCGGCGGCGGCCGAGGCGTGCTGCAATGTGCAATGCTGTGTCCTGTTTAGGAGTTTTGGTGAGGAGGACTTTCGGGTCGGCTGCCAGAAGATGCTTTAGCAGTTTCATATTGCCTTGTGAGATTGCCTTCTGCAGTTTTGGATCCATATATAATTGGGCTTGGAGGTTGGAGCTAGCTTCGCTTATCTTCAGTCATATATATATATAAAAGGAAAATTAAGGAATTAACAAACTGTTAATTGGTCTCTCAGATTTACACTCAGCTTAATTAATAAATATATGCATACATATTGATAACAATAGTGAGACTAGCAAACTAAATAACGTTTTATGAAAATTGTAAACGTTAACGATATAGTCAATTAACACTGATGACTGATCACGATCTTTCAATTCATTCATTTGTTTCACTATATATATAGGATGATTGATCATGAAATATATATATGCAAGGCATCGTACATAAGTAGTCTAGTCGAGCAGGTCTACTAATTAACAGCAAACAGAAAAAAAGAAAGATGATTTGTGATGCAAGGACATGGAATTGTTTGTATCTTGATCATATATATTTGACAAAAGATAAAAGGTGGGGATCGGATAACCACAAAACTTGGTGACATTACTATTACCACAAGCCTTATAAATTCACAAAAAAATCTTAAAAAGAGAAAATATTTTACAAATATATTCATTTACTTATCGATTGATTGTGTTCCAAATTTCATTTAATTTGAGTGTCATTTGATACTTCATCAAGAACCATTAAATTTAGACCGTTATAATTATTATACAAACTTGATGGTTGTTGATGAAGAATCATCAAATGACACTCAAATTGAATGAATGAAATTTGGAACACAATAGATCTATAAGTAAATGAATATATTTGTAAAAGATTTTCTATTTTTAAGATTCTTTATGAATTTATAAAGCACATAGTAATAGTAACGTCACCAAATTTTGTGGTTATCCGATCCTTACTCTATACAGTATACTGGTGTGGCAGGATGTTTGATTCAAAATTATATAAAAAGGATTTCTAGTTCTTATATATGTGCAGTGCAACAAATAAATTATATATCTACTACTGACAATCTCCATGGGAAGTTCCGGGCCGGCCGGAGTCCTCGTCGACCTCTGCTGCCCAGCAACGTGATGTACAGCGATCCGACGGATAATGTACGTATAGTTTAGAAAGGGGTTTTTTGAGATTAAGGATCAGCTAGCTAGCTAGCACAAACCTTAATTTTCTCTTTGAAAAGCTTATATAAGCCATGTTATGTACATGCGAATATTGTTTCCTTGTCCCGATCGAGCTCCCGATGCCATGGCATCTGATCTTGCATGCCTAACACCCCAAGGATGGGATTATGGGATCGGTATCAGGGTGTGTGTGTGTGTTCCTTTTGGGGAAGGTTAAGAATTAGAATGTATTATATATATGTTGTGCTAACAATACCCCAGCATCCGTACCCCTCTCGCGTACCCCGTAATTAATGCGCTTCCATTTCCAGCCAGGCGCCAAATGAGCCTCAGCAGCCCAACCCAAGCCAAAACGGAAGCACACCAAACAAATATAAAGCCTAGTAACTAATTAAACTGTTTATAAATACAATTATTTTCCGAGTGTTTATATTTCTCGTCCGAGTACTCGCGACGCGAGTGTTTATATTTCTCGATCAAGTATTTATATTTCATAATCAAGTGTTTATATTTCTCGTCCGAGTACCCACGACGCGAGTGTTTATATATTTTTGATCAAGTGTTTATATTTCGTAATCAAGTGTTTATATTTCTTGTCCGAGTACTTGCGACGCGAGTGTTTATATTTCTCGTCCGAGTACCCACGATGCAAGTGTTTATATTTCTCGCCTGAGTGTTTATATTTCTCGTCCGAGTAACCGCAACGCGAGTGTTTATATTTCTCGTCCGAGTACCCGCGACGCGAGTGTTTATATTTCTCGTCCGAGTACCCGTGATCCGAGTGTTTATATTTCTCGCCCGAGTACCTGCGATCCGAATGTTTTTTATTTCTCGTCCGAGTACCTATGATCTTAGTGTTTATATTTCTTGCCCGAGTGTTTATATTTCTCGTCCGAGTGTTTATATTTCTCGCTCGAGTACTCGCGATCAGAGTGTTTATATTTCTCGTCCAAGTGTTTATATTTCTTGCCTGAGTACCCGCGATCTGAGTGTTTATATTTCTCGTCCGAGTACCCGCAATCCGAGTATTTATATTTCTCGTCTGATTGTTTATATTTCCTGTGAGAATATGAAAGTGTAAACTTGTAGACATGCATAAAAATCAGAAAATAAATTAAAATGTTGCATTTGCAACAGATTGAAAAGAATTGTTAATAGCTTGTTCTTGAATATCCACTGGATGTTTGTTTATTCCCTTTTTTGGTCCTATGGATGAACAAGTCAATGGACGTTTGAGAACAATTAAAGTGTTTGTAACCTCATTAATTCGACATATTCAACTCCTCTACCAGCACCTCGCCCTTTCACAGTCTCACTCTTGCTCTTCCTCCTTCCCGCGAAGAGTACTGCGAATCGGATTTCAGTTGAAATTGACGAAGAGGAGGAAAGACGGAGAATGAAACAGATCCAACCTCATATAAGTTTTACAATTTCAGATGTTTACTAAGAGAAAATGATACGGCCTACAATTAAAATTATTAAAATGAACTGGCGCTGTTGTGGCTCGATCCGCAATAGCGCAGGGGGACAGGAGCGGGGTACAATTGTCGGGGTATACAGAGATTTTCTCTATATATATTTAACTTTTTATGTATTTGTATATTATGATGTGATCAGTAGAGAGAGAGTATATCCAGAATGAACAAATATTATTTTCTAATAAACATTTATGTTGAGATCAACACCGAATTGCCTTAGCCTTAAAAATTACTTATGAAAAAGCAAATTAATCATATATGGAGCAATCAAAAAAGTTCTAGATGTTAGTAGGATGCTCTAGTTAAATATCTGGGTAGATTTTTTGGATGGTCACTAAACTTTACTCCCAATCCATAATTGGTCACTAAACTTCTATTTATTAATTTTTGGTCACTCAAATTTGATGTTTATCCAAATTTAGTCACTCCGTTAGTTTTTCCATCCAACTTAACGGAATAATTAATATGAATTCAATTTAAAGTCTTAGACATATATTTTTTTCATATAGAATATATACAATATGTGAGATGTAAGAAACAAATTAAAATTTTGTTATTTTATTTCAAAAAAATTATTTTTTCAAAATCATTTTAATTAATATTCTCATGTAAATTTAATTTTTAACATTTCTAAAAGTATGAAATATTTTATTGCAATAAAAAAAATAAAAATAATTTGTATCATTATATTCTCACTTTTTAAATTTTACATTGAAAAAAATATATGTGTAAACTCTAAAAATGATGTCATGTTAATTTTTCCGTTAAGTTGGATGAAAAAACTAATGGAGTGACCAAATTTGGATAAACATCAAAGTTGAGTGACAAAAAATGAATAAATAGAAGTTCAGTGACCAATTATGGATATGGAGCAAACTTCAGTGACCTCCTAGAAAATTTACCCTAAATATCTTGGTAGAAGTTACTAGCGACCTCTTAGAAAATTTACCCTAAATATCTTGGTAGAAGTTACTAGCGACCTCTTAGAAAATTTACCCTAAATATCTTGGTAGAAGTTACTAGAGACCTCTTAGAAAATTTACCCTAAATATCTTGGTAGAAGGTACTAGATGTACCGTGAAGAGTTTTGGAGATTTTGAGTAGTCTCTAGATTAATCCATAACCGACATTTGAAAACTATAAATAGGCCATTGGACATTAGAAGAAGCTGCCAAGCCGTATGGGATGATAATCCTCTGACTTGCTGCAAGGTTGCAGCCTTTCCTAATTAGGTAATATTGCTTTATTCAAATGGTGTGGTCTTTCGTATGTCAGATTTAACTCAACCAGACGGGTTCTAATAAGACTTAACGGCATCTTGCCTCTACATCTATCTATGGCCTGGTCTGATACTTTTATTCGAATCTTTTCACAGTTATTACCACTTATCCTTTAAATTCTTGGCTTACACTTATGGTATATTATAGCTTTTAATTGTACATGAACTCTTCTAAGGTTTTTATAAATACTCTTTAAAGCTATATAAATACCTTTTACTTGTACACAAACATTTCTTAGACCTTTATAAATATTATTTAATATTTGAATATAAAACTGCAAAATTTTAATATAGTTCAATATTTTGGCATACAGCATCCTAATTTTGGGTAAACAAATGAACAGAATAACAATCTTAGTACAGTATTTCCATCCTTACTTCTTGCAGGTACTTCTGACAGAAATAGATCCTTGGTACAAGACCTATTACACCTCCTTCATGCTGGCCTGGGTACTTTTTGTTAAAGGCCTCCAGTAAGATATTGCCAATTGGATCTGTCATCTTCATGAATAGTTTGTTGTTAAGGTCCAGGTCCATGTACGCTCTGCCAGATCGGGCTGCCAGTACCAAATAATCATTTAGGTACTGCATGATGTTGGCCATGCGCTGGGCATGTGAGATGCTCCAAGTCTCTGATCGCCTTGTTTTGATCTTCTGTTGACCCCTGGGCAGGGTCTTCGAATAGAAACATCCTCCTGATTTGGGAAGTAACATTTTGAGGATCTTCAGCTATGTTAACCAACTCTTCATAATCCTCCGGGTATGCTGCTCGCCATTGCATGAACAACATCTTCTCAACTTCTCCCAAAAGGTTTTTAATAAACATGACTTTGGATCTATTGTCATTCTAGACTCTCTCATTCACAATGTTCAGTGTAATGGACTCCTATCTGGATATAACATCTAGGTATAGTGAGATGTCTTCTGGTAAAACCAATATCGCCCCTTCATTTTGTTGTATTGAAGGGAGATCATACATCTCATTATGTTGTTTTCTGTAGCAGTGTAGCCACCTTTGAAACGACTACCTCCAGTGAATCCTTCAGGCCGGGTTGAGGACTCTTCTCGCTCATAACGGCCAGGTGGGTAATTTGCTTGGGACATAATTGGCTCCCTTGGTATGCCTGATACTCCACTTGTAGCAGTTGAGTACGCCTTTTCGACTGGCATCTGCTTTTGAGCTTCTGCCTTCTCCAGTAATTTTTGCAACTTAGGGTACTCCATTTCTGCTAAAAACGCGAAAGAATTGGGTATACTCCCACCAACTTCCGCAAATGGATTGACGAATCCATTTTCATCTTCATCATCTGACATATCCCATGCAGGGCAATAGTCAGGTTGGGACACAACTTCCCTAGGTAGGGCCGCCAATGTTTGGATAACATCTAGGAAATCATCCTGGTCGTCATCCTTTGGGTCATTTTCTGGCTCATTGTCTGTAAACTCTACTTCCAGGAGATTTACAAGTTCTTCTTCATCACTGAGGATATCTTCCCCAGCTGCACCTTTCTTTGCATCCGTTTGTGGTTTGGTTGGGGCATAATCTCCGAATTGTACTTGAACTGAACCATCTGTTCTTGCTCGGAGGTGTGCACTTTGTGGGTTTTGGATTTGTGCAACTTCAGGTGGTCGTATTATCCATTGCCTTCCTCTTAGTTCAGCAGTACTTTGGTTCCTTCCAGGTATTGCTTGTACACCATGACTTGCTAGGTGATCAGCAACATTTTGTATGTTGTAATTGAACCTGGTGAAACTATCGTTTGACAGTCTCCCAATCAGAGATCTAGAGATAAGCAAGTTGCTTTCTCCAGCTTGCCAGTTGTCGTATCCGTGAGTTTGCACCTCCAGTTGTATATGATTAAAGAAATCATGGATACTCATCATCAGATCAGGTGCCGTGTACGCCAGTTGGGCACCTCCTGTGAGATCAATCTCCATTGTTGATATGATAGATCGATCATCAGACCACCTTGTGTCTCGGAATACCACCAACACATTCACATCTGTATTCCTTCTATGCAGCGTGCTTAGCCTCACCATAATCATGCCAATGTGTAGGTGCTGGAAACCTGATTGCCTGAGCCGTTCATACGACTCATTTGTGATGAATGGTAGCTCTAGCTGCTGGCTACCAACCACCAGAATTCTTTCGTCAGAGTTATGCTGGTAAACTCTGTTTCGAGACTGATTCCATCCGACTTGATAGAGAACTTCAGCCGGAACATTTTGAGCCTGTCTGAAATTTGACAAACTCAGCTCAGTATTCGGGTCCATCTCTGACTCCAAAGTTCGTCTGAAGCCATTGTTTCACCTTGGCAACATCCTTTGGGCTTGATGACGGAGTCTGTGACCCAGTCTGTAGCCACGTATCTGGTCCTGAACTGAGGGGGTTCTTTCATTCTGAGCCTCACGGTTAGAGATTGAGGGTCTGGGCTCAACAACAATTTGAGTCCTGGTTGAACTCATTTTGACCCCTTCTTCTTTTCTTCTGCAAGGATTTGGGAGGATCCTTGAACATGTAAATTGGACCTTTAGGACGAGGTTTCGGCTTGGCTGGCTCACCCAGAGACAATTTTCTTAAATTTGCCTCAAGGTTTGAGATAGCGTCTGTTATGTGGGACTCCGGTTCTTTTTGTGCTGCAAGTTTTCTCTGAATCTCGTTGATTGTGGTTTTACAATCATCAAGATCTTGTTTAGTTTGGACCAAAAGTTGAATGAGGAGGTTGTTCTGTTTTATGATTGTTTTTACGGCTTCATTTCTGTCAGTTACGTCTTTGAGCTTAGTAAAGCCGACTGCAGGAGCTCCAAGAGAGGTTGTTGTGGTTAGAGCTTCCTTGTAATCGTCACTGCCAGATGTTAGACGTCAGTCTGACATGAATTGTTTGAGAAAGTTTTAGTTGAAAGGGATAGTATCCCTTGGAAAAGTTTTCGTGAAATTGCAGATTTTACAGGATTTTTATGCAAAAAGCAAGAAAATTCTTGTATTAAAACAGGGTACAAAGACTTCTTAATTCAAATATTCTAAGTTCGTAATTCAGGAATTACCATACCAATATTGTATACTCTGTTCAAATCCTTACAACATAATTAGAACATAGCTCATTACACCAAGGTTACAAAGTTTGAGGTTACATTTATCAGGTCTTTTTTCCAAATGTGGAGTGCTGCATAGCGTGCAGCAGGTCAGACGATTTGAATTCAGCCATATGTAGCAAATGTCGTCCTTGGCAAAGATGTTGTAGATTAGAGGAATGTTGTTAATAGAGGTAAGTAGGCTTAATAGTATGAGTATGGTAGAGTTTTAAACTTTTAATACAGTTGTAAGTTTAGTTTAAGTATTAATGAAAAGGTATTTTCTTAAGTGAACAATTTATATCTTTCCGATCAACATATATCATTTTCTAGTAAACAAATACATTACGGTTTCTAGTGAACATTTATGCAACTGTAACAAGTATATGAGTGCGTGTGAGTGTGTCAGATTGTGAGAGAGAAGTTGATGTGTAGCCTACGACCTACTTTATAGGGTGGACTTTACATGTTTTCCTATATTTATTGCTGCGGTTATCTGCCAACATCTCTCATTTTTTTTTTCTCCTTTTCTCTTTTTTTCTCTTCACTTTTGGTACTAATTTATATATGTTCTTGCCCCTTCTATTAATGTGGTGATGGTGATATATAGGAACCGATTCACCTATTCAGTGAAATTGTCACGATTATATAGTACTTGTATCATTTTACACTACATATCAATTTGAAGGTAAAAGTGTCAATCTCGAGGCTATCCAACGGCCCACCGGTGATTCATTCAATCTTACTACATATCAATTTGAAGGTAATTAAAAATGTCCATCTGTTAGTAATGATTAAGCAAATTTTGGAGCACTCAATTTTCTGAAGCAGGTATATATATAGGTTGCGGTTTTAGAAGGATGCATTTATACACTTTCTTGGAATTTCCTGCGTGAAACTAAACCGTTATTTTTAATTTCGAAAAAAAAAGTGTTTATAAATGAAATCTGTAATTAAACTCTGTAAACCCTTCTTCATTTTGATTTAATCAAATCACATAGTAGGCTTTTAGCCTACCACACCAAAAAAAAAAAAAGAAAAAAAAAAAGAAAAAGAAAAAGAAGTAAGCTGTACGCCTGCACCATGTGCTCAAATGTTGAATTTTAATGAAATTGAAATTGAGACAGCCAACGTCTTAAAGTCTTTTAAGAAACAAACTCATATAAGATACGCCAATAATATATGCATGGGCTCGTATAGTTGAATTTGAGAAATAGATTTGGCTAAGCTGTAGATTCTCCTAATCATTAAACTATGGTTAGATGGAATTACTTTGTGTAACACTCATCTCGTAGACTTGTACCAAGTCAAACCAACTATATATGGGAGTTTGTAAAAAGAACGCTCCTACAGCCTACAGGACAATTTTCCTTTCTAAAAAAAGAACAATTGAAACAATTCATCGGTCAAATATACCTCTTTCGAATGGGATAGAAAAATAAAGATTTCTACATTTGTAATGCATATGATAGGATTTGTAGCGGTGGTACCTAGTAGTGGCTAGTACAGAGTACAGAGGATGTTTCCATAATATAAGAATGGTGTTTTTATGATTTCTGTAGGTGAATTTATGTAACATCATAATTATAATGAATAGATATAATTAAGTACATAAATTTTATTTAGAAAATTATTTTACTCCGCCCTTTCACGTTGCTACAAAATTAATTAAACGGTTTTGAATAAAAGCACAAGTACCAAATGGATATCATAATAATTAAAAAAATTATGTATTATAATTTTAGTGCATCTGCAAGGAATCAAGAATGTAGTGCAACCTCCCTACACTCTGGACTTGCAAGTTATTGACCAAGTCTTGCAAAATTAAACAATAAGTAATGCTTCCTGTCTTCATTTAAACTCCTAAATGTTGGCTTGATCGAATTAATAAGCACCCAATAACAAGTTTAATTCACAAATGTATATATATGAATTGTTGTATAATATAGTTATAAAAATATAAAAGCAAACATTGAATGTGGAAATAGAAACATCAATAGATGAGAACACACTTTATTATTCACAGGCATGTTTGAGTTTTGGTTAAGCAATTTCAGGTAATTACTGACTAGAGAAATTAAAGTATGTGTAAATTTAATAAATGTAGTATGAATATATTCTGTCTATGTAGATGCACCTGTACACCAATGAAAAATGTATTTACTTGAAATTAGACAATATTACTTGAAAAATGATTTCCTATTTTCCCAGCAACGAACTTTCTTATTAATTTTAAAATTATGTCTAGTACATCTACTTCAGATCAAGATCTTAATCCAGCCAAGTTATAGGTAAAGAAAAGTTGGTCAGAAGCCCTTCTTCGCTCAAAATAAGAAGGAAAAAAAAAAATAAGGACAAGAAATATTTAACAGAAGGGTGCATGATTATAAACAAGATGCAAACTAAGTGGAGTTACATAACAGATGTCTGTTATCAAATCAAGGGTAAATTTTTTGAAGTTTACCCCCAAATCCATAATTGGTCACTGAACTTCTATTTATCCATTTTTTATCACTGAACTTTGATGTTTATCCAAATTTGGTCACTCCGTTAGGCTTTCCATCCAACTTAAACGGAATAATTAACATGGTATCAATTTTAAACTTTGAAAATTATTTTTCTCATATAAAATATACAATATGTGAGAATGTAAGATAAATTTAAAACTTTTCATTTATTTTTATTTATAATTTTTTTCTAAAATTATTATTATTATTTTTGTTTTCATATAAAGTATACAATTTTTTAACATGTCTAATGTCTAAGAATGTGAAAGTATTTTATTGTCATAGAAGAAAAAATACAAAAATAATCTGTTATTTTTTTATTCTTATATTTTTTTCAGCTTTACGTGAAAAAAAATATATGTCTAAACCATAAAATTGATGTGATATTAAATATTCTGTTAAGTTGGATGAAAAAACTAACGGAGTGACCAAATTTGGATAAACATCAAAGTTCAATGACAAAAAATGGATAAATAGAAGTTCAGTGACCAATTATGGATTTGAGGTAAACTTTAGTGACCTACTATAAAATTTACCCTAAAATCAACCATTAATTTTAATTTTTCTTGATACTTAATACACATGTAAATAAAATCAAAATGATATAATTTTTGTATACACATAAAATATTATATATACAACATATCCCATTAATTAATTATGTTATTTAAGAATTTAAAATATAATTATTTTATGATATAATTTGACACCGACCAGTCACAAAAAACATAGTTATTTTATCCCTTTTCTATAAAGAAAGGGACCCAAGAAGTATTTAATTTAACACAAGGGTGATAAACAAGAGGCATACTGGAGTTACATAACAGCACCAATTATAAAATCATGGGGTTTTAAGATTGTAGGCGGCGAAGTGAGAATGAGGACAAAGCTGTCAAAGAGAGGCGAGAAAGAAAGATTGAGGCTTTCTTTCTCATCCCTACTCAAAACTCCATTCTTTGCTCTCATTCACTAATCCACAAACTCACATAAAAATACCCACAAAAAACAGAACAAAAAAAAATAAGCAAACTAAACACCAAATTGGAAGAAAAACTGAGCAAACATATATCAAACATGGGTTCATGCTGCTGCATGGGGACACCAGAAATCGGCAGTGGAGATTCTGATGGTGGCCTGAATATGCTGGGGCTCGTCACTGCCTTCCTCATAGCTGTTGTGCTCTTCATGCTCTGTATGCAGCCTCAGCCTCGGCGCGGCACTGCCCTAGTTTATCCGTGTAATTACTGAACTATATATATGCATACTCTCCTTAGTTTATTTAACTTAATTTTGGTTATATATTTCTAAGAGAGAGATTGGTTTTGATGTGGATTGAATCTGATTTTGTTGTTCTTAGTTGATATATGTACTGGTTAATTTAGAATAAATATGGTATAGCTAGAGTCAGTTAATTTTTGCTTTGCATCTTTGTTTCTATATTAGATATGCAGTGCTACAAGAAATTAATATCTGCAAAATTCATTATAAGAATAATCTGGCAAAATTCCCAATTGATTGCTCATACATGATTTATTTTCAATTATAATTTTGTCATAAATCGATCATAGAGGATATATGGTTTCATTTGCACTTGTTTAATTTGTCCGGATTTTTTGGATTGGATAAAGAATTTTGAGAAAAAGTCCAAAAGAAAACCAACTGAATGTGATAAAGAATGTGAATATTAAAGTACATAAAGGATGGTGTATGTCGGCTAGACGGCTACAAAAACCCAAGTTCATTTCTTGTGGATTGAGCTCAAAAAAAATAAGGAATTTTTTAAGCGTCCTCATTTTAACAATCCATACCTCCACATGTATGCAAAATTTATAATTCCTGTTTCAAATTGTGTAACACTTAACTCAAATTTTGTAACAGACATGCAAAATTTATAATTCTTATTTCAAATTGTGTAACACTGAACTCAAATTTTGTAGCAGTACGTGGACATGTGAACACTAATATTGAGGACACCATATGTAACCAAAAAAAAAAAAAAACGGCGCCTACAAGTGCATGGTGATTTTTTATTTTTTTTGGTAGCCAAGCACATATAATTTTGGTGGAGCGAGTCATTAGTCACCCATGCACATAATTAAGGATGTTACACACTTAATTACACTTGCAAGTTAATTAGGTTAATTAGTATGATACGTGTTATATGTGAGAAGTAAAAAGTTATATAATATATTGATTAATTGTCAATTTTCTAGCAGTCATTTGTTAGTGCTTGGCAGTCGGCATATATACACGTTAGTGCATTTCGATCCGGATAGTCAACAAAAAAATCACATTGACGGCTATGTAATTATGACTTATGAGAAGTTTTATAAAAGTATTGCTTAATTTGTGGATTAATTATATTTTCAATTATATTCAATTTAAGTGATGTTTGATAGCTTTTCAAAGATCTGTTAAGTTACAATCGTTGAAATGTGTATATATATAATTTTGATACACCATCAAATTAGCGAGGTTCACGTTAATTGAAGATTGGAGCACTATCAATCTATAAAGTTAAAAGATATATCTATAAACTTTTTTATTTTTATGGTTTTTTAAGAACTTTATTCGGATTTATCCAAATTTCTGATGTGAGGATTGTTAAAATAAGCACAGTACTTGGATCTCTCCTCACATATATCCTTACTATATATAAAAGCATATTGGAAAAATGATATGAAAATGCTATCTTCCCCAAATAAGAAACATGAGTCGTTGATCATTTTCTTAGATAGATCAGAACTGTTGATTTACGTTAATGCTCGTTGATGTTAATATCTCAGCCCATTAAAATATAAGGCCCACATCAATTTCCTCAATATAAGGCCCATTACATAATCTTAAGAATTTATTATAAGAAATAACAATATCAGCTCAAAGCAACGCGTTGGCTCTTTACTAGTATACTTAAAAACATTTTATGTAACAATCTTTATACTGTTTTTCTTTTATGTAACAGTTATATTTAAAATTTACTCAAAAGAAACATAAGAATAAATTTTGGCGGTTTAAGGACTCATTTTACGTTAATAAATAAAATTGAGAATGAATTTTGGCGGTTCAATTAAGGACTCATTTTTACGTTAATAACCAAAATTGTTCCAAATGGCATATGAGAAAATTTATGTGATAGATAGATGATAAATCTTTTTTTTTTTTTTTTTAAGAAGAAGAAGAGAGATGATAGATCAAATGCTAACAACTTTAATGTAGGTCCGTCCATGAACAAGTCCATGTGGTGATGGTGAAAGTGTGGAGAGAGCATGGGCATGGGCCTCATTCCGAGAGAATATCCTCTACAGTAACGGAATCGGTGCAGTAGCTGCCCAAAAAATTTGGACCATTGATTTTCTCACTAGGGAAGATGGGGCAGCTTAAACGGCAGCCCATTTAGATTCACGGGGCCCGTTATAATGGGATGCGGGCAACTCAAAGTTTGAGTTACCGCAGACGATTTCAATTCCTCATTCCGATGGATAAATCATGAATTGATTGGTTTGGACCTGGAAATGGACAAAAATGTTGATGCAATGGGTCTGGACTCCACTCCACATGATCAGAACCGATCCACATCAATTGTCAAGCTAGTTTCCTCTGTGCTTAAATTCGGGCTTCTCTAGTTTATTAATCGTTTTTTTTTTTTTTTTTGAAAAAAACGAATTTTTCATTCACTATTTCCCAATTTTCTGGGGAAATCAAAGTTCACTACAAACGACATCTAAAATTCTACTAACCTAATTAGCCTGACAGAATTCAACAGTAGAAAACTGTCACCAAATTAGTCTGAAAACCAAACAATACAAACACACATTATTTACTGGATATATATCCAGACAAAATATTGTCGGAAACATCATTTTTTATCCTAAAACGTGACGAGCAATGAAGATTATGCTAATCATCAAAGCTCCTGTCCCTCCTCATAAGCTACCAATGCTGAATTGTTGATCAGCATATCATTTCCATTGGTAAATCCTGTCCAAGAAACAAGTAAAGTTATAATCTGAGACTCTAGGGTGTGTTTGGCAACAAAAAATTGGAATAGAATAGCAAAATAATAGCTATTCCATGCGCCAAACAGAAAATAGCTATTCGAATAGCTCTAAAAAATTGCTAATCCGCTATTCCTCCTATTTGGTCAAATAGCGGAATAGCTATTCAAATAGCTCTAAAAATAGTTCTAAAAATATTTATCACAATACTATTCAAATTATCATTTGCCAAACAATATTTCCACTATCCGAATAGCTCTAAACATCACTATTCTTTTTACTCTTCCAACAACCACTAATCCATTTTTACTAATCGGATAGCACTATTCTATTGCTATTCCTTGATTTGCCAAACGGACCCCTAGTTTATTAATCGTCTCGTCGGCTTATGTATTTTGCAGGCCTATAAATCTCAATTAATTCTTTTTGTTTTCTTTGAAAAATATGATATTTCGTCATTGTTTTCTGATCGAACGAAGAGCTGATGGATGAAGAGATAAAGAGTTGTTCATCAGACTCAAAATCAAATCCGATGGAAAAAGAGAAAAATCCAACAAATATGATTTGTAATTAACTTAATGCAAAATATTAATAGATTATAACTTCACCAGTTAAGAACCGGCCTTTGATCTAGTGGCTAAGGGTAACGCTCTCTGTGTAGAAGGTCGTAGCCGGGTTCGAAACCCGGATGAAGGGTCTTTTATAAATACTTAAATACTTGAAAGGTAATTGAGCACTTAATGGTAGTTGATAAACATTATATCTTTCAGGATGATATAGTATATATATACACATATTTCAAAAAAAGTTTTGATCCAATTTTCACCTCTAGGACTTGAACCTTAATTAGTAATTTTGTCAACACCACTGTAAGCTCCTTCTCTTTTTTCCTATTTGTGTGATTTCGGATTTAATAGTGAATATTGGCATTAAACTATAATTTTATATTAATAAGTTCAGTTAGGCAGTGATCTTTTTGGGTTATGGCAACACAGGTTTTGAAAATGAACTGTTATACCGTTATATATTATATGTAGAATATGTCACTTGCTTTTCAATGTTGGAAATTGTTAGTATAGTTGCTTCCAGTCCAGTTTAAATATGATAGGTTCCCATTTGAAACTGTGATGTTCTTTTAATAACTTTGTTTGTTGGGACTTAATTTAGTATATATAATTTCTGTTTCTCATGTACTGCTGGCTCGATCTTACAAAGTTTCTGATTAGGTTTAATTGACAGATAACTTCCTATGATCTTTTGCCTCAGTTTCCTGTCATCAAACTGGTGCCTATAATTTGAACAACCCTCAGTCACCTCCGGGAATGACAGTCCAACAACTCTCCATCTCCATTTCCCACTGTGGCCTCACTTTCTCTCTATTGATTTAACGGTAATGATTGGTTCATTTACTGATGTATGCAAGATTGCTGGAGTTTTTACTAATATTTTGGTAACTTAATAAAAAGGCCAATTCTCAAATTTTGTTCAGAGATCTGTTGCCAGCAACCAATCAGATAGCAATATGACCGGAGCCTATTGAAGCCCAATTCACTCAAGCAAAATATTCTCTCCTTTGAAATCCTAGGTATCATCAATTCAGTATTATTTCCTACTTAACATGTTATTTAGTTAGTTACATTTTAACTTTTAACATCTTTGGTTAACTGAATTGGATTAGCTCCTATCCTCTATTATTTTAATAAGTGTGTGATCATGTAATGCTCATTGGAAATGGAATTTTAATAAATGCACAAAAAAAGGTACCATATGAAGTAGTGATTTTGTGCCATCTTTGTTTTATCAAGATCCTTTTATAGAGGTTTACTGCTGATTTTTATTTAAAAACTTTGGTTGTGCAAATTCCATCTAAATCATATCTAATACATTTGTAGGTTTGGTTAAAAAATGTTGATTTTGACTTATAATATAAAATTGTGTGCACACATCTCTTTTGATAGCTACTGTTGTTTATATGCATTACTAAATTTATTTTTTTATTATACAAAACATTTAGTACTACTTAGAAAGGTCTGGCATGACTTTATTGAAAGAGTTCAGAAAACAGATTATAGATTGTAGCTATAGTAAGAAAGACGATTAAAACAAAATAAATAAATATTCATATTTGTTACATCCATGCATGAAAATTTCTTATATCCTTTAATCAATTTGCTTCTCTGAAAGGGTTTACCGTGTGGCCCAATTATGTATAGCTGTTAGGCAAATTGTCATTAATATATTTTGAAATAGATTTTGATTTCCTCCAAACAATTTAGTTAAAACATCTTCATGATTTAAATATTCTCTAATTGCGGGCAACAACAGCATGTTGCGAAGTAGAAACACACTGCAGCTTAAAGCACCGTAGCAAACAGTTTTCTTAAGAATATATAAAATGATGACTCAATTAACATCACTTAATTCATATAAAGTTCCAAGAATATATAAAATGATGACTCAATTAACATCACTTAAATCATATAAAGTTCCAGGGTATGTATATTAAGGTTATAATTATTAACGAAATTCCAATTATAAACTTGCAGGATGAAAAGGGGAAAAAATAGAAAAGATGAAGGCTGAAACTTTAAAGTAGAAGATAAGGCCAGCCGAGAACTACAGTGTTCAATTGGTGTATTACTTTTTTGTTTAAAAGAAATATACAGCATACCACCTCAATTTTTTTAAATGAGCCTCAAAAAATATAAAATCACAAGTTTCAGCTCCATTGCATACAATTTTCACATTTAGAATGGACGCTCCGGTACCGTAACATCCTTCGACATCACTGGAACATTGCTGAACCGAAGCGTCCTTCAACATTACTGGGACATTGCTGAACCGAAGCGTCCCTATCCACGTCACGTCTGATCTGTTCGAGACGTGGACGCTGTACTACCGAAGCGTCCTACTCCAAAGCGGAACGCTACGGTACATTAGCGTCCTCACAGAGGAGGGTTCTTCACTCAGTCTCTTCGCAGCACTCCTCTCCACTCATGACTGGCAATTAATATACCGATGTGACTGCAACTTCGATGTTTGCGGAAACGAGTAAGAATGTCGTATAACAAACTGACAGCTAGCCAGCTAGGAGCTGTAATTAATAAGTCCGGTAAATAAAAGGCCAAGCTTTCCTAGAAGTGATACCAAAGCTAGCTCAATTAAACAAAAAACTTTGGTTAAGTTAAATTAATAATGATGAATTGCTTAATTGCTTGCTTCTCTTTTATGTTCGCATTGTCCCTCTTGCCCAACAGATTAATATAACCAAACTTTTGGTGTATGAGAAAAGTAGTTTGCTTTTATATCATGAGTTAGAATATTATACTAATGTTAGCATTTCAGACCGAAATATTAACGTTTCAAAATTTATGTTATCATGTCTGAAATCATGATTTATGGTGCTCAATAAATTTTTTATATGAATTTTAGAAAAAAAAATTATTTTTAGAGTTTTCTAAGTATTTATTTTGAATTTTAGAAAAGAGCTCATAAATATTAATAACATACTGTTGTTTGTACATGCTATTTTCAAAATTGCAAAAAATATTTAGAAAACTCTAAAAATGAAAAATTTTTGTATTCCCCAATATTTTCATATAAAGAATTTATTGAGCACCATAAATCCTAATTTCGGACACGATAACATAAATTTTGAGGTGTTAGAATTTCGGTCTGAAATGCTAACGTTAGTATAATATTCTAACTCTTTATATTCATAACTAGTAAGATTCCCGTGCGTTGTAACGAGAACAACATTAATTAAATCACAAAATACAAAATATTAGTTCAACTAAACACATGAAATAAAAAAGGATCTAAATTAATTATAATAAAAAAATGCAGTTGAAAAAACATAAATGAGATGATTTTGCGACTTTGTCATAAGAAAATATTAGTGCAAAATGATGTTGGTTCCTATTCAAATATTGCACATATGCTATTTGCTGAAGGTCTTTTTTCAATTCTTTCATGCTTCTGTCTAGTCTCTGTACTTTCCCAGAAAGAGAATTACTTAATCACAATGGATTTGCATGCTAGCTTACAAACAGTATAAAACAAAAAAATTCCCTTTATACTAGCTTGAACGAAAATTAGATGTTCTCAGTTCCATTTTTATCCAATACCCAGTCATGTAGCTATTGACCTACCTATATTCAGCCTATGTTTAAAAAATTAAAAGCCTAATTCACTTGAGGCGAGTGGAGATGAGTGCTGCAAAGATGTTAGACGATTGAAGAACCCTCCTCTTTGAGGAAGCTAATGTACCGTGGCGTCCCGCTTTGAAGCAGGACGCTCCGGCAGTGCAGCGTCCACGTCTGGGACAGATCAGAGTATCAGATGTGATGTGGACAGGGACGTTTCGGTTCAGCAACATCCCAATGATGCTAAAGGACGCACCGGTACCATAGCGTCGTGGTGGGACGTCAGCTTCCGTTCTAAATGTGAAAATTGTGTGTAATTGGGCCAAACTCGTGATTTTATAATTATTGAGGCTCATTTAAAAAAATCGAGGAGAATTCACTGTCTGTTTCTTCTTTATTAAATTTGAAAGCTTAGACAGAAGCGGCTCTCAAATAGTCTAATGATTTATAGAATATTAACCTAAAAAAGCATCCAATATTCTAGACTCTCTAGATCTAGTCAAATTAAGAGTGATGCACTTAAAAAGCATCCAATATTCTCCTCTCTAGATCTAGTCTTTCACATATTTCCCCTTTACCTTTTCTGAAACATTTTCTTCTTCATTTCTTTTGCCAAATTAAGAGCTAGCGATGCATGTTCCTAATTTGTCCGGTGTCATACTAAAACTAGGTGAACTCCTGGTACAAGAAGGCGTCTACTTGTATAACACTGATGACAAGATCCAATGGGTGAACGCCGAGCTCACAAGGATCCAGTTCTTTCTCAAAGGTGCCGAGTCCAAATGGAACAACGGAGATGATGCTGTGATGAACTGGATGAAAGAGATCACAAACGTCAGCTATGAAATTGAGGATTTAATCGATTTGATCAAGTATAGGAACGAGATCAAGAGGCAGAGAAAGGGGTTTATCGGTTCTGTGTCGAGGTACGCTCATATACCCGCTGAAATTATTACTCGACATAAGGTAGGAGCACAGATTGACAAGATTAAGGCCAAATTAGAGGATATTGGCAAGAGCAAGGATAGATATGGAATTACCAGTGCTGGTAACAGAGGAAATGAAGAGAATAATGATGGTGACAATTTAAACAGTGAGAGGTTCCGCCCTCCTCAGATTTTTCATGATATGCCTGTTATTGGTTTTGATGGTTACATGAACAGATTAATTAGGCGTCTGTTGGACCCTGCGAATCCAGCTCGTAGTGTTATCTCGATAGTTGGTATGGGTGGTTTGGGAAAAACTACTCTTGCCGGAAAAGTGTTTGGTTGTGCTCAAATTAAAGAAAAATTTTCCAACTGTGCTTGGTTTGCTGTATCTCAAAAAAAACTTATTAACTTATTGAGAGAGATAGCAATGGTGGTCATGGAATTAGGTAAAGGAGACCAGAGACGGTCTGAAGAAGGAGAGAGTTCCTCCTCCTTATCAATCGAAAGGATGAATGCGATGGGAGAGCTTCAACTAAAGACAGAAATTTTTGAGTTCTTAAAGGGAAGGAAGTATCTGGTTGTGCTAGATGATGTGTGGAGTACGGATGCTTGGGATAAGATATGCAATATCTTTCCTGACAACAACAATGGGAGTAAGATACTATTAACAACCCGTGATATGAAAGTTGCAGAGCATGCTGATCGAAGGAGCGCTGCTTTGGAGCTTCAAGTTTTAGGTGATACAGAAGGCTGGGAGCTGTTGTGCAGGAAGGTTTTTCCAAAGAACCATGAGTACAAAGTGCCTCAATTTAGGGAGATGGAAGTTTTGGGGAAAAAATTGGCTAGTAGATGTGGAGGTTTGCCTCTTGCCCTTGTGGTGCTTTGTGGTCTTCTTTGTGAAAACGTTAACCCTGATTCATGGTTAGAGATACTGAATACAATGAATTGGGATTCCATGACAAATGGACAGAGGTGCTTGGAGATACTAGCATTGAGCTATAAGGATCTTCCTAATTATCAGATTAAATCATGCTTGTTGTATATCTCATCTTTTCCAAAGGATTCTCTTATTGCTCCTGCTAAATTAATTAGGCTGTGGATTGCAGAAGGGCTCATTTCTAGAGATGAAAGAAATACACCGGAACAAAATGCCAGACAGTATCTAAATATATTGATCCAGAGATCTCTGGTTCAAGTTGCAAAAAGGAGCAAGACTGGAGAGCGAGTCAAGAAGATACGCATTCACGATGTGTTGCGTGACTGGTGCATTGAAGAGGCACAAAAATCGGGCTTTTTGAGCATAATTAATATTCAAAAGAAATCAAAGGCCCCCCCTTCTGTCTTAAATGATAATCGGGTGGCTATTCATAACTTAAATTTGGATGATCTAAATGCCTCATCACTTGGCAATCCACGCAGTATTTTGGCATTTGGTTCGAATTCAGGTGGCAATTTCGGAAAAGTTTTTGATCATTTCAAACTTCTACGAGTGCTTGATCTACAAGGTTCAAGCGGAATAAAGAACTTACCTGAGAATATTGGTGAACTAGTATACCTCAGATACTTGGGGGTGCGAAACACAGAGGTTAAAAAAATACCTTCTTCAATTGGCCAACTTTTCTACCTGCAGACTTTTGATGCTAGGGGAACTAAAATAACTGAGGTACCAGTTTCATTTTGGAATATTCAAACGTTGATGTATGTCTATGTGCCTTGCTTCTCATCAGAAGTGCGTAAGAATGAAATTACCAAAAACCTACTTAAGCTGTACATGGGGTTCACACTGTTTGATCATCAAATCAACTTTGGTATACTGTATCAGCTTCTGCAACAACAAATTAAGCTGGTCTCCCTGACTGTTGATGTATCCAAGGGATTGCTTCACAAGGATAGAGAGAAGGGTATCCGGATTTATGAAATACCTATGGAAATAATCTCATTATTTACAAATAATAAGGAGCTTCGATTCCTAAAATTATATGGTTTATTGGCTGATACATATGAGGATAAAAACTTTGTAAGTTGCCTCCCTAATCAAGAGGATTTTCCGCAAAATCTTACTGAATTTACCTTAAAGATGACTCAATTAACTGAAGATCCATTGCAAGTTCTAGGGAAACTGCCATATCTTAAGCTGCTAAGGCTAGGATATGGATCTTACTGGGGCAATCAATTGTACTGTTATAATGGCTCATTTCCTCAACTGAAACACCTAAGCATTGAATGGAAATTTATTTCAAAAGGCTGGAATATAGAGCAAGGTGCAATGCCTGTCCTTGCAACCTTACATATCAATGGGTGCTTTTATATGGACAAGATTCCAACCGGGTTGCAACTTCTTACTGCCTTGAAGGAACTGCGCCTCTCAGACATTCCTCCGAAGATTGAGAAAAGAGCGTTGAAGGATGAGGGAGAGGACTGGCCCATCATCAGGCACATCCCCTCCATCATTCTTCGCCGGACTTGGTAACATTAAGCAAGTAAGTATATTAATTGACATCAATATATAGCCGTCATACTGTTTAATTTCTTTGACTTATTGTGTCAATTATTAGCTACCAGAATCCAGTACAATTGTAGAAAGTATTTCCTACTAATTGGCTATCGATCAATACAATTCAAGAAATTATGTTTTGTTCGTCATGGTAATACATATACCTAAGTATGCTATATATCTTATTAATAATAGGTTAAATGAACTAATGAAGTGTGTTCTCTATGTTTCGGAGGATTTGGTGATTTGAGACGTTTACGAAAGAAGAAATAACCAAATAAAACAAAAATAAAATGGAAATGCATAGTACATGGACAAATTTAATTAGAAACTAAATAAAAGATGATACGATGCAGCTCTCTGGCTAGCTGCTGGTAAATGCTGGTAATATCCCGGAATTGTTCCGAAAATGCCCCTCGATCTTACTGAGGACATAATTATGCTGAGGTTGTGTCCTTCTGGAACCAAGCTCTCTTTTCGTTTTGGAGGATTATACTTTATTTAATGTGATGAGTAGAGTTAACCCTGCTTTAGAGTTTATATGTTAGACGAGCAAGTTTGCGTATTCTGGATTCTAAAAGTATTGGCATGGAACTGTTGGTGTCAAACTTTAACTAGGTGAATACTTGTTTTTCTTGTAAAAACTAAATTATGTCAAATATAGGAATTTATCTATGAGTGGGGCAATAAGGCTGCAGTATCGATGTTTTGGTCATCTAGTTGGTTAGAAATATAAGTATGAAGCTCATCTGTAGATCTGTATGCAAATTCTAATAGGACATTACAGTTTCAAAAGGAAAAGGTGTTAACATTATTATGGTCCATTATTGTTCCAAGCAAAATATAGCATGCCAACCTTTTGAATTCTGCGTCTTTGCATACAGTTCAGTAAAAGGCGCCTCCATTAACCAAGTTTTTTTTTTTTTCATTTATATTTTTCAATTTCATTTGCAGGGATTAGAACAACATGTGACAACACACATTGTACTGCATTCCGTCTCCTTCTGCTGCATTCTTTTTGTGTCCGTTTTACTTGTGAAGTTCTTGGTGCTATTGTATTTCTCTCTGTATATATATATTGTTGTTATATCATCAGATGCTTGTGTATTGATCATAATAGTGTGTCTTATGATGAACGGAAAGGTGGCTGCTTTTTTTATAATCAGGATTTTTCCTTTTTTTTTTTTTTTCAGTTTGTGTGAAATCAACATTACTTTGGATCGATAACTGCTCGAATAAGTGTATTTTAACTTACATTTAGTTCTGCAGTATTTTAGGCATGTAATTGTAAATTGTGTAAATCTGAATTGAATAGCTTTGTAAAATAAGTACTATTTTCAGACATTTAATTTACTATTTTGTCTTGGTATCGTTCTTCATCGGTCTTAATTTCCCACTTACATTTTACTTGCAAGACCTAAGTGGCTAAAACTCAAATCACCATCTTATTGGGATTTTTTTTCCCTTTATTTTCTTTAATATACATGTACAATACAAAATTTGTTTGATTGTACAAATGTGTAATAGAAGAATTGGATGAGATACCATTCGGTCTTGTATAAAAAGTACAGTTTTTTTTTTTTTGTTGAAAGAAAAGGAAAGATATTTAGCGTGCAAAAGCCGAAAGAAATCATGCAAGCGGATAACTTGAATAATTTTCGAACTTGGAACTCTCTCGTATATGATTCCAACCATACTCGTAAGAACAAAGATTGATAGAAAGTTAAATTAGCAAAAAGAAAAACATCTTTTGAGTATCGGTTTTTTTTGCAGACTATAAAATTTTACAGGAAAACGTTTGAAGACTTAAAAAGGGAAGTGTATCCTACAAAAATAAATAAATAAATAAATAAAGAAGATTAAAAACAGCCCCATTGAAGATAAAGCAGAATTTAAATGGGCCTAACTGAGCCCATATTGAGTACGGATTAGTTTAGGCCATGTTCCACTCATGAACTGTTTTGGGCCTGTTACAACTGCATAATTTGACTTTCTCAAATGTCATTGCAGAGGCTTAGTCAATTTCCTCGCTGGAGTCGACTAGTGCTCAATAAATTTTTTATAAAAAAATATTAGAGAATACAAAAATTTTTCATTTTTAGAGTTTTATAAGTATTTACTTTGAATTTTAGAAAATAGCTCATAAATATTAACAAATATTTGTACATGCTATTTTCAAAATACAAAACAAATACTTACAAAATTCTAAAAATAAAAAATTTTTGTATTCCTCAATATTTTTATATAAATAATTTATTGAGCATCATAAATCATGATTTCGGACACGATAACATTAAATTTGAGGCGTTAACATTACTATAATATAATAGTCTAACTCTCCTCTCTGAATCAAAATTTTTTGTAGATGATATATGTGTTATACATACAGGGAAATAACGTAACGTTATGCAATTTTGCATAACGTAAAAGGGACTCCAAATTTCGACTATTATCAAAATTGCAGATTTTGCATTCGTAAAAGGGACTCCAAATTTCATGACACTTTCGTATACATTTGAGAAACGAATCAAGCTTTATTTTCCACTGTTGATGGCTTGATGCATTCTCATTTCTGGACGGTTTAGATTTTTTTTTTTTTTTTTTGCTAGTCCTTTTTTTTTGTAAAAGACTAGCACCTTACCAGCACGTTGTAGCGGTTTTTTTTGAGGTTATGATGGGTATTTAGCAAGAAATGAAAAATGGTGGGTATTTACTTAGAACATAATAAGTTTTATTGATAACTATGTTATATTAAAAACAGGGACGGAGCCAGAGTTTTGGCGCGGGGGGGGAGGGGTTGGGGGGTTGGGTGGGGCAGGAGTCCGTATCGGCTACGATCCAAATTAGATTGGAGGACCCTCCAAACACTATCCGACGACTGTGGCTTATAGGAGAGTTTTTTTGGAAAAATCTCAACCGTCCGATGGGAATTGGAGGGCCCTCCGATCCAAATTGGATCGTAGCTGATTTGAGTTCGGGGGCCAGAGGGAAAAAAATGCAAGCATATAATATAACATAGCTACATTTTAATTAGATTCATAAGTCAATCTTACAATTTCATACCACATTACAAAAGAAAACAAAATTCACAAAATCACATGTATGGGTATTCAGAGAGCGTGAGATCGGAGATGGTCTAGTATAAATGTTTGATAAATTGATAGTGTTACTTGAGGAAATGTTTAATTGGTAATGGGCTTCCAACACTTGTTGTCTTGGTTCTACTTTCTAGTTATATGTTTAAAACCAAAATTATAATCTCAACCATAGGCAGAGCCCATATTCCCAGCACACTGAACTCGTGGTGGTGGTGGGTGGGTGGGGTGTGTTGTGGGGGGGGGGGGGGGGGGGGGGGGGGGGGGGGGGGGCCGTTATTTTTTATTTTTTTTTATGTAAATGCATTAACAAATCTGATCTCAGTGTATAAATTGCAAAATCATGTGGGGTCTTAGCACCCCCGTCCCCTCTTAGCCTCCGCCCCTGATTAAAAATCTTAGAGCATAATTCCATAATTCACAAATATCATAAAAAAAATATTTCTAAAAATGTGGTGTCCCCAATCCTATAGTCATCGCTATATTTTACTCTCCTAATATAATAAGTTTCCTAACATGAATTTGATTTTTGTAACTGACAACTCACAAATTAAGAAATTTTTTTTTTTTTTTGTAAATTGTGGGTATTAAATAGAATAATTGATTATGCTTCATGTGGAAACTAAAAATTGGATATCCTTTAGAAAATAGAGAGGAAATATCAATAGAGGAGAAGATCGTGACCTTTGAAATTCTTAATTTAATCTTAACCGTTCTTTTAACGATATGATGGGCATTTAAAAAATTTGAAGAAGAAAAAAAAAAATGGAGGTAGCCATTACATACATGCATTAAAATATAGTATAGATAAATCAGTTGTTATATTACCAAATATTTTACCTAATTATCAAGTTTCTGAAATCAACAATTCAACATGGTGAATCATGCGTCTGCGTGACTAGCTAGATCGCATGATCACACACATTTTTTTAGGAACTTATAATAATATCACTCTTCACATAAAAGAGTTTGGCCTAATTTTTATTTTTCATCTGAATATAAATTGGCCACCGTACTTCTTAACAGCCTCCCTGCTATCAATGACATTACCACTTTTCCCGTTATAACTCCCGCCCGACACCGGCATCGTCTTTGACCTTGCCAGGCTCTGGCCCATTCCGGCCAAACCACCATCCCCGAGTGGACTCACGTCGGGCGGCAGTGCCCGCCCAGCACGGGTTGGCCCGAGCCACGCGCCACCACCAGCCCCGATCGCGGGCTCTTGTTGGGGTTCACACATCAGACCCGTACAACCCGTCCAACCTGCATAACCCGTGTATGTTCTGGTGATCATGTCATAGGAATTGGGTTCCCCAAATTGGGACTTTCGTTGGAACATGCCTGAAGGAAATCCAAATCTCCTGCTTTGAGCTGCACTTTGCCTATTTGTGTAGTAGTAATCCATGACTATAATTTTCTCTGGATTAGTTTTTGTACTAATTGTTAATCTTTTCTATGGATGGTTGAAATGGAAGGTCCTAGCGTTTTATATAGAGACCATAAAGAATCTATAGAAACATCCTGCGTCTATGAAAAACTTTCCATACATCCATAGATATATATAGAATATAACAAATATATTCCGAAATGTAACAGATACATTTCAAAATGTAACTTATAGACGCTATGGACGATTTTTCTCTGAACTTTAGGTATTACTCAAAGAACCTGATGCTTCACAAGTGCACATCTTCATCGATTGAAATTCTTTAATTTGAGACTTCAAGTTTGGCACTGGATTCTATATATGATGATGTGATAACAAAGAAGAATATTAATATATATTGCCGACGCCGAAAGTTTTCAATAATGTTGTTGTTGTTGTGGTTCTAAAGTTTGTACTTCAATTTTTCTTCTTTTTTAATAGAAATAAAGGATGTCATCAATTCCATCCAATTTTTAAATGTTTGACATCTCATGTAGAGTAATACCCAGCATACATAGAAAAACCGTCCATATCGTCCATATGTTACATTTCAGAATATATATGTTATATTTCGGGATATATTTGTTACATTCCGTACATGTCTATAGATGTATGGACAGTTTTTCAATGGACGCAAGATGTTTCTCTCTCATGTACACAAGACGTGTCTGTCCTCTACTGCACAGAAAGGTGCTTCAGAAAATTTTAGCAATATTATTTCAGATTTATAAGCCATGTAACGATTAAATCTGAAATAATATTGCTAATCCAATCTTGGTAACAAATACATAGGTACCAAAAATAATACCGACTGTATAATACATGTTACATATATGAGATCGTTTTCATATTAATTAACTTCATATTCTTGGGTTAAGGGGGATTTGACAATTTGAAGGGGTTAGAATAATTTCTCATTACATAATTGCGACAAAACCACTATTTATTTAACATATAACATATTCTATTCATTATTTTTATTTTTTAAACATGATATTAATGCCAAAGAGGTGCTAAAGAATCAGATTCTGATCCGACGAGAAATGGCTTGTAGAATATGTTCTTATATATACTTGCTTCCTGATAGCTCCTTTTACGCTAGTTGTAATTAAGCTATCCAGAAAAACAAAATGTCAAACAAGGTTCAATATATTGTCAGATCCAGGGGCGGATCCAGGATCAATATAAAAGGGGGGCCGGGGAGACGAGTCATAGTTCCAACGTTCTAAGGTTTAATCCTAAAGGGAGTTTAGAGAGGCCAGTTCATAGTTAAAACGATAAAAAAAATAACTATTATAATATACGACTTTTATATATATTCAACAAAATAATTATGATTAAGAGTTAATTGTATACTTAAGTAACAAAATTTAATTTGTTAACCATTTGTCTATGTTTGACATAAAAAAAATGAATTTTGGCATCAAATTAACAAAAATTTATACCAGATATAAACTCGAGTTAAAAAAAAAAAAAACCGGGGTTCCACAACTTCTACCGCGCGAGGGGGCCAGGGCACCCCCTGGCACCCCCTTAGATCCGCCCCTGGTCAGATCTACGTATACACTCAAAATACTGAAGATACATTTATAGTCTCTAAACTATTGGCTTTGGTTCAAATAGACCCCTAAACTATTTTTTTGTTCAAATTGTCCTCTCAGCTCTTCAATCCGGTTCAAATCACCCCCTACCGTCAGTTACGTCAATTACTGTGATTTTTCTGTTGGGCTGCTCGCCTCTCTTCATCCCAGGCCCCAGCATACTTAATTTTCTCTCTTTTAACTTTCCTTTTCCTGACTTAAAAGGAGTCATATTAATTAATAAAGTAAAAACAAAAGAGTCATATTTATCAGAAAAATGGAAATGAGGAATGATCAAACTTATTAACTTACTAGAAAAATAGCATTTACTCGGTCAATGCCAATAGTTAATTTACACAATCTGAACGTTTTCTTGATTTGCCTCACATGGCAATAGGATTCTCAACCACATGCATCGATGAGATTGTTGTGCTCGCGTGTCGACGAGATCGGAGGATAGCCGGGCAAGATTGCCAGGCAGCCGCTTCGACAAGATGGGCATGCTACAAGGATCGTACGTTAAAGAGATTTCTCAGCTGCCGGGTAATTAAGTCGACGGGACTAATGGGCTGCTACGGTCACATTTCAATCAGATTGTTGCGATCGAGTGTCAACGAGAGCACCGGCCTCGTGCATAAATGAGATCACCTAGCAGCCTCGTTGATCATACCACCTGTACCAAGCAACAGTGAACTCTCCCGACTTGTTGCCACAGAAGTTCAATCAAAATTCGAAGAAGAATGGAAGAATGAAGACAGAAAAATATACAGAATCATATATGGGACAATAGAAGGGGCAAAACATTTTCCATTTATCTATTTCCTATAAAAACTTCACTTAAAAAAAGTTTGGCAGAAGCACATTTGTGGCGCGCAGTTAATTTGAAACAGAGATGCAACACAGAGTAGGCGTAGCAATGGCAGATTAAAAGAAAAGGGAAAGATGAAAAATCGATGTGGATGTTCACTTGAAAGTGCACTACTTTTAATTATCTCAACTAGACGGCAAATTAATCGCAAGCGTATGATCAAGCTGTGGTATAGTATGGGGTCGAATCCACAGAGACAATTAACAAATCAGACTGGACTTAGTTTATTTTTTAAACTACGAGTTGTTCACAATTTTGGGGGTTTTCTAAGGAAACTAATGAAAACAACAAATAATAAAGACGAAGTGCAATAAGATAAAAGGCATTTCTAAGACGTCGAATTAGTCGTCACTTGGTCTCGGATTACACTAACCGCACCTGTCACGTACGATCAACACAACTAACCAAACCGCGCTCTCGCATCTGTCGGAAAGAGGTGTACCAGCCGTCACTCTCGCATACAGTCGGTGCGCAATGCAAGTAAATTGGTCTTTATGAATTCTTGATATTAAAACGTTTAGTTCTGGTTAAAGCAATATCAAGTACCAAACCTCAACTCACGTTTGTTGGCTTAATACCTAACACAGTTCTAACCACCACAGGTACAGATCGCAGCTCTCGCTTGTAAACCCAACATATGTCCCGATATTGGTGCCCCAAGGTGTACCTCCCTCTCGGGTAGTGTAAGGCTCAGCTCTCACGTTTTGCCTGATTGCCCTCTCGGTTCTCTAACCCACCTCGCATACTAACTAAATCCAATCACGTGTGTACTAAGGCTTAAAACTTAGAGTGTGGCCAACACTTACTGGTTACCGGTTCGGACACGCAACTAAAACTTAGCAAGCAATCACAATCATACACAATACCAAGGAACTAAAATAAAAAGATAATCAAGAAACTTCGTAAAAACCAAAAACCAAGTTATAACATCATCCTAATCCTAGAAACTAGCGGTTTAGCCAGACACGGCCAATACAACAACAAGCAAGCAAATGTAACAAACAAAACAAGTCATTGCGCAACAACAAGAACACAAATCTATCTCAAAAGGTAAGGAAAAGAGAAAGAACAGTAAAAGCTTGGTCTCGATGTTGCACGCGCGTATCTCGCTCGTCGTCTTGCCGGTTCGCTGTCTTCTCGCCTCTTGCTTTGCTTGATTTCTCCTTGGCTTCACCTTGCTTCTCCCCTAAGAAAGCTCTCTCTTTCCTCTCAAAGGCTGCTGGAAACTTGTGGAAGAAGAACCCTTGAAACGTTGCCCTAGCAGGTGCTTAAATAGCCATCAAATCCAGATCTCTTTCCTTCTTCTGCACTGCTGCCGTATGTGACCCTTACGGGCCGTAAGGTCGGGTCCAGGTCGGATTCTGCTCAATCAGCTTCATACTCTTTGATTTCTTGCCTTTCTTGACCTAAAACACCAAATATAAAGCAGTAACGGAAAAAGGAAAGAAAGTGCATGTAATTAAATGCATATACCAATGATTTGGATTAATTCTATAGACATTTCCTAGGTAAAAGTGTATATTCTTGAGTGCGATCAGTGGAAACAAGAGAGGAGCGGATGGAGATGTCAAAACCTAACATAAGAGTTAACGGTTATTAACAGAAGGGGCGATTTGAACCAAATAAAAGAGTTGAGGGGGCAATTTGAACCAAAAAATAGTTTAGGGGCTTCAATAGACTGGCTTGTAGAAAATGACGAGAAATGGCTTGTAGAATATGTTCTTATTTAATTTTTGTTTCTATCAAATTTAATTTTATTGTATATGTTAGCTTATCAAAAATTTTTGATAAAAGAAGAAAGATTGCAGCATTAAAATAAGAAGAGAGATCAATTGGCAATGCATATCTTGACAATATTGATAATAGCAATTTAAAAAAAATTGAATAAAATTATAAAAAATCTTAGAAATGAAAAAAATATTATGAATGCATTATTTTCATTATAGGTTGATAATATTCGTTTCAATAAATTTGGACATTGTTTCACGATTCATCAAAATTTATACATTTTTTAATGGTTATAATTCAACTGATCTTAGAAAATACAACAAACATAACTTAAATTGAATATAACTTGACACAAAATCAATCTATAAGTTAAACAATACATCCGTAATTTTTTTTTTTTTATTTTTGAGAATTTCAATGATTATCTTTAAAGTTTTGAAAATTGTCATTGTCAAGATTGTTAAGATAACCATTGTCAATGGATCCTTCCTCTTAAAATAATCAAGTTTTGACAATCTTGACTGTTAAATGATCATTATTATCTTCAACAAATTTAGCTTTAATTTTGATTTTGAGTTAATGTTTATTTCATTTTAGTTTATTATGTTTTTAAAACTTTAAATACATTTTTTATTTTTGTAAACATTCTTTTTTTATTTTTTCAAATAAAAATTTATCAAATTTCATGATTTCATATTTTGCTAAAAGTTTTTGTTAATTTATTAGAAACAAAAAATGAAAACTAAAAAAAACTGGCGCGGCTGAGTTCCATACGGAACTCAACCGTATAAAAACAAAATTTTTTTCTATAATTTTTTTATTTGAAAGATTCCTTAAAAACATAAAACAACAAAATCTACATAATGATTTTTCTATTCTACTATCCGTATAACAAACACAAAAATAACTAATTTTGGATTTTCTCAGGGAAAAACTCATAGAAAATCTCGAAAAATAGTTTTTAAAGCTTATCTCGTGCACAAAATATCGGAACGGGTCACACAGATAGATAATCTATACCCGGCCCATAATTCTACAACAAGGCACACGATACAGAGGATCAAAAAAAAATTGAGACTTAATAGTCGTGCAAATTCTGAGAAAAAAGAGAAGGCAGTTGTAAATTAATGTACTGGGTGAATATATAAATGTGGAATGTGGTCAACAGTCATGTTATATATATCGGGATGTTGCAAAATGCAAAACGACTACCCCAGACTAAGAAAAGTGCAATGTGTGTGTGTCTAAGCAAATAGGCCAATAGTCCAATACCGCGAGCTTCGAAGCATCCTGCAATAGTCCCAAAAATTGGGCCTTTTTGAGTCCTGATGCTGCATGTGGGCCGCATCAGCATCATAGCATGGGAATAACCAACAGGTGAGCGTGAACATTAGAGGTCGCAGATTGTTGGGTCGAGTCGGGTTCGGGTTCGGGCTAGGGTCGGGTCGGGTTGGGTCGGTTTGACCAAATGAAAAATGTCGGGTTGGGTCGGGTTGACATTTGCCGACATTTTTTCGGGTCGGGTCGGGTATCGGGTTGACGTCTGCCGGCATTTTTCTCGGGTTGGGTCGGGGTCGGGTCAGTCTGACTTTCCCTGAAACACGGGTCGGGTCGGGGTCGGGTCAATTTGACTTTTCCCTAAAACTCGGGTCAGGTCGGGTGGGTTTTCCAGGTTGGGTCAAAATTTGCCACCTCTAGTGAACATTGAAAAACGCGGAGTCTGAAGTTTCTACAATACTGTTGCGCGGGTTAGGGGTGTAAATGAGCCGAGCCGAGCCTAACCGAGTTAGGCTAAGCTCAAACTCGGCTCATTAAGTTAACGAGCCAAAAACACAAGCTCAAGATTGGTTTGTTTAATTGACGAGCTGATCGAGCTAGCTTGTTAAGCTCATCTATTTTTTAATAATAAAATTTTAAGTATGTCATATCAAAATTTGTATAAAAATTAACAAAAAGACTAACAAAAATATGTTCGTACACATTTTACGTAACAATTTCATATATATTAGACCATATGTTCTATAATATATTAATAATTTGCGATAAGAGCAGTACGAATTGTAAATAGTAATAATTTATCGAGTCAAATGAGTTTAACGAGCCGAGCCATGCTAAGCTCAAACTCAGCTCATTAGCTTAACAAATTTAACGAGCGAGCCTAATTTGATCCGATGCCGAGCGAGCCACGTGCGATCCACCAGCTCTTTGGCCAGCCCAGTATTGTTCTTCAATCTCCAGTCAAAACAAAACATCGCGTCAAAATATACAGAAACCAATTGTGGAAAGTGGAAGGGAAAAAGGACGGTGTATATATAACCAATGCAATGAGAATCATGAAACGCGTTCGTAGCGCGTAAAATTGGGTCCCTCAATATCCAATATCTGCAACCGATCAACGGCTCAGATCATCTCTTTTCCTCCTCCCTTTCGCTTTCCATGCCTGGCTGTTCCCAGCTGCATTTCCCAAATTATAAGTCCACCTTTTCTTTATTTTACATCCAAATTCAATCGATAGACAGTCACTACGAGTCAGAAACAGCACAAAATTTTCCATTTCCATGTACATGATTTTAATGCGAGAGAGCACAGATTCAAGATCCATCTAACTAGTACAGTACAGACACTGGTGCATTCAACATGTTGAAGTCATGTCGTGAACAAGTCCAGACATACTTCGTCAATGTTTTGGCATGTTGCTGGAAGGTGATCAATAAATAACACTTGCAACGACAAATTTGACAAAGAAAGGTATGTTCATGACAAAATTGACCACCCAACTTATATAAAAGTATAAAACCCACATGGAAAACTATTGCAATTTTGTCCCTCATTTTCTTCAAAATTACATATCTGATATTTTCTCAAATTATAGCCTTTTTTTTTTTTTTTCTTTTTACTTAGCTAGTAGATAATACAATTCTATATATTAAGTTGTTCTGTTATATTATTCAAACCAAACTTTTGGTCAAAAGTCAGAGCATAGAATAAACCTTTTTCAATTTAGAAACAGGATAGCTCAGCAGAATATTGAATAATATTAATATATATGTATCAGATAATTTAAATTGAATAATAGAATGCATGAACATCGTTGTCGAAGTACTCAGCAGCAGATATTGAACTACGTAATTAGTGAGGATAAGTTATTCAAGTGCCTATACTTTTCAATGATAAGACAAGAAGATAAAACCCTCCATCCTTTACAAGCCATCATCAAGAAAACTGCATACTTTCATTCCCTGATAGCATTCACCCAGTTTTACTAAAACTCTCTACCTCCCAACATGTCACCTCTCTTCTACCTCTTTCTCTTACTCTTTGTTCCTGCAAAAGCCATTGATCATCTCAATCTTGGTGGCTATCTATCAGTTGCAAATCCTTCTAAAGTTCTGACATCTCCAAACAGTGTCTTCACATGCGGCTTCTACAACATCTCGCAGACTGTTTACACCTTCTCAATTTGGTTCACTAAATCAAACCGTACGGTGGTTTGGACAGCAAACCGCAATCAAACTGTTTACGGTTTCGGGTCTGTCATTAAATTCAGCAAACATGGTAATCTGGTTTTGAAGGATTATGACGGAAGGGTGGCATGGTCTACCAATGTAACCACAGGGGATGCTTATCGAGCAGAGCTCCAGGATACCGGAAATCTGGTCATTAGGAATCGAGGTAATAAAGTTCTCTGGCAAAGTTTTGATTACCCAACTGATACTTTGTTGCCTAATCAACTGATGACCGGAAACACGGATTTGATTGCTTTGCGCGCACCACTTTCTTCATATTACTACCGATTTTATTTCGATGATAGTTATGTACTTTCACTAAGGTATGAAAGCCCCACACTTTCTTCCATATATTGGCCAGATCCTACGAACAGTGTCTATCAAAATGGGAGAGTGATTTCTTTAAGAAAAAAACAAGCTTCTTTCGATGCAACCGGTCAATTCAACTCAACTGATAACTTACAGTTTCAAGCATCTGATTTGGGACTGGGGATTTGGAGACGGTTAACCCTAGACCCTGACGGCAATCTCAGGCTGTATAGTCTGAATGAAACTGATGGAAGCTGGTCAATATCATGGATTGCTATTAGTATACAATGTAAGGTCCATGGCCTTTGTGGTAACAATGGAATTTGCATGAACACGCCGAACACGCCACAGCCCACATGCACTTGTCCTCCCGGTTACGAAATAAAAAATCCGAGAGATTGGAGTGAAGGATGCTCACTTGTGTCCAGCAGCATGACAAACTCAAAAGAGTGGTTTGCTTATCTACCAGGCACCGATTATTTCGGTTCTGACTACAACGTTACATATACACTCTCCATTGATCAGTGTCAGGAAATTTGCAGGGGTTACATCGGTTGCATTGGTCTTGAATACCACCCTAGAATAGGAAGTTGTTTCGTGAAAGACATTCTATTCAATGGTAGAAGTCGTCCTGGGTTTCCAGGTGACATCTACCTTAAACTCCCTGAAAGACCCGAGATCTCAGAACTATTGCCCCCTAACAAGCGTACTCCTGTTTGTGAAGAACCAGAGAAAGAGGTCATACTTCCATTACCAAAACAAAGTCAGAAAAGCAAAACTCCATGGTCCCAAATGTATTGGTTTTTATTAGCTTTCTTTGTAATAGAAATGTTCTTCATTTCTTTTGGTTATTGGTTCATCTTCAGACAGGAGAGCAATCCAATTATAAAAGAAGAAGGGTATAAGTTGGTCTCAAATCAATTTCAAAGATACACCTACAAAGAACTAGAGAAGGCTACTAACAAGTTCCGAGATGTTCTTGGACAGGGAGGATCGGGTGTTGTCTACAAAGGTGTATTGAGGGATGGTAGAGTAGCAGCTATGAAGAAATTGGATGTCGTTAGCCAAGGAGAGGATGAATTCCAAGCTGAATTGGGAGTTATCGGGCACATTTATCACATGAACCTTGTCACAATGTGGGGTTTCTGCTCGGAAAAATCACACCGGATCCTGGTAACAGAATACGTTGAAAATGGTTCCTTGGACAAGGTCCTATTTGAAACTAGTTCAAGTCCCTTGCCCGGTTGGAAGGAGAGATATACGATCGCAATAGGGGTTGCAAAAGGATTGGCTTATCTGCATCACGAGTGCTTAGAATGGGTCATTCATTGTGATGTTAAACCTGAGAACATTTTGTTGGACAAAAATTTTGAGCCCAAGATCGCTGATTTTGGGTTATCAAAGTTGCTTCATAGGAAAGGAGTGAACTCAAAGTTATCACGGATACGAGGGACAAGAGGTTATATAGCACCAGAATGGGCAACAAACCTACCAATTACTGCCAAAGTTGATGTATACAGCTACGGAGTAGTGCTCCTAGAGTTGGTGATGGGATTTCGAGTTTCGGATGGGGTAACAGATAACGGAGAGAGGGTAAACGTGGTGCTGAGGAGTTTAGTGACAAAGCTCAAAGAAAAATTGGCAGATGATGAGACTTCTTGCATTGAAGAAATTGTAGACTCCAGATTGAATGGTGATTTCAACCTTGCAGAGGCAGTTGTGTGTGTCAAATTAGCTGTTTCCTGCTTGGAAGAGGAGCACAGCAAGAGGCCAAGCATGGATTTTGTTGTGCAGACTCTACACTCAGTTGATGCCTGAACCATGAATGTAAGCATCAGCATAAAGCAAATAACTTTCTTGTAACATGCAAGTATGTAACTATATATTGAAGGTAAACTAGCAAAACCCGCCGCAATTTTCCCTTTTTGTCTCCTGAATTGTGTAATTAGCTAATGAGAAATATAATTGGTAGATGTACTTTGGATCCTGTTTTTGCTCCTTTTTTTTGATGAAATTAATTAGTTGTCTCATCCATAACAAATTGACATGAAATTCATAGAGAACATGTAACAAATTGACTAGTAAATTTTAGCAATATTATTTCAGATTTGTAAGCCATGTAACGATTAAATCTGAAATGATATTGCTAATCCAATCTTGGTAACAAATACATATGTACCAAAAATAATACCGACTGTATAAGTATTCATGTTACATATGATTGTATTCATATTAATTTATATTCTTGGGTTAAAGGGGATTTGACAATTTGTAAGGGGTTAGAATAATTTCTCTTATATAATTGCGACAAAAACACTATTTATTTAACATATCACATATTCTATTCATTATTTTCTTTTTACATGAAATTAATTGATGTCAAAGAGATGCTAAAGAATCAGATTCTGATCATACGAGAAATGGCTTGTAGAATATGTTCTTGTACTTGCTTCCTCATATCTACTTTTACGCTCGTTGTTAGCTATCCAGAAGAACAAAATGTCAAACGAGGTTCGATATATTATGAGATCTACGTATACATTTCAAAATATAGAAGTCCATTATTTAATTTTTGTACAGAATGTGCATAATTTACAGCTACAATGTTAGAAAGAAAATCCATATATAGACGCGTGCTGTTTCTCATCTCGAGTCCAGAAGGTATAATATAAAGGGGAAATCAGATATATACCCTTCAAAACTTAGCCTAATTAGATATTTACCCATCAAAGTTATAAATTTAGATATTTACCCATCTAAACTTCATTAATTTAGATATATATCCACCACATAGCTAAGTTCTAGTTATGTCACAAAAACTTGAACAATTTTATGCGGGATTGATATATTCATTCCTGAAATACTAGGGTATCTTAATCTGCCAATATATTGAAATCTTTTTCTTTTGCATAATTGAAATTACGTATGAACGACTGGCTTATCACCAAGCGAACTGAAATTTATAAGGACGCGCTAAAGGCAACTGAATGCCTTGTTAGAACCCTTTTGGTTGAGTTAAAACCTGAACAATGGACCACAATGGGCATATACCAAAACATTTGAAGAATTCATGGGTATATATATAAAAAGCATAGTTTTTGATGGGCATATATCTAGATTCAAAGGTTTCATGGGTAAATACCTAATTTACCAAGTTTTCATGGGTATGTAGCAGATTACCCCTAATATAAATGTTGAATGCGGTCAACTGTCAAGTTGGCAAATTCTAGAAGGTATAAATGTTGGGTTATATTTAGTGTCCACACATAAATATATACAGAGAGTTAGACTAATATACTAATGTTAGCATTTCGGGTTCGAAATGCTAATGTCTCAAAATTTATGTTATCGTGTTCGAAATTTTAATTTATGGTATTCAATAAATTCTTTATTTCTTTATATGAAAATATTGGGAAATACAAAAATTTTTCATTTTTAGACTTTTCCAAGTATTTGTTTTGCATTTTTGAAAATAGCATGTACAAACATCAATATTTTATTAATATTTATGAGCATTTTTCTAAAATTCCAAATAAATACTTAGAAAAGTCTAAAAATGAAAAATTTTTCTATCCCCCAATATTTTTGTATAAAGAATTTATTGAGCACTATAAATTATAATTTCGGATACGATAAAATAAATTTTGAGCCGTTAGCATTTCGGTCTGAAATGCTAACGTTAGTATAATAGTCTAACTCATGAGAAGTGTTACACAATTTGAGATAATAGTTAAAAGTTTTATATATGTGTGGACAGTTAAAACGAGGCCGCTTGAAAAATTCCATAAATGTTGTATATATTGGGATGTTGCAAAATGCAAAACGACTACCCCAGAATAAGAAAAGTGTAATGTGTCAAAGCCTCCAATAGTCTAATACCAGGAGCTCAAAGCATGCTGCAATAGTCACAGCATTGAAATAACTAGAGGTGGCAATTCGGGCGGGCGGGTCGGGTTCGGGTTCGGGTCGGACAGGTCGGGTCAGTTTGACCTTCTAGAATATCTCGGGTCAGGTCGGGTCGGGTGATGGGCGGGTCGGGTCGGGTCAATTTTAATATCTACTTTTTTTGGATCGTATGTTGATTTGAGTTGGATTGGATGCTATTTGATCTGATCTCGGGTCGGGTCGGGTCGGGTTCGGATCAGATCGGGTCGGGTCGGGTCAGTTTGACTATCTGAAAAATTCGGGTCAGGTCGGGTTCGAGTCGGGTCGGGTCGGACGGGTTTCTCGGGTCGGGTCGGGTTCTGCCACCTCTAGAAATAACCAACTGGTGAGCATCATCATTGAATGCGTTGTCTGAATTTCCTGCAATACTGATCAAAGACTTAGGGCGGCACCCCGGGAATATATGAAAATTTATATCCGGTCAAACTAGTTTCCCAATTGGTGTTCGGTATCCAGTTGGGTTTACATGAGAATGGGTTCATTTTTCTAAATTTATACACAAAATACATTACCCAATTTTATTTTTCTCAATCGTGTTGGAAACATGGTAGATGTGAAACCCAATTCCTTTCCCATCCCATTTTTATTCCCACACACCGAACACGTCCTTATTGGATTCACATGGGTCATGAAAAAAAGAAAGTCTCGCACACCGGTGTGGCCTATATATAATAATTTAGGCTAATTCAATTATGGATTGGAAGAAACATAAACCGTTGATTTTTTAAACTAGATGGTCAGATATATCACAATTAAAGGAACATAATATACCTATGAAAAGAGGACGCTCTATTAAAAATAAATAGTTGTTTGGCTGATTTATAGCAAAGCACATAATATATTTATACATGAAAACGAAACAAATATAATAAAAAAAACCAAGTGCAAAAGAAAAATAAAAGTGCATTTAAACATCACTATTATCCCATATTAATATATATATAGTACTATTAATAATATGGAGTATCTCGTACTACGACTCCATATTATTATTTTGGAAGTTCAAACTGTTCAACGTGATCTCCATATGTTAATGTTATTGTAGACAAAATTTTATATTTTTTAGAATTTTCAAACTATTTTTGTTAGATAGATAAAAAACAAAATAATTTTTTAAATCAGTCATTTTTTAATTATCTAAAGAAATAGTAAAAATGTACCAAAAAAATATAAAATTTTGTCTATAATGATACTTGTATATGGAGATCATATTGAGCAATTTGAAACCATTTAGACTTTAAAAACTATAATATGAGAGCAGCATTATGGCTAATATGTACTTTTAATTTTAAAAGTACCATAGCCCATCCACAGTTTGCAATAAACCAATATTATGATTTTGGACAAAATAGTATAAATTAAAAAGAACCAAATGAAGCACAAACGGCCAATTATGGTCACTTAACGGTAACAAGATGAATCAGTTTTTTAAGTTGAATATTGGTACAAATTAATAGAGGTCAGGTTAGTAGAAAATAAGAGCAAAATAATAAGAATTTTACTCTAATACTCTCACCAAAAAAATTTTCTTTTCGATCTGACGATTATAAATGAGCATTACCCATTATGAGGTTGATATAAAATTATCTTGGTGTGAACGTAGAAGTACCGTCCAAATAATAAAGGTGACTGATATGGGTTTGACATGCTCAAAGCTCTGCTGCATATATACTAGAGGTGGCAGAACCCGACCCGACCCGAGAAACCTGCCCGACCCGACCCGACTCGAACCCGACCCGACCCAAAATTTTTCAGATGGTCAAACTGACCCGACCCGACCCGACCCGACCCGAACCCGACCCGAGATGAAATAGCATCCAATCCAACTCAAATTAACATATGATCCAAAATAAGTAGATATTAAAATTGACCCGACCCGACCCGCCCATCACCCGACCCGACCTGACCCAAGATATTCTAGAAGGTCAAACTGACCCGACCCGCCCGACCTGAACCCAAACCCGACCCGCCCGCCCGATTTGCCACCTCTAATATATACCCATAACAGTAAATGTCAAGATCATGAAGAATTGACGAATTGGGTGGGGAACGAAAGTCTAATCAGGATATATAATTGTAACACATCAGTCAAACTGTATCTGCATCATGTAACTGAACATTTCAACCTTATGAAATGATGCCCATTTCAACCAGTTCAAAGCGAGCAATGAATGAGAGAAAGCAACTTGCGAACCCATGCAACAGCCTGAACGGCTGAAGCACCGGCACCGCAATCGCAAACTAAGAGACGAAAGAAGAAAACGGAGAAATTAAACGGAGCCTTCCCAAAATTCCGTTTATGTCTGGTATCATTTGTGCGCATTCTCTAGATCATCAGCCATCAAACGCATCTTAACAAAATCGGATGGTATAAAACTTAAGAGCACGAAGAACCAACCTTTGATTTAGTAGCTAAGGACAACGCTCTCTGTGTGAGAGGTCACGGGTTCAAATCCCGAATGGGAGGTCTTTATAGACATTTAAATTTAAGTGGTTTAACCCTCGTCTTTATCTCAAAAAAAAAAAAAAAAAAAAAAAAAACACTTAAGAGCATGGACCCCTTCGGTACTCTTGCGACCACGGTAGAGTGTCTTCTGTTGAGAGGTCTTGAGTTCAAGTCATATGATACAATTTTTTTTGTTATGTTTTATATTGTTTTTTATTCTTCTATGAACAACTGCTATCATTTGTTTTTGTTTTACTTTTTTTTTTCTTTTGTTTTTGTTTTACTTTTTGTTTCTTTTGGTACAAGTCTTTTTTTTTTTTTTAAATTTCACTATTACATTTCTTTTTTGCATAAGGCATTGTACCCGATTTTTTCTTGCTCTATTTTTTTTTTTTTTTTTTTTTACATTTTAAAGTTGTGCTCACAAAAACCACATACCCTATATATTTTAATTAAAATATTATATTCTAAAATTGAATATATTAATTAATGAAAATTATATATGGAGTTAGCTTTTCCATTATAGGATACTAATAACTAACAAATTGATTATACATATATACTAAACGCGAGATGAACAAAAGTTCATACCCCAGAAAGATGGGTAGCATTCCTAGCTTATTAGCTATGCCACCTCAGCATTTTTTTTTCTTAATTTCATGATTAAATTTGCACCATGCAGTAATATATTAATTATCAATTAATGCACTTAAAAATTTACCATTTATGTCGTTTAAGTAATTCTCCTAAATTGATGCTTTGGGGAATATAGAAAGTTATAAATTTTTTTTTTTTTTTTTGAACAAAGCCCGTAGGCAAACCTCCAAATTATCCCCTGCCCAGCCCCTGCTGGGACTTGATCCCGAGTCTCCACAGTGGGAGCCCATGTCGCTACCACTAGGTCGTAGCCTCAGTGACAAAGTTATAAAAATTACAGCATAGCCTTTCTGTTTTTGCCGCTAGAAACGTCCTAATTAATAATGTGAGGGAATTTAAAAGGTGGAAAGCCTTTCTATTTTTACTGGGCATCTCTCTACATCAAAATATTATTCTGCCAAAGCATTTCATATCCTGCCTATTGTGGTGCATCCTGTCAATTCTTCTACAACGCAATCAGATATGCAACATGTCAATCAAGGTTTTAATAAATAATAATTGATGTTCTAAACTTTTTTCCCCAACCTTAAGTATCTCTTTTGCAAGTTTTCTTATATACTTTGCATGGTACATTTTTTAAATTAAATATATATCATATGTTCTTTTATAACATTGTGACTCTCAGGTACTCTATGAATCTTTGTTGCTGAAGATGATACTGGAGTAGCTAATTTCTTAAAAATAATTGGCTCACAAGCAAACCACTTCGTACCAACTCCCAGTAGAAAGTAGAAAGCAACAATTAGTTTATGCATAATGTTTATAACTTTCAACTTTATATTATACTTAATTAAAAAAAGAAATAATTAATTTATAATTTCAGTGAATATATATTATTTGCAACTCTACTTATGCTAGACATCTGTTTTCAATTAAATATATAAATCAATCTACTTTATCATTAGAAACTACTTCAATCAAATTCTACTTTATGTTTTACACAGAAGTATGGTGGTGAAATAAAATGTAGGTTCGAGATGTTTCTTTAATTTATGTTTATTTTTATTTTTTATTTCCGGGGCGAAGCCCGCATTACAGCCCTAGTGATAAATAATTATAACAATGTATTAATAAAAATAACTTAAGACAATAATGATGACTCAATGTTATCAGCAAACCGAACAACTAATTAAAAATTGAATGAGGCTATGGTACTATTAATAGTACAAAATGGGTTGTACTACGGCTCCATATTACGGTATTTGAAGTTCAATTGATCGATCCAAACCGCTCAATATGATCTCCATATATTAATGTAGTTCTAGGCCAAATTTTATATGTTTTAGCATTTTGTATATATATATATTTTGATATATAAAAAAACCACATTTTTGAGTGGTCTATAATGTTTACATAAAGTCATTTTCTAATTATCTAAAAAAATAGTAAAAAAAACCAAAAATTGTAAATTTTGGTCTACAATGACATTTATATATGGAGATCATATTGAGCGGTTTGGATCGGTTAATTAAACTTTAAAAATGATAATATGGAGCCATAGTACGGGGCACTTTGTACTATTAATAGTACCATAGCCTCACTCTTAAAAAGTTATGACTTGCATCGAAATGATTAATAGACCATGAAATTAACATAGTTATTATATGACGTTAAACTATAATTTTGATTTAAAATTAGCATTGATCGAGTGACAATCATATTATTTGAAAGCAAATGATCTCAATTTATACTACATAGATAAGGTTTGAAGAACCTTTACACTGTGGATTCCACAGTGCGAATGAACAATGATTTTTTTTTGCTTTTCTTTTTTTTTGGGATTTATTTTATTTTATTTTTTGATTTTTTTTATTTTTTTTGAATTTTTTTGAATTTTTTTATGTTTTTAATTTTAATTTTAATTTTATTTTATTACTTTTTTTTTATTGCCCAAGTGAAAGTATACGGTGCGGAGTATTTCCTAGACTGCATCTTAGTCTGTTTGAAGACTGTCCATAAGGAGTGTCGTCATTTTCTAGATTTTTCTGTGGGGTAATAATTATGAGAAATATAACTGAGTTAGACTAAAAATAGAGGAATTAGATTCCTTATTATTATCTCACATTTCTGCCTTTCATTTTTTATTTGTGTAATATCATCTAATATAGCTATAGTCTATATGGAGGTATGTGGATTTTGTTATAGATTAGAAGAAATATGATTCGTTCATTTTTCTGAATTGGATAGTTTCGATATACCCTCTTGGTACAACTAAAAAAGGATACTTGATTTGTGAAAAAAGAATCGCTTGATTAGAAATAAACTATTACAGATCCAATATAATGTCAGTGTTATAAAATTATATATTTTTTATGTTGTTATGTTAAACATCATGAGGGTATAGATGTGTATTTCTGCAAAACTTGAGTATTGGAGAGACGTGTAGTGCCAATGCGTTTGGTAGGATAGCACAAAATAAAATAAATAATAATTTTGAGATTGCAGTTATAAAAATGATAGTAAAAAGGATGCACATTTAATTAATTAATCTTTATAAAAAGAGATATCATTGATTCCATGACCGATTAACCTTTGCATTTTTTTTATATATTTTTTATCTATATTAGGATAGTTTTTTAGGCCGGTCAATATTTAATTTGTTGACAATATTATATGTGATTAACAATTATATTTGCATATATTTTCATATGCGATAAAATGAAAGTAAATAATTGGATTAATCGCGCGGAGCGCGATCACATGCCTAGTGTATAAATAAGGTTCAAGTAATGTTAGATTGCAAAATAAGTATAAAAGGAGCAAACTTAAACAGGTCAGGTCGTGTTGACCCATACCCAACCCATCTACCCTCGGGTTGCTTTGGGTCGGGTCGGAGTTGGGTCGGGTCGAGTCAATCCAATGGGTCGGACCACTTTTTGACACCTCTATTTAAACCCCATGTGGAAAACTATTGCAATTCTGTTCCTCCTTTTCTTCAAAATTATATATCAGATATTTTCTCAAATTCTGCCTTTTATCAAAACCTAGGTAGATAATACAATTCATTCATTCAGTTTTCTTCAAACAAGAAAAAGATATTCAGTTATATTATTCAATCCAAATTATGTAGTCAAAAGTCAGAGCATCGAATTATAAACCTTTTTCAATCTAAAAAAACGGATGGCTCTAATTGACTAATACATATACATATATCAGATAATTTAAGTTGAATAACAGCATGAACATCGTTGTCGCAGTACTCATCAGATATAAACTTTTACAGGATAAACTCTGTAGAAAATTATTGAGCTACGTAATTATTCAGGCAAGTTATTGAAATTCCTATACTTTTCAATGATAAGACCAAGAAGATATATAACCTCTCCATCCTTTACAAGCCATCAAGTACACTGCATACTTCCATTCCCTGATAGAAGTCACTCAATTTTACTAAAACTCTCTACCATCCATGACACCTCTCCTCTACCTCTTTCTGTTGCTATTTGTTCCTGCAAAAGCCATTAATCATCTCAATCTTGGTGGCTATTTATCAGTTGAAAATCCTTCTAAAGTTCTGACATCTCCAAACAATGTCTTCACATGCGGCTTCTACAACATCTCGCAGACTGTTTACACCTTCTCGATTTGGTTCTCTAAAGCAAACCGTACGGTGGTTTGGACAGCAAACCGCAATCAAACTGTTTACGGTTTCGGGTCTGTCATTAAATTCAGCAAACATGGTAATCTGGTTTTGAAGGATTATGATGGAAGGGTGGCATGGTCTACCAATGTGACCACGGGGGATGCTTATCGAGCAGAGCTCCAGGATACCGGAAATCTGGTCATTAGGAATCGAGGTAATAAAGTTCTCTGGCAAAGTTTTGATTACCCGACTGATACTTTGTTGCCTAATCAACTGATGACCGGAAACACGGATTTGATTGCTTTGCGCGCACCACTTTCTTCATACTACTACCAATTTTATTTCGATGATAGTTATGTACTTTCACTAAGGTATGAAAGCCCCACACTTTCTTCCATATATTGGCCAGATCCTACGAAAAGTGTCTATGAAAATGGGAGAGTGTCTTCTTTAAGTAAACAACAAGCTTCTTTTGATGCAACCGGCCAATTTAACTCAACTGATAACTTACAGTTTCAAGCATCTGATTTGGGACTGGGAGTTTGGAGACGGTTAACCCTGGACCCTGATGGCAACCTCAGGATGTATAGTCTGAATGAAACTGATGGCAGCTGGTCAGTATCATGGATTCCAATTGGTCTACATTGTAAGGTCCATGGCCTTTGTGGTATGAATGGAATTTGCATGTACACGCCACAGCCCACATGCACTTGTCCTCCCGGTTACAAAATAAAAAATCCGAGAGATTGGAGCGAAGGATGCTCACCTGTGTCCAGCAGCATGACAAACTCAAAAGAGTGGTTTGTTCAGCTACCAGGCACTGATTATTACTGTTGAGTATGGAGGCACTAGCTATAACAATATTTTCTATTATATCTCAAAATATTGTTACAACTACTACTTAAATACTAAACCTCCATATACCCCTAGCTTCTTACTACAACCTAACCTCCAATTCACTACTATCTCTTGCTTGGTTTTCTTCATCCAACTCCACACCCCTATTTATACTAGTTCTATGGAGGGTGGTGGATAATTCTAGATACAAGATATTTTTCTCAAGATATTTCTCAAGTATATTCTAGACTTGAGATATTTTTCTTGTCTCTAGAATATTCCTAATAAATATCTATTATCTCCATAATTCTAGATAATTCTTGTATATGGGCCTTGGACCTTTTTGGGTTGGGCTTATGGGCTCAGCGTTGCTCATCTTAACACTCCCCCTCAACGCTGACTCGGTGTTGCTCTGAACTTTGGCACTCCGCGTCCATCCGGATCGTTATGCTTATTTGCGGTCGAACTTTTTGATTCTTTACTTCTTGATCGGCACGGCTCAATTGCTTGTAGCTGAACTTCTCGATTCTTTACTTCGGGACTCTGATTCAGTACCAGCCTTGGCACTGGTTCTCGTCGAATGGATACTCCTCTGCGGATCACTTGACGTGTTGCATCTCCTTGCAAGATTATCTGTCTATCACCGACACTCCTATGTGTCATCTCATCAGCATCACCTTCCTCAGTGATGGTTTCCACCCCATCGTTCTCTTGAGGCTTCTCTTCATCCGCCACGACGCAACTCATAGTTCCGACCTCCTTTATGACTTTGGTCTCCTCATCGAGCAATTCTTTAATTGGTTCTTTAAAAGGTAATGACTCAAAGTCAAGCTTACTTACTTCTTTGACATCTTCGGTATCTTCCATGAAGAACGATGACTCGAAATTGATCTCTTCCACCTCGAGATCACTGGCCTCCTCGACATCTATGCCATTGATGAAGGACCGCGATTCGACGTCTTCTTCCTCAAGCTCATCAACTTCTACAATGTCTCGTATATTGTCGATGGGCCAAGCCTCGATGTCGATCTCTTCTTCATCTTCTATGGCATCTTCTTCATCTTTGATCGGCCACGACTCCATGTCGAACTCCTCTTCCTCTGGCTCATCAACCTCAGCAACCTCTATGCCAACTACCGACTGTATTCCAACAGTCGCCACCGCGTCCCAATCTTCTTCATATGGGACCTCCTCCGGCACCATCTCCACTGTGGTCACCGCGAGGCTTTCTTCATCTTCCATGATTGCAGCAGTGAGTGCTACTTCTGCATCCCACTCTTCTTCACAACCACTGCTCTCATGGACAATGTCTTGGCTTCTTGAGGTCGCCACATTACCATGGCCTTTCTTCTTCTTCCGCCAGCAATCTCGTGCATAATGCCCTCTTTTGCCACAATTATAACATCGATCGTCATCGTCTTCATTGTCATCGGATGAGTCTCGAGCTCCCCCTGAAGAATTAGTCTTCTCTTTAGGCCTTCGTTGCTGGCTAGACCTTCCTTCGGGTCTACCTCTTGACTTTCGGTCAGGTCGACCCGTCTTTCGGTTGCTGAACAAGGCCTCTTCTTCTTGCTTCAACGAGACTCCGGCCATTTGCTTCACTAGAGCCTCCTGGTTTGCGAGCATATTCTCCAGCTCCAATAGTGTTGGCTGCGTTGGCCAACCTTGGACGGCTGCTATGAACCCGCTGTACTCGGGTCTTAGCCCATTGATGAGAATCCTTCTCATCCTTTGCTCGCTGATCTTTTCTTCAGGGTCTATTTGAGCAATCTCACTACAAAGAGATTTTACTTTTGTAAAGTAATGGTTAATCATCATCTTACCTTGTGAGATTGTCATGAGCTCCTTCTCAAGTAGTTGGAGGCGCGCGTCGTTCTTCTTTGAGAAGAGTGTTGCTAGGGTATCCCAGGCTACCTTCGGCGTGGGCGCTTCTCTGATGTACTCCAGTAGCTCGTCTTCAACGGCTGTCCTGAGTACAAACATTGCCTTCCCAGCCTTGATTCGCCATTTCCGCAGAGTTTCGGCTTGCTTCTCCACGGACAGAGTTTCGGCTGGCTTCTCTGAAGCCTTCTTCTTTTTCGTTTTGGGGTCAGCAACCTGTTCCGATACCGTCTCTTCTACGGTATCAACTTTCGGCGGGGTCGTCTCAGACCCGCCTACTACCTCCCATAGGTCCTGCCCTTGGAGGTAGGACTCTATGCATGCCTTCCAATATATATAATTACTAGAATTCAATTTCTTCATTCCACCAATCGTACCTGAGAAATCCATGGCTTCAACTAGGACGGCCGACGTCTAGTAAGCCTTCTTGAAGATTTCTCCTCCACCGCACTTCGCAGTCCCGGACTGTCGTCAAGCTGCGGCTCCTTCGACAACTTGTCGATACCACTATATTGACTGGCGGAACACCGGCAGAATTCCGGCTCTATGCTTGACCCCTACCACCGACTCTGAACAAGCTCCGACAACTCCGGCTCTGATACCAGATTGTTGAGTATGGAGGCACTAGCTATAACAATATTTTCTATTATATCTCAAAATATTGTTACAACTACTACTTAAATACTAAACCTCCATATACCCCTAGCTTCTTACTACAACCTAACCTCCAATTCACTACTATCTCTTGCTTGGTTTTCTTCATCCAACTCCACACCCCTATTTATACTAGTTCTATGGAGGGTGGTGGATAATTCTAGATACAAGATATTTTTCTCAAGATATTTCTCAAGTATATTCTAGACTTGAGATATTTTTTCTTGTCTCTAGAATATTCCTAATAAATATCTATTATCTCCATAATTCTAGATAATTCTTGTATATGGGCCTTGGACCTTTTTGGGTTGGGCTTATGGGCTCAGCGTTGCTCATCTTAACAATTACGGTTCTGACTACAATGTTACAAATACTCTCTCCATTGATCAGTGTCAGGAAATTTGCAGGGGTTACACCGGTTGCACTGGTCTTGAATACCATCCTAGAAATGGACATTGTTTTGTGAAAAACCTTCTCTTCAATGGTAACAATTGGCCTGGCTTTCCAGGTGACATCTACCTTAAACTTCCTGAAAAACCTGAGAACTCAAAACTATTACCCCCTAATAAACATACTCCTATTTGTGAAGGACCAGAGAAGAATGTCACGCTTCCTTTACCCGAAAAAAGTCAGAAAAGCAAAACTCCATGGTCCTATATGTATTGGTTTTTATTAGCTTTCTTTGTAATAGAAATGCTCTTCATTTCTTTTGGTTATTGGTTCATCTTCAGACAGGAGAGCAATCCACTTGTAAAAGAAGAAGGGTACAAGTTGGTCTCAAATCAATTTCAAAGATACACCTACAAAGAACTAGAGAAGGCTACTAACAAGTTCCGAGATATTCTTGGACAGGGAGGATCGGGTGTTGTCTACAAAGGTGTATTGAGGGATGGTAGAGTAGCAGCTATGAAGAAATTGGATGTAGTTAGCCAAGGAGAGGATGAATTCCAAGCTGAATTGGGAGTTATCGGGCACATTTATCACATGAACCTTGTCACAATGTGGGGTTTCTGCTCGGAAAAATCACACCGGATCCTGGTAACAGAATACGTTGAAAATGGTTCCTTGGACAAGGTCCTATTTGAAACTAGTTCAAGTCCCTTGCTCGGTTGGAAGGAGAGATATACGATCGCAATAGGGGTTGCAAAAGGATTGGCTTATCTGCATCACGAGTGCTTAGAATGGGTCATTCATTGTGATGTTAAACCGGAGAACATTTTGTTGGACAAAAATTTTGAGCCCAAGATCGCTGATTTTGGGTTATCAAAGTTGCTTCATAGAAAAGGAGTGAACTCAAAGTTATCACGGATACGAGGAACAAGAGGTTATATAGCACCAGAATGGGCAACAAACCTACCAATTACTGCCAAAGTTGATGTATACAGCTACGGAGTAGTGCTCCTTGAGTTGGTGATGGTATTTCGAGTTTCGGATTGGGTAACAGATAAAGGAGAGAGGGTAAACATGGTGGTGAGGAGTTTAGTGACAACGCTCAAAGAAAAAATAGCCGATGATGAGACTTCTTGCATTGAAGAAATTGTAGACTCCAGATTGAATGGTGATTTCAACCTTACAGAGGCAGTTGTGTGTGTCAAATTAGCTGTTTCTTGCTTGGAAGAGGAGCACAGCAAGAGACCAAGCATGGATTTTGTTGTGCAAACTCTACACTCGGTTGATGCCTGAACCATGAATATAAGCAGTAGTGAGGAATAAGCATATACCTTTCTTGTATGTAAATATTGAAGGAAAACTAGCAAAACGACCGCAATTTTCCATTTTTCTCCTGAACTGTGTAATTAAATTCTGTACTTTAATATTTTTGGGTCATAGTTGTTTACTAATAAAAATTGGTAGATGTCCTTTGGGTCCTGTTTTTGCTCCTTTTTTTATGAAATTAATTAGTTGTCTCATCCATAACAAATCGACATGAAATTCACGCATGTATAACAAATCGTAGCATTTTTCTCATCTTCCATTATATACTAATTGTTGATCGTCTTCGTAGCTTATAGTACATCTTTCCTCATTTCTGTAATGCGGTAATCCTAATAAGCATTGGATATTACCTATCTTAAACTTTGACAGATAGAAGAGAATTATCTTCATATCTGATATCTCCCTAGTTACTTTCTATGTATGTGAGTGCAAACGACATTAATTTATCCCGAAACTAGTGGATTTAATTAAATAAAAATATAGAAATTAAGGAACATAGCAGTAGGAAAAATCTCTTGGCGTATCCGACATGACCAATTAATTCCAGATAAGAGGGTGAAAGGAACTTAACTGTCATAAGTAGGCTCTAACCTTTGGGCATCTCGTCTTGACATTTTACCAGATAATAATATGCTATGAAAGCAACTGCATGCTAATTAACATTGAATCAATCAGCCAGAAGCTCTTACCCTCACAGCAAGGCAAGTCTGCCAATTTACAGATTAATTACAACAAGTAAATATTGTATGAAAGTTACATAAATAGCAAACTCTCTCTTGACAGGTCCTGATTGGGGAAAACAACAAACCGGCAGGCCAAAACATTTAATTCTGGTCATCCTACAGATTTTTCAAGGAAGAAATTCAAAGTTGAAGTTACCAAACACTGTATTTGATGTCAGTACTGGACCAAATTTTCTCCCAGTTTAATTACCAACAGAATCTCAATTGAAGAATTCAGACATTGTACAGCAACTGTAAGTATCAATAACCTGTCCACCTATTATGAAGCTTAATTAACTTTCTTTCTTCATACTTTTTTTTTCTAATTTGAAGAAAAATCTTATCTATGATTTGCATTGAACCAGTTATTATAATATTACGGTCGCTGCAATGCATCTTGGCATCAATAAGATATTTAACTGAGATCAAGTTTTTTTTGTCTCGCCATATATGTGTAATCAGAATCTTTTTAGTCGATATGCCGTTAAAATAAGAGGAGGGACTATAAAACAAGAAACCAAAATTTCAAGTTGAATAAACTGTTATTATTAGAGAAAGTTTAAACTGGTACAAAACACTAGACGTCACAGGTTAGACAATAAGAGCAAATTAAATATTAATTAAAGAAGACTGATATATATGGGTTGACATGCTCTTAGTCATAGCCTCACAGCTCATCAGCTGCATACCAATTAATAACAGTAAGTAAATGTCAAGATCATGAAGAATTGACGAATTGGGGTGCATGGGTAACGAAAGTCTAATCAGGATATATAGCTGCAACACATAACTCACTAAATCTCACTAAGAAGTCAAGCCTTTTGTTTTCAAACTCTAGCTGCATCATGCAATGCAACTGAACATTTCAAACAATTCCTATTTCAAACCGGTTGAAGGCGAGCAATTAATTTATGAGAGAAAGCAACTTGTGATCAGCCCAACGATTTGAAAGTCTGCGCACCTTCCCGACAAGTGTGATACTGATCGATAGCTTTGGATTGCAGCTGCAGCAAAGTAGTGAGGCTATTATACTATTAATAGTACATATTGCTCCGTACTATTGATTTGTATATCAAATTTTAATATATTAACTGTCAATCCGAACCATTCATTATAATCTTTATATACGATTTTACTTATAAACCAAATTTTATATTTTTTAATTAGAAGCTTTTTACTACTTTTAAGATATTTTAAAATGAGAAGGGATCAAATTACAACAAAAATTGGTGCCCTAGATAACCACAAGATGATTTATATATAAATTTACAAATCTAAACCATTAGATGTATACTAAATCATCTCAATAACATATACAAAAAAAATGATAAAAATTTACGATCATTTCGATAGCCATCGAGCAAAGAGAAAAAATCATAAAATTTGAACCATTGATTTTTGTTAATGCTTGCTACACATGTAAATAAAATCAAAATGTTATGAAATTTTGTATCATCATAAAACATGATATATACAATATATTTCAGCAATTAGTTTTGTTTTTTAAGTGTTTAAAATATAGTTATTTGAGATTTCATTTTGTGGTTACCGATGGGGTACCAATTTTTGTGGTCATTTGATCCCTCCTCTTTTAAAATATCACTTGATTAAAATATTATGAGCCATCTAAATATGTGACATTTTAGAATATCTAAAAATATTGTAAATAAATTCTAAAAAATATAAATATAGTTATTTGAGATTTCATTTTGTGGTTACCGATGGGGTACCAATTTTTGTGGTCATTTGATCCCTCCTCTTTTAAAATATCACTTGATTAAAATATTATGAGCAATCTAAATATGTGACATTTTAGAATATCTAAAAATATTGTAAATAAATTCTAAAAATTATAAAAATTTGGTCTATAAGTAAAATTGTATATGAAGATCATAATGAATAGTTCGGATCAACTATTAATTGTTTAAATTTTGAGATAAGAGCTAATAGTACGGGGCAATTTGTACTATTAATAGTATAATAGTCTCACTCATAAGGCTATTGAGCCCATTTCATTAAATTAATCTATACTCCATAAAGAGTAGTAGCTCTCCAAGCATATCAATCATGCCACATCATCAATATTATTTACCATTGATTCTGTTTGAATCTCTTCATCTTCTTTGATCCAATGACTTGCATTTTTTTTCTCTCTTGTTATTAAATAAGATTAATATTATAAGTCAAAAATAAATTTTAATACTGAGAATGGTCTAACAACATTTATTTTAATTATTCATAAAATTATTATATTATTATTTTCACATCAAAAGATTTACAAAATTATATTCAAATTTTATTTAATATAAATATAAATATTTTATTTTTTATATTATTTTTTGGGGCGATGCCTGAATTACAACTCTAGTATGGATAGAGTTGGCAATTTGCCGGGTCAGGTCGTGTTGGGTTCAGGTCGGGCCGAGTCGATTTGACCAAATGGAAATGCCGGGTCACGGGTCGGGTCGGGTTTCGGGTTGACAGCTGCCGACATATTTCGGATCTCGGGTCATTTTGAGTCCAGTCGGGTCAAGTTGTGTATCGGTTTAACGGCTGCTAGTGTATTCTTATGTCATATGATTTCGGGTCGTCTCGGGTTTCGGGTTGTTCGGGTTTGGGTCTGGTCGGATTCAGGTCACCAGATTTTCAGATCATCTCAGGCTTCGGGTTGTTTGGGTTCAAGTCGGGTTCAGGTCAGTTTGACTTTTCCCAAAGCACGGGTGGGTCGGGTTCATGTCAAGACGGGTCTGATGGGTTTTTCAGGTCGGATCAGATTTTGCCACCTCTAAATTATTTAGAGATCACATTGATCAACAACTTAGATCATAGACTTTACAAGTGATAATATGAAACTACACCCGTACTACTGCTTGCAACTACAGCCGTTAATTCAGAAAGGGCAAAATGGGCAACAGACGGAATTAGTTAGAATTATTAGAAATGAAATGAAATTGTATCAATCACAGCAAATTTCCTAAAATTGAAGCACTATTTTTATTTTGGTTTCCCTTCCACTGTTCTACAGCAATTCTCTGTCCCTGGCAAGGCAACTCAATCTTTCTCGCCTCTCTTTCTACAGCAAAACCATGTCGGAAATCATTGACTATCAGATTCCATATGAAAGTATCTGGCACTGGGTTGGTGTACCATCTGGTACTGATTGGTAGTGTAATCAGCTCATTTTTTATGTACACTGTTAATGTTATCTGGTTATCAATCTCATATCTGAATTTTGCTATGTAGGTGCCTGTCAATCTGATTCATTGTAATGACATGCAATGAGGTTAATTGCTTAACAATTACCAATCCCGAACTGGTACCAGGCTGGTATGTACAGCAGATTTACATGGAGCAACTGTCTGTTAGAATAGTTATTGATTAGGTTTTTCTACGGTTACAAATCTAATGTTTCGGCTTTAGTAGTAGTTTATTTATATCATTATATGTATATGTATTATGTGTACTTTGTAATGAATAGTGCTGGTAGAATTAACGAGTGCCTACATGCATATAATTTGTTTGTCAACAATAGGTATGAAATGGAAGATGAGACAAATTGCGTTGATTTCATGTCAATTTGTTATGGATGAGACAACTACTTAATTTCATAAAAAAGAGGAGCAAAAAAAGGATATTCCAAAGTATATCTACCAAATATATTTGTCATATATTAGCTAATTAGTAGACAATTTATGACCCAAAAATATTAAAGTAGCTAGAGAAGTTAAACATACAGTTCAGGAGAAAAAAGAAAATTGCAGTAGGTTTTACTAGTTTTCCTTAAATAGTTACATGTTACAAGAAAGGTATTTGCTTGTTGCTGATTGGTGATTACATTCATGGTTCAGGCATCAACTGTGTGTAGAGTCTGCACAACAAAATCCATGCTTGGCCTCTTGCTGTGCTCCTCTTCCAAGCAAGAAACAGCTAATTTGACACATACAACTGCCTCTGTAAGGTTGAAATCACCATTCAATCTGGAGTCTACAATTTCTTCAATGCAAGAAGTCTCATCATCTGCCAATTTTTCTTTGAGCGTTGTCACTAAACTCCTCAGCACCATGTTTACCCGCTCTCCGTTATCTGTTACCCCATCCGAAACTCGAAATCCCATCACTAACTCAAGGAGCACTACTCCGTAGCTGTACACATCAACTTTGGCAGTAATTGGAAGGTTCGTTGCCCATTCTGGTGCTATATAACCTCTTGTCCCTCGTATCCGTGATAACTTTGAGTTCACTCCTTTCCTATGAAGCAACTTTGATAACCCAAAATCAGCGATCTTGGGCTCAAAATTGTTGTCCAACAAAATGTTCTCAGGTTTAACATCACAATGAATGACCCATTCTAAGCACTCGTGATGCAGATAAGCCAACCCTTTTGCAACCCCTATTGCGATCGTATATCTCTCCTTCCAACCGAGCAAGGGACTTGAACTAGTTTCAAATAGGACCTTGTCCAAGGAACCATTTTCAACATATTCTGTTACAAGTATCCGGTGTGATTTTTCCGAGCAGAAACCCCACATTGTGACAAGGTTCATGTGATAAATGTGCCCGATAACTCCCAATTCAGCTTGGAATTCATCCTCTCCTTGGCTAACTACATCCAATTTCTTCATAGCTGCTACCCTACCATCCCTCAATAAACCTTTGTAGACAACACCCGATCCTCCTTGTCCAAGAACATCTCGGAATTTGTTAGTAGCCTTCTCTAGTTCTTTGTAGGTGTACCTTTGAAATTGATCTGAGACCAACTTATACCCTTCTTCTTTTACAAGTGGATTGGTTCCCTGTCTGAAGATAAACCAATAACCGAAAGAAATGAAGAACATTTCTATTACAAAAGTAACTAATAAAAACCAATACATATAGGACCATGGAGTTTTGCTTTTCTGACTTTTTTCGGGTAAAGGAAGCGTGACATTCTTCTCTGGTACATCACAAATAGGGGTACGCTTATTAGGGGGCAATAGTTCTGAGATCTCAGGTCTTTCAGGAAGTTTAAGGTAGATGTCACCTGGAAAGCCAAGGCGATTTTTACCATTGAAGAGAAAGTCTTTCACAAAACAATCCCCTTCTCTAGGATGGTATTCAAGAGCAAGGCAACTGATGTTATAACCCCTGCAAATTTCCTGACACTGATCAATGGAGACTGTATTTGTAACGTTGATGTCAGAACCGTAATAATCAGTGCTTGGTAGATAAGCAAACCACCCTTTTGAGTTTGTCATGTTGCTGGACACAAGTGAGCATCCTTCACTCCAATCTCTCGGATTGTTTATTTTGTAACCGGGAGGACAAGTGCATGTGGGCAGTGGTGTGGGCAGTGGCGTGTACATGCAAATTCCATTGTTACCACAAAGGCCATGGATCATACATTGTATACTAATGGCAATCCATGAGACTGACCAGCTGCCATCAGTTTCATTTAGACTATAAATCCTGAGATTGCCATCCGGGTCTAGGGTTAACCGCCTCCAAATCCCCAGTCCCAAATCAGATGCTTGAAACTTTAAGTTATCAGTTGAGATGAATTGACCAGTTGCATCAAAAGAGGCTTGTCTTTTACTTAAAGAAACCACTCTCCCATTTTTATAGACACTTTTCGCAGGATCTGGCCAATATATGGAAGAGAGTGTGGGGTTTCCATACCTTAGTGAAAGTACATAACTGTCAGCGAAATAAAATCGGTAGTAATATGATGACAGTGGTGCGCGCAAAGCAATCAATTCCGTGTTTGCGGTCATCAATTGATTAGGCAACAAAGTATCAGTAGGGTAATCAAAACTTTGCCAGAGAACTTTATTACCTCGATTCCTAATGACCAGATTTCCGGAATCCTGGAGCTCTGCTCGATAAGCATCCCTTGTAGTCACATTGGTAGACCATGCCACCCTTCCATCATAATCCTTCAAAACCAGATTACCATGTTTGCTGAATTTAATGACTGACCCGAAACGGTAAACGGTTTGATTGCGGTTCGCTGTCCAAACGACTGTATGGTTTGCTTTAGAGAACCAAATTGAGAAGGTGTAAACAGTCTCCGAGATGCTGTAGAAGCCGCATGTGAAGACATTGTTTGAAGATGTCAGAACTTTAGAAGGATTTTCAACTGATAAATAGCCACCAAGATTGAGATGATCAATGGCTTTTGCAGGAACAAAGAGTAAGAGAAAGAGGTAGAAGAGAGGTGACATGGATGGTAGAGAGTTTTAGTAAAATTGAGTGACTTCTATCAGGGAATGGAAGTATGTGATGTAGTAGACTTGATTTCTTCTATAGAATGGAGATTCTATCTTCTTGGTCTTATCATTGAAAAGTATAGGAACTTCAATATATAACTTTACCTCACTATTCCATCTTCAATAATTTTCTACAGAGTTTATTCTGTACAAGTCTACTGTGACAACGATGTTCCTGCTCTTATTCAATATAAATTATGTGATATATATGTATTAGTCAATTAGAGCCATCCGAATTTCTAGATTGAAAAAGGTTTCTAACTCGGTGCTCTTACTTTTGACTAAATTATTTGGATTGAATAATATAGCAGAATATCTTTTTCTTGTTTGAAGAAAACTTAAATGAATGAATTGTATTATCTACCTAGGTTTGATAAAAGGCAGAATTTGAGAAAAAATCATATACGTAATTGAAGAAAAGGAGGAATAGAATTGCAATAGTTTTCCACATGGGGTTTATATAGAGGTGTCAAAAAGTGGCCCGACCCAACTCTGACCCGACCCAAAGCGACCTGAGGGTAAATGGGTCCGATATGGGTCAAGATTTTTTGACCTGCCACAAGTCGGGTTGGGTATGGGTCAACCCGACCCGACCTCTTTAAGTTTGCTCCTTTTTTTTTGTGCTTTTTTTGCAATCAAACACTATTTTGAACCTTATTTATACATTAATTGAGATCATTTGCTTGAAAATAATATAATTGTCACTCGATCGATACCAATTTTAGTTTTATCTTTTTTTCAATATTTTGTAGAGAATGTAAGACATTATTAGTGCAGTTAACTTTAAATCAAAATTGTAGCTTGCGTTATATAATAATTATGTAAATTTTATGGTCTCTATTAATCATTTCGATACAAGTTATAAATTCTTAATTGATTGTTCGGTTGGTTGATAATATGCCATGAAGCACATGAGTCATTGGATCATCTTGAGATTCAAGTCTGCACGAATCTTGAGGCAATCCAATGGCCCGTGTGCTTCATGGCACCATGCCTTAAGGCATAGGATAAGCACTCAGTACCGAGGGGGTCCGTGCTCTTAAGTTTTTTACCGTCCGATTTTGTTAAGATGCGTTTGATCGCTGATGATCTAGAATGCGCACAAATGATACTAGACAGAAACGGAATTTTGGAAAGGCTCCGTTTTCTCCGTTTTCTTCCGTCGTCCTTTAGTTCGCGATTGCGGTGCCAGTGCTTCAGCCTTTCAGGTTGTTGCATGGGTTCGCAAGTTGCTTTCTCTCATTCATTGCTCGCTTTGAACTGGTTGAACTGGGAATCGTTCATAAGGTTGAAATGTTCAGTTAATTACATGATGCAGCTACAGTTTGAAAACGAAGTCTTCATTTTCTCAGTGAGATTTAGTGACTGAAGTGTTACAATTATATATCCTGATTAGACTTTCGTTTGTTCCCCACCCAATCTGTCAATTCTTAATGATCTTGACATTTACTGTTATGGGTCTGTGGAGCTTTGAGCATGTCAACTCATATCAGTCATTTTTATTATTTTGCTTTTATTGTCTAACCTGACGTCCATTATTTTGTATGAGCATCGTGGAAAAGTTGGCTTAACAGTTAGTCAACTTGAAAATTTTAGTCATCTTAATACGGTTAAGTGACCGTAATTAATGGCCATTTGTGCTTCATTTGGTTCCTTTTTATATCATTTTATCTGAATTCTTCAATTTAGAATTTTAGATAGTGTTTGGTAACTTGTATTTTTTTTCTTCCTTGAAAAATCTGTGGGCTGAACAGAAATGTTTTGGCCCAATCAGGACCTAGATTGCAATTTCCTTTCCCATCAAAAGATAATTTGATACTTGCGGCTGGCCTCAATTTTTTTAAATAAGCCCCGAAAAATACAAATTCACGACTTTAAACCCCGTAACATACAACTTTCACATTTGAGCCGGACGGTACCGTCCAAGCTGGACGGGAGGGTACCCTAACATCCATCATACCAAACTGGGACGGTGCTGAAAGGACACGTTCAACTTTTGAACCTGGACGGTGCCCTTCAGCACCGTCCAGTGCTCTAACGTGTCGTAAGCTGGACGGTGCTGATAGAGCACGTCCTAGCACAAAGCTGGACGGTAGGAAACTGTTACATCCCATCTTAGCTGGATGTCAAGAAACCTTAGCGTCCCCTTTACTCCTCTCCTCTTGCTAAGTATGACCTAGACGGTAGGGTACCGTTGCGTCCTGTCTGGACGGGTGAGTACCCTACCGTTCCCCTCACCAACACTCGTTTATTTACTCGTTTATAAGTCTTGATAAATTAAAAGTAGAAGATTCAATCGTACCCAGTAACTAAGGTGCGTGCAAGAGCACACTCATGGTTTTTCAACCGATGACCCTCGTCAACAATCAGATAAAACCAGTGAACCTTGTTCAGAAACTTCTTGTCCTTCATTATAAGGTCATAGTGTGTCAACAAGACGCTGAACTTCCCCTCACCAAAATACTCCTCTTATTTCTTGTCTCTGTTCAGACCGGCCATCATACAAGACTGTTGTGATACTGCATGTATTAAACTGATCTATGTCATTACAATATTTTACTCTTCAGAAAGTACAGGAAAAGAACAGAAAGACCATACCAAATTCCATGTAACTTAGCAAGAGGAGTGGAGTAAAGGGGACGCTAAGGTTTCTTGACGTCCAGCTAAGATTGGACGCAACAATTTCCTACCGTCCAGCTTTGTGCTGGGACGTGCTCTATCAGCACCGTCCAGCTTACGACACGTCAGAGCACTGGACGGTGCTGAAGGGCACCGTCTAGGTTCAAAAGTTGGACGTGTCCTTTCAGCACCGTCCCAGTTTGGTAGGATGGACGTTAGGGTACCCTCCCGTCCAGCTTGGACGGTACCGTCCGGCTCAAATGTGAAAATTGTGTGTTACGGGGCTTAAAGTCGTGAATTTGTATTTTTCGGGGCTTATTTAAAAAAATTGAGGTGCGACTGGCGGTCAAGTTTTCCAAAAAAAAAAAAAAACAAAAAAGAAAAAAGAAAAAGAGAATTTGCTATTTATTTAACTTTTCATACAATATTTAATATGGGAGTTGATAACTGCACCCCTTAAAAAACCCCTTAACCGCACCCCAATACATTTTTAGTTAAAAGTTCTTTTTCAAATACAATATATCACTTTTACCGATTGCAATTCACATCCTCAATCGAACAAAACATTTATATATACAATAGAAAGATCAAGAATAAAAAACATTCACTCAAAATTTATGAGAGTATGAGAAAGAAAGAGAAAATATTACCAATTTAGTTTGGGGGATGGATAAGGAGTGTAGTTAAGGGGGCAAAGATAATGTCTCATTTAATATTTATTGAGGAGGGATCAAAAGTTTTCAAAAAAAAAAAACAAAAAAAAAGAATTTTGCTATTTATGTAACTTTTCATACAATATTTATTGAGGAGGGATCTTGAGAATGGTGCTTTTCAAAATTTTTGTAAGAATTTATAAAAAAAACTTAAAAATGAAATTTTTTTTATGGATGCATTACTAAACTTATAGATTGATAGTGTTTCAAATTTCAATCAATTTGAACATCGTTTAATGACTTATCGAAATTTTGTATATTTCTTAATAAGTGTAATTTAACGGGGTCCTTAAAGAGCTATCAAACATCGCTTAAATTGAATATAATCGGAAATATGATCAATCTATAAATTAAGTAATGCACCCATAATTTTTTTTCATTTTTAAGATTTTTATAAATTCTTACAAATTTTTTAAAAGCACCATTATCAAAATTGTCAAAATAGAGATTGTGAATGGATCCCTCCTCATATTTATTTGTTGTAACTTGTAAGAGTGGTTCTGCTATGAATCGACTAAGCAACTTTTTTTTATTTTGAATCGAGCGATTTTTATCAAACATGACTCTTCAATTGTATGTATAAGACATATCGCAACCATCCGATTATGAAAAATTAACGAACCGATCCGTAACAGAATTAGCCAATTTGTAAATTGGCAGACTTGGCTTGCTGTGACTATGAGTGTGAGTGTGACTGTGTGAGGGTAAGAGCTTATGGCTGATTGATTCAATGTTCCCATCCATACCATATCTGCTGTTATTCTCTGATAGAGGTGGCAGATTCCCGGGTCGGGTCGGGTCGGGTCGGGTCGGGTCGGGTCGGGTCGGGTCGGGTCGGGTCGGGTCGGGTCGGGTTAGTTTGACCAATTGGAGATATCGGGTTGGGTTCGGGTCGGGTCAGTTTGACGACTGCCAGTAGTTTTTTCGGGTCGGGCGGGTTTTTTTAGTTTGGTCGTTTTTTGTCAGATTTTGCACCTCTATTCCCGGGTCGGGTCGGGTTGGGTCGGGTTCAGGTCAGTCTGACTTTCCCTGGAACACTGGTCGGGTCGGGTCGGGTTCGGATCAGTTTGACTTTCCCTGAAACTCGGGTCGGGTCGGACGGGTTTTTCAGGTCGGGTCAAAATTTGCCACCTTTATTCTCTGAGAACACACCTATCTTCAACGCTTCAGATTATATATATGGAGCTAGACTATTGTGCTAACGTTAGTATTTCGATCCGAAATGCTAAAGACTCAAAAACTATGTTATCGTATCAGAAATCGTAATTTATGGTGCTTGATAAATTCTTCACATTAAAATATAAGATTAAACAAAAATTTTCTATTCTAAAGTTTTTTTAGTCTTTTTAGTCTAGTGGCTAAAGGCAAGAGTGGCCTGATTGATCCTCATCTTTATTTCAAAAAAATAAAGTTTTCTTAGTATTTATTTTGTATTTTTGAAAAAAACATAAACAAATATCAATATTTTATTATTATTATTATTATTATTATTATTATTATTATTATTATTATTTATGAGCTCTTTTCAAAAATTCAAAATAAATAGTTAAAAAAATTCAAAAATAGAAAAATTTTGTATTCCTCAGTAATTTTATATAAAAAATTTATTAAACACCATAAATCACTATTTTGAATACGATAACGTCACAATATTTGAGGCGTTAACATTTCAGATCTAACATTAGTACAATAGTCTAGCTAATATATATATGTATTTGTTTTTTTTTTTATTGACCTGCCCCCACTTTACCCGAAAACAACAAGACGACTCCCTTTCTCCGTTCCAAATGTCGAACTTTCTATCCATTTATTTTGGCTCCATCCATCACTCTCTCTCTATCTGCTCGTGATTTTCTTTTTTCCCTTGCTCTTTTCTTCATAATCAAATTTGTTGAGAATTCCTCGCCACCAATTATGCATTAGTTGGAGAAAGAAATTATCATAAATAGAAGGATATGATATGAGAAGTAAACATGATGACCATCATTTATTAAGAAGTGGTATGATCATATATATTTTGTTCTACAGACCTTAAATTTGTATGGAAAATTGTTCATTCTAATTCAATATTAGAAACTTCAATCTGTCGTTTGGCTTATCAAAGGCTTTGTAACTGAAAAGATGGTATTAGTTGGAATGAATGTTGCTTTTGTGATGGTAAATTTGTATTGCCTACAACGTGTTCGATGAAATGCTCGGACCAAGAATGTTGGTTTTTGCATTAGGTAATTAGTTATATTTTGCAGTACAATCATTATTGACTAATATGGAGATTGGCTGAAGCTCAAACAAAGCATATATATCATCCAGGTTGTTCTGTCGGTTCATTTCGTGCGATCAACACCGACCCCAGGGGCGGATTCAAAGGGGGGCCAGGGGGGCTCAGACCCCCCCCAACATTTCTGAATTTGTATACTGAAGTGCTTATATGCAGTGAATTGTGTTCAGATTTTTAACTTCACCCCCCCTAATAAATTTTATTCCCTTATGGGTCACAACATACTAAAGTTCAATAAGTGCATTTTCCCACTAATTTGCTTCAATCATCCGACAATCATGGAAGTAAATGAAACGATCCCTTGTTTTCTGCACATTCTCGATTTACTTCTAATTCCCTCTCGATCGTTTTTCCTCTTTCTCGACTTGGATGACCGGCAAGGGCGCAAGGCCAACTTGCGGTTGCCGAAGGATGGTCATTATTCAGTATCGAGCTGATCTCGCCTCTTCTCTGACCTTACTGTCATACTGGTAAATTTCTTTTGCATTGATAATCTTTGGCCTCACCAAGCAGTATTCACTGATCCAATTCCAATAAAAATCCGTGATGCTTCCAAAAAAAATGTGAATAGCAATGGATTGTGTAGGAACAAATATAAAATTTTTATTGTTGTTTTAGACGGAAGGCATGTATGACAATCCGGATCAATCAATTTTTTGTTTTCATACCATTTTTCTGAAAGTTGGACCTCTGAATTGTGAACCTTTGTAGCACTGATGATTAATAATTAAAATAGTTGCAATACTAAGCAACTGATACGCATTTCATGCACAGAGAGTATGTTTCAAAAAAAAAAAAAAATTTGATACTTGCAATTATTTTTATGTCTCAACCTCTGGTTGTTTTTTTTGTCCCTCGGAGTCTCAACCCCCACCCCCACCCCACCCCCCCTAACTCCAAATCCTGGCTCCGCCCCTGACCGACCCAATGTTGCACGTGCACCTGTTGAGGAACCTTCTTTCCACTAAGAATAACAGCGGATATATATGGACGCATATAATGTTAGCAGTTGCTTCATGGCATATTACTTTTTGGTAAAATGTCGAGACGAGATGCACAGAGCCTACTTATGACAGTTAAGTTCCTTTCACCCTTTTATTTGGAATTGGTCACATCGTGCGCCGAGAGATTTTCTCCTACAGCTATGCTCCTTTCGATATTTTTATTTAATTAACACCACTAGTTGCTGGATAAATTTTGACTGCACTCACATAGAAAGGAACTTGGGAGAGACGAAGATAAGGAATCGTTCTCTTCTATATGTCAAAGTTTAAGATAGGTAATATCCGATACTTAGGAATACTATATTACAGAATACTATAAACAAAAACGGGATCCAAAGTATTTCTACCAATTATATTTGTTATTAGCTAATTAGTAGACAACTTATGACCCAAAAAAATAAAGTAGAGAATTAATTATACAACTCAGGAAAAAAAAAAAAAAAAATTGCGGTGGGTTTTGCTAGTTTTCCTTCAATAGTTACATGTTTCAACTTACAAGAAAGTTATTTGCTTGTTGCTGATTACTTCTTACATTCATGGTTCAGGCATCAACCGAGTGTAGAGTCTGCACAACAAAATCCATGCTTGGTCTCTTGCTCTGCTCCTCTTCCAAGCAAGAAACAGCTAATTTGACACATACAACTACCTCTCCAAGGTTGAAATCACCATTCAATCGGGAGTCTACAATTTCTTCAATGCAAGAAATCTCATCATCTGCCATTTTTTCTTTGAGCGTTGTCATTAAACTTCTCAGCACCATGTTTACCCGCTCTCCGTTATCTGTTACCCAATCCGAAACTCGAAATCCCATCACCAACTCAAGGAGCACTACTCCGAAGCTGTATACATCAACTTTGGCAGTAATTGGTAGGTTTGTTGCCCATTCTGGTGCTATATAACCTCTTGTCCCTCGTATCCGTGATAACTTAGAGTTCACTCCTTTCCTATGAAGCAACTTTGATAACCCAAAATCAGCGATCTTGGGCTCAAAATTTTTGTCCAACAAAATGTTCTCAGGTTTAACATCACAATGAATGACCCATTCTAAGCACTCATGATGCAAATAAGCCAATCCTTTTGCAACACCTATTGCGATCGTATACCTCTGCTTCCACCCGAGCAAGGGGCTTGAACTAGTTTCAAATAGGACCTTATCCAAGGAACCATTTTCAACGTATTCTGTTACCAGGATCCGGTGTGATTTTTCCGAGCAGAAACCCCACATTGTGACAAGATTCATGTGATAAATGTGCCCGATAACTCCCAATTCGGCTTGGAATTCATCGTCTCCTTGGCTAACTACATCCAATTTCTTCATAGCTGCTACTCTACCATCCCTCAATACACCTTTGTAGACAACACCTGATCCTCCCTGTCCAAGAACATCTCGGAACTTATTAGTAGCCTTCTCTAATTCTTTGTACGTGTATCTTTGAAATTGATTTGAGACCAACTTATACCCTTCTTCTTTTACAAGTGGATTGCTCTCCTGTCTGAATATGAACCAATAACCAAAAGAAATGAAGAACATTTCTATTACAAAGAAAGCTAATAAAAACCAATACATATAAGACCATGGAGTTTTGCCTTTCTGACTTTGTTCTGGTAAAGGAAGCATGACATCCTTCTCTGTTCCTTCACAAATAGGAGTACGCTTATTAGGGGGCAATAGTTCTGAGATCTCAGGTCTTTCAGGTAGTTTAAGGTAGATGTCACCTGGAAAGCCAGGACGATTTCTACCATTGAAGAGAAAATCTTTGAGAAAACAATCTCCTTGTCCAGGATGGTATTCAAAACCAGTGCAACCGATGTAATCCCTGCAAATTTCCTGACACTGATCAACGGAGAGTGTACTTGTAACATTGTAGTCAGAACCGTAATAATCAGTGCCTGGTAGATGAGCAAACCACTCTTTTGAGATTTTCATGCTGCTGGACACAGGTGAGCACCCTTCACTCCAATCTCTCGGATTTTTTATTTTGTAACCGGGAGGACAAGTGCATGTGGGCTGTGGCATGTTCGGCGTGTTCATGCAAATTCCATTCTTACCGCAAAGGCCATGGATCTTACATTGTATACTAATAGCAATCCATGAGATTGACCAGCTACCATCAGTTTCATTCAGACTATACAGCCTAAGATTGCCATCAGGGTCTAGGGTAAACCGTCTCCAAATCCCCAGTCCCAAATCAGACGCTTGAAACCTTAAGTTATCAGTTGAGTTAAATTGACCGTATGCATCGAAAGAAGCTTGTTTTTTACTTAAAGAAGACACTCTCCCATTTTGGTAGACACTGTTCGTAGGATCTGGCCAATATATGGAAGAGAGTGTGGGGTTTTCATACCTTAGTGAAAGTACATAATTATCATCGAAATAAAACCGGTAGTAATCTGAAGAAAGTGGGTGCGCGCAAAGCAATCAAATCCGTGTTTGCGGTCATCAATTGATTAGGCAACAAAGTATCAGTAGGGTGATCAAAACTTTGCCAGAGAACTCTATTACCTAGATTCCTAATGACCAGATTTCCGGTATCCAGGAGCTCTGCTCGGTAAGCTTCCCTGGTGGTCACATTGGTAGACCATGTTGAGTATGGAGGCACTAGCTATAACAATATTTTCTATTATATCTCAAAATATTGTTACAACTACTACTTAAATACTAAACCTCCATATACCCCTAGCTTCTTACTACAACCTAACCTCCAATTCACTACTATCTCTTGCTTGGTTTTTCTTACACTCATGCCATTACCCCCTATTTATACTACTCCAATGGAAAACTCTAGATACAAGATTTTTTGTTAAGATATCTTCTAAGAACATTCTAGATTTAAGATATTTATACTTAGATATTCTTAGAGCATATTCTAGAGATAAGATTTTTTCTCATTCTCTAGACTCTTCTTCCTAAATATCTTCATTCTATATTTTTCTAGAAATCTCTTGATCTTGGGCTTGATGGGCTTGGGCCTCAGCGTTGATTCTCAACACTCCCCCTCAACGCTGACTTTGTACTATTCCGATTTTGGTACTCCGCGTCCATCCGGATCATCATACTTGCAACCTCGCCTTTGTGCTCGTTGAGCTTGGCACTCCTCAGTTATTTGCGATCGAACTTCCCGATGGACTTCTTGAAACCCGCTTTACTAGTGGTCCCGGCACTAGTCTTCGTCGAGCTCCGACTTCTCGACGAATCACCTGATGGGTTGCTTCTTCTCGCATAACCACCCGTCCTTTGGCAATAGCGACACTCCTATGTGTCATCTTGCCTTTGTCATCATCATCTTCCTTTTCGGTGACGACTTCCTCCTCAACGCTCTTCTGTAGCTTCTCCTTATCAGCCACGACGCAATTTACAACTCTAGTGTTCTCCACGACTTTGGCCTCCTCATCGACCAATTCCTGTTTGACATCTTCGGTGTCTTCCGTGAAGAACGATGACTCGGAATTGATCTCTTCCTCCTCGAGATCACTGGCCTCCTCGACATCTATGCCATTGATGAAGGACCGCGATTCGACGTCTTCTTCCTCAAGCTCATCAACTTCTACAATGTCTCGTATATTGTCGATGGGCCAAGCCTCGATGTCGATCTCTTCTTCATCTTCTATGGCATCTTCTTCATCTTTGATCGGCCACGACTCCATGTCGAACTCCTCTTCCTCTGGCTCATCAACCTCAGCAACCTCTATGCCAACTACCGACTGTATTCCAACAGTCGCCACCCCGCGTCCCAATCTTCTTCATATGGGACCTCCTCCGGCACCATCTCCACTGTGGTCACCGCGAGGCTTTCTTCATCTTCCATGATTGCAGCAGTGAGTGCTACTTCTGCATCCCACTCTTCTTCACAACCACTGCTCTCATGGACAATGTCTTGGCTTCTTGAGGTCGCCACATTACCATGGCCTTTCTTCTTCTTCCGCCAGCAATCTCGTGCATAATGCCCTCTTTTGCCACAATTATAACATCGATCGTCATCGTCTTCATTGTCATCGGATGAGTCTCGAGCTCCCCCTGAAGAATTAGTCTTCTCTTTAGGCCTTCGTTGCTGGCTAGACCTTCCTTCGGGTCTACCTCTTGACTTTCGGTCAGGTCGACCCGTCTTTCGGTTGCTGAACAAGGCCTCTTCTTCTTGCTTCAACGAGACTCCGGCCATTTGCTTCACTAGAGCCTCCTGGTTTGCGAGCATATTCTCCAGCTCCAATAGTGTTGGCTGCGTTGGCCAACCTTGGACGGCTGCTATGAACCCGCTGTACTCGGGTCTTAGCCCATTGATGAGAATCCTTCTCATCCTTTGCTCGCTGATCTTTTCTTCAGGGTCTATTTGAGCAATCTCACTACAAAGAGATTTTACTTTTGTAAAGTAATGGTTAATCATCATCTTACCTTGTGAGATTGTCATGAGCTCCTTCTCAAGTAGTTGGAGGCGCGCGTCGTTCTTCTTTGAGAAGAGTGTTGCTAGGGTATCCCAGGCTACCTTCGGCGTGGGCGCTTCTCTGATGTACTCCAGTAGCTCGTCTTCAACGGCTGTCCTGAGTACAAACATTGCCTTCCCAGCCTTGATTCGCCATTTCCGCAGAGTTTCGGCTTGCTTCTCCACGGACAGAGTTTCGGCTGGCTTCTCTGAAGCCTTCTTCTTTTTCGTTTTGGGGTCAGCAACCTGTTCCGATACCGTCTCTTCTACGGTATCAACTTTCGGCGGGGTCGTCTCAGACCCGCCTACTACCTCCCATAGGTCCTGCCCTTGGAGGTAGGACTCTATGCATGCCTTCCAATATATATAATTACTAGTATTCAATTTCTTAATTCCACCAATCGTACCTGAGAAATCCATGGCTTCAACTAGGACGGCCGACGTCTAGTAAGCCTTCTTGAAGATTTCTCCTCCACCGCACTTCGCAGTCCCGGACTGTCGTCAAGCTGCGGCTCCTTCGACAACTTGTCGATACCACTATATTGACTGGCGGAACACCGGCAGAATTCCGGCTCTATGCTTGACCCCTACCACGACTCTGAACAAGCTCCGACAACTCCGGCTCTGATACCAGATTGTTGAGTATGGAGGCACTAGCTATAACAATATTTTTCTATTATATCTCAAAATATTGTTACAACTACTACTTAAATACTAAACCTCCATATACCCCTAGCTTCTTACTACAACCTAACCTCCAATTCACTACTATCTCTTGCTTGGTTTTTCTTACACTCATGCCATTACCCCCTATTTATACTACTCCAATGGAAAACTCTAGATACAAGATTTTTGTTAAGATATCTTCTAAGAACATTCTAGATTAAGATATTTATACTTAGATATTCTTAGAGCATATTCTAGAGATAAGATTTTTTCTCATTCTCTAGACTCTTCTTCCTAAATATCTTCATTCTATATTTTTCTAGAAATCTCTTGATCTTGGGCTTGATGGGCTTGGGCCTCAGCGTTGATTCTCAACAGACCATGCCACCCTTCCATCATAATCCTTCAAAACCAGATTACCATGTTTGCTGAATTTAATGACAGACCCGAAACCGTAAACAGTTTGATTGCGGTTCGCTGTCCAAACTACCGTATGGTTTGCTTTAGTGAACCAAATTGAGAAGGTGTAAACAGTCTGCGAGATGCCGTAGAAGCCGCATGTGAAGACATTGTTCGGAGATGTCAGAACTTTAGAAGGATTTGCAACTGATAAATAGCCACCAAGATTGAGATGATCAATGGCTTTTGCAGGAACAAAGAGGAACAGAAAGAGGTAGAAGAGAGGTGACATGTTGGGTGGTAGAGAGTTCTCTATCAGGGAATGAAACTATGAAAGTATGTAGTAGACACTTGATGGCTTGTAAAGGATGGAGGGTTTATCTTCTTGTCTTATCATTGAAAAGTATAGGCACTTCAATAACTTTACCACCTCACTAATTACGTAGTTCAATATCTGCTGCTGAGTACTGCGACAACGATGTTCATGCATTCTATTATTCAATTTAAATTATCTTATACATATATATATTTTTCAATATTTTGCTGATGCCTGAGCTATCCTTTTTCTAAATTGGAAAAAGGTTTATTCAATGCTCTGACTTTTGACTACATAATTTGGATTGAATAATATAACAGGATATCTTTTTGTGCTTGTTTGAAGAAACCTTAATTAATAAATAGAATTGTATTATCTATCTACCTAGCTAAGAAAAAAAAATACAGAATTTGAGAAGACATCAGACATGTAATTTTGAAGATAAGGAGGGACAAAATTGCAATAGTCTTCCATGTGGGTTTTATACTTTTATATAAGTTAGGTGGTCAATTTTGTCATGAACATACCTTTCTTTGTCAAATTTGTCGTTGCAAGTGTTACTTATTGATCACCTTCCAGCAACATGCCAAAACATTGACAACAGTGTTGTAAAAAACGGTTTGCGCTTGTCGGACAGTCAACCTACCGCTAAGCGATTAATCGTTATACGGACGATTAATCGGATTTTGTCGGACCATTATACGTTTTTATAAAAATATGTATAAATATTCATATTTAATTAAAATTAATGCAAAATTAATTATTTATCTATATTTATGAATAAGAAAAAACTATTATTTCGCAAAAGTATTAAGATAATGTTAGAAACAATAAAAAATTTTGCAAAACACTTTATTTTATAATTGAAACGAGACCATTACTGTAGAAAAATTATACACACTGCAAGATTAAAAATGGATATTTTTGTGCAATGCTCTTTATATTTCAGCAAGTATGTATCAATAAAATATTTTATAATGGAGCTCGGCCCAAAATCATGATAAGTAGTAGCTTAATACTCTTCTCATGTATATTCCATGAAATGGTGTCCCGTTTCATGTATTCGGAACAGTTCAGTGTCCGCTTCCGATTAATCGTCCGCGTATTCGGCCGACTGAGACGTTTTTCAAAACACTGATTGACAAAGTATGTCTGGACTTGTTCTCCACATGACTTCAACATGTTGAATGCGCCAGTGTCTGTACTCTGTATTAGTTAGATGGATTTTTAATCTGGGCTCTCGCATTAAAATGAGTAATACTTAGCTAGCGTTACATTTTGGATGTATCTGTTACATTTCGGAGTATATCTGTTACATTTTGTACATGTCTATAGATACATGGACAGTTTTTTAATGGACACAAAATGTTTCTCCATTAAAATCACGTACATGGAATATTTTGTGCTGTTTCTGACTCGTAGTGACTGACTGTCTGTTGGAAACTTGGAATCGGATGTAGATAAAATAAATAAAGAAAAGGTGGACTTATAATTTTATGCAGCTGGGAACAGCCAGGCATGGAAAGCGAAAGCGAAAGGGAACAACCAAGAGATGATCTGAGCCGTTGATTGGTTGCAGATATTGGATATTGAATTGAGGGATACTTTTACTTTTACGCGCTACGAACGCGTCTCATGATTCTCAATTCTCATCCCATTGATTATACAGCTCATGCCTTACTTTAGACTGAAATTTATTTTTTTATAATAAATTTTTAGGATACTATGTATTAGACTTTAAATTGAGATAATTTATATGGGTTTTTAATTTTAATAGGCTGAGAACGTCAACGGACATTAAAGTACATCAACGGTTTTGATCTATTCAAGAAAATGGTCAACGGCTCATGTTTTTTATTTGAGGAAGATAACATTTTCATATCATTTTTTCCAACATGCTTTTATATATAGTAAGGATTATACAGAGTCGTAGGTAGCGTCCACCTTTTTTACTTATCCACCGGTCTACGGTATTTTCAATGAATAAATATCATTTTTCAGTGAACATTTATATATTTCCGATCAACATATATCATTTTCCAGTGAACATATACATTACGATTTCCAGTAAACATTTATACAATTGTGACAAGCACATGAATGCACGTGGGTGTATCATAATGTGAAAGAGAGGTGGATGGATGGCTTACTTTATAGGTGTACTCTACATGTTTTCCCATTATATACCGCCCTTTTTTTCTTTTCCACTTTTTACAACTTTCCTCAATTGGTTTCTATATTTATTCTACGCGATGTTGTTTTGTTTTGACTGGACTCTTCTGGAGAACAATACAATTATCCAAGTTTACCAAGCGCAGCACCTTAATTAGTGGCTTAGTCAGCAGTCACCCTTTAACCTCTTTTATTATCATTGTCTCTTGTAAAACCATTAGGCTAATTCTGCTATGAATCGGATGAAAAATGGTCATTCATTTTTCAAAATCAAATGGTCACGATATAATTTTAATTTAGATACAATTAAAAACACATGCTTGATAAGAACCACTCGATTCAAAATGAAAGGTCACTTGACCGATCTGTAGCAGAACTATTCAAATCATTAACATACCCCAAGACGATACTAAATTATCGAGTCCTTGACAATCTAGAAAAAAAAATCATATAAAATCTTAAAAATAAAAAAAAGTTTACGGATGTATTATCTATACTATATTAAAAAAAAAAAAAAAGAGTGTAAGCAGGTTGTGGTCTCACACCTTCCCAATCCATCCGATTTGGTCTCACCACTTCATTTTTTGTCTTAATCATATATTTCTATTTAGAGTGTTACATACAAGTATACAACACTTGATTCGCTTATTCAAATGTCATTAGATTCTAAGAACAACAGTTAGAACACCATCTGTCTTGGAATCTCGTATAAATTGAATACGAACTAAATATGTCAACAAAAATGCAAACAAAAAAAAGTACTTTTAAGTAAAGTCCGTTAAAATTATAAATTTAATATCGGCAAGTTGAGATATCAAATAAAAATTGCAGTTAAAATTTTAAATTATTTTGATTGTTGGATATGCTATACAATGCTATGAACATATTATATTATATATTAATATAAAGCATTTAGGTCCGGATCTACAGTAGAATGAACAGTTCGAATATGATTTGTGCCTTTGATTCGCCGTTGACTTCAAATCTCAGCCGACGGTCTCTTGACTGAACTGTAGAACTACAATAACGCACACAGAGACTTCGGCGACCTGCCCCTTCTAGCCTTTTCCCCCCAAGTGAGATAGCGTATCCCTTCTCTGCAGCGGGCGCTCTCTCCCTCGCTCCTTCGTTCAGTGCCCATCGGCAAAAGAGAGAAACATCCCTTCCGCTCCCACTCTCCTGCAGAAAGCAACACGCAAGACCCTCTACCTCGCTCCCCCCTTTCCTGACTTGCTTCAAACGCTAGGACTGGCGTCTCACACGCCCATTAATCACTCTTCTCTTGAATGATGCCCAACCAAAACCAGTAAATACAATATAACCAACAAAAACCCAAGTAAAAGCTTCAATAGCAGTAAATACAAAACAAAACTCAAATGCCAGTAAATGCGTAAACAAAACTCCGTTTATGTTCCAAATTCCCAACCCAAAAACAACAAAATCGATACCAACACTAAATTAATTTCTCAATTAGTAAATACATAGCTAGCAAGACAAATTCTCGGTACCAGTACCAAATCAATAACAATCCCAAATCAGTGCCAGTTTCTCTGATTGCAGCTGAGGTGAAGGGAAAGCTCGTCGATGACTCCCACAGCGAGCCGCTGGTCATTTGCCATCGATTTGCCATAGATTTGCTTCGTGACCGTCGATTTGCTGCTGCACACTGCCCTCACATCACAATGCCGCACGCTGCCACACATCGCAACTGTTGGGTTTTGCTGCTGCATGTTGCCCTCTCTGCGAGATGCTTCGTCACCGTCGATTTTCCAGTGCGGCGTCATTTGCGAGAGAAAGAGGAGAGGGGAAACGTCAGAGAGAGGAAAAAAAAAAAAAAGAAAGATGGGATTGAGCAAGCGGTGTTATCTGCTGGGCTCGCCATGGGCTTATGCTCTTATCCAGGCCGAATGAAACATTGAATGCTGCTGCTTTCTACTGGGCTTGCCATGGGCCTTCTTTGTGCCATCTCTGCCTCTATGATTAAGTCCACCACTGCTTCTCAGGATCTCAGGATCTGATCTTTCTTCTTTGCCTTTTCTTTGATCAGGTGCAGCATAACTGCATAAGCATCCTCAGGGTACCATCCCTGAATTCAGATCCCCTTAGTTAACCTAAAATTTGGATTTGCCTGGATCCCTCTTTATTTTAACTGCCCAGTAAATCTCTACACAAACTATTTAAACTGCTCTTGACCGTTTTATAAAAGCAACGGTGCAAATTACCTCTCAGTTACTGCAGATGTTGGGTTAACTGAGAGGATACGCACTCACCATCCCTCATTCTCTCTACGTACAACTATGATAATCACCTTAGGAAATATGATATATATATTAGTTTAAGAACCTAATTTGCAATAATATATGGCATGTTGCAATAATATGATATATGGATGCGATTAAAGTCAAATGAAAATGGGAAAGCTTTTGTCTCACTTTGTAACAGCTTATGCTCTTATCTACAGTTAAGGTATAAATTGACTACCAATTAATTGTTTGTTATATATCATCTTGCTCGGGCGGAGCACGAGCCAACCTCTAGTTACCCATATTATATATAGAGGAGGGATCCCTTGACAATCCCTATTTTGACAATCTTGACAATCTAATATTTCAAAAATTTGTAAAAATTCATAAAAATTCTTAAAAATGGAAAAAGATTTATGGATGCATTTCTTAACATGTAGATTGATAGTATTTCAAATTTCAATCAATTTGGATATCGTTTGATGACTTATCAAAATTTTGTGTACTTTTTAACGGTTGTAATTTAACGGATCTTTGAAAAGCTATCAAATATCACTTAAATTGAATATAATCGAAAACATAATCAATCTCTAAGTTAAGAAATACTTCCGTAAACTTTTTTCTATTTTTGAGAATTTATATGAATTTTTACAAATTTTTGAAATATTAGATTGTCAAGATTGTCAAAATAGGGATTGTCAAGGGATCCCTCCTCTTATATATATATATAAAGATTGTAGGCCTCGAACTACAGTAAAATGAACAGGAGTTCGGTTCATCTCATGCGTCTATTGACAGTTGACTGTGAATCTGAACCTTCCGTCGATTGACTGTACTGTAGATCTACAGTACTCGTCTATAGCCGCAGTCATTCGTTGCTTCCGTGTTGATCTGTGCCTCCCCATTTTTTTTTTTCCTCCTCTCTCTAGAACCTTCTCCCACTCCCACTCCCACTCCCACTCCCACCCCAACCCCCCAAAACACAACAATCACTCCTCCGCCCCTTCTCCTTCTCCCGTTTCACATCTCCTCCGCCCCTTCTCCCCACCATAACCCTCCCTCGCCGCTCCCAACCAACGCCCTAACACGTTCTACTACCCGAGCCCGCCATCGTCGCCCAACCGCGTCCCTTCTCTTTGTGAGCTCCGAGCCTGCTGTCGTCGCCGCCCGAATTTGTCACTTTTTAGTTCCGAGCTCGCCGTCGTCGCCCGCCCGAAGCTGCCACCTTTCAGTTCTGAGCCTGCCGTCGTCGCCCGATTCTCCATAGCTGATGCTCGTCGTCCAAGCTTTTCCATAGCTCAACCTCGTCGCCCCGCCAAAAGTTCTTGCTAATTATCCAGTGGGAAATAAACTTTTCCTGGCATATGATCAGTTTTTATGGCACCAACCTAATATTTATATGTATCAGAAATTTTGTAAATTGAAGCACTGTTCTTGCACATGCAAATTAAGGATATCATCATATAGATATACGGTAATATTTAGGATACAACACTATTCTTATACTTATTCAGGGGCAGTGCAGATTTTTTTATGGAGTTGGGGAAGTACTAACTCTATCTAGCAACATGACATTGCTATTGTGGTCCAACGCGTTAGTAATACTAAGTTGGCTCCTCCTTTTAAGGCCAATGGTAGTCTGGAATAAATATGAATAACTTGGGCAGCCATCTCCTGAATAAGCAAGTTGTCAAATTATCTCCTTTGTATGCAACTGAATTTGACAGCTTTATGTGAAAATTGTACTAGGTTGTGAACACTTCCATGCTTCACTCCTTGCTTGCTTGCCCTCACGTGCCTTTGCCATCGCATCAATCCAATTTGCAGGTAAGCTACTACTCTTGCATCGATTTTCATACTGTTTTACTTTTTTCGGATTCCAAATTGTTAAAGGCCAAATGCAATTCGATGACCAATGATTATAACCTCTGACACTTTACTAAAGAGGAAATTAAATATTGCATTATGGTTCCCTGGGATGATCATGGTTGGCATCAGTAAACAAATCTGGCAGCTGAACCTGGTGGCTGCTCATTTTAGCAATCTATATCACACTCCTAAAAATAAGAACACTCATGTTATAGTTTAAATTTGCTGTTTTTTCCTTGCTGTCTTTAATTAAATTGTGATTGTGCAATGAAAAAAAAAAAGAAGAAAAATCGCCCATTCTTGGATACAATACAACCACTCAGTCATGATGTTGTGGTCGTGCTTCATTCCCCGTTGTACGTACAATTGTATATGTAATAAATATCATATAGATGTTTCAATTTTGCATGCTTCAATTTTATTAATTTCGTATCAATGTAGAACTGCAAGGTTACAACAGTAAGCCAATGATAAACCATAACAAAAATGTGCCAGTACCAGTTCAGTTCTAAGCCCATATTTCAGTTTGATTTGAAAATAGACCCTTGATATGAATTTTCCTGGGAAATTCTGATCAAATTTTTACAGATATCATATTGAATGTCAGATTAATTTCTGTGAGCAACTCAAGCTCTCTATAGATTGGTAATCAGAAATGCCAGAAAGCAGGAGGGAGCATTAAGAATCTTACTGAACTCTTGCTTTCCATTGCCTCTAATCATTTGAGCAGAATTAAACGATGAAGGCACAAGTAGCTTACATGCCTCAAAAATGTGTAGCTGTTGTTGCATCGTTATAAGTTGATCTTGGAACCAGCTTGCTATCCCCATTTCTCTCCTTCATTTTTTTAATTTTTTTTTAAATTGAACAACAATAAGTACATTAAGACAATCATATATATATATATCCCATCATCTGATTGCATGAAATATGTTCTTTTACAACATCCAATTAATTTTTATTTAAATGATTCGATGCATGATGTACTGATTTTGATTGGGATGATGTTGGAGATATGAGAAAGAAATAATTGCTCTCAGTAATTGAAAATCGATATCTATTATGCTTTTTGCGTTAATTACATATTCATAGGTGCTTTACATTTTTTTGAGGCAAAATTCAGGTAGATCCTATGCTTATTATTATGGAGGGTGCAACTAATTTTAGCTGAAGTAATTAGTTACTGGAGGTTGTTCGGGTCAATCTGGTCCCCTTATCAGATGGGGAGTTCTTTGGTAATTTGATTTGTTACAGCATTTGATTGGCCTCTTTTTATTCGGGGGTTATTTGTTTGTAGTCTCAAGCCTCATGAGACCAACCCTTTTCAATCTTTCTTATCTTGTAAATTTGGAACTTTATTCAAAGAAGTATATCGGTACTAAGGTGTAAGCGTACAAGTAATTGTTTGGCTCCTTTTTTTTCAAAATAGATAAAAAGATACCTTTGTTCGAGTTTTTATTCTTGACATGATAATATGTTGAGTGGAACAAGTGCCATTTTCGATTTATAGTTGAATGGTGGTTGAACAAATTGGATTATATATATGTACTTCCATCTTTTTTTTTATTTTTTTTTATTTTTAGCTAGCCGTAGAAAACCTTACATAATTGATCTATCAAGAGTATTAAGAAGATTCAAGTCGGAACCAATGAAGAAAATCGGGGAGTAATTGTTGCTGCGGAGCAGCAATCAATTTTCTAGTTAGTATAATATAAATCTTGAAGCTGCTGATGTACAGTAATTTCTACAGTAGCCAGGCTGAATCTGAGCCGTCTATTAAGCTTTGACCTCAAATCTGGACCCTTAATTGTTTGACAGTAACTGTAGATCTACAGTTACGAATAGTAACCATCCCTGGCCGATCGTCCGATCGTTTTCCAGAAGTTTCTCCATTCCATTCATCTCCTCCCAGGAGACGAGTTCCCAGCCCAACGCCAAATCCCCTTGCCTGGAGTAAATCCCCCCTTGTCTCTATCTCTACCTGAAACAAATCCCCACCACCCCCACCCCTCCCCCACCCCCGCCTCCATCGGTAGGCGGCGGCAGCAGCAGCTCCGGCAGGCATCAGCAGCAGCAGCTGGAGCTCCTCCATCGACAAGCAATTTCTGAATTGGATACATTTTGTTAGTAAATATGAAGCCCTCACTAATTTTGCTCATTCAATTTCTCATTCAACGACGCAATTAAGAGGGCTTGCTCTCGATTCCATCAGACATTAAAGAACTTGACAAGAATCTGGTATTTGGGAAGAAAGATAAGAAGGGGAAGTAGTAATTGGGAGAGGGAGGACTGATGTATACAAAGAACCGTTTTTCCTTTTGCTTTTTCCTTTTGCTTTTTCAGTTACAGCTTAATTATGTACACAATCATCAGCAGAAAACTTTGTCAAAATATATATTATGCAATGGAAACAGAGGCGAGTGTACAGGTTCTAAATTGATTAAGGCATTAACAATAACTCAAATTCAGAGATGGATACAAGAAATGGCAATCTACGCAAAGTCGATCGACACATTTCACCTGGTATAGCAATCGGTACCGAGGGTTTCTACGGTCCCTCGTCAGCTGACCGGTTACAGTTCAACCCAAATTCATTTGCTAGTCAAGTCGGAACCGATTTCGTTAAGAACCATCAAGTCTTCGGCATCGATTCCGCTTCTGTTCACATATATCCAGATTCTTTCTAATTCTTTTTAAGTCTTAACTCTTAATTTCATTACATGAAAAAATTTTGAAAAAATACTGTAGTGTTTTTTGAGGTATGAACAACCAAATATATTTGAATTTGAAAATATTTGTTCTAATCTGCACCTTTGCTTGCATATGTATGTACAATTATGGTCAGGTTGTCAGATACATCGTCAGAAGCACACATCCAATTTGTGAAGCGATGGATGGAAGCCCACATCGAGGACACTGAAAGCAAACTCAACATGCCGGTCGTCTTCGACGAGTTCGGCGTATCGACAAAGAACGGAAAGTTCAACCAAACTTTCAGAGACACGTTCATATGACCAAGTATTCTCTTCTACTGCGGGAATTGAACAGATAAGAAAGGTATTATTTCTACATATCTATTTGAGTACTGTGTACATGCCTTTGAAAAGGTAAAGAATAATCCAGTGAATGATTTCATCCTATCTATGACTACAGTGTTTTCAAGCATAGTTAGATACTTCCATTTCTTCTCAGTTGACCAACAAAGATAATTATTATGATATCATCACTGAAGGGTTTATGGGACTGTCTAAAAATATTATGATCTGGTACCAAATAGAATAATTGCCACCATGTATTCTTTTGTTGCGAATCTCAATCCCAAGATGATACAAATAAGGCAGCACTCTTTTGGTAGAGACTGCCAATAATCTATTCTCTTTCTTTCTTTTTTATCTGGATTGGTTCAAAAATATATTATCATATCATTAAGTATGAATTTTCAAGCACATTAAGTACTTAATACATTATTATCTACATATATAAGAGCTCAAAAAGTTATTTCCTCCTTTACATGGGGATTGTGATTATACAACCAGTGAATTTACAAACTACCATATAAACCTTTTACTGTTATTATTTCAAGAATATTGATTTTTTTTATGTCTAATAAATGCCAGGAAGTATCATAGGTAAGACAAATTGCAGTTGGTGTTCCACTGTTAAGGATTACTGCTCAGCTAACCTACAACTGTAAATACGTACTATGTACTGCACAGAACCATGCGGCTGCCCAACAGAGTGAGTCAAAGAGTTCCTGAGATGTATCCGAGTATAAGTGAGATGTTTGGCATACTTCAATATTGGTTGGAGCCTGTTATATCAAAAATTGTGGTTTAATGATGATTTTAGTTATATACTTCAATAATTAGTTGATTACCACATGATACAATAGCTGCAATGTTTTTGCTAACTATACAATAGATTTAGTCGATATATATTGATTACATTTGCCAGTGCGGAAGTAAAGTTGTTTTTCTTCTGTTTTCTTTGAAGAGAAGAGAAATTGAGAGATTTTTGTTAATTTTTCTTAGTATCTGTTTTTCTTCTGTTTTCTTTGAAGAGCAGAGAAATTGAGAGATTTTTGTTAATATATATTGATTACATAAGCTACATTTCAATGAGTTGGAATCCTCCAAGCCATACCATAGTATCTGTTAATGGCTTAGTTCATTAATCTTAAAAGGATGAAAGGTGGTCATGTACTAAATAATGTCAACAATATTTACTGTTTAAAAAACCAAATCCAGTGGAGCGGGATCACATTTCTAGTTAGTATATTATAAAGATTGAAGGGGTAAATCTACAGTAAATTCTACAGTAGCCAGGATGGATCTGATACGTCCATCAGGCTTTGACTTCCGATCTGAACCGTTCATCCTTTGACAGTTACTGTATATCTACAGTACTAAACAGTATCCAAATATTAGCCGTTGATCTTGTAAATGTTGTAAGATTGATTTAATCCTGAACGTTCGTCTTTTATTCTAGAAGATTCTCCAATTCATCCCTTCCATTTCTGCCTCTTCATCTCCAGAGTAATCGAGCCCGTCACCGAGGTGGGGCGCGTGGGGGGCGACGGAGGCGACGTGAGGTGCGGAGGAGCTGCAGCGAGGCGGGGTCCTCCAGAAGATGGCCAAGCGGGCCCGAGGGAGGTTGGGGAAGCGGGTCCAGGCGGAGGTTTGGGAGGCGGAGCTCGATGGAAGGTTGGCAAGGTGAGGTGAGGCAGACGGGCTGTCAGTTATGACAGTTGGAGAAGAAGAAGAAAAGAGAGGAAGGCAGGCTGAGGATTAGAAGGAAACTCAAGGCCAGGAAGGGACGGCCCAATAGCAAGCCCAGGATCAAGCCCATTAGTCAAATAAGCTGTAAAACAGAATTTAGTTACTAATTAAATGGAGATGATTAGTAAGATGTAATAGGAGGTAGAAGTATAAATACTTGGGATATTGTAAAAGATAGGTTGTTGGATAAAGAAAATCATTCATTCTTTCTCTTGAATTTCCCTTCTACTTTTCTGTTCTTTCCTATTTTTCAATTTTTCTCCAGTTTCACAAGAAATTGAGTACAATTTGCTTGATTTCTGAAGCAATTGATTCTCAATTGCTATTGTTATGATCTTTGATCATAACAATTTGGTATCAGAGCCAGGTTCCCACGACTCAGCTGTGTTTGGGTTTACTACCCTACAGAGAAGATGACGAAAGGTGGTGCTAATGCAGTAACTTTGGAAGCAGTAATGGCCAGAATTGAGAAAATGGATGCAAACAACAATTCAAGATTCGAAAAAATAGAGTCTCAGATAAACTCAAGGAGTAAAGAAGAGGTAGATCAGGCTTTGAGGAGGGAAGCATTGATGGAAGAACGAATCTTGAAGTCTGTTAATGATCAAGTTGGGGCTGCCATGACTATGGTACAGGCAACTACTCTCAAGGATTTGTCTGACAAGATGTCAAGTTTGGAGAATATGATGAAGAATGCTCCTAACAGTGGTAATTCCTCTCCTAGTTATGGGTTAACTCCAGAAAAGGTTTTCAGGTCTGGAAAAGGAGAAGGAGGGAAGACAGATGTAAGGGTACAAACAGCAAGGCAAAATTTTCCAACATTCAATGGGGAAGAGCCAGAGGAGTGGGTGACTCAGTGTGAATACATATTTGAATTGTGCAATATTTCTCAGGCAAATAAAACAGTCCAAGCTGTGGCCAATTTCAGTGGAGAAGCAAGTTCTTGGTATAGAGGGTATAAGGCTACTCATGATCATCCTGCTTGGGAGGAATTGGTAAGGTTGATCAAAATCAGGTTTGCTAAAACTGAAAAGATCAGTTCTTATGAAGAGATGAAGAGGTTGAACCAAGGGGGGATTGTTAGGGAGTACATGAGACAGTTTGAGGTTGTTCAAGCTAGAGCTCAAGTGGAGTTTCCCTATCTACCTGAAACTCATTATGTCACAGCCTTCATAAGTGGACTGAGAGAAGATATTAAGCATCTCTTGCTTACAAAGAGACACCATTCTTTGTTGGAGGCTTTTGAAGAAGCATCTCACTTGGAAGTAGCACTTGATTACCAGTTTAAAAGAAGCAAAAACAATTTGAGAATTCCAGGATTCAATTCAAGTAATGGAAACAAATTTGTTGCACAGAAGGATAAGACGGAGGAGGGCAAAATAGGAAATGCTAAGGAATTTCATAAAAATCCCTTGATTGAACAAAGAAGGGTTCTTGGCCAATGTTTTAAGTGTGGAGAGAAGTACTATCCTGGACATCAGTGTAAAGTTAAGATAAACATGCTAATTGGGGAAGAGGAGGCAGTAATAGAAGAACCACCAGTGGACAGTTCTGAAGAAATAGAAAGAGTTGAGGAAGCAACCATATCTATGCTTGCTACTTCCAACAATCCAAATCTGTCTACCTTAAAAATCAAAGGAAAAATTGGTGATAAGGACATCTGTGTTCTTATAGATAGTGGTAGTACTCACAGTTTTGTTCATCCAACAGTATTACAAGGTATTAAATGCAAATTGGCTGAAACTACCCCTCTAGTGGCACTCCTGGCTGTTACCAATACCAAGACAGTAACTGATACCAAATGTGAGAACTTGTGTTATACACTACAAGGTTATGAGTTTTGTGATAGCATGAGGGTGTTGGATATTCAGAGTTATGACATTATCTTGGGTATGGATTGGTTAGTTCAGTATAGACCAATGGAGGTGGACTGGCTTGAGAAATGGGTATCATTCAAAAAGAATGGTAAGACAATTAGGCTACAAGTGCAGACAGAAACTGCTGAGGTAATGTTTTGTGAGAATGTGGCCATTCAAAAGGAATTGAAGGAAGGAAATAGTGTTATGGTGGCTCAAGTAATGCTAATTCACTCTGTAGAAACTCCAGCAGCAGTGACACAACCAGAACTGAAAGAGGTACTTACTAGGTATAAGGATGTATTTGAAGAGTCAAAAGAATTGCCACCTCAGAGGGGAGCTGACCACCAGATTGTGCTGAAACCAAATGCAGCCCCAGTAAATCAAAGGCCCTACAGATACAGTTATTATCAGAAGTTAGAACTTGACAAAATTATAGAGGAGTTATTGAAGAACTCAGTCATTCAACCATCAGTTAGCCCTTATGCCTCCCCAGCTCTGTTGGTTAAGAAGAAGGATGGGAGCTGGAGGCTTTGTGTTGATTACAGAAAACTCAATGAACAGACAGTGAAAAACAAATATCCAGTTCCTGTGATTGATGACCTATTGGATCAGTTGAAAGGGTCTGAAATGTTCTCAAAAATTGACTTAAGGGCAGGGTATCATCAGATAAGGATGAGAAAGGAGGATGTACCTAAGACAGCTTTCAGGACACATGAGGGTCACTATGAGTATTTAGTAATGCCATTTGGGCTAACTAATGCTCCAGCTACATTCCAAGCCTTGATGAATAACATTTTTAAGCCATATCTGAGAAAGTTTGTATTGGTTTTTTTTGATGACATACTGATATATAGTCCAAATCTGGAAGCTCACAAGGGTCATTTGGCTGTAGTATTGAGTAAATTGAGAGAGAATTCTTTGTATGCCAAGGAAAGTAAGTGTGAATTTGGAATGAAAGAAATTGAGTATTTAGGGCACATTATCAGTAGCAAAGGAGTGGCAACAGATCCCAAGAAAGTGGAAGCTATGACTAGCTGGCCAACCCCAAGAAATGTGAAAGAGTTAAGAGGATTTTTAGGGTTAACAGGCTATTATAGGAAGTTTGTAAAGGGGTATGGAGAACTGAGCAAGCCTCTGACACAGTTATTAAAGAAAAATGCTTTTGCATGGAATGATTCAGCTGAGACTTCATTTCAATTACTCAAAAAGGCCATGAGTCAAGCACCAGTTCTGGCTATGCCTGATTTCCAACAACGATTTGTGCTGGAAACTGATGCAAGTAATATTGGGATGGGGGCAGTGCTGATGCAGGAAGGGAGACCCATTTCATACTTCAGTAAGGCTTTGGGAATTAAAGCTCAAGCTATGTCAACCTATGAGAAGGAGTTACTAGCCTTGGTGGCAGCAGTTCAAAGGTGGAGACATTACTTGCAAGGTAACACTTTTGTCATAAAAACAGATCACCTTAGTCTCAAGTTTTTGCTTGAACAAAGGCTGACTCACTCAATACAACACAAAGGAATGTGCAAGCTGTTAGGCCTAGAGTATACAATACAATATAAAAAAGGAGTTGAGAACCAAGTAGCTGATGCCTTATATAGGAGGACAGAAGTTGAGTTAATTGAAGGTGAAAGCAATGCAATTACTGAGTTAGTTCCTTTGTGGATTGAGGAATTAAAAGAAAGTTACATTGATGATTCATGGGCTAAGATGGTGTTGGATGGAACAGTAAATGAAGAACATAAGCAAGTTATAGTTCATATGGGAGTCATCAGAGTCAAGGGCAGATTGTATGTGGGTTCTAATGGTGACTGGAGAGCTAAGGTCCTTCATTGGATGCATAACTCAGGAGTAGGTGGTCACTCAGGAATGTTAGGGACATACCAGAGAACTAAGAAAATGTTCTATTGGCCAAAGATGAAAGAGGAAATAATTACCCATGTGAAAGGCCGTGATGTTTGTCAGTTAAATAAACATGAAAACAATGCACCCCCAGGGCTACTTGACCCAATTCCAATTCCTGAGAGGGCGTGGCAGGTCATTACTATGGATTTCATCACTAGATTGCCTAGGAGTGAAGGAAAGGAGGTAATAATGGTGGTTATTGATAAATTCACAAAGTATGGGCATTTCATTCCCATGTCACACCCTTTTTCTGCTATGGATGTGGTAAAGATCTTCCTGGAAACTGTTTATAAGCTTCATGGAATACCCAGCAAAATTATTACAGACAGGGATCCTATATTTACTAGCATTTTATTGAGAGAACTGATGAAAAGGTTAGATGTCAAACTCAATTTGAGTACTGCATACCACCCTCAGACAGATGGACAGTCTGAAAGGTTGAATCAGTGTGTTGAACAATATCTGAGATGCATGGTGGGGCAGAATCCTAAACAGTGGATAAGGTGGATCTATTTGGCTGAATGGTGGTACAATACATCACACCATACAGCAATCAACATGACTCCATTTAAGGCCTTGTATGGATATGAACCAGCCAACATTTCACTGGGATCAATTCCTAGCAGCAAGGTGGCTACAGTTGAAGATTTGATGAAAGAAAGGCAGGGGATTGTGTTACAATTAAAGGATCAACTTAAAAAGGCCCAAGATAGAATGAAATTCTATGCTGATAAGAAGAGGTCTGAGAGGGATATACAGGTGGGATCATGGGTCTACCTCAAACTACAGCCGTATCGACAAACTTCAGTACAACGAAGAGGAAATTATAAGCTCAGCTCACGATTTTATGGACCTTTTGAAGTTTTGGAAAAAATTGGTAAAGTGGCATACCGTTTGAACTTACCAGAGGGTTCACAAGTGCATCCAGTCTTCCACGTCTCGCAATTGAAGGAGAAATTGGGTGCCAACTCCAGTCCCAACCCTATTCTGCCCATTCTAGGAGTCCATGGTAAGCTGCAAATTGAACCAGTGGCAGTATTAGATCGAAGAATTGTTAAGAAGAAAGGGGCACCAGCTAGTGAGATCTTGGTGAGATGGTCAAACTTGCCTGATTCTGATGCTACATGGGAGAATTATGTGGATTTCAAGAAGCAGTTTCCTGGTTTCGTCGTTGAGGACAACTCCTGTTTGGAGAAGGAGGGAGTGTCAGTTATGACAGTTGGAGAAGAAGAAGAAAAGAGAGGAAGGCAGGCTGAGGATTAGAAGGAAACTCAAGGCCAGGAAGGGACGGCCCAATAGCAAGCCCAGGATCAAGCCCATTAGTCAAATAAGCTGTAAAACAGAATTTAGTTAGTAATTAAATGGAGATGATTAGTATGATGTAATAGGAGGTAGAAGTATAAATACTTGGGATATTGTAAAAGATAGGTTGTTGAATAAAGAAAATCATTCATTCTTTCTCTTGAATTTCCCTTCTACTTTTCTGTTCTTTCCTATTTTTCAATTTTTCTCCAGTTTCACAAGAAATTGAGTACAATTTGCTTGATTTCTGAAGCAATTGATTCTCAATTGCTATTGTTATGATCTTTGATCATAACACGGGCAGAGATTGGGCAAGATGCGGCGCGGCACCACGAAGAAGAGGTGAGGCAAGGCCCGGTGGGGCCCAGCGGAGGTGGAGGCCGGCTGAGGTTGGGCAAGGCGAGGTGAGACTGACGTTAGGCGAGGCGCAGCGTGGCGGAGGTCAGGGGAGGCGAGGCGACGCGTGGCAGAGCGGTCACAGCGAGGGCGACGGCTCGGAGGTGACGACACCACCATGAATTTTTGTTGTTGTTTCACTCTTGACTTCCTACTAATTTTTGTTGTTGTTTCACCATGAATTTTTTGTTGTTGTTTCACTCTTGACTTCCTACTATTCTGTACCATGCTGTAAGAATACCATACTATCAATTTTATTCCTTATTAACTGAATAAAGAACTCATCATGTGGGAGCATATGTTTTTCCAGGTTCATATGCGTTAAGTATGAAGGACTTTTCACATATGCTGTATAACTACGCATCAAATTTACTGTCTGGCTACATGAGAAATCACAAGTAATGATGTGTATTCATTCTTAAATTAACTTTAAGTAAGCGTCTGAACTGCTTCCTACCATGGTAAACCTTTTCTATTTTTCACAACTGCTTTACATCAAGGACACCAGAATTTTAGGTTTTGGTCAAATTAACCTGTATAGTTGCTATACAATTTCAGTTTTTTTCTTATTTTTTTGGGGTCAAATCAACCTGTATAGTTGATACTGGGAACATATTCTTTATGGTACAAGTTGAGAGATCAACGACTTTAGATTAATCTTACAATTTAAGACCAACAAGATCAACAACCTTCACAATTCTTTATCTTCAGATTTTGGATCCGTCAGTATCGAATATTGAGGAAATTTATGTGATATTGAAATTAACTAATCAGGGGACATCTTTCAGTTATTGGCCAATATGAGTACTTCACGTATTCTGCTAAGTCGTTCCATTTTTTGATAAAGTGCCTTACTTAGTAATGTGACACGTTCATACTGTCATCCAATACTCAAAAGTGAAAAATGTTTACTGCCCATCAATTATACTACCACAAATTAGCTATGATTCATGCACACAAGATTGATTCAGGTCCTTCGGCAAAGACTTTTCTGAGAGGTAAAAATAATGGTCATGTATATACTGCAGGAAACATATGTACAACTTATTAATTGACAAACCCAACTTTGCAATCTTCAAGAGTGCATCATACGTAATCACTGACAGTAATTTAAAGAGAAAATACAGTTATAAAGTCATTTCGCAAACTGCAGGTTTTTTCCAAAAATAGCTGAAGAACGTCATTTGTAATAGAATTAGTTCGAACTTTGAACCTTGATTGATGCATAGTAACATGTTTTCAGAAATCACTCAAAGCTTCTCCTTATTTTTCTCTTGCAGGGTATGTTGTAAACACAAGATGCTGGAACGGCGAAACATTGCTCATGAACCCAGTTGCACAATCTGCAGATCTGGAAGGAGCGCAATGCCTGCATAATCAGGAATAAGAGCACCCCACTAAAAGTAATATTAGATAGGGTACTTTGATGCTAGGCATCAATAAGATATGTGAGTTCTTTTCGAGTTTGGTCGGCGCCCGGATGGGCTCATCTCTCTTGCGCCTCTTCTGTTTGCCGTCTCCGCACCTGTTCTTCACTAAGTGAGTTCTCAGTTTCATTTTTGCAGTATGCTCGCCATTTCAGTTGTTAGTGTGCTTTTCTTTCTCAATCCAACAGTATTTAGAGGGTCTTACACTTCTCAGTTTCATTTTTGCTTTGAGGTAAAGTAGTTTACAGTTTACAGCCACAAAGTAAAACTATCATAGGTTAATTTTTAGGTTATTGTGAATTGCTTTGGTTCCAACTTTGTTGGTGTTTGCGGTTTAGTTGCAACTGAGTAAGCTCTCAGGTAGTCAGGTTCTTTTCCTTTCAGGGAAGCAACTGAACATTTATCTGCAAAATGAAAAACCTTTTTTGAAAGTAAATGGTTTCAGAAACCAATAGTTCATTTGTGCTGGCAAGAGCTTTCTTCTTGTACCCCTTTTCATGTGGAAAAGTTGATCTTTGTCTCTTACCAGAGATACTGTTACCAATTCTATGGATCCAGAGGAATGGAAGTTTGGAGGTGGTGCTTGTAAATAGTTTAGTAGTTCAGTAGTTTATTTTGCAATGAGTACATCATATAGCATAATTATTCTGCTTGACTAACCAACTCAGCTTCCACAAAATTGAATTATTTGTGGATGCACAGTTGGTTTCTTCTATATCGAAGAGCAAATGATAATAAGTTTCTACTTAAATTTTGCTACTTGAATTTGAATTTCAAACTTCAACGAACTAATTGTATGCTATGATGCTATTTGTTTCAACTATATTGTCTCATCTGTATAGGTGATTCTATTTGCTGGCATATTCCATACTGTTCAAGAATTGTCATGTATCCAATATAGTGGAAAATGTTCTATTTTGTGACTTGCTCAAATTAATTTTATGTCTAGAATTGACCAGTACATGATACTATCATATACAATGTAGATAGGGAAAACTGGAAAAGGTGTTGGGACTAATAACGAGTCATAAAATTCCATCCTTATTTATTTACATTTTTTGAGGTACCATCAGATTTGACCTTAAATTGTTGTTCGGGCCGGATTGAAAGATAACATTAGCCTAAATTTAGTGAAGGGTCAATGAGGAACAGGTATGCATATAAGCAGTTGAACAACCCGAAGGTGCTTTTAATTTGTTTTAATTTGATACATTTTAATCACATCAGTGGAAGCTCTTTTGGTTACTGATTAGGCACAAGGTTACTGTCAAAGTCTATGACCACTCCATGATTTGAGTATCTACAAAGGGATCATCTGAATTCGGATAAACATAACTAAGAAGCTGCGGTTGCAGTTGAAACACTGAGAGTTGGCTGGCAACACATGAGTATACTCTCTCTCTTTCTTTGCTCTCTCACTCAATCTCTTCTAGGGGTATAATTGTTGACACCAAATTCCTTGCACGCATTGCATTCCAGTTTACTGGGTTAAACTTTTTCTGCCTTTTATTGTTTACTTTTTATTTTTTGTCATTTGAGGTGATGGTGAGGAGCATAGAGTTTATGTCATTGGAGGATCAGATATGTTATATTTATATATTCATTTTTGTCTTTGCTAATTTAATTATAGATTTGGTGTGTGTATTTCTCTATAACATGTGGAGAAATCTAGAAGTGCTATATGGCAAGTCCTTCACTCATTTTCCTACTGCTGATTTTGAACAGGTATTAGTAAAAAGGTATATGAGATGGCTTTCAATGCTCCTATTACCTACGGCTCCAACTCCAGTTGAGCTTCTCTAATAAGAAAGTATATATAGACGCAAAATGAAGAGCTATTTTAGGTGCTCCAGCAATTAACACAGCTTGGCACGTTTTGATATATTGATTTATTTTTAGCCTATTTTGTAAAATTTGGCTTAGTAAGTTGATGATTTTAGTCTTTGCTGAAAGAAGATCGTTTTGTTGATAGGCTATAGCTCAGTACAACAGTAATGGAGCAAGATGTTTTGGTTGGTTATGGCATTTAATTCATTTTTTTACTACCACCAGTTTTTGGCAATTTTATATATATCTAAGGAAAAAAAATTTAATTCCATCAAAATTTGTTGAAGGAAAAGAACTAATCGCGCGGAGCGCGATCTCATGTCTAGTATATATATAAAGATTGAAGCAGTTTTACTACAGTTAAATGAACAGTTCCGGAGCAAATCTGTCACCGTTCAGTATGCGCTGACTTTCTATCTCAGCCGCTAGCCTGTTGAACAAAACTGTAGATCTACAGTAATGCACAGTGCCGCACAGTAACCCTTCCAGAAGCTTCGCTCTCTCATCTCCCTCCGATAACCCATCTCGCCCACGGCCCCGCCCCGACCCCGATCCCGACCCCGCACCCCCTTCTCCCCTCCTCCCCCACTCGCGCACATACATACAACCATCCTCCATCCATCTCCCTAGCTCTTTCTTCTACTCTCCAGAAACAAAGAAAGGGAGAAAGAAAGCGAAGCAAAAGAGTGTACGGAGCGGATATGATGGGGTTAAGGCGGCCGGAGAAGGAGAAGAGTGAGGATGCGGTGGTGGATCTGGAGGCGGGAGAGTCGTCGCTGCTGTACCCCGCCATCTCGCGCGGCGAGAACGAGTTGCGGTGGTATGGGTGAGCTCTGAGGCGGCTGTCATCGCCTGCCGAAGTTGTCACTTTTCAAGCCATCCCCGTCGTCCGAGTTTCTCCATAGCTCATCCTCATCGCCCCGCTCAAAGTTTTTGCTCTTCCGAACCTCTTCGTCGCCGCGTCTTCATTTCCTCCCTCAAGTTCTTGACAAGCACTGTAAGTGTTACTCTTGCCCAAATCACTGAAATTTTAGCTAAATTGTTAGACCATAATCTAAAACGGTGCGTATTAGAAGTCATCAACGGGTTCAATTTGAAATTTCAAGCTTCTTTCATGATGACGGGCGTCAGGCTGCAAGCAGCCTCTCAAGCCCTTGGTTTCTTTGTTTCCCCTGACGTGGCTTCTCAGAAGAGTCGATTCTCTCTCGCTCGATGCTTATCTATCTCTCCAACTGGTGCACCTTGTCACCCCTCACATTGATTTCAGCTGTTCCACAATGAGGTGGAGCACAAACACACTGTTCTTCTATCCTCACAATCAATATCAATTGCTCCATGCCATCTGCATATAGGTTTGCATTTTCTTTATAACTTTCTAATTTTTTTCAATTGTTTAACATCGAGGTCCTTAAAAGTTTAGTTATTTCATCAAATTAAATTGTATAATTGCTGTAAGAAAATTCCTTTGGTGAAAACTGAGGAACCAACGGCTTTTGATTGCAATTACAAGTTCCATTCATAATTCAATTTATTATTTAATCATTTTCTGAATGATATATATGTTCAATCTACTCTGACTTGGCTTAGATTCATGTTAAGAGGTGTGGTTTAAATATGGATAAACAAGTAAAGATGTACAAACTTTAAACAATCAACAGTGAATTTATATCTTTAGATTATTGCAAAAAGAAATACATATAAATTGGTACCATAATACTGTGCATTCATTTGTAACTATAGATGCATAGAATTAGCACATTACTAATACATCAAATTTAAGTGTTATGGATTTAGCAGAATTTTATGTGATTAATTCGAATATGAGGTTCTTGGGAGACCAAACAACATGCCCTCTGAGATTGGAAGCTTGAAATTTGGAAGTGTCTATTGCCCTGCAGATTTTTTCATTTGTGATGGGTTGAAAAATCTGAGTTCAGAAAGTCACCTGGATGGCCTGTATCAAGTTGTTGGGTTCTTCTATTCTTTTTGTAATGAAACTGAGGTACAAACATTTGTAATCCCCATTAAGTATGAACAATTGCTTTAAGTATGAACTTTGGGTAAATAGAAACTGACAATTGGTGAATCAATGTTATTATTCATGTGATACTATCTTCAAGAATATGTACGTAGTGTTGAAGTGTTTTACTAATTTCTGTAATAGTTTTGGTGTTAACAATTGTTCATATTAAATAACATTGGTGAATTAATGTTATTACTGTACGTAGTATTGTTGACCACATTTTAATTTTTTTATCTTTCTTCCCAGTGTATATCCTTTATCTGATGCAAGCCCGGCAACATCCCGAAGTCTTAAAAGAAAAATCGAGTTTCAGTCAGAAGATGAGCTTACTGTTGCTAAAGAGGTAAGTACATAAGATTTAATAATATACATTGCTTACTTGGGTACATGGATCATTTGGAAGGCAGCCAACCATTGCATGCCTAGATAGACATAAATTATTAAAGATTGCAAAAACTATCATGAGGCCACTAAACATTACCTTTTACTGGTATTATCAAACTGATGACATCTGCTCCAAGCCATTTTTATCTTCCCATATTACAGTTCAAAACAATGTATTATATATCATCTCCATTCACAGGAAGAAAGGGAGAAATATACAGAATGAACCATGCATAGGAACCAGAAAGGCCTGGGATGACATCAAGAGCTTACATTTGCAAGATCGTGGAACAATGCTGGATACACATCAAATGACAGCAACCGGGAAGCGCAGCACTACTCACGGCGCAATATAGCAGATGATTTCCAATTGATTAGTTTTAATAACTATATTTTCTAAATCTTTTCAGGATGAGGTACCATGCATAAAGATGAAAACAGTTCCTGAAGACCAATGACTTTTTTTTTTTTTGGCAACAATGTGTTTCAATGTAGTAGTCAAAGACTTAGACAACCACTTCTTGCATCTCCTTCTATTAGAGTATTTATTTTGAAACACATACATGATATATATCTATTAACTGTAGGCTTCCTTTTATTGTAAAAATGCGCAGCCTTATGAATATGAAGGCCTGAATATTATTGCCTTCAAACTCTTTTTCTAAGTAAATGTCCTATAAATTTACACAATGATCATCGCGTGGAGCGCGATCATCTACCAGTTATAGTATATATAATCTTGGATGGGTTGCTACAGTAGAAGGAACAGTAGAAAGAACAGTACCGTGGACAGTATTTTTTTTTTTTTTGTAAGATCCTTTAGAGGTGGCAAAATCTGACCCGACCTAAAAAACCCGTCCGACCCGAGTTTCAGAGAAAATCAAACTGATCCGAACCCAACCCAGGAATAGAGGTGCAAAATCTGACCAAAAATGAAAAACCTGCCCGACCCGATCCGACCCAAACCGAAAAAATGCCGGCAGATGTCAACCTGTTGCCCGACCTGGAAAAAATGCCGGCAGTCGTCAACCCGATACCCGACGCGACCCGACCCGACCCAGGAATCTGCCATGGAAATCCTTTTTATAGTAGATATTAATTTTTTTTTTAAGACCAACATCATTTGATATCTGATCTTCCAGTGATCCAGTTCGCACAAAACTAAATGACGGTATTCAGATACATGAATTTAGTATTATTCGTACCAATTAGCAAAAAAACAATAAAAATCATTATTATATGAGATGCCAAAATGTGTGAATGACATGAAGCTTCTATAATTGATAATTATTTATGATATGGAATCACATATTTAATAATTTATTTTAATCCGACATGAGGCTTAAACAAGAAAAAAATTTAAGACAATATCACTAATAAATTCAATTGTATGTGATGAATTTTAAATGCTTCTATTTATTTTTTTATAAGTTTGGTTAATCTTTCCGTCATAAGTTCCTGAATGCAAGCTATTGAAAATTAAATTCATGTTACCCATTTCTTACTAAATATCATTTGAAAAGATAAATTTAGTCATATTTATTAATAATTTAATAAAATTACTTTCATTTAAATATTTGAAAAGATAAATTTAGTCATATTAACTAAGAATTTAATAAAATTAATTTAATTTGAATATATTATACCGTACGATGATTTGGGTCACTATACCATAAATTTTTTATGACTTTTCATAGTATATTTATTATAACAATGTATTTTAATTAATGTCCAAACAAAGTACAAAAACCATAATAAGGTAATATTAGAGCTATATAATTGAAGCGTATAGATAATCTAAAATATTTTGATCCAATTTCCTAATGCGGATGGAAAACTTTACAAATTTTGTAAATTTAACAATAATTCCAAAATATATATATAATTGAATAAAAAAATACAATATAAAGTCATCAATAATAAATATCATCAAAAATTTATTTTAACTTATCCCGATCAACACGGCCGAAGCAACGCGAGGCGATTACTCTAGTTAATTATATATATAGATCTCCATTTGGAGATAAGACTAATATGCACATCCATTTGTCTCTCAACTCAAAATATACATAGGTTGCAACTTGCAACTGTAAAAGTATTCAGATGTTACATATAATTAATCATCTAATAAAACAATGGGTGTAATTAAATCACCAAATACAAATGATTTTATTGCCTATAAACTATATATTTGTTAACTATTTTAATACCTATAAATGGAGCAAATTAACAAGTAAAATCCTTTGTCAAAATCACAGTTCAAATGTTGGTATTTCAGCTGACATGCCCCAACCAGCCTGATATAGAGCCCTCTGAGTTATGCTCCTATAAGGGTCTTCTTCCCTCTTTTTCTTCAGATATTCCATTATACTCTCAATATCTGACTTGATTTCTCTATATACAGCCATTGCATTGTCTCTGTCCTTTAAAAGTATTTCTTTCCCTTTTGTCTCGATCGGCTTTCCGAAGCGGTAGTAGAACCGACCAGGTACCTTTGGTAAGAGAACCGGTAGGAAGAGCTCCTGGCGCGCAACTTCTCCGTCTACGTTTGATCTAAAAACCAATTTCAGAGAAAATTAGATGCCATCAGAATCAGTAAGATCAGATATTTTTATTTTGTTGGCACTGACCGATATTGTACCAGAGGACTTTGCTACCAACCCGGTTTTGCCATACTTTGTACCAGAAGAAACATGTGTATAAAGAACTAATATGAGTTTCTGAAAATATAGATGTACCTGATATTCTTAATGTCCTTGTTTATGTCGTCTATCCATTCTCTGACATAAGGAATTCTCTTCTGATCGTCATAGTCGAGAAGCAACTGCAACCATTACGAAAATATTTCATAAAAAAGGACATACTTTTGTTATCTAAAAGTTGCTGATTGATACTGTTATACTGGTACTTTTGAATAAAAACAGCCAAAGAAATATTTTTTGTTGAATAGTTGTAAATTGTGACATAGGTAATAGAAGTACCTCAGTCAGGTCATCTTCTCCGACAACACCAAAAGGCACAATTGTAGCCCCAAATCGTGCTGCCATTCTGACAAACTCCGGCTGTTCTGGCCAAAACAATTTGTACTCCTCTCCCTGTATCATTCCATCAATAGTACATAATTAGATTCTACTTTTCTCTATATACAGGGTTCAGAACTTGAGGTTCATTACATTCTAATCGCTATTTCATTATATAATGAATGTTACCGAGTTCAATAAGCAAAGAACAAACTTACATATAATAAATTAAGTACAGCTATCAAAATACAGTTAAAGACCCAACCCCTTCAACAGCATTATTGTGCATGCTTTCTTACTTTAGGCATGAATAACTAAATAACACAGCTTATAAATGCAGTAATCAGCAGTAAACATGACTTATGTTACCTTCTTATGTAATGCTTCTCGGGCACCACCAGGATAAAGAAGAACAAACGAACCTCGCTGAAAAAGCCTGTATATGTTCACTGGGTTGACGGGGATCCCTCCATACATTCTTATATAATCATATTGTGATATCTCCTGACGAGACGACTCAACTTTTGAACTGAATAATACCGGATGAGCCAGGCCGTACAAGGTAGCCTTCCTATCTTCTAGAAATTTCTTATAAAGCATGTTTAGCTCAAGGCCCATCAGCATGTGGTACCCTACCAAAAGCACGGGGCCTTTTCCTGGTATACCGTCAAGTCCACGTACGATTTCTCCATTTGGTAGCGTGGAAAGGAACACGGGACTTGTTGCAAGGCTAAATAATCTGATCAAGAAATGAAAAAATTTCAAATCAGCCATGCATGTTAGAGATTAATTCACAATATTTCTGTACCATTTTCTTCAATGTTTAGTGTCCGTATAACCTTAGACCATTGTTTTTCCTTCTCGTATCTGGTAACTAATAACAAATTGGTCACGACTGTAAACTAAATGAAGTTTGCATAAGTGTGATTCAAGGCTAAATTAGGTGTAATTTTGTTGCATATACATGTTACCAATTCAAATGTTGGTTAATTTTGTTGAAAACAGTTCAACAGTGCAGCCAAAGCTGATGGCAAACAATGTTTATTTATTCCATTCTCTAGTCTTTTAATTACCTCTGATCCTGATTAAATGTTTTATAAAATTCGCTCTTTGTAGGGGGCAGATAATCGAGGATAGGATCTCGCTGGCGTGACCGACGATACATCCCTACTCCTTTTATTACTGATAGTAGATTTACACCATCTTCCTGAAATAAGTAATCATAAATTGAAAGCTTTGTACACATGCAAAAATGCAAATTTTAGGCATGGTGTAATATTCTTTTGTTTGACAGACATAATTATAGCTCATTCCTCCCAGACGCTAAAAAAAAAAAAAAAATCCGATTTTTTAGAATAAACAACATGACCTGAATGGATTTTGAATTAGTTTTGATCACAAATAATTTTTTTCCTTTCCTATTTTTTTGTGATTCAGAATTAGCTAATAATCCATTCAATGTTGAAAAGAGCTCATGAAGTGACTTTTGTACAAAAAGAAATACAAAAATGTCTAATTACCAAAAGTATTGTGTGTCCATTGTCTTTGAAATACCGCACTTTACAGTTCTTCAGAGTTGAAAAGAGCCTCTCCGCTTCATCTCCACTTGGTAGTAAATTATCCTTACCGCTGCATTATATATTCAATTTACTATGATAAGCTGGCAGCAGAAGTTCCAAATTGAAGAATGATATCATGACATATGATATATAATATTATATCGTGCCCTTTATGACTAACTTGCAAGAAACTAAATAATCACAGGGGAATATAGAACCTATTTTGTGTAGCAAGAAGCATATCATAAGAGTAGGTTCAGAGTTCCGACACTAATTTAGTTTGTGTATTGGGTGGCTTGGGGGTAGTTTTGTGATTATATTTGCTAGCGGTAAAACAACATACACATATCATATCCATGTTCACCATGTTGATAATCGAAATGAATAATTGGTAAATATATATACCTAGCAAGAACTAAAACTGGAGCCTTGACGGCATGGAGACGTGAGTTGGCGTAAGATGCAGCTGATTTGAGCAGCTTCAACTTCCATAAAAGAGTCTCTCTTGGTATTATCTCTGACAGCTCCTGTTTTTATATGAAAATTGAATTCAAAATGGATAACTTGAACAATAATTTTAAGGGATGAAGATGTAGATCAACAGTAATTTTGTAGGTCGCACTACTGGAAACTTCTGTTCTAGTTTTGTTGTATGTCTGATTGCTCAAATTTGGTTTCTTTGGAGGCGTGATTGCAAATTAAAGTTTACCCAAATGAAATATTTGTTTTAGACAGACTATACTGAAGGCATACTTTTGACCTGCATATCTGGGCCTGATTTATAGTTGGTTGGCTTAATTTTATTCCAAAACCTTAAATTTAGAAGAGTTTTGACAAAGTGTGGAGAATTGCTGTTTTCTTGCTCCTTCAAAGGCTTCTCTATGTATTTCAAAATTACTATAGTTATGGGCTGACTTTGGGTCAGATGTCATGCGACCCTGCTGAACAAATATTTAATCTGACGAGTTCATAATATGAATCATTAAGACATCCCATGCCAAACCAGAGCCTTTTTCTTCTTGTTTACCTAATATCTTCGAAATAGTGTCCAAAATTAGGCTGAATAAGTTTGTACTTACAGACAGTAAAGGTAACATTGAGGTAAGAGTGTTCGACAATTTCTCAAGTGTTTGAGGAGAGGGAAGGTCCCCCTGTAATCCCACCATTGCCATCTTTATCGGGTCTCCTATAATGTCATAGAAACAGATACCACATTGTAAGACAAAAATAAACAGCTAATTTTGAAATTGAATTTACAAAGATATAGTTGAATCTTTAAAACAGGAATTAAATATGTACCAATAATTTTTTTTTTTTTTTTTTTTGGCAAATAGTGTAGGAAATTTGTTTGTACAGTTTACCGTTAAGTAGGGTTCATTTATGTTTCCCTTAAGCTAGGTACCAATCTGAGCTCGAATACTGTTTACTAATAAACACACAACTATTAAAAGTAACTTACCCATAACAAAACTTAGGATATAAGGAACAGTGACATGAAGTTCGCTTGGAAGGTTCTCCAAAAGTGGAAATATTGGCTGCAGTGGCGATTTGTCAAATGAAGTAGCTGAAAGAGAAGAAACCAATTAGTAGATGCAGACAATCAGATGAAATTTTGTTTTGGTCGCAAGCTGACAATATATGCCTGTTATTTTGTACCCATAGATCTAAAGACATAGTATTATGTGCTCTCGGATTGGTGATCTTTGGATCAAGAGTCACACTTTTTTTTGGTGGAGTGGCAAGAAGGGTAAATTGGTCAATTTAAGCTCACTTAGACACTTTATACACTGCAATGCCATGTGCTTAATTATACAGCTTGACAAATTTGAACAAAGATGACGATGGAAATCCTCGGTCCATGACAAAATATTCAGAGCATAAGGAACTTCCAAATTTGGTAAATGAATACATGAGCAGCAAATGAATGTTTATCTTAAAAAAAAAAAAAATTCCACCTGCCTGGATTGGCTAGCACAAGCACCAAGTCTATGGTAAGATTGCGAGCTGCAACAGCAAGTGCCAAACTTCCCCCAAATGAATCCCCCACGAGATATATTGGTCTATCCGGTCTGATGGTATGTTCACTTCTAATGCATTTTTCCACAATATTAATCAGACCTGAATTCATGAAAATAAAAATTCTAAATCTTAAATGGGACGAATTAACCACATTGGTGGAAATATTCTGCTAAGTAAACAAAATTTTAAATATAATTTCAATTTGTTTGGTTCATTAAATAATTATAAAAAGTTTGACATCATTAATAATGGCAAAAGAAATTGGTCGTACCTTCAAAAGAAGTTCGATCCTTCACGGGGATATGTAGACATCTAACTTCAAATACCCTACAGATCAATGTAAGTTGAAAATGGAATGAAGGTTAGAAAAAGAAAGGATTCCAATTTGATCCATATAACAAAAATCATAAATGAAGTCAATAGCCATTTTGATGTAGACTGCAACTTAAATATTCCCTATTTTGCATCAGCAACTTAAATATTCAAAATAGAAGATAAATTCCCAACAGAAGCCACTTCAATCAGGTAAAAAGTCATCAAGTTATGTGATACAACAGTTCCTATATATATTAGTCTGCATAGATATAGACTTACTTGCCAAGGGATTTGTGGTGTAAAATGAGTCCCATTCCCACACCATCAGCCCCTACAAAAAAAATATATATGAATTTCAGATAGTCATCAACAACAATCACAGCCTGTTGCAAAATTTACAACTTTTTTTTTTTTTGAAGCAATGCATCATGAACCAATTAACCAAAGAACCAAATAGTATAAACAACAAAAATCAATTATGGGTTGAATAAGAAATTGTTAGGCTTTGGAGGATTATTTAGACAATTGTGCATTCACAGAAGAAATTGTTTCCTGAGAAGTCAAAACCAATAATTATTAAACTACACATTTCTATATTATTATATCAACCAATAATCAAAATATCAAAACCAATAATTATTTCTTTTTCCTTTCTTTTAAGACTTTAAATGTATAGCTTTTTTCCATTTTTTCTGTACATACAGACTGTAAATTCTCTCTTTTTTAATTAATGAAAAATTTCAGAGGGCAATCGCCCTCTGCATAAAAAAAAAATAATCAAATATATAAAAAATCTCAACCAATTTGCAGAGTACAATCATTGTAAAGTATTTTCGAAGGCATTCCATAATTCATCTGAAATTAATACAAGCAAGAGATCTATCTAATTCTAACCTGGTAAGAAGAGCAGCAAAGGCGCATTCTTCACCGGTCGGCCGCACTCGACAGGAGTGAACCATCTCGGCGGCCCTCCATCATCTCTAATTATCTCCTTGGCTGCCTCAAAGTAATCCTTCACACTAGCAGTTCCAAACCCATCATCACAGAGCACCTCCAGTTCTATCTCCTTGCACTCTTTCACCTTCTTCTGTCTCGAAAGGTCTCCTTTGCTCCGGCGGGAAGTCCCCGGCTCTGTCTTGGATGCATAATTCAATGCCTGAGCACGGTGTGTGCACCTAGAGCTGAATTTGTGGGTTGTCCTATTAGGAAGAATTGGAGACAGTGGAACAAAGGATAGAGCCATGGCAAATTAATCTGTAAGAACTAATGTGAGCTCGCTTACTGGTACCAAGTATACCAAGTATACCAAGTACCAGGTACCAACCAAAGATTTATAATTTGTGAGATTGTGAATTTTGATTTTGTGAAAGCTCAAAGAGTGAATTGAATCAAGTGAAGATCTTATTGAATTGACTGAGCACCAATATTAGGATTGAATATAGGAGTATAGGACTACTTCACTTGGCTACTCAAATTGGCAAAGAAGAGGAAAAGGAGATGAAACAAATAAATAATGGTTCCACTTTGGTACTTTACAGAAGATATTATAAAGAAAGAAAGAAAAGAAAGGAACTTTTCTTCACTATATAGTTCACTAGAAAAAGAAGAGTAATACCTAGTATCCATAGAATATTTGTCTACAGCGTCCCTAGGTTACAAAATCAGATATATCTGTTACAAAATCGGACGTATCTGTTAAATTCGGGATGTGTCTGTGGACATATGGACACATTTGCGATATAATATTTGTCTACAGTGTCTAAAGGTTACAAAATCAGATACATCTGTTACAAAATCGAATGTATCTGTTACATTTAGGATGTGTCTGTGGACATATGGACACATTTTCGATGGACCCAAGAAGATGTTTCTCATAGGATATGTTTCGTGTGCAGTTTGGAGTTTGCAGTGTGGCAATTTTAAAGGACAGAGACAAGACAGCAAGACAAGCAATCTGCAGCTCACTCAGAGGGGAAGTGATAGGCCACGAGGACTAGAGGTGGGAATCGGGCGGGCGGGCGGGTCGGGTTCGGGTTCAGGTTCGGGTCAGGCAGGTCGGGTCAGTTTGACTTTCTAGAAGATCTCAGTCGGGTCGGGTCGGGTCAGGTCAATTTTAATATTAGTTTTTTTTTTTATCGTATGTTAATTTGAGTTGGATTGCATGCTATTTGATCTCGGGTCGAGTCGGATTTGAGTCAGGTCGGGTCAGTTTAACTTTCTGAAAATGTCGGGTCGGATCAGGTATGGATCGGGTCGGATTTTGTCATCTCTAAGGTGGACTCACCCACGAGGGCAGATGATGTGGAGACAAAACCAACAACGAATTTAAAAGGCAAAAAGTGGGGAGAGAGAGAGAGAGAGATGCAGAATCTTCGCCAAAGGAGAGTACAAGTGGTCTTTTTTTATTTTTGATTTAAAAGTACAAGTGGGTTACCAAGGCTATGGCCTAGTGGTAGTGACATGGGTTTCTACTTTGGAGACTGGAGATCAAGTCCCAGCAGGGACTGGGCATGGGATAATTGGGGGGTTTGCCTACGGGGTTTGTTGAAAAAAAAAAAATACAAGTGGTCATAAATTCATTATATATTAATTACTGTCAGCTTCTCACGAGTGATGGGGAAATTATTGGATGGTCCTGGACAACAATCTGGGCCGTTCATTTCATATTGAACGGTACAAATTACAATTGTTTGTTTATTCGAAATCTGATGTGAACTTGTGAAGGGAGAAACTGGAAGATAGCAACTGTAAAATTCAAATCTGCTGTTATTCTACTGCAGACCGTTGGATCAAAATCTATGGATGATTTTTTTTTCAAAAAAGACCCCTATGATCTAAAGCCGGTCGATCCTACCCGTCCGTTTTGATCTAATGGCTGGGATAAGAATAACTGGGTCCTATTATTCTCTAAGAATAACAGCAGATACGGACTCGGCAACTGTAAACTGAGTTTGAGTTCGCATTTGTTGTGAACTTGTGATGTGCTAAGGTAAGGCAAGTAATCAAGTAATTATGACGTGAGATCTTCACCTTTTGACTGGTTTTCCTTGGAGCTCTTTTAAGAAGGAACCATGAAGTGCTAAGCGCATGTTGACGATGCACCATGCTAAGTTCATGTTTTTTATTTTTTATTTTTTAAGATAATCGATTCTATTTATAATATTTTAGATGAGTTAAAGTGTAGTATTAATAAAAAAATAGCTAATATAAACATTCTATTTTATTTTTTTATTTTTTATTATTTTTTTTAAACTAACGATGCACCATATATACTAATCGATTCTATTTAAACTAAGCCATATAAATTCATAAAAAATATTTAAAATATATATTTTTTTAGAAAAATATTCATTTAATTATGGATTGATTTTGTTTCAAATTTCATTCAATTTGAGCATATTTAATACTCTATCAGAACCATCTGGTCTAAATTTAATAATTTTTGATTGAGTATCAAATGATACTCAAATTGAATGAAATTTGAAATATATTAATTCAATCTATAACTAAATGAATATGTTTATAAAATATTTTTATTTTTAAAATTTTTATGAATTTACAAAGTTTGGTACTTTGGTGTAACTTTTATGTGAAAATATTTGATGTTAGTGGATCCTTCCTCTTTTATAATATATAGCTAAAATATAAATCATGTAATTCTAGGCCGATCTAATTCTTTTTCTTCTTGCTCCTGTTTTTGTATTTCTCTAGAAATACAGATTATAAAATAATAATCAAATAAAAATAAGAGATAATCTCTTTGTCCCCCATCATTTGTCCCCCTTAAACGTCCCCCATCCGTTTTTGCTGGAACCGGTATGAATACCAGTTGGCAAGTGGTATGAACACCACGATACATTCGGTATGAACACCCTCTGAGAGCTCTATGAACAATGCAAATTGGGAGAAAAATTTTTTGGCATATTTTCCATGTGCAAAAATAAATTAAGCACGTGCTTAATTCAATTTCAGCACGTGATGAAAATCAGAGCGCGCGCGGGTGTTCATACTGCTTATTCACGGGTGTACATATCAAATGGTCTTTGGTGTTCATAGTTGACGTGGACGGGAGTTGGCATATTTTCCACGTGCAAAAATAAATTAAGCACATGCTTAATTCAATTTCAGCACGTGATGAAAATCGGAGCGCGCTCGGATATTCATACTGCTTATTGGCGGGTGTTCATATCCAATGGTCTTCGGTGTTCATAGTTGACGTGGACGAGAGTATGCGCGCGGGGGACATTTAAGGGGGATTTTTTGTGGGGGACAGTTAGCATCCCTCTAAAAATAAACCATCCGTGGAGCAAACGGTTACTTGTAAGTTGTAACGATGAATTGTATTTATTTTATGCAAAGCATACAAATGTGACAAATTAAAATAATATAGTAAAACCATTTCTCAATTAAAAGTGTACTACTATTTAGTAAGGCTCATCCAATTCGAGTTCGTAATTGAGGAATACAGTTTATGTGATGTTCTTATTTAAATTGTTTTTTTTTTTTTTTTTCTATTTTACCATGGCATACCATTTTTTGCTATAATAGTTAGCAGTTGAATCGTATTGTTTTTCTAAGGACATTAGATTTGAAATGAGAAATTCAGAAATTCTTATCTTGAAGACAAAGCCCAAAAAAAAAAAAAAAAAAAAAAACAATAAGATCATTCTTTAATTATGAAATAAATAAATAAATACGAGGGGAACAAGTTGCTCACTTCTTTTTATCATGTAAGTACGTTATATAAGCGTGCCATTAATTTTTTTTTCAAGGCTACATTTTTTTCTTTTCAATTCGTGGTGATATATTTTCGACGTTGCGATTTTTCCAAACGTCCGGAGATTACGACAGCATCATAGCAGAAACTAACCTTGGAACATTTGAAAGAGATTTTTATGGTTAACCAAATGGTGACGAAAAGTAGAGAAAGAGAGTAAATCTGAGTGGTGTGGACTGAATGTTAATTTGTTGCTACTCACAAAAAATATATAAACATATTTTGTTAATACAAAACATGTTCGTCTTCATTTTTCATAAACTACAAAAATAATTATTAAATACTATTAACTTGATACTAGTAAAAAGCTCACACCTTGTTTTGGGTTGAAATTATTATTTCTTATAATAAATTTTTAAGAAAATATGTAATAGACCTTAAATTGAGAAAATCGATATAGACCTTAAGTTTTAATGGGTTGAGACATTAAAATACGTCGACGGTGGTGATCAATTTAAGTAAATAATCAAAGGCTGAGATTTATTCTTCGAGAAAGATAGAACTTTCATATAAAAAAATTCAACCTCCTTTTACCGGGAGTAAGGATTATTCTGAATGAAAAAAGTAAATAAATACATTCAAGCCTCAAGGCTAAAATAAAATCACAGTTCAAATGTGGGAATCTGAGTTGATAAGCCCCACTTGGCTTGAAACAGGGCACGTTGAGTTATACTCCTATACGGATCTTCTTCCCTCTTTCTCTTCAGATATGCCGTGATGCCCTTAACTTCTGACTTAATTTGCATGTACAGAGTCCTTGCACTGTTTCTATCCTTCAAGATACTGTCTTTCCCCTTCGTCTCGATCGGTTTCCCGAAGAGGTAATACAACCGACCCGGTAATTTGGGCAGGACGATAGGGTGGGCAAACTCCTGGTGTCCCACTTCTCCTTCTATGTTTGATCTAAAACCAATTTGTTAAGGACAAAAATGTTGGTATAAGCATGTATCAAGCAATATCAGTTTGTGGGTACTGATCAATGTCACATGAGATGTTCTTTCAAATGTTGCGAAAGCGAACTTATTTGCATACAAAGTTATATATATGTAACTTTCACAAAAAAGGAGATGTACCTATTGTTGTTGATTCCATTGTTCAATTCTTCTCTTAGTTCATCTAATTGATCTTTAAGGAACGGGATTCTCTTCTGATCATCATAATCCAGAACCAGCTGCAACAATTTAGGATAAAATTTTACAACGAGGACAACAATATGTTCCATTTAAGCACTCTCACATAATGAAAAGGAATTTGATAAGTGCTCATTTGGTCATCTTTTTTACTTTTATTTTTTGTGCATGTGTGCTTGTGGGCGGGTTTCGGGGGTGATTTCTGGAATAAGGAACAGAAGTTTAAGAGACCTCAGTCAAGTCATCTTCTCCGACGACACCAAAAGGCACAATCGTTGCTCCTAATCGTGTCGCCATTCTAACAAACTCTGGCTGGTCCGGCCAAAATAACTTGTGCTCCTCTCCCTGTATCATGTCATTACTCATTACGCTTATTAATTGGGTTTTGTCAAGCAATATATGTTATGCACTATTTCACCAGTTTTAGTCCATTAGAATAAGGTTCCTAAAACAGCTAATGGAAATGGCCCTTTTGGTGGAGTACAGTATAATGAAGTCTCAGTATTCACCCACCATGTTTATTGGCATATCTACCTAACATCCCACTATTCAACTCTTTTAGTCTCTTACAGTACATATATTTGCAAACTATAATTCAAACAAAAAATTATAATTGTAGACATGTTCAAATTATTTAGACCTCATATTATAGCTGATTTGTAATTAAGTTGGTCATCTATCCATTGTTGAACTTATAAATTGTTTGATGGGAACAAAAACATTTTTTGACATTTCTAAATTGGACACCTATCCAAGTAACTGGGCAGCTATCTAAAAAAAGATTTTATGTTCCACAAAAGTTGGATATAAGCTAAAAACTCCTGTTTTTTATGTACTTTATTTTTTCCTTTTAAAAGCAGCAAGCATTTTAATCAACATTCTCCAATAAGCTAAAACTAAACCAATCTGACAAGAAGAAAAACTGAAAAGCATTACAAAAGAAAAGTAAGCAAGCAATAACTTAATGTACTTGGCCACTGGCCCCTATTTGATCTCATCCATATCGGTTTACCGAAACATGGGCGTGTCTTGTACCGTAGGCATGTACTAACAATAACATGTAGCAATGCTTAGTAAGATTAATGCTAATTAACTTACTAACCTTGTCAGGTGAGACTGAATTTACCTTCTTATGTAGAGATTCTCGGACTCCACCAGGATAAAGGAGAACAAATGAACCTTGCTGGAAGAGCCGGTACATGCTAACAGGGTTGACAGGGATCCCTCCAAATACATTTATGTTATCACGATAAGAGAACTCTGTACGAGAGGACTCCCGACTCATGTATAGGACTGAACATTGTCGGGTGGGTCATGCCACGTAACATCACCTTCTTTTCTTCTAGAAATTGCTTATAGAGCATGCCCAGCTCAAGGCCCATCAGCATCTGGTACCCTACTAGAAGCACAGGGCCCTTTTCAGGTACGCCGCCCAGTCCACGTATCTTTTCTCCGCTTGGTAAAGTTGAAAGGAACACCGGGCTCGAAGCAAGGCTCATCCATCTTAACAATTGCAAGAATTTACAATCAGCCTTAAAATGTCGGCTTATCATATTTTGGAACCATTACACTCAGATTTGATATTTGCATCATGTTGTCATATGTACCAGCTCTTACAGTACCAATACTATCTTTTTAACCTGCATGATAATAGTTTTTCGCACTATGAGTCTGGAAACCAACAATAAGTCGGTAAGAACTGACAATAAAGGAATGTTTGCACGAGTGCAGAAATAAGTTTTTGGCTAAACTAGGCTGACATTTGTTGCATATACAAATGGTAACAAGGAAAAGGATTGGTCAAATGCTGTGAAACCGATGCACTACCAAAGAGTAGGCGTAACTGACAGAAAAAACAAGGTTAATTAGGATCATGGTCTAGTTTCGTACTTTTGATCCTGAGTGAATATTTTGTCGAATTCAAACTTTGTAGGTGGCAGATAATCCATGACAAAGTCTCTCTGGCGTGAGCGGCGGTACATTCCTGCTCCTTTTATGGCCATTAGTAGGTTTACACCATCCTCCTGAAATAAAAATAAACTAATAAGTTTTAAACCATTTACATACGTAAAAAATAAACTTTGATGGTACCATCACCACAATTTATTCTGATGTAAGGTTTGGTCACTTTTGTCATTCTGCATTTTTTTTTTTCTTTTTGGCTTTTTTGGTGCATGCTAATAATATGTTACCATCAATGGAATGTGGAAAAAATCTCAAAGTGCCAAAGTACCAAAAGCAATGTGTGCCCATTTTCTTTGAAATAGCGAACAATACAGTTCTTCAGGGTTGCAAAGAGCCGATCTGCTTCATTCCCACTTGGCAGCAATTTATCCTTACCACTGCATTATGTATTGCATTTACTATGATCAGTTAGCTGGCAAAAAGTTTCACAAATATGAAGAACATTTTCTGAAAGTTCATTTATCAGTCTTAAAGGGCGGCATCGTCCTTCTGCTTTAGCTTCTTTACTATTCATTTTCTTCTTTGCGTTTCACCCTAACAAAGGAATTATTGAACCTATGCTGTCTACAAAGAACTGCATTGTAACAATAGCACAACCATTTTGTGTTCTTTGTTCAATTTAGGATCTAGGGGTGGTTCTGTGATTTAATTTTGTAGCAATAGATAGAACGTATATTCATGTTGCAGTTGATAAGGTCGAAAGAACAATCCTAAAAAAGTAACATACCTAGCAAGAATTAAAACTGGAGCCTTGACAGCATGGAGACGTGAGTTGGTATAAGCTGCTGCTGATTTTAGCAGCTTTAACTTCCACAAAAGAGTTTCTCTTGGTATTATTACTGCCAACTCCTGTTTAAAGAAGAATAATTTTTTGACTGATAAAATAATTCTAAATCTAAAGGAACAAAGATTTAAACCCGTAATTTCTGTATGTATTATGAGCACTGCACTTTCTCAGTTGTATTATTTTTATGTGGAGTTGTTGAATTATGGTGAGGAATGATTGCAGATTGAAGTTAGCTACTGAAAATCAGGTGTACAGGCTATATTGAAGGCACCTTTTGAGAGTAGGGGATAACCTGCCAATTTCGGGTTAAATCAAATTTACTCATAAGCATCTTAATTTAACAGTTTCGGAATCTGAGTGGAGGTACATTACAGTTTTCTTGCTCCTCCTGATCAGAGTCCTTTACTTGTTACAAAGTTAGTTTGATAAAGAGTTGGTTTGGGGGTAATTAAGTGTGTCATGGGACCCCTCTGAGCTACCAATTAATCTCACTAATATAATAGGAACTGTTTGAAAACCGCATGCTAATGAAGACCCATTATTTTCCACCATATTCATCTAATCATGCCAAACATTGTTCAAAGTATTAAGGATGAATAAATTTATACATACAGACAGTAAAGGTAGCATTGAGGTAAGAGTATTTGACAATTTCTCGATCTTTTGATGAGACAGAAGGTCTCCCTGTATTCCAACCATTGCCATCTTTATTGGATCCCCTATAATGTCATAGGAAAAATGTAACATAAGTTTTGAAAATATTAAAATTCAGGGAATGATTGGGAAGGAATTGAACATATTTTTTTATCAATCTTCAGTAATGTCATATAGACATATACACAGGTTGAGAATCTAGAGAGAAATGGCATAGCTTTTCGACTGGAATCAATTCTGGACTAAGAAAGGATTGGATATTTTTGCACCTATTGTTCCCACAATGTCCTGGTGTTTCGGGCCTTCCAAGTATTTTTCAAACTCAGCAGTTAAAAAAAATAAATTCCCTTATAACCACAAAAAAAAAAAAAACAATTTTGGTGTCTTTGTAGTGATTAGATATAAACATCAGTTTGTGTTGTTATTTTGAAAAAAAAAAAAAAAAGGATAGCTTGCAACGTATTTTTTTGGAAATCATATTATTTTTTCCATATAATTGTTTTAGCCTGTATATTCAATAAATTTAACATAAAAATATTTAATTTGTGTAATCTTGAATGCCTCTGGTAAAGAATGTCTATTCTCAATATTGTAGTTCTTCATGTTTGGCTTTACATCTGTTATCTGCTGCTGTTATACTTACCCATGAGAAAACCTAGCACATAAGGAACAGCAACATGAAGGTTGCTTGGAAGGTTCTTCAGAATAGGAAATAGAGGCTGCAGTGGTGATTTGTCAAATGATGTAGCTGAAAAGAAAAGGTGAAACCATTTATTAGATGATAGAAAAATAGATGGGAGTTTTATACAAATTAACCTGCATTACGTTCTTGCTATTTTGTGCCAATAACTCTTAGGAAAAATAATATATGTCACGAAATGGTGTACTATGAATCATTGGCTGTAGTCCTGTTGTTCTCTTCTTCCCTTTTTTCTTTTTTGTAGTGAGGATAAAATCTACTGGCCATGGCAGTTTTCTGTACTGACACAAGCAGTAGGCTTTTACTACTTACTATTTACTATCATAGGCAAAAGTTATTATTTTGTTCGCTTATACTATACTTTAGTAATAGTAAAAACATTTCTCAATGAAAGTTTTATGATTTACTCTGGTTGATACATTGTAAATTGGGAAAAAAAAATGGGTCAGATGTAGCTGAGTCACACAAGTTTACTCTGCCTGAAAAATGAGATTCATTTCAAAGTTTTATGATTTTCTCTGGTAAAACTACAATTACTATGGTGAGGGCTTAACATACAGGTAGATGAATTTGAGCAAAGATGAAACATTTTGTCGGTCCAGACCAAAGAATATTAAATGTTATTTATGAACCAAAATTGTATGTCTATGTATGTTATGATATTGAAGTATATCAAATATCAAACAAAGTATCTAAAGGCAAGTAATAAGTAATCACCCACCTGGATTCACAAGCACAAGCACCAAGTCAATGGTAGGATTGCGAGCTGCTACAACAAGTGCTAAGCATGCCCCAAATGACTCCCCCACAAGGTATATCGGTCTACTAGGCCTGATAGAATGTTCTCTTTGAATGCATTTTTCCACAACATTGATCAACCCTAAGTTCGAAAAAACTGATTAGATCTTGCGCTAAAAATCATCAATTAATTGGGTGGGAATCACCTTTGTGAAGTTGAGAAAGAAAATTCATTCTCCAGAGAAAAAAATCGAATACTTGCCAACAAAAATTGCAAAAGCTTGTACTGTTCTCTTTCTTCTTTTTATTATCTTTATGTTTACATTATTCAAGAATATCACTATATATATCAGCAATAACTAAGTCGTACAGTGGAAGATCGTAAATTGGAGCATTCCAAATGGCAAGATTTGAAGAAAAACGGTTGCTTTCATTCAGAATAACAAGTCAGTATAATTCTGAAAATTTCTACATTTCAGTATTGCTCAAAGTAAAAACCTGTCAACAGGAATTACATAACTGTAATTTTTTCTGTTCTTGAACAAGAAAAAGTTATGGTTTTTGTAAATGGATTTATTTTCTTTTCCTAAGAAAAGAAGCAAGTTGTAGCATGCATAACAAGTTCAATCAGAACACAAATAATTACCAAGCAAGGGAAAAAATAGATAGAATCCCTGCTGTCACTTATATAATTCTCAAATATATTTCATGGTTTGTTATCATCAAAAAGGGGAAAAAGGACTGCAGGTACCTTCAAAAGAAGTTCGATCCTTCACTGGGATATGCAAACATCTAACCTCAAAAACCCTATACAATACATTAAAAAAGGAACTTAGAAAAGAAAAATTTCCTAGATAATCCGTATAGAAATAAGCAAAGACAAAAAATGATGTCATTATGCATACATATATATATATCAAATTTGTGAACATCACAAAATATCTGGAATTCAAAAATACCCTTAATACCCAGATCGTGCTTAGTAGGACCAGTCAGAAAATGCATAGGAAGAGTCGAAGAGAAGAACCATTTTTTTTTTGGTACAATAAAACTTCAAAATTCTGCATACAATGACTTACTTGCCAAGGGATTTTTGGTGTAAAATGAGTCCCAATCCCAGACCATCAGAGCCTACATATTAAAAAAAAAAAAAAAGAATTCCAGAAAGTCATTAACTGAAAAGCCGTAACATGAGACCAAAATTAAAATTAACTAAGATTCAATTTTATTCTGAAGCATTGCATCACATACAATTAATCAAATAAAAAAAAGCAATTGAAAACAACAAAGTTCCATATACCGGGGTTAGCCTGATTTTCTATACCTGTAAATCAGGTGCTCAGATAAAATTGAGGCAGTAGGGCACTTAATTTAAAAATTGTGCCTTGACAAAATAATTAATGTTACTCAGATGATTGTGATCAAACAACATGTTTGATTTATTAATGAGTGGTTCTGCTATGAATCGGTTAATTAAGCAATTTCAATTTGAATCAAGCGGTTCTTATCAAACATGTCTCTTTAATTGTATCTAAAAGTCATATCGTGATCATCCGATGATGAAAAATGAACATTTCATCCGATCCATAGCAGAATTAGCCTTTATTTAATTATTACCATAATATTACTGTGCTTGACAAAGAGTCCTGTTTGACTACATGCACATCTCAATTTGCCGAGTAAAACGACACAACATCAATTTCTCAGCGGGGCATTTCATCGAACACCTACAGAGCAGAGAGAAAAGCAACCTGGCAAGAACAGCAGCAGAGGTGCATTCTTCACCGGCCTGCCACACTCCACAGGACAGAACCACCTGGGCGGGCCGCCATCATCTCCGACCATCTCCTTCGCCGCTTCAAAGTAGTCCTTCACAGTAACACTCCCAAACCCATCATCATAGAGCACCTCCAGTTGTGTCTCTGGCGGTGGCCTCGAAGCGTAATTTAGTGCGAAGGTGCGGTGTGTGCACCTGTACCGGGAGTAATTGGCATTATGGGTGGTGGGTGGTTTAAATGATAATGATAATGATAATGCCATGGCAGATTATTAAGGAATGGCATTTGAGTTTGATGAGGGGATATATTGAGCTTGTTAAATAAGTTAAAAAAAGAAAGAAAGAAGAAATGAGAGGATTACAAGAAAAGGAAAGGAAAGGGAAGGTGTTTTTGATGATCAAAGAAATGGAAATGCAAATGGAATGAAATGAATGCTTCTTCTGTTCCGTGTGGGGAAATCTCAAAAGAAAAGAACGAGTGCTCATCCCCTGACTTACTGCATCATGCAGTTCACAATGACAACCGTTGGATCGTCTCGAGATCTGCACTGGCACGAATCTTGGAACAATCTAATGGCTGATACTGTGAACTGCATAATGCAGTACAGCAGGGGATACGAATTCGGAGGGAGTGAGGAGTGAGTGGAAGACCTCTAAAATTTGAAAAAAAATTGACCACTTATCATTATATAGTATATACCTTTGATCAGGTTACCGCGCAGTTGGCGGCATTTAATTTGGTCCGTGTGATCAGGTTTGAGATCTGCGCAATTTTCATTTGATATAGAATTTTTAGAAATAAAATATGTAATTTTGGTTTTGGAAAATGCTCCAGAAAATAATGAGAATATATATAAACATATAATTGAAACAGGAGTAAATTGGTCTAAAATAAAAGAAGGGATGTGGCAGATAAGGACCATTTGTTAGGGACTTAAGACAGGACCTGTCGTTAGGGGTGTACAACGGGCGGGTTAACGCTTTTTTATCAAAATTTGAACCCAACCCGGTATAACCGGGTTATAAAATATTGTTACTCAACCCACCCGTAACCCAACCCAACCCGACTACTCTTTTATGTACGGGTTTTAGCGGGTTGTACGGGTTACGCGGGTTAAATGGGTTATAGGTTCGGTTAAATTATTAATCATGTAATTTTTACTTTTTTATAATATTGAACTTGTTAATGGTGATCTATAACTCGATGATGATATATTTTGGATAACTTAAGTAATATAAAGATAATTTAACGTTAAACACAATTAGGAATTATATATAGAGTACTCATTATATATTTATTCGCTAAATTTCATATTAGAAACATAGAACGAGCATATAAAGTTGCAAAAAAAATGGTTAGACATAATAAGCATTAACCCAAAAGCATCATAAAAATTTTATATTGATCTTAAATAATAACTTAATTCTTAAGTTATTATCTCATTATTTATATTTTTAATAAATTGTATATGTAATTTTGTATAAAATTATAATTTATAATTAGTTGCGGGCGGTTCCGGGTTAGACGGGTTTCTTTATGCTCAATCCATAACCCAACCCGGCATAACGGGTTAGTCAAAGTTACAACCCGACCCAACCCCGTAATGTCTCTAACCCGGTAAAAAACGGGTTGGATCGGGTGGGTCGGACAGGTCGGCCGGGTTGACAGGTTTTTTGTACACCCCTACCTGTCGTAGCCTCATAGGATTCAACAGTTCAATATATTTCAGACCAAAAAAAATAAAAAAAGTAGTTCAATAAATATATGTTTCAAAGGGGGAAACAAAAAACGAGTTCAGAAATATTTCAAATATTTTATTTTGAAAAACAGTTCGGAATATATATGTGAGAATTTTGATGTTAAAATGGTTACTTGCACAATTGTCGAAAAGCTCCCACTAGCTTCTATTATTATTTATACAAATAAAATTTGGAGATTGTATGATCCATAGTTAATTTTTTTGAAAAATTAATTTTTCAAAAAAATTTTGTATCAGAGATATGGATTAGAGGTGCAAATCGGGCGGGCGGGCAGGTCGGGTTCGGGTTCGGGTCGGGTCAATTTGATCTTCTAGAATATCTTGGATCGGCTGATAGGCAGATCGGGTCAGGTCAATTTTAAATACCTACTTTTTTTGGATCGTATGTTGATCTGAGTTGGATTGGATGCTATTTGATTTCGGGTTGGGTCAGGTTCAAATCAAGTCGGGTCGGATCGAGTCAGTTTGACTTTCTAGAAAATGCCGGGTCAAGTCAGATTTGGCAGGTTTCTCGGGTCAGGTCAGGTTCTGCCACCTCTAAATTATGAATGGTCATGGAAGGAAACAGGGAACGTGGTGAGTCGATAACGGTGCCATACCGCACATGGACCGTTGGATCACCTCGAGATTCGAACCTACATGCATCTTGAGGATATCTAACGGTCCATGGGCGGTATGACACATGCCATATGTTAGAGGATATGAAATCGTCAAGAGGGCCAGGCCAATACTGTTCTGTTTGTTGCATGGTCGAAGTGAGTTGCTTGTATAAGCCAAGTAGAAAGGACATGTTAGCTTTCACGAATGAAGACATAGAGGAATGTGGAAAGCATGTGAAGTGGATGTGATGGTCGCATCTCATCTCAGTATCTCACAACTTTAAGGAGTGTTAATTTGTAACTTTGTATTACTGTACATGTAAATAAATCCTTAAGCATATCCTTGTTGTTCTCCTGGTCCATACAAATTGCAAGAAGAATTCAGAATTCCCTCCTACATATATATACTTTTATTATCAGTACTGTACTTGTCTCCCTCCACATAACGTTCATCTGTGGAGTGTGTGGAACAAACAGCTGAAAATATTATTATTTGTCTGTGTTGTCAACCATAGAACCTGGGCCTTTGTTTAGCAGTTCCCAGTTGCAGCCCAATAAAAATCTCAAGGATATCTGATCTACAGTCCAATGAAGCTAAATTGGCCCAAAGAGATGTAATACAAGCTAAAGAAAATTATGTCACTGTTGTTAAAAAATTGACCAGATAATTATCAAGTTTCAAATTCCAGTACTATATTCAGCTCCCTCCGGCTAAACCGCTAAAGCAGATATAATTAGAAAAAAAAAAAAAAAACACTAACAAGTTCAAATACTACCTTTTTTTTTAATTTTTGGAAATGCAAATGGTAGTAAATTATACACCCATGAAACGAAAATATTGAATTGTCTGTTCATCAATATATTTAAGTCTTGATAATTAATCTAGCTTCCATTTCATCACTTACGTACCCCAAACATTTTATGCACTCTCACAAAGGTGTTATTTTATAAATTATTTCCTTTAAATTGATTGCATATCCGTATAATTTAAAATCTTATCCGCTGCAAAAGATAAACAAGAGAAGCATTATATATATCATGAAGAAACTTCTCTAAACAATTAAATGTGTAGTACCAGTTAACCAACAAATTTATGACAAACGTTCATTTGAAAATAAAGAATAAAACAGATGCGATTAATGGGTTGGATAGGAACTTTGAATTTATGACCAAACTGATGTCAGTTTGCCCATGTCGAACGGTCTCTTGTTCGGTTGACTGACCGTATGAACAAAAAGGAATAATTAATCAACTACAAATTTGGTTTACTCTGGTAATTAATGTTGTTTTAAAGTTGATTTTTACATTTGTTAACGTACGTACTTAATTAGTCCAAGTAAATTAAAGCTCACATATATCGTGACATGACATGATTTTAATTAATTTGCAATAATTGTTTACCTAAAAATGTGCTCATACCTACGGTGTTCATACATATACATATGTAACTGTTCAATATTAATTTGCTATATTTTTTCGGTACACATTATATATACGAACATTTGGCCTCAGCCTCATATATGGAATTCAGATCGTCTGGACCCAGGTGTATTAGTAGGTATTGTCCAATTTTTTTTACTTATCAATCGGTCTACCGTACTTTTAATGAACAGATATCATTTTTTTATTGAACATTTATACCTTTCCGATTAATGTATATCACTTTCCAATGAATAGGATATACTATTGTTTACAGTGAACATTTGTGTAACTGAGCTAAGCACATAGGTATACGTAGTTTGTCAGAACAGTGAGAGGAGTGTATTGGTAGCCTACTTTATAAAAGGTGGACTCTATATGTTTTTCTTTAATTTTCTGTCTGTTTAATCGATTGCATTTCGGGTCGCACTTGCACGCATCTCGATACAATCGAACCGACACAATATTTCTTACTACAAAAGATTCGGACTAATTCTCATGAAATTCAATAACAATATATATATCAAGAACAAATCTCAGGTCTGTTAAATTAAGTAAAACCATTTTCTTTTTTTTTGACATGCATGAAACAACGAAAATGACACGTTCTGCTAATTTCTTTCTTTTTTGCATGTAAAAGGGTTTTATTTATATATATGTGAAATTGCTTATTTTGTAAACATAAAAACAGAAAAATACTAATTTTCGGTGTTTTATATCCCTTAGCAGCTAGCTGGAGTATTAATTTTACGGAAACATGCTGCGTCCATCCGTGGAATTTTCATCATAGATACAAAGTGTCACATAGTGGGTCTCATCTGTTACACTTTTGTGTGTCTGATGGAAATTCAAGGGAAATATAACCGGTAGGTGTTACTCTTAATTTTACGTCAATATATACGTACACGTACTGCCAATTTTACGTGTGTGTGTATGAACATAAACAAAAACAAAAACAACCGGGAAGAAAGAAAATTTTCCTCTTCTTGTGTAGTTGTGTCGTGGTAGCTAGCGACCGAACAGAACAGAACAGAACAACATGTGCTTCTGAGAATGCAAACAAAAATATATTCCGGGAAGGAGATATATCTAGAGGTGGCAAATCGGGCGGGCGGGTCGGGTTCGGGTTGGGTCAGTTTGATTTTCTAGAATATCTCGGGTTAGGCCGGGTCGGGTGATGGGCAGGTCGGGTCGGGTCAATTTTAATATCTACTTTTTTTGAATCGTATGTTGATTTGAGTTGGATTGGATGCTATTTGATCTCGGGTCGGGTCGGGTTCGGATCAGGTCGGGTCGAGTTGGGTCAATTTGACTATCTGAAAAATTCCGGGTCGGATCGGGTTCGAGTCGGGTCGGGTCGGGCGGGTTTCTCGATCGGGTCGGGTCCTGCCACCTCTAGATATATCGATGCATCATCATGTCATGTAAGGGTATTGGTCGATCGAGTGCTCATCCTCTGTAGCGCTGCAAAGTATAGTGCAGAATATGGGCCGTTAGATTATCTTGAGATCTGTGCTAGCATGGATCTCAAGATGATTTAACGACCTACGTTCTGCGCTATAGTTTACAGTGCTACAGGGGATATGGAATCGTATACATTGGTCATTGCCATTGGAAGCCTCCGAAGATGACACGTACGCCAAATAATGCATGGAGACAGATAGAGTGGCACAGTTTGATTTTCTAGATCGGGTAGGGCCGGGTTGGGTGATGGATGTGAGTCGGTTCAGATCAATTTTAATATCAACTTTTTTTTTATCATATGTTGTTTGAGTTGGATTTGATACTATTTGATCTCGGGTCAGGTCGGATCGGGTCGAATTAGTTTGACTTTCTAAAAATAGTCAGGTCGGGTCGGGTTCTGCCACCCTATAAAACAGATATATACATCGATCTTGTTTTTTTGAAAACTTGACGGTGGCTGTCAAGGTATAAATATTACTAAATGGAGATACAGAGTTTAGATATAACAAAAATAATAGCAACAAACAGATAAAATAACAAGAAAAAATATCATTCAAAAAAAGCTCTTGCTGCCTTAGTTCCTTCCTTTTATGAAATACTAGCAGTATTTGCACCACATGTCCGCATCACATTTGATTCTGTTTGCCAGTATGTGAGGTCGTAGCTGCGGATTCGATGGTATATCTCCAAACGATATTGCATTTCTATGCTTCCAAACATTCCAGCTCGCTGCCATCATTACTGGAGTAAGTATCCTCTCAGTTACCGCAAAATTTGCGGTAGCTGATCAGCAATCTCATCCATTGATCTGAGATTACGGTAAAAAAAAATTAACACGGTCAGATATTTAGATGCACGGGACAGTTAACAGAGAGGATTCGGGCAACCGCAATTTTTACAGTAACTCAGGGATCTCAATTCTCATTACTGTGCACCACAATCCAACTTTGTCACTTGCTTGCAACTCGTTTGATATGTTGGAAACTCCTCAGATTGATCATCATTACGTACAGATTCGTGTGAATTAAAGAAACTAAAACCATAATTAAAGCTCCTTCAGCCTATTCCACACAACCGTCACATAAGGGCAGAGGTAGAACAGATGTAATGCCGATTCCGTTGAGTCAGTACCACACAAAACACAACCTTCCCCTTGAGACACGTTTCTTTTTTGCATGATCTCTCTGGTTAGTAATTTATCTCTGAGCAAGAGGAAGTAAAAAATACGGACCGTTGGAGGGGCCTTAGTAGTCATGCTGAAATCGGCTGAGATCCAAATCGGATCTCAGGGTCTTGAGATCCCGATCCGACGGTTCTCAGAGCCCGTATCTGTTGAGTCCGAATCTCGGTGTCCCTGAGAACCGTCGAATCGGGATCTCAGGACCCTGAGACCCGATTTGGATCTCAGCCGATACCGACGCCTTAGTAGTCCAGACAATTGAGAATTGTGCCTTCGTTTTGCCCATTCCTACAACAAAATTATATATAATAGGACACCGCTGAGTATTTACCTGATTTGGTTAAATTATATATACATCGGTCTTGTTGTATACCTTCTCACCTAATTTTACCTCTATTTATTGCACCTTTTATATATCTACAATGAGTCACTGACTACAGTGTTGACTAGCCTAAATAATTAGTCGCCTATCAGGCAATCACGACAATGGTAGGCTAGCTGTAGCTAGGAAAGAAATGAGAGGACGCTTCATCGGAAAATTCTAAATATTTACACATTTGATCCTGTAAATTTTTACAAATGTTGATATACTTGATATCTAGAATTTGGGATGATTTACAAATATCAAAATGGTAGGTAATGAAGCTGAAACTCGTGATTTTGTGTTTTTTAAGGCTCATTTAAAAAAAATGAGGATCAGTTGAAAATTTCGTCTCAGCATTCTTTTTTAATTTCGTAAACCAATTTGATAGAAGAGTAGGGATCAAATAATCAAGTTTTTGGTGACTCGATCGGTGACCATGAAATTAAATCTTAAATAACTATATTTTAAGACTCATAAATAACAAAATTAATTGATAGAATATGTTGTATATTTTATGTTTTACGTGCGAACAAAAAATTATGTCATTTGATGGCTATCGATACAATATTAAATTCTTATCATTTTTCGTGTGTACGTTATTGAGATGATTTAAAATACGTACATCTAATAGTTTAAATTTGTCAATTTATATATAAGTAAAAAATGGTGACCATGGACATGGACATGCATGTACATGGTCATTTGGAATTAATGTAAAGATTAAGTGATGGAAACATCATCGTGCAAATGCCAAAATAATATAATGATGTATGAAATGCAATTATAAACAGAGGGATGTAGGATTGTACCAAAGAATTTTCTGAGCGGCCTCATTTTGATTATCTATACATGGATCCACATCCACATATATACAAAAAATTTGTAACTCTTATCTCAAATTGTGTAATACTTAACTCAAATTTTATAATAACGTAGACATATGGACACGTCCACATATATACAGAAAATTTGTAACTCTTATCTCAAATTGTGTAATACTTAACTCAAATTTTATAATAACGTAGACATATGGACAGTAAGAGGACAATGACTTAAATGATTTCCTGTAAATTCAATTGGCTGATATTTATAAAAAAAAAAAAATGGATGGACACTCTCCGCAAGGCCTGCTTGCCACACGGTGTCCACACTATCTATTAAATTTTGCCTCTTCAGTTCCAATTGAGATCGTCTGACCCGGGGCACGATGATCCGGGGCATGTACCCCGTTGGATCTCCTCGAGATTCGGTTGAATCCTTCGGTACCTGAATCTCGAGGAAATCCAACGGAGCACATGCCCCGGGTCACCGTGCCCCAGATCAGAGGATAAGGATCCCTTGAGTTCCATCATAAATACACACAACCAAGCAAGCATGTATATTGCATACATATATCCATTCATACCTTATGATCTACTGACTCTCACATAGCCTCTTTCATTTTTACACACCAACAATGGAGCCATCAAGGGTCAAGCCCGGTTTTAATGGAGTAGAGGGGCAGGAGGAGGACGAAAAGGTCGCCGCCGGGAGGTCCATGAGACTTGTCAAAACGGCTTTGCGTGCGTTTACACTTGTGTCGACTCTAGTTGCAGCTGTTGTGATGGGTCTCGACAAACAGACGACGACCATCCCGTTCCAGATCATGCCGACACTGCCGCCGCTCCTGGTTGCGGTCACTGCCAAGTGGTCCCACTCGTCAGCGTTCATGTACTTAATTAATTAAGCTGTTTAATTTAGCATCTAAGTACATGTAGAGATTAATAGTGTACGAGTGGTTCTGCTATGGATCAGCTAAGCAACTTTCAGTTTGAACTTTTTATGTTAGTAATTTAAATCTAATTCTCACAATTGTCACATTGCAGATACTTTGTCGTGGCAAACGCGATCATGTGCGTATACTCCGGCTTCTCGCTCGTTGCCTCGGTGTTGAGTACCGGTTCCAGCAAGAAAAACCTGGGCCTGGCCATGCCGATCATCCTGTGCGACCTAGTCATGGTGGCGCTCCTTTTCTCGAGCATCGGTGCAGCTATCGATTTCGGGCTGTTGGGGATGCATGGCAACTCGCACTTGCGGTGGAACAAAGTGTGTGGCGTGTACGGGAAGTTCTGTGAGAAGGCATCAGTTGCCGTTGCGCTTTCGTCGCTCGGTTCGATTGCTTTTCTTGTGCTAGTTATGCTTTCAGTTGTTTCACTGCATAAGAGATCCAAGTACTAGTAGAAGAAGATTGAGTGGTTGATTTAGCTAGTATTTGTATTGTGTTACATTTAGGGAAATGATTATGCGTAAACTATCAGGTTAAGGGCAACACTCTTCATGTGGCAGGTCGCGGGTTCGAAACCCGGATACAAAGTTTTTTATAGATATTTAAATTTAAGTGACTTGATCCTTATCTTTATCTCAAAAAAAAAAATTATCAGGTTGTTCATGAACTTGTAATACCGTTACGTTGGTTTCATTTAAATATCTCATAAGTTTTTTAATTATCAGTGGAACTATATATAGGATTGAGTTACTGAATTGGAAGTTCCTTTTGTTTTGGCTCTCTATTGAACGAGGAGGGATCCATTGACAATTCCCATTTTGATAATTTTGACAATTTGAAATTTCAAAAATTTATAAAAAATTATGTAAATTTTCAAAAATAGAAAAAAGTGTACGAAAGTATTTCTTAATATATAGATTGATTATGTTTCCGATTATATTCAATTTAAGCGACATTTGATAGCTCTTTAAAGATCCGTTAAATTATAACCGTTGAAAAGTGTACAAAATTTTGATAAGTCATTAAAAGATGTTCAAATTGATTGAAATTTGAAACACTATCAATCTATAAGCCAAGTAATACATCCATAAATCATTTTTCATTTTTAAGGTTTTTTTATGATTTTTTATAAAGTTTTGAAAAGATGTATTGTTAAGATTGTCAAGTTATCCATTGTCAATGGATCCCTCTTCCTATTGGACTTACTGAACACTTTTATGGTTGATAACTTGATATCACTGTTTACCCTGCTTTCATCTTCCTTTCAATCAAGTGGTGCAGAGGAGATCCAAGGAGAGGGAAACTTTGAAATTAATATGGTTAAACAGCTTTATACTTCAGGTCCTTAACTGATTTCCTATTTCCTTTCTTCAGATCTTCTGGCAGTTGAATAATAGGTATCATCATATCAAACTTTGAGAAAAAAAAAATTGCTAATTAAGTTGTATTTTAGCAAGGAACACTGCAAGTCTGCAAGTATCCTTCAGCTTCAGAACTGTAAAATCCCAAATATTTGATATTTGAAATATTAAGGTAAAAGACTATTTTCTAATTTATTTGGACTAATTCATAATTTACATGAACTTGAGAGACTTAATTATAAAAGTGAAACAAATTAATCGAGGGGACACCGTGGCCTTCTTCTTGCTTCTTCTTGCTTCTTCTTGTTGGCACGCGGTAAGATTTGGCGGTGGCCATCTCTTAATAACAAAAGAGAGAAAAGCAAAGTAAAATAGAGAAGGGAATATCAGAAATGAATAACAGACGGAGGGAAAGAAAGGAAAACCGAAGGGAAAGAAAAAAAAAGAAAAGAAAGGGAAAGAAAAAATAGAAAAGTAGAAAATCATATTAATCAAGATCGTTGGGATATGACAGGATGTCGGTTCGAGATCGCGGTCGGGTTTCTGAATTTGAGTTAAGGACGTTAATCAAGTCTCGTAAATCGGAATCGTTTCGTATCAGGTAACCGGACTTCTCTATGACTTGTATTTGATTCCAGTTGTTTATCTGAGTTCCTTATGACTTGTGATATGGATCAGTTGATCTGAATTGTTTTGATTTCCTAGGTTCTGTTATCTGTGCATGTTTAATATTGTTTTGGGATGGTTTTGGGATGTATGTGTAATATTGGTTTCGGGTTGGGGTCGTATGAGTATGTCATGTTGGTTTATGTTATCTGTTTGATATTTGGGTATGGTTATGCATGTAGTTCTGGTTAATTATCAACCTGGTTATAATTGCGTGTTAGGTTCGGTCTGAGTATGTATGGTCTGTATGGTCTGGATATGCATGGTCTGGATATGCTGGTTTGGATATGCATGGTTTGGATATGCATGGTCTGAAGTTGGATTATGTACCTGATTCGAGATACCGGCAGGAGGCTAGCTACCTCACTATAGCGCTATAGTTTACGTACAGGCAAGTACGTGGTATTTGGATCTCAGGAATGGTCAGGTACAGGTTACGTGCTGATGCACAGGATGTTATTTTGTTGTCTGGTATGACTGCATGATAGGTTTGGATTCAGGTATTGGTGTATGTTAGTCAGTCAGGTATGTCAGGTTGGGAAGCATTTGCATTTTATACGAAATATTTGCATGGTATTTTATGGCCTCTATTATTTATATTTGATAACGTGATTTCAGTATAACAATTTAATGTGATTAAATGATAAAAGTGATTTAGGAGTGTGCGGCATGGTCTAGGTTGTTTAGGATATGGCATGTAAGTTGTGGTCTTATTAAATAGAGTTTAATTAATAGAATTACATTTAATTGCATATTATTTTGTAAACCTGTTATAGAGAAGCTGCGTCGTAAAATAACCGGTTACTGAGCTTTATAAGCTGACTCCGTTTTCTCTATTGTGTGTTTTCTTTTGGCGACATAGGTTGCTGGTCGGACTGGATGCTGTGGACATTAGAAAAGTAACAGTCCAAAAGCTGCAGATTCTGGGGTGTTCCAAGAACTATTTCAAATCAACATACACCACTATTATATATTAGTCCCCCTGGGTACATTGTACAAGTCCAACAAACAAGAATTCTCTATTTTAGCAAGAGGAAAGTAAGGTGAATATATAAATAGAAAACATCTTGCGTCCATATATAAACTGTCTATAGAGCCACATGTGTGACACAAGTTGTTATATTGGAGTCTACATGAGTTCTATTTGTCATAGTGACTTTTATGGATTTTGATTCTATATAAATCTGAATCCAACATATACGGGCTTCAAATTAAAAAAGAAATGAGAAGAAGACAAGTACACCTTATAATTTACAAATAAGGCCCAAATATCATAGTAGGTAAGTGACAAGGTAGCCCATCTATTCTAACCCCCGATTCACTGATAGATTTGTGGTACTCTACTCCTTACTGGTTCATACTTCACACTGGTACAAATAATAAAGAGAAACATCTTGCATCCATTGAAAATCCGTCCATACCATAGACGTGTATGGAATGTAACAGATATATTCCAAAATGTAACAAATACATCCGAAATGTAACCTATAGATACTATGAACAGTTTTTCTATAGACAGCAGGTATTACGCATTAAGAGAATGACAATAAGAGATAAAGCTACCTACTGTTACACTACTACATGAAACTCTAACTAGTTTGCAAGTATTGATAAATATGCAGGAGTTTTCCTCCTCAGTGCCTAAATTAAATGGCCTGCAACTGCAATGCTGCAACAAAAACATTGGAATGGAAAATTGAAAATTCCCATTCAACTTCAACTCTATTATTCCAAGATGCATTTCCCAAACTGATACACCTACATTATGCAATTTTTCACTCCTGTCACCTCTGGTACCAGTTGCTCTTGTCAGAATCAGCTTCAGCCACACCAAATAATGCCAGTACTGCTATTCGCGATCTGCTAACATATATCCACACCAAAGAACTTCACACAATTGGCTACTCAATTTATCCATTAAGAACATTGATCGATGCTTTATAAATTATAGTGAGAACTAAGAATATAATGAAGCAATGAAAAGGGAAATATATATATATACATATATACATATATATATATATATATAGGCCGAATTTGTGATGCTGGCCTGTTGGGGGCAAGTAATGTATTTAAAATTTGTCTCAGATTCTGTCACATGATACATTATATGGGGAAAATAATGGTAAAACAAAGCATATTTTATATAAAATATATTAATGGATAAGAAAGCAATCAATTAATTAACCATATATGTTGCTAGAAAATTAATTAGAAGTAATTAATTTATATATATTTTAAGATTTTAATATAATGTAATATCAGTTTCAACTAATCAAAATATCAATTTATTATTTCGGTTATAAAGGGGTAATGGGCTGGCCACACATTATTTCTTGATGATCCCGTAAGCATCAGTTTCCGTAATAATATATTTGGCATGGGATATAACAGTCAATAATTAATCATCCATTTCAATGCATCAATTGTCAATATTTGACCGTTGCATAGCCGTACGTTTTCACTATTGGAGAATTATATCATAATAAATATGGATTTAATACTACACGGTAAATATATTTACTCAGTGGCGGATCTACATGAAGAGAAGGGGGACAATGTCTCCCTTATTTTCTCCAAAATGAATAATTTTACATAGTAATTTTAATGATATATAAGTATTTTCTTAAAAAAATATATATTTGAATCCCATAAAATATGATAATTATTATATTATTGAACCCCATAATTATAATTTATATGTTTTATAGAACTATTATATCAATATTGACATTCGTTATGACAACTTGAACCCCATTTGAAAATTTTCTGGCTCCGCCACTGATTTACTGATTTACTCGGTGCTAATTAATTTACACGGTGTGGGTAGTATATTATATAAAGGTACATGTTGTTACCATAGAAGAGAATCATTGAGGAAAAGATATGAATCTGATCAATAAAATAAACCACAATCCTCCACAGAATTTTATATATATTCGAGATTATAAAAACATAAATAAAGATTAATTTCAATGAGCTATTGTTGCAATTAAATTCGGATTCGCTCCTTATGCGGGGTGCACCGCATCAAAGGAGGCAGGAGTTGAAGTATCTTGGGAGGAGATTGCCATGAGTCCACTGCACCATGTGGGGCAAATACTTCTCTAAAGTTAGTACTCGTATGATTGTATGGGTGCGCTTCGATGTTATACAATGTTATTCGACAGGAAATGGATGCTAGATCAAAAGATTGTGCAACCGACAAGTTCTCCAAATCACTATTTGATCTTTCTAACTTTATTTATTTATTTAATTATTTATATTTAATTAGGCTTAATATTTTCCAACATATATATATATATATATATAAGGTTAATTTGCATGTTGCCGTAAGAATCACAATCACTCTCATCCTCCCAAGCATAAATTACAAATTCGAAACACAACTATTTCCAATTCATGGCTTTTATCTAACAAAAGTATATGAATAGAGTTCATCTATTCAGAAGTTTTATAAGAGAAGTTCAACCGTTATCTGTTGAAGTGTGGTGCAACGGCTAACTTCATATATACCAAATCATAGCTTCTGATGAGCATCACTTGTGTGAATTTAGTTTATAATTAAAATGCTCATCAGAATTACAAGCAACAGTAAAAAACAAACAAATAAAAATTAGGCATAATTAAAGGAAATAAAATGATGAAATTAAGAACAACACATGATCAAATTAATTACATGTAAATTGATTACAAGCAGGAGCATATAACTTAACACATGTTCACAATGTACACATTTTGACACCAACATTGTGTGACTACATGCAACATTAATATCACACTTATTTGATTTTTGTTTACACAGAAAACCTAAAGTTCATAGTTAAACAGACAACATATTTTCAGTTACTAACAAACTCATTGCATCAGTGATCACTCTTAATTAGTAATTATCATACATACTTATGAAAGTTTATTGAAATTTTTTTTTTAAGATAAAGACGAGGGTCGTTAAGTCACTCAAATTTAAATGTCTATAAAAGACTCCCATTCGAATTTCAAACCCGCAACCTCCTATACGGAGAGTGTTGCCCTTAGGCACTAGATCAAAGGCTGGTTCTTTAAGTTTATTGAAATTTGATTTCATATATAGTCCTTAATTTGAAATTTAAGTTTTGATGTACTTCAAATTTTAAGAATTGAACGCTAGACACAAAATAACTGTCGTGATGAATGATCCTACATATCCCTTTATAGTAATATTAATTTTGGACGTAGTGCTACAGTTCAATGAACAGTAGTTTAAACAGGAGCTTTTTTTTTTTTAAGATCTTTCAATAGTATCTTACCACGGGTTGTTTAAGAGAATAATCTAGAAAGTATTATTGTTGACATTGGAAATGTAAATAAACAATATACAAAATATAAGCTATTATTGTTCACATTTCCAATGTAAATAAACAATATATAAAATATCAACCAGAAGTTTTAAATTATGAGAAGAGATTGGTTGACAATTGATAGTATCTCAAATTTCAATAAATTACTCTTTGATAGCTTATCAGAATTTTGTATACTTATAAACTGTTGCAAATTAATGAATTACCAATAGTTTATCATAAAACTTATATTGAATATAATTGAAAATATAGACAATCTACAAGGTTAAAAGTACATGTAAAATTTTTTTTCATCTTTAAGAATTTTAAACAGTAATTTAAAACTTTTTCCAAGCTCCATCATCAAATTTGTTAATATAACCATTATTAACTGATATTCTCTACAATTAGTGCTTTAAACTTCATTTTGTATGCTTCAATAATTGTTTTAAAAAATATTAAGTGTTGTAAACAACTTTTATCCTTATACAACAATATTTGCTGAAATAGAAACGTCTAAAGAAGCGATATTTTTATATTTTAGAAAAATAACTAAAAATTTGCAACATATTGGACAAGAAAAATTACAAGTGTAAGTTTGTGGAGTTCATCAAAAGATTGAAATGAAAGAAGAATAAATTTAAGATACAAGTACATACCATGGAAATTTAATGAGTTTTGAACCATATATGCCTTCTAAAATTATTATTTGCTTAAAAGATTGAAAAGAAATATTTACAAAATTTTAAATGGTAAAAATTTTATATCTAATGAGATTTTTTATAAAAATTATAAATTCACTAGCAAAAAGAAAGTTGGAGGTACTTAAGTATTAAATTAATAAATCACAAAAATCTATAATAAACCAACTATGTCTTTAAAATACTCACATTTCAGAAAAAACAATATAATTGTATAAAAAAACTTCAAGAAATTATGTTTATTTATAACCTCCTCCATTTTTTATAATTTGTATTCTTTTTAGTATAGAGATATGTATGACTTCAGTTCCCTCTCAATATATATAAGCGAAGTACGCAATAAGAAAAATAGTATAAATTTTGAAAATAGCAACTTATATAATATGAAAATTTCTTCATAATTTATATCTTTTTTCTTCATTGTTCATGCTTTTTATAGTTTTTATCTATTCTTTAAAATTTAAGATTACATTTCAGTTCGTTTTCTCTAAGAAATATTTATCTACCGCCGAAGCAACGCGAGGCACATACCTAGTAAAATTCTAATTTAATAGAATCTAATCAATCAATCTTTCTAAAACAATAAAGATAAAATATATATACCATATATATGTATAGGTTGAAAATATTGTGGAATTAATTACTCCAAATAAACTATAGCATGCAATTGCTTATACAGTTATACGTACTCACACGTTCACCATTTATTGCGCACAAATCAAGTCAGAAACCCTCCGCGGAGACCGTAAATATGGGGTGCTCATCCTCTGTAGCGCTACATTGTGTAGCGCAGGACGTGAACCGTTGGATCCTCTCGAGAGTCATGCCAACACAGATCTCGAGATGATCTAATGGTTCACGTCCTGCGCTACACAATGCAGCGCTACAGAGGATATGAAATCGTAAATATGCTGATAACACCACCCTGTAGGCTGTAGCCTGATACTGACTTCCTAACGACGTCAAGAATAAGATGTTGCAATCAGTCTAACATTTTCCAGATGATTAGACAAGAAGTCTTCGCTGAAGGCTGAAGTAGAAATATACTGCTACCCGTATCCATCAAGTAATTAAGTTTATCAATTATAATATATATAAAACCACTAGCCACAATCACACACCAACAACTATTAACACTGTAATATACTCCGTTTTTGAAGTGTGAAATGTCAAAAAATACCTTGCATACGTACATACCCCATAATATTTGAAGTATATACATGTGTGTGTTTTTATGAAGTTTTGATTTTAGAAAACGACTATCTAAAAAAATATATGTAATTAGTTCAATATTTATAATGTAGAATATGTTTGTTATTTAATATTTTGTAATTTGATTTTAAATATATTATATTATATTAAAGAATATATTTTATAAATAATTAGGCGGAATTAAAATTTTATAGTTTTACATTTTTTAAAATTCCACCTATAGTTTGTAAACAATTTTTAACTTCATTATTTTAGTTGTATATTAAATTATACTTAAGTGAAAAAATTATATTAATTTCAAATTTTCAATTAATTATGAAGCAACATATTTTCTTGTAATGATGATTATAAATGATATATATTAAATAAATTATTAATTTATTATTGTTAATGTTTAATATGTGGTCTATACTTTTTCGATATATATCACCTTTTTTAAAATGAATGTTCCATAAAAACGTAAATACTTTGAATATTATGGAATATACATAGTGTATTTTTGTTATTTCACATTTTGGAATGGAGTATTATATATAGGGCCAATTAGCTGTCAGGTGTAATTACTTGTCACAATTAGATAGTACAAATTAAGGTGTTTGCACAAAAAAAAAAATAACGATACATAAGTTTTGAGAAGCTTGTTACAAGTACAAACTCTGAGGGTACGTAGATTCATCAACAAATCAATTACGTCTTATGTACTACTTTGGTAGCGAACTAGTGATATCCAATCCAAGGTCATGAAATTACGGTGGGTGCAAGTTTGGGTGCGCATAACGGAACAAGCTGCTAATTAATTAAGTCAACATTTCTTCGTTTTGGTTAACAGCTACTCAGCCTAGTCAGCTAGTAGCTTTTTTCAGTCAACTGGACGTGTAATATTAATTGTGCTCAATTAAGAGACTATTTGGACCAATTTTTTCAATTCAATTGGAATTTGGTGATAATGTTTTGTAATTTGAGCTAGCTGCATGCTGCATGCAGTAGTTTCACTGTCACTTTATAATTAATTCCAGTTGATCAAATTCAAAGCTATATATGCCGACACAAAGGAACAAACACACTTATGAAACCATGGAAGAAATAAGGGACCAATGGATGGAGGGTACGAGTACCACTATTATTATGTAATTCAGTCATGTCGTTATATACAATGCCAGTATTTAGCATTTATATGTATGTACCTAACTTTAATTAGGGTGTGAACGTACCAGAATATATATGCACACAATGTATACCTAATTTACAAAGGGGCTAGCTAGAGTTCCCATTGGAACTGACCAATCAGAGTATATATCAATGAGAACAGCGGGCAGTAGTATTAAGAGTAGTAGGTAGCGTTCACTCTTTTCACTTATCCACTGATACCCATCGTATTTTCAATGAATAAATATCATTTTTCAGTGAACATTTATATCTTTCTAATAAATAGATATCATTTTCCAGTGAACCAATACATAACAGTTTCCAGCTAGTAAACATTTATCCAACTGTGTTAAGCACATTAATGCACGTAGTGTGTCAGAACTGTGAGAGGGGTAGATGGGTGATCTACTATATAGGGTAGACTTTACATGTTTCTCCTAATGTATTCAATTTCACTATTGAAAACCTTTTCATGATTTTGTAGTAAAAAAGAGAGGCCATGCCTCAAAATTAAATTTGATTAAATGAACTGATTAATTACAAAGTGTGATATTCATGGTTTCAATATATCTACAAGTAAAAAGAAAATTTCAGAATCATACTGAAAACTTCATACGAGAGCTAAGCTTTCAGAATCAAATTTCAACACTGATCAGCTAGCCAATATATATAATTTCTTTTTCTAATTAATTGGCCAGTGTGGTTAATGAATCCACAAGTTATATATCCAAACTAAGCAAATATATATGTATAGCGTCTAACATTAATTTGTTGGGTGTAAACTGATGATCAGATAATTATATATATGTATCGATCAAAATAATTATTGGGGGTGTCTTGATCAATTAAAATTAACAAATACCGATACGGATAATTAATTAAATTAATGGTACAATGCATATCCGTAATTTTGCCATATATTAATTTGAAGATCCTGTAAATATAACCTAATTAGATAAGTTCAGATAAACACACACACACACACGATCAAAGATGTCTATATATATACGTTCTAGCTAGGCCCATTTTCATGATCCACATGCAGTCACTCAGTCAAGTGTACTTACTGATCATATATTTATATATATCGCTTCAAATTAATATATACATAATACATGCATAATTTAATATTGTTGACTTCTTCTAATTATCTACAAAACACATTAAAGCTTTCCAATGACATCTATCCACCCAGCAACAAATGTCAAAAACCGGGTCACTTTCCAATCCTATTAAGTCACTCAATTCACACACTTTTCAACACAAACCAACTGCTAACACAGGGCTGCCTCAATAATAACTAAATCCAGACTTAGATATCCACCCAATGGAATGAAAGTCAACCCTAATTTACATGTATTATCTATATAGTATTATACTATTTGTTTAATTTGCCACTAGCTAGCTCGCCATGCATGCAATTGCATAACATCCCTCCTATAAATACCCTTGCCACCCTGCCCTACAAGCATCTCAACACAACTATCTCTTCTTCTCACACTCATTCAGCCAACATGGCTTCTAGCACTAAGACACTTGCACTTTCCTTCCTTCTACTCATCAGCATTAGCCACATTGCTTTTGCTACCAGATCCCTGACTTCATATGGTTCTGGATCAGGCGGTGGTGGTGGTGGTGGAAGTGGTGGTGGGGGTGGTTATAATGGTGGCTCTGGTTATGGCTCTGGATCAGGCTATGGGTCCGGGTATGGCCAGGGTTCTGGTACAGGAGTAGGTGGAGGGTATGGCCAGGGTGGTGGCGGAGGCGGAGGTGGTGGGCAAGGTGGTGGTACCGGTTCAGGATCTGGCTATGGGTCTGGGTATGGTTCTGGGTCTGGTTCTGGATATGGTGGCTCACAAGGTGGTGGGTACGGTAGCGGAGGAGGCGGTGGAGGTGGTGAAGGTGGAGGCGGAGGTTCAGGTAATGGATCGGGTTATGGGTCAGGATATGGATCCGGGTCGGGATATGGCAGTGGTGCAGGTGGTGCAAATGGTGGAGGTTATGGCAGTGGTGGAGGTGGCGGTGGCGGCAGTGGTGGAGGTGGTGGCTCTGATAATGGGTCTGGTTATGGATCCGGTTATGGCTCTGGTTCTGGGTCTGGCTATGGACAAGGTGGTGCCAATGGTGGTGGGTATGGCAGTGGTGGTGGAGGAGGCGGCGGCAGTGGAGGTGGTGGCGGCAGCGGATCCGGTTCTGGATATGGGTCTGGATCAGGATATGGTTCTGGATACGGTAGTGGCGGCGGTAACGGCCATTAGTTAGGGAGTGACAAGTTCGTTGGTAACTTGAAATGCATTGCATGTTTAAATTTGAACGTTTAGGTTTTGTGTTTAAAAATAAGGATGATAATGTTGTAGTGACACAAATGTGTTGTTAAAAATGCACGTGTGCATCACTACATCATGATCATATGTAAGTTACTATGTTTGTAATAAAAGTACATGTGTGTTTTCAAGACTTAATATTAAATAAAGGAATTTTAAAAATTACTGTGCTGGTGATTTAACATATATATAGTCTGAATTCTGAAATTTAAGTTTTGGTTTTCTTCCAAATTTACGAATAAATTACTGATGCTAATCAAACAACTATCATAATTAATGTGTATATATATATAATCATGCATATAAAATTTTCATATAATAAATCTATCTTTTTATAAGAATATCATATATATATAGGTGGATAATATATCAATTGTACGCTAGGGCTCCAAATCAACTAGCGAACTGCGAACAGTATATATATAAGATGGCTTACTCACACGTACGTTCACCATTTGTGCACAAAGTCATCGGAATCCTCATGACGTATATATATATATATATTTAGAGTTATGCTACCGTTAGTTATGACTCACGGGCTGCTCCGTTAGTCACGATCCAAAAACATATCAAATCACCTCCAAATTTTGATTTATATGGCTCAATAAATTCTTCATATCAAAATCTTATAGCACCCAAAAATTTTTCATTTTTAGAAATTTTTAAGTATTTGTTCTAGATTTTTTAAAATGATACATAAAACATTGATTATTTTATTAATATTGCATAGTCACTTTTAAAAAATCTCCAAAAATGAAAAATTTTTGCTTGCCATAAGATTTTGATATGAAGAATTTATTAAGCCATATAAATCGAAATTTGGTGGTGATTTAATATTTGTTTAGACCATGACTAACGGAGCAGCCCGTGAGTCATGACTAACGGTAGCAAGATTCTATATATATATATGCCGATAACAATATTTACTCTTGTAGCCTAATATTGACTTCCTAACGACAATATATAAGTTGCAATCAATCAGGCATTCTGGTTCCCCAGTTTTTTTTTTTTTTTTCACCTTTTTCATTTTCCTGGTAGATAGATTTAATTTAATTTAAGTATACTAAAAGAAATCTTCGCTGATCGAAGGTCGACTGAAGTGAAAATATACAACTGCGATAACAAACTTATTTACTTACATCAGGTATACTATTATAAAATATAAATTAAGCACTTAAAAAGTACTGACCATATATATATATATATATATATATCATCAGAATAATTATTCCAGGAAGAAAATTATAAAGAGTAATATATTTAATTAATAATAAATTCGCAACTATATATTTCAATATACATATATCTTCACTAGCAAAATTATTTAGTATTTTAATTAATAATTATTAATTAAAAAATCAAGTAAATATTATTTATTGGTAGCGATATATATTAATATATACATACATGCAAGGTCATTAAAATTCCGTGGGTGCAAGTTTGGGTGCTCATAACCAAACAAGCTACGCGTTACATATGTAAGTCAACATTTCTTTGTTTTGCTTAACAGCTTTCAGTCAACTGGATGCATGTACGTATACGTACAAAATTATATATATTATATTAATATATATATATATGAGCTCAATTGAGAGACTGTTTTGACCAAATTTCAATTGGTTTAGAATAGATTAATTATGTTATGTAATTTGATTTTTAGCTGCATGCATTTTCAGTGTCGCCTAGCCAGCTACTTCAATTTGATCATCAAATTGTAAACCATGTCGACACAAACGAACAAAACACGTATATATATATGGAGGTATGAAAAACAATGGAAGAAAACCAACGGATATAATCATGTATATATGTAATTCAGTCAGTCATGTTTGCTTAATTATAATTGTGTGCCATGCATGCATGCATGCCAGCAAATATATATGTTTACTTCATGAGGTGTGAACCAGAAGATGGACAGGTACGTGCCTAATTTACAAAGGAGAAGTTCTACTGGATTTTGACTGATATATATATAGAGTAAAACTATGGTGCTTTTAGGAGCACGGAGGCCTCCCATGCTCCTAACTCAAAAATCATACTAAACCATCTTGAAATTTCGATTTATGGGTCTCATTAAATTATTTATATCAAAATATCATAGGATACAAAAATTTTCCATTTTTTGAGATTTTTAAGTATTTGTTTTGTATTTTTTAAAGATGACTATACAATATTATTAAAATAATCAAGTTTTATGTATCACTTTTCAAAAATCCTAAATAAATACTTTAAAATTTTCAAAAAATGGAAATTTTTTGTATCCCGTAAGATTTTGATATAAAGAATCTATTGGGCCATATAAATCGAAATTTGGAGGTGATTTGATAGGTTTTTAGAGGTAAGCTCACGGGAGGCTCCGTGAGCTTAAGCTCACGGCATATTTGCTCTCTCTCTCTCTCTCTCTCTCTCTATATATATATATATATATGGAAGTCACAACTCACAAAGAGATAATTAATTAGGCAGTAATTAATTAATTAATTAGAATTCAATGTGTTTGAAAGCTTTATATATATGGCTGTCAGAATGGAATTTTTACACTGATATATCAGCTAGCCAGTAGCCCATGATATATATATAGACATTTTAGAATTAATTGGGTGTTGACTGAATCCATTAATTATCCATAAGTTTATCTAAAACATATAGCTTCCGTATACATTAGTTGGGGGTGTACGTAAACGGACTAGATGAACGGTTTTTCAATGGACATTTTAAAGAGAAAATAAATTAATTCTTTGTGTTGTTTTCATCGACAAATTAGTTATTGAAATACGAGGAGGGATTAATAAACCATATTTATCTGGACAATATATTAATCTTAAACACAATAGAACTTTCAAAAATTAAAATTAAATCATTAAAAATAGAAAAAGATTTACAGAAATATTTTTTAACTTATTGATTGACATTTGAAATACTATATCACTCCAAAAGTTAAAACTACATCCATAAACTTTTTTTTTTTTTTTTTTGAAGATTTTCTTTTTTTTTTCTTCAAATTTTACAAAAGTCTTACATCACTCCATAAGTTAAAACTACATCCATACACTTTTTTTTTTTTTTTTTTTGAAGATTTTCTTCTTTTTTTTTCAAATTTTACAAAAGTCTTATTGTCGATGGATCCCTCATCCCTCCTCTTTAAAAATTTCAATAGATATGAGAGCAATGAATAAAACGTAAGTTCTCACCAGTCACCACTAAGAAGCGCGATTACACATTCAAAACACAAGTATTTTCGATTCATCGATCATTCATGGATTGCGTTCAGAAAATACAATTTTAAATGAATTAGTTTTGAGATAAAATGAGTGTCAAGCCACTCAAATTTAAATGTCTATAAAAAACCTCAATTCGGGTTTCGACTCCGCGACCCACCATGCGGAGAGCGTTTGCTCTTAGCCACTAGACTAAAGGATGATTCTTATTTTAAATGAATTAGTTATTTCACCCGCAATTTGTTAAAGCGCGTAACGGTGCCTAAGTCCTAACTCAGTTCCAAATTATGGCTTCTTAGTATGAGAATTAATCCCTTTCTTAAATTTTTCTGTACAGTGTTGATATCTTAAAATGAGTAACATTAAAAAGGCTAGTTAACAAACAAACATACATTATATGGAATATGGGAATATGTGTGTGTGATTCTGTGTGTATATAAGAAGAGATTTCACGTGTAAATTGAAACTTAAAATTCCTTTATTCAATATTAAGTCTTGAACACACCCATGTACTTATTACAAACAGAGTAACTTATACATATATGATCATGATGTAGTGATGCACACATGCATTTTTAACAACACATTTGTGTGACTACAACATTATCATCCTTATTTCTTTCACACAAAACCTAAAAGTGCAAATTTAAACATGCAACACGTTTCAAGTTACCAACGAACTTGTCACTCCCTAACTAATGGCCGTTACTGCCGCCACTGCCGTATCCAGAACCATATCCTGATCCAGACCCATATCCAGAGCCGGATCCGTTGCCGCCGCCACCTCCACTGCCACCTCCTCCTCCACCACCACTACCATTCCCATCGCAATTGGCGCCACCTTGTCCATACCCAGATCCAGAACCAGAGCCATAACCGGACCCATAACCAGACCCATTACCAGAGCCACCACCTTCACCACTGCCGCCACCGCCACCTCCACCACTGCCATAACCTCCACCATTTGCACCACCTGCACCACTGCCATATCCCGACCCGGATCCATATCCTGACCCATAACCCGATCCATTACCAGAACCTCCGCCTCCACCTTCACCACCACCACCGCCTCCTCCGCTACCATACCCACCACCTTGTGAGCCACCATATCCAGAACCATACCCAGAACCATAACCAGACCCATAGCCAGATCCTGAACCGGTACCACCACCTTGCCCACCACCTCCACCTCCGCCGCCACCCTGGCCGTACCCTCCACCTCCTGTACCAGAACCCTGGCCATACCCGGACCCATAGCCTGATCCCGAGCCATAACCAGAGCCACCATTGTAACCACCACCACTACCACTTCCGCCACCACCTCCCCCGCCTGATCCAGAACCGTAACCAGTCAGGGATCTGGCGGCGAAAGCAATGTGGCTAATGCTGATGAGCAGAAGGAAAGAAAGTGCAAGTGTCTTAGTGCTAGAAGCCATGTTGGCTGAGTGAGTGTGAGAAAAAGAGATAGTTGTGTTGAGATGCTTGTAGAGCAGGGGTGGCAAGGGGTATTTATAGGGTTGTTATGCATGGCAAGCTAATAATAATTAATATCTAAAACCATACTAATTAAACAGATATATAATACACGAAGATATGAGTTGATGGTTTTTATATATATTAAATGTCGTTTATGGATTGACTTTCATGTGTGGATATGTAATTTGAAATAATTATTAGAGATCAGCTGCCATGTATTGATTGATTGTAAGTTTGTAACTAAAAGCATTTAGTTTGAGACTTTGAGTTGATGCGGCACTCGGGGATGCAAAAAGAAATTCAATCTAGATTATATAAAAGTATAAAAAAGTAGTAGGTAGCGTCCACCTTTTTCACTTATATATATCCACTAGTCCATCGTTTTTGCAATGAACAAATATCATTTTTCAGTGAACATTTATATCTTTCTAATAAATAGATATATATAATTTTCCAATGAACAGATACATAACAGTTTCTAGTAAGCATTTATGCAACTGTGCTAATTAAGTATGTGCATAGGTGCACGTGGTGTGTTAAAACTGTGAGGACGGATGGATGGCCTACTATATAGGGTGGACTCTATATGCTTCTCATTATAGAATGTGCATGAGTGTGGATTTGGTGACTTAATAGGGATTGAAAGTGATGGGTTAATTTGACACTTGTTGGCTGGGTGGATATATGTCATTGGCAGGCTTTAATTATTTCGATGATTATTAGAAGAAGTCAAAGGTGATATATTAATATTATGCATGCATGATGCATTATGTAGGAAAATGTATTGAATTTGTAGCGGTGGGTTGACAAGTTGATTGAAAAATATGGGACTTAAACGGATATATGGCATCTCTCATGTATTAATCTGACCTTATTCAATTTTGTGTTACTGACTCTTGCAACTTACATGGCATAATTTATTGTGGAAATCGTGTAATTATATGAAAATTCTTTGACATAATTAATTATTTGTAATTGTATCCGTATATATCCTGTTCAAAAACCGTATTCTTAGATGTATCGATCCGTTTGAAACTTGTCAATTAATACTTGTATATATATATATTCATATCCCAAATTCCGAATATCGATATATATACCCGTTTTTCCGGATTCGGATCCATGCGAATAATTTCAAATAGAGTAATAAATAGTGTCCATAAAAAAACCGTTCATAGCATTCATATATAGGTTACATTTTAAAATGTATTACATTCTACACGTCTATAGGTATATAAATATATGGACGGTTTTTCAATGATTTTATATCCTCTGTAGTGCTGCATAGTGTAGTGCAGGACGTAAACTGTTAGATCATCTCGAGATCTATGCCAGCACGAATCTCAAGATGATCCAACGGTTCACGTCCTGCGCAACACAATGTAGTGCTACAGAGGATAAGCACCCTGTTTCAATGGACGCGCAAGATGTTAATTCTCTTCCAAATACCACCTAGTCCATTTACGTACGTACACCCCGGCCCAAACTAACATGTATATGGAAGCTGCTATTTGTTTTAGATAAACTTATGGATATTAATGGATTCAGTCAACACCTAATTATTATTTCTAAAATGTCTATATATACTGGGCTACTGGCTAGCTGATATATCAGTGTAAGAATATCATTCTGACAGCTAGCTAGTATGAAGTTTTCAATAGTAAATTAATGCTAATTAATTACTGCCTAATTAATTATCTCTTTGTGACTTCCATATATAATATATATATCAGTCAAAATCCAGTAGAACTTCTCCTTAGTAAATTAGGTATATATACCTGTCCATCTTCTGGTTCACACCTCATGAAGTAAACATATATATATATGCTGGCATGCATGTATGCATGGCACACATTAATTATAATTAAGCAAACATGACTGATCATGAATTACATACATGATTATAAATATCTGTTGGTTTCCTTCCATTGTTTTCCGATTTCAGATCGTGTTTTGTTTGTTTGTGTCGACATGGTTTACAATTTCATGATCAAATTGAAGTAGCTGGCTAGGCGACACTGAAAATGCATATGCAGCTCAAAACCAAATTACATAACATAATAATTATATCTGAACCTGTTGAGAATCAACGCTGAGGCCCAAGCCCATCAAGCCCAAGATCAAGAATTATCTAGAGTAATGTGGTGTTGAGATATTTATTAGGAATAATCTAGAACATTATGGATACAAAAAAAAAATATCTTAGGTCTAGAATAATCTATAGAAATATCTATGGAAAAATATCTAGGTTCTAGAATCCTCCATAGAACTAGTATAAATAGGGGTGTGGTGTTGGATGTAGAAACCAAGCAAGAGATAGTAGTGAATTGGAGGTTAGGTTGTAGTAAGAAGCTAGGGGTATATGGAGGTTTAGTATTTAAGTAGTAGTTGTAACAATATTTTGAGATATAATAGAAAATATTGTTATAGCTAGTGCCTCCATACTCAACAATCTGGTATCAGAGCCGGAGTTGTCGGAGCTTGTTCAGAGTCGGTGGTAGGGGTCAAGCATAGAGCCGGAATTCTGCCGGTGTTCCGCCAGTCAATATAGTGGTATCGACAAGTTGTCGAAGGAGCCGCAGCTTGACGACAGTCCGGGACTGCGAAGTGCGGAGGAGGAGAAATCTTCAAGAAGGCTTACTAGACGTCGGCCGTCCTAGTTGAAGCCATGGATTTCTCAGGTACGATTGGTGGAATTAAGAAATTGAATACTAGTAATTATATATATTGGAAGGCATGCATAGAGTCCTACCTCCAAGGGCAGGACCTATGGGAGGTAGTAGGCGGGTCTGAGACGACCCCGCCGAAAGTTGATACCGTAGAAGAGACGGTATCGGAACAGGTTGCTGACCCCAAAACGAAAAAGAAGAAGGCTTCAGAGAAGCCAGCCGAAACTCTGTCCGTGGAGAAGCAAGCCGAAACTCTGCGGAAATGGCGAATCAAGGCTGGGAAGGCAATGTTTGTACTCAGGACAGCCGTTGAAGACGAGCTACTGGAGTACATCAGAGAAGCGCCCACGCCGAAGGTAGCCTGGGATACCCTAGCAACACTCTTCTCAAAGAAGAACGACGCGCGCCTCCAACTACTTGAGAAGGAGCTCATGACAATCTCACAAGGTAAGATGATGATTAACCATTACTTTACAAAAGTAAAATCTCTTTGTAGTGAGATTGCTCAAATAGACCCTGAAGAAAAGATCAGCGAGCAAAGGATGAGAAGGATTCTCATCAATGGGCTAAGACCCGAGTACAGCGGGTTCATAGCAGCCGTCCAAGGTTGGCCAACGCAGCCAACACTATTGGAGCTGGAGAATATGCTCGCAAACCAGGAGGCTCTAGTGAAGCAAATGGCCGGAGTCTCGTTGAAGCAAGAAGAAGAGGCCTTGTTCAGCAACCGAAAGACGGGTCGACCTGACCGAAAGTCAAGAGGTAGACCCGAAGGAAGGTCTAGCCAGCAACGAAGGCCTAAAGAGAAGACTAATTCTTCAGGGGGAGCTCGAGACTCATCCGATGACAATGAAGACGATGACGATCGATGTTATAATTGTGGCAAAAGAGGGCATTATGCACGAGATTGCTGGCGGAAGAAGAAGAAAGGCCATGGTAATGTGGCGACCTCAAGAAGCCAAGACATTGTCCATGAGAGCAGTGGTTGTGAAGAAGAGTGGGATGCAGAAGTAGCACTCACTGCTGCAATCATGGAAGATGAAGAAAGCCTCGCGGTGACCACAGTGGAGATGGTGCCGGAGGAGGTCCCATATGAAGAAGATTGGGACGCGGGTGGCGACTGTTGGAATACAGTCGGTAGTTGGCATAGAGGTTGCTGAGGTTGATGAGCCAGAGGAAGAGGAGTTCGACATGGAGTCGTGGCCGATCAAAGATGAAGAAGATGCCATAGAAGATGAAGAAGAGATCGACATCGAGGCTTGGCCCATCGACAATATACGAGACATTGTAGAAGTTGATGAGCTTGAGGAAGAAGACGTCGAATCGCGGTCCTTCATCAATGGCATAGATGTCGAGGAGGCCAGTGATCTCGAGGAGGAAGAGATCAGTTCCGAGTCATCGTTCATGGAAGACATCAAAGATGTCAAAGAGGAGAAGCTACAGAAGAGCGTTGAGGAGGAAGTCGTCACCGAAAAGGAAGATGATGATGACAAAGGCAAGATGACACATAGGAGTGTCGCTATTGCCAAAGGACGGGTGGTTATGCGAGAAGAAGCAACCCATCAGGTGATTCGTCGAGAAGTCGGAGCTCGACGAAAACTAGTGCCGGGACCACTAGTAAAGCGGGTTCAAGAAGTCCATCGGGAAGTTCGATCGCAAATAACTGAGGAGTGCCAAGCTCAACGAGCACAAAGGCGAGGTTGCAAGTATGATGATCCGGATGGACGCGGAGTACCAAAATCGGAATAGTACAAAGTCAGCGTTGAGGGGGAGTGTTGAGAATCAACGCTGAGGCCCAAGCCCATCAAGCCCAAGATCAAGAATTATCTAGAGTAATGTGGTGTTGAGATATTTATTAGGAATAATCTAGAACATTATGGATACAAAAAAAAAATATCTTAGGTCTAGAATAATCTATAGAAATATCTATGGAAAAATATCTAGGTTCTAGAATCCTCCATAGAACTAGTATAAATAGGGGTGTGGTGTTGGATGTAGAAACCAAGCAAGAGATAGTAGTGAATTGGAGGTTAGGTTGTAGTAAGAAGCTAGGGGTATATGGAGGGTTTAGTATTTAAGTAGTAGTTGTAACAATATTTTGAGATATAATAGAAAATATTGTTATAGCTAGTGCCTCCATACTCAACAGAACCGATTGAAATTTGGTCAAAACAGTCTCTCAATTGATCAGCTCATATATATATAATTTTGTACGTACGTACATGCATCCAGTTGACTGAAGGCTGTTAAGCAAAACAAAGAAAGGTTGACTTATATATGTAACGAGTAGCTTGTTTTGTTATGCGCACCCAAACTTGCACCCACGGAATTTTAATGACCTTGCATGTATATATTAATATATATCACTACCAATAAACAATATTCACTTGATTTTTTAATTAATAATTATTTTAAAATACTAAATAATTTTGCTAGTGAAGAAAAATATATATATATATATTGAAATATATATTTGCGAATTTATTATTAATTAAATTCCATTACTTTTTATAATTTTCTTCCTGGAATAATTATTCTGATGATATATATATATATATATATATATACACACGTCATGAGGATTCTGATGACTTTGTGCACAATAAATGGTGAACGTACGTGTGAGTAAGCCATATTATATATATATACTAGTTCGCTAGATGATTTGGAGCCCTAGCGTACAATTAATATATTATCCACCTATATATATATGATATTCTTATAAAAAGATAGATTTTTTATTTTTTATTATATGAAAATTTTATATGCATGATTATATATATACATTAATTATGATAGTTGTTTGATTAGCATCAGTAATTAATTCATTCGTAAATTTGGAAGAAAACCAAAAGTTAAATTTCAGAATTCAGACTATATATATCAATATATGTTGATCACCAGCACAGTAATTTTTAAAATTCCTTTATTCAATATTAAGTCTAGAACACACACATGTACTTTTATTACAAACAGAGTAACTTATATATGATCATGATGTAGTGATGCACACGTGCATTTTTAACAACACATTTGTGTCACTACAACATTATCACCCTTTTTTTAACACAAAACCTAAAAGTTCAAATTTAAACATGCAACACATTTCAAGTTACCAACGAACTTGTCACTCCCTAACTAATGGCCGTTACCGCCGCCACTGCCGTATCCAGAGCCATATCCTGATCCAGACCCATATCCAGAACCGGATCCGCTGCCGCCGCCACCTCCACTGCCGCCGCCTCCTCCACCACCACTGCCATACCCACCGCCATTGGCACCACCTTGTCCATAGCCAGACCCAGAACCAGAGCCATAACCGGATCCATAACCAGACCCATTACCAGAGCCACCACCTCCACCACTGCCGCCACCGCCACCTCCACCACTGCCATAACCTCCACCATTTGCACCACCTGCACCACTGCCATATCCCGACCCGGATCCATATCCTGACCCATAACCCGATCCATTACCTGAACCTCCGCCTCCACCTTCACCACCACCACCGCCTCCTCCGCTACCGTACCCACCACCTTGTGAGCCACCATATCCAGAACCAGACCCAGAACCATACCCAGACCCATAGCCAGATCCTGAACCGGTACCACCACCTTGCCCACCACCTCCACCTCCGCCGCCACCCTGGCCGTACCCTCCACCTCCTGTAGCAGAACCCTGGCCATATCCGGACCCATAGCCTGATCCCAAGCCATAACCAGAGCCACCATTATAACCACCACCACCACCACTTCCGCCTCCGCCGCCACCGCCTGATCCAGAACCATAACCGGTCAGGGATCTGGAAGCGAAAGCAATGTGGCTAATGCTGATGAGCAGAAGGAAAGAAAGTGCAAGTGTCTTAGTGCTAGAAGCCATGTTAGCTCAGTGAGTGTGAGAAGAAGAGTGAATTGTGTTGAGATGCTTGTAAAGCAGGGTGGCAAGGGGTATTTATAGGAGGGAAGTTATGCAATTGCATGCATGGCAAGCTAGCTAGTGGCAAATTAAACAAATACTAAATTAATAGATTATACACGTAAATTAGAGTTGACTTTAATTCCATTGGGTGGATAATACTGGATATCTAAGTCTGGATTTAATTATTATTGAGGCAGCCCTGTGTTGTTAAAGCAGTTAGTTTGTGTTGAAAAGTGTGTGAATTGAGTGACTTGGTATAGGATTGAAAATGACCCTGTTTTTGACATTTATTGCTGGGTGGATAGATGTCATTGGAAGGCTTTAATGTTTTGGTTTGGATAATTAGAAGAAGTCAACAATATTAAATTATGCATGTATTATGTATTGATTAATTTGAAGCGATATTTGATCTGCAGTAAGTACACTTGACTGACTGACTGTGGATCATGAAATGGGCCTAATAAAACGGATATATATATGACATCTCTGATCATGTGTGTGTGTGTCTTAATCTGAACTTATCTAATTAGGTTATATTTAAAGGATCTTCAAATTAATATATGGCAAAATTACGGATATCCATTGTACCATTAATTTAATTAATTATCCGTATCGGTATTTGTTAATTTTAATTGATCAAGACACCCCCAATAATTATTTTGATCGATACATATATATAATTATCTGATCATCAGTTTACACCCAACAAATTAATGTTAGACGCTATACATATATATTTGCTTAGTTTGGATATATAACTTGTGGATTCATTAACCACACTGGCCAATTAATTAGAAAAAGAAATTATATATATTGGCTAGCTGATCAGTGTTGAAATTTGATTCTGAAAGCTTAGCTCGTATGAAGTTTTCAATATGATTCTGAAATTTTCTTTTTACTTGTAGATATATTGAAACCATGAATATCACATTTTGTAATTAATCAGTTCATTTAATCAAATTTAATTTTGAGGCATATCCTCTCTCTTTTACTCCAAAATCATGAAAAGGGTTTCAATAGTGAAATCGAATACATTAGGAGAAACATGTAAAATCCACCCTATATAGTAGGCAATACACCCATCTACCCCTCTCACAGTTCTGACACAACACGTGCATCCATGTGCTTAACACACTTGCATAAATGTTTACTAGCTAGAAACAGTTATGTATCTGTTCACTGGAAAATGATATCTATTCATTAGAAAGATATAAATGTTCACTGAAAAACGATATTTGTTCATTAAAAATACGATAGACCGGTGGATAAATGAAAAGAGTGTACGCTACCTACTATTCTTAATACTACTGCCTGATGTTCTCATTGATACTCTGATTGGTCAGTTCCAATGGGAACTCTAGCTAGGTCCTTTGTAAATTAGGTATACACTAGTTGCGATGTCTGGCATTGCTTCGGCACGATTTCTTTATTTGACTTGTAATTTTCCATTTTATTTTAATCAGTAGTTAAAGTATGAATCATGAATACTTAATAATGTAATTATATTCATAAGTATATTTGAGGCAACCAATATAAAAATAACCTCAATGACATACATAATATGTTTATTCATATTTAAGTAGATGCCTATATTGTTTCAGTTATTTAATATAATTTCTTTCCAAATTGAAAATCCATGGAAAAAAAATAAAGTTTAAACAGTATTATATATCTATTGGATAATATATAAATAAATAATTTTTTTCGTCACCATTCACGCATAAAAGAAACAAAAAAAATAACAAATCAAGGGACGTCCAATTATAATTAATAGTCATAACAGGAGGCAATGATAATGAAGCTAATGGAACTTTTTTCTTTGTCTACCCTAGTTCTAAAAAAATATATATAATAAATGTCTTTCTTTAAAAGTTTTTAGATATCAATTATAAACGAAATAGAGTACTTATAGTATGCCGTTTAGACAACTGCGTTCACTCTATTGTTCTAGAAACAGACAGAAATGTAAAAACTTGAAAGCATGCTGGTATACTCGTTATATTTACCAATAAGTGCCAAAAAAGAAGAAGAGAGATGCTCTTATAAAAGAGAGAAGATTCGTACATGATTATCATGAAAAAAAAAAAGACAAAAAAAAAATAAAGCAGAGAGAAGGGGAGCCACATGGATGGATTTGTATATATGAAGCAGAGAGAAGGGAGAGACATCTTGTTCTTATCCAAAGGAATCTATGAATCATATTACAGTCTTGAATAATGGGTAATATCATATATACTCTTCAACTCTTGATTTATTTCATATTTACCCATCAATTCTTTAATATATCATATATACCCTAAAACTCTTATTAATATTTCATATTTCCCCATCAACTCTAAATATGTCGTATATCTCCTCTAACTCTTCAAAATGTTTCATATACATCCATCTAATTATTTAACTATAATAAAATTTTTATTTATTAACGCACATAATAAATAATAATCATAATTAAATAATTAGATGGGTGTATATAAAAAGTTTTTAAGAGTTTGAGGGGAATATGATATATTTGAAGTTCATGGGCAAATATGAAAGATTCAAAAAAGTTCAAGGGTATATATGATATATTAAAGAGGTGATGGGTAAATATGACATTAAACAAGTTTTTGAAGGGTATATATGATATTAATTCATAGTAATCATTACTTTTGTTTTTTTCTTATCCTCAATTCTGTACAGTCTTCTGCGCAACGGACTAACATATAACTAATAATAGACTTCGATACAGAATCTATGGAAATGAGGACGCAGAATATCGCAAAGATATATTTCTATGTTATGATTACAGACTGTAGCGATCTATCCGAGCGTTTGTTTGTGGTTGGGGCACAACTCATACATATACTGACGCAACAGAAAATCATTCGATAAAGACAAAATCTCACTGAGAAAGCTCCTAAATTCAGCTAAAATCGGAGAAAAAAGAGAAGTCTCTCGGCAGTTATTGCAGAATAGAGTATGGGTTAATTGTGTGCATATATATTCTGGTACGTTCACACCCTAATTAAAATCAGGTACATATATACATATAAATGCTAAATGCTGGCATTGTATATAACGACATGACTGAATTACATAATAGTGGTACTGGTACCCTCCATCCATTGGTCCCTTAATTCTTCCATGCATGGTTTTATAAGTGTGTTTGTTCGTTTGTGTCGGCATGGCTTTGAATTTGATCAAATGAAATTATAAAGTGACAGTGAAACTGCATGCAGCTCAAATATTACAAAACCAAGGATTTTTATCTGCTGGCAGCTGCCATAGTTTATATGACAGTGGGACCCAAAAAAACAGCCCCCTGTTATCTAAAAATCCCAGCCGTCCACATTAATCTCAACCGTCTAGATTGACTATGGCAGGATGCTGCCATCACAATTATGGCAGCAGATTTTGACCCACAAAAGATTATCTCCAAATTGGATTGAATTGAATAAAGAGAAATTATATTTGTCCTCCTTAACTCTCTCTCTTATCCATCCCCTTAGTTAAATTGCTCAATGTTCTTTCATTTTCTCTCACACTCTCTCAATTTTTGAGTAAGTTTTTTTTACTATTTCTCCTTTCATTATGCATGTATGAGTTTTTTGCATGGTTAAGGATATACATTTTGACCTTTAAAAATATCTGTTATATGTTAAAAAAAAAATTTCAACTTAAAATGCATTAGGGATAGATAAGAGGGATTTTTTGAGGGGGGCAAATGGGCAATTATCATCACCTCCATTAAATTGGTCCAAGCAGTCTCTTAATTGAGCACAAATGCACAATATTACACGTCCAGTTGACTGAAAAGCTACTAGCTGACTAGGCTGAGTAGCTGTTAACCAAAACGAAGAAATGTTGACAAATTAGCAGCTTGTTCCGTTATGCGCACCCAAACTTGCACCCACCGTAATTTGATGACCTTGCATATATATCACTAGCTAGTTCACTACGTACCAAAGTACATAAGACATACTTAATTTGCTAAAGAGTCGATATACGTACACCCTCAGAATTTTCACTTGTAACAAGATTTTAATAAAACTTGTTTATTTATTTCTTTATTTTTGCACAACATCTCTGTACTATCTAATTGTGGTAATAACACCCGACAACTAATTGGCCCTATATATAATACTCCATTCCAAAATGTGAAATAACAAAAATACACTATGTATATTCCAGAATATTTAAAGTATAATTTACGTTTTTATGGAACATTCATTTTAAAAAAGGTGATATATATCGAAAAAGTATAGACCACACATTAAACATTAACAATAATAAATTAATAATTTATTTAATATATATTATTTCTTTTTTTGACTATAAAAGTTACAATCATCATTATAAGAAAATATGTTGCTTCCTAATTAATTGAAAATTTGAAATTATATATTTTTTCACCTAAGTACGTATAAGTTAATATACAACTAAAATAATGAAGTTAAAAATTATTTACAAACTTATAAGTTGAATTTTAAAAAAATGTAAAACTATAAAATTTTAATTCCGCTTAATTAATTATTTATAAAATATATTCTTTAATATAATATAATACATTTAAAATCAAATTACAAAATATTAAATAACAAACATTTTCTAAATTAAAAATATTGAACTAATTACATATATTTTTTTAGATAGTCGTTTTCTAAAATTAAAATTTCATAAAAGCACACACATATATACTTCAAATATTATGGGGTATGTATATACGAGTATATTTCTGATATTTCACATTAAAAAACGGAGTATTATACAAGAATATTAATTAATTGTTGGGGTGTGATTGCGGCTAGCTAGTGGTATTATATATATTTCACAATCACTACCCGGGTAGCAGTATATTTCCACTTCAGAAGACTTGTTGTCTAATCATCAGGAAAATGATAGTGTGAATTGAGGAATTAATTAAGCTGGGGGAACAAGAATGTTAGACTGATTGCAACATCTTATTCTTGACGTCGTTAGGAAGTCAGTATCAGGCTACAGCCTACAGGGTGGTGTTATCAGCATATATACGCGCGGTGACTCGGAGGGTTTCTGACTTAATTTGTGCGCAATAAATGGTGAACGTGTGACTACGTGTCAGGCTATAAGCCATTGCTATAGTTCATTAATTTGGAGTAATCCACAGTAATTTCTACCGCTAGCAGTAAAAAGCTCATGCATTGCTTTGGGCTGAAAATTGTTATTTCTTATAATAAACTTTTAAGATAATATGTAATGGGATTTAAATTGACATAATTTATATGGGACATAAATTTTAATGGGCTGAGAATGTCAACGGGCATTAACATACGTCAATAGTGGTGATCAATCTAAGTAAACAATCAACGGCTGAGGTTTATTTCTTAGGGAATTAGATAGATCTTTAATGTCAAAAAATCCAATATGTTTTTATTAGGAGTAAGGATATGGTATTTTATCGGATCACAAGTCGAGTCGGCTTGAGTGGGTTTAAATCTAGATTTTTGTTGTTTAGATATGTGCAATTAGCTAGACGGGTCAATTAAGTCGACTTCATGTCGGACCAGGCCAAATCGGGTCAGTTTGAACAAAGAAAAGTAATGTCGGATCATAGTTCATTTTGAGTTGGATCGGGTTTTGGTTTGTCTCGGATTAGGTTTTGGTTTACCCAATATTGTCTAAGTCGGGTCTTGGATCGTCTCAGATTGGGTCGAGGCAAGTTCAAGTTAGTTTGATTTCTTTAAAAATCGGGCCGGATTCGAATGGATCTATGGGGTCGGATCCGGCCTGTCCTCCTGTATCTTAATATGTGTAACACTTTTTCATAGATAATTAAGTACGTGTATATATCCTTACTCCTAATAAAAGGAGATTGGATTTTTTGACATAAAAGTTCTATCTTTCTCAAAGAAGAAAACCTCAGCCGTTAATTGTTTACTTAGATTGATCACCACCGTTGACGTACATTAATGTCCTGCTGGCTCATTAAAATTTAAGGTCCATATTAGTTTCTTTACAAGAAATGAACTTTCAGCTCTTTACTATAAGATATAATAATTTCAACTCAAAGCAAGGCGTGAGGTCTTTACCGGCCGGTAGTTATTAAATATCAAAAAGAATGGTTTCATATATATATATATATATATATATATATATATATATATATATATATATATATCGGCAGGGAGACATAAGGTTTTTGACACTTGTTGCTGTATAGATAGGGATGTCATGCATTGACAATTAAGGACTTTAATTCCATTCCTTTGCCTTCATTTTCTTTGTTAAGCTAGCTAGCTGTTGGCTTTGCATAAAGAACAACTTTTGTCCATGCATGTCGTTCTTAAAATCATGTATGTATTAATTCTTCTGAGTCAAATATTGCCGGTGTGTGTACGCACAGTTCTGAAGAGTGCAATATTCTAATTAATTACTGGTTTTATCGTTGTCATCTTTAATCAGTTCAATCCAGTTGGAAATTCGGAATTCCTTTGGAAGTAGTTAATTAGCTATACGTACTTTTGTCCATAATTTTGGTACACACCTGAGGACTAGCTATATACGTAATCGGTACAGTGATACGTTCATACAGACAATACTGTCCAGATATTATTACTGCTCGTTATAATAGTCGTAGTGAAGCTCTTAAAAAACTTAGTTTTAACTTCGTTTAAACCGTTAAATCGTTTTTTCGACCCTCTTACGTTAAGTATTTGTAAGAAAACCGTTATTTGTGGAAAACCCATTTCAACAAAGTTAAAACCGTTAAAATCCGTGTTTTAGAGGCGTTTAAACGCCGTTAAAATATGTTTGCACATTATTGACTGTCTAGAAGTTCACAATAATGTTTATCCTATGCATATTAATAATTAAAAATTTTAAACTCTTTATTATTGTTGTCTTAAATTTTTCCATAATAATTTTTTAATGTTATAATTTCTCTTTCATAAGATTTATAACTTTTTATGTACTTAATTAGTTTTTTTATTGTTATTTGTACTTAATATTAAGTATAATTGTAGGAGAGTGTATTGTGTAGCCTTTTTATATAAAAAATATATAGAAAATGAGGACCCGTTTTTTAATTTAACAGCCGTGTAATTCCATTTTAACGTCAAAGCGTTAAGAGCCGTTAAATGTTTTTGAAAAGCTTGGGAGTAGTAGATAGCGTCCACCCATTATACTTATTCACCGGTCCACCGTATTTTCAATAAACAAATATTATTATTTAGTGAACATTTATATCTTTCTGATTAACATATATCATTTTCCAGTGAACAGATATACTACGTACGATTTCTAGTGAACATTTATGTAACTGAGGTAAGTACATGGATGCATGTGGATGTGTCAGACTGTGAGAGAGAGTAGATAGGTAACCTATAAAATAGGGTGGACTGTAAATGTTTTCCTTATAATAGACAATAAGTGGGTCCGAACGAATAGAAAGTCCGGTACTGAATTGGTTAGCTGGGCAAATCCAAATATCCAATTAAGAAAGTCTCTTACTCTCTTTTGAATTTTGATCATCACAGATTCACAGTCTTACACGTCCAGTTGACTTAACAGCTGTAAAGCGAAGTAATTAAGAAAGGATGACTCAATAGCTTGTTCAGCTAAGTGAACCTAACTTGTACCCACCGGATATTGATGAGCTAGCTTGTGAGGCACTACAACGTTCATGCATGATTTGTTCATTATTAATTAATAAAAGAGCGAGGGTATAGTACTATTAATAGTATAAAGTCGTCGGTACTGCGACTTCATATTATCAATTTTAAAGTTCAGTTGATCGATCTAAACCGGTCAATGTGATCGATCTCCATATATAAATATCAATGTTGACCAAATTTTATAATTTTTGGTTTTTTTTTACTATTTTTTTAGATAATTAGAAAATGACTTAATATAAACATTATAAACCATTCAAAAATGTTGTTTTTTTATATATCAAAATATAGTTGAAAATTTTTTAAAAATATAAAATTTGGTCTAGAACTATATTAACATATGGAGATCACATTGAGCGGTTTGGATCGAACAATTGAACTTTAAAAATCATAATATGGAGCTATAGTACACGCCATTGTACAATGTACTATTAATAGTACCGTAGCCTCACTTAATAAAATGCTAATTTTAATTTGATATTGCAGGCATCATGCACCAGTTACGAATTTAACTATTTTATTCTGTTTTTCTTTCATGCATGCAATTGTGAATTTATGATGATATTGGTGTACTTCTTGTTCAGGAAAGTGAGTGGACAAATATGTTATCGACATTTTCTGCATCTGATTTTTCCTTTTTTTTTATTCTTTTACCTCCCCAATTTTACTTATTTTTCGTTTCTTCAGTCTCTCTTTTAGTTTTTTTTTTTAAATCTTTTGTTAATTTCATCTTTATATGTATTGATGTATCAAGTGGCAACTCTTTTTTTATTTTCAATCAGTTGCAATTTATAATATATCTTTCACCTGCTACATTGGAAAAATGAGAAACAAACAATTAATGTTTGTTTGATTAGTTGCAATTTCATATCTTTTTTTCTTTTTCATAAAAATATAACCGAAAGGATGCTTGCATTCTAAAATTAAAGCACAAAGTTGAGTATAAAAGAGTTGAAGTATACAGATTTAGACCAAATCCAACAGCCACAGAAGAAGAAAAAAAAAAGAAAAGAAATTACAACTTTGAAAAACGTATTTAAATAAACTGAAGAGCACACGCCTTGCTTTGGACTGAAATTATTATTTCTTATAATACATTTTTAAGATAATATGTAATGGGTCTTGAATTAAAAAAATTGATATGGACCTTAAGTACTTTTAATGGGTTGAGACATTAAAGTACGTCAACGGCGGTGATCGGTCTAAGTAAACAATCAACGGCTGAGATTTATTCTTTGGGGAAGATAGAACTTTCATGTGAAAAAATCTAATCTCATTTTATTAGGAGTAAGGATAAATATGTATTATCTAAAGAAACTAGACTCTGGACGTATCCAAGTGAACTTAAATAAGTCAATTTTGAGCCACAATACAAGTGAGGAGTTGTTATCTTCTTGATGGATTTTGACTTCTTCTGCATAATTAATTTCGTCGGTGACTGTTTGAGATGTTATCATCAATTCATCATATATTATATAGTGAAAGCTAGTTGATTGGGAAAAAAATTAAATGCCTCTGACTTCTTTCTACAAACACACTCCAACTTCAATTGACAAAATTAAAGACCATCCTGAAAGCATTTATTTCTGCGACCCGTATGTCAATAAAAATATAAATGTCAAATAATTAATAGGGGGCAAAACAAAGAGCACTATATTAATTATGTCAATATCTATCATGATTGATTTGGAGAAGAATTTTCAATCTTTGCTACCTATACACAAAAAGAAATAAATAAATAAACTAATAAGAGAAATAAAGGGGTTTAATTAATTAAATTCGAATGCTATATGATATATGGAAACATTATTGATCAGGGTTTCAATGCCTCCATTTTTGTGCCTTCGTCATGATTCCACTTTTTTAATTTATTAATAACTCGATTTTTGAAACTAAAATGTGAAAATAAAACCATTAGATATATATATATATATATATATATATAGAGAGAGAGAGAGAGAGAGAGAGAGAGAGTTAGACTATTATACTAACGTTAGCATTTCAAACCGAAATACTAACGCTCTAAATTTTATGTTATCGTGTCCAAAATCATGATTTATGGTGCTCAATAAATTATTTATATATTGGGGAATACAAAAATTTTCTATTTTTAAGGTTTTCTAAGTATTTGTTTTGCACTTTTGAAAATAGCTTGTAAAAACATCAATATTTTATTAATATTTATGAGCTATTTTCTAAAATTCAAAATAAATACTTAGAAAACTCCAAAAATGAAAATTTTTTGTATTCCCCAATATTTCCATATAAAGAATTTATTGAGCACCATAAATCGTGATTCTAGACACGATAACAACAATTTTGAGCCGTTAGCATTTCGGTCCGAAATGCTAACGTTAGTATAATAGTCAAACTATATATATATATATATATATATATATATATATATATATGGTCAATATCACTTTTTAATATATATGAAAGAAATTTTAAAATTTAAATGTTATTTTGTTTGATACCAAAGAGCATGAAAAAAATGCACTAATATGATGAAATTTTGGACGTTGATTTTTTTAGCTCATTGATTCACATAATATGAAATAACAAGTAAATAATTTTGTTATGTGCGTGAAGAAAACATTATATTGATAATATTGTGTTTGTAATCGGGATTATCCATACAATATTCCCCTTTTTCACTTCGGGACATAATTGGAATGACAAAGAATATATTATTTCATTTGTAATAATTTTTAAATTAGTTCACATATATATTTTAAAAAAGAGTTCAGAAATCAAGCATATATATCTTTTAGGAGATGAATCTTCTTTTATCTATGATCAAAGAAAGTACTTTGCGCCAACTAGCTAGAAAACTACTTATAAACTGTGATTGAAGAATTAATTAAATGCGAGAAATTGAGAAATTAAGTAAACATGTCACAAACATGTATGAAATATTGTTTGAACATGAGAAACAATAGACAATAAATATTAATTGTTTCTAATTATCTAATGGGTTTCATTTGTACTTCTCAACAAAATATAAGAACCGGAGACTTTAAGCCAAATATATCCAGCCTATTTAACTAAGAGGAGGGATCCATTGACAATGTGTAGTTTGACAATCTTGACAATATAGCATTTCAAAAATTTGTAAAAATTCATATAAATTCTCAAAAATAGAAAAAAGTTTACGGAAGTATTTCTTAACTTAGAGATTGATTATGTTTCCGATTATATTCAATTTAAGTGATATTTGATAGCTTTCATAAGATCCGTTAAATTACAACCGTTAAAATGTACACAAAATTTTGATAAGTTAACAAACGATATTCAAATTGATTGAAATTTGAAACACTATCAATCTACAAGTTAAGTAATGCATCCATAAATCTTTTTTCATTTTTAAGATTTTTTATGAATTTTTAGAAATTTTTGAAATGTTATATTGTCAAGATTGTCAAAATACTCATTGTCAATGGATCCCTCCTCTTTAAGTAAATATATATATATATATATATATATATATATATTTATCAAATCAAGATAATTAGCCATAATAGATACTCCCCTTCAAATTACTTAATTAGTCTGCTGTGTTGCTCATGTGCATGGTATACGTAGCTTATTCATTCAAATCATAATTTGTCAAGTGCTAGGCAACCTGCAGAAACTTCAATATTTTATAACTAAAACAGTATTGCATCGTAGTATCTTTTTTTTTTTTATATAGAAAAAAATGAGTGTCAAGCTAGCCTTAAAATTTTTATCAATAATAAACACAAAATGTGATCATGTAGTCTTAGGGAGAAACAAAGATAATCAAACTACGTATATTTAAAGAAAAGCTGAAAGACCATATTTATTTATATAAGTTCTGAACTGCATGTGTGTATAGTTTACAAGCACAAGCTCCATATACAAACAACTATATGTTTGTGTGATTATACTATACCGTTATCACACTTATTCCTTTCTATACACACATTTTTAAAGTCCATACTTAAACATGCATAAGTTACTCAGACGATACATTTTTATTTGCTTTATTATCAAGCTTGTGATCATGCTCAGTGATGTGACTAATGTCCATTTCCACCGCCATATCCGGAACCGGAACCGTACCCAGACCCAGACCCATATCCCGACCCGGATCCACTGCCACCACCTCCTCCGCTTCCACCACCTCCGCCACCACCGCTGCCATACCCACCGCCATTAGCTCCACCACCTTGTCCGTACCCAGACCCAGACCCAGACCCATAACCGGATCCATAGCCAGATCCATTGCCAGAGCCACCACCTCCACCGCTACCGCCACCGCCACCACCTCCACTACCATATCCACCACCATGTGCACCACCTACACCGCCACCATATCCGGACCCAGATCCGGACCCATAACCAGATCCTGCTCCGTTACCACTGCCTTCACCTCCACCACCGCCGCCGCCGCTGCCCTGGCCGTAGCCTCCTCCCCCATTACCGTATCCGGAACCTTCACCATACCCAGAGCCATAACCAGAACCACCATTGGAACCACCACCTCCGCCACTGCCACCGCCTCCGCCGCCACCTGATCCAGCACCATAACCAGTGAGCGATCTGGTGGCAAAAGCAATGTGGCTAATGCCGAGGAGCAAAAGGAAAGCAAGTGCAAATGTCTTTGTGCTAGTAGCCATGATGGCTATATATAAGTGAGTTTAATTAAGAAGAAGAGATTGTGATGAGATGCTTGTAGCAGAGGGGTGCCAGGGGTATTTATAGGGGGTTTTGATGCACGGATCAAGCAATTGTAAAATCACTAGTGATACTGATATACAAGTTCAAATTGATAGTTTAATTGGTGGCAGGTTCTTTTGTGGTACTTTATTGTGGCCACCCTGCTGGCAATTTAATTAGAATAATACCTAGCGTCAAAAGAAAAACCATCCACAGTGTTTATAGGTTATATTTTAGAATGTATTTGTTACATTTTATACATCCCCATGAATGTATAGACAGCATTTCAATTGACTCAAGATGTTTCTCATTTAATCAGTAAGGCAGCTCGGATGTGTTGTACTGTTGTGAAAATAACTCATTTGTCTTTGTTGCATACATAATATTGCCACAAGAAAACTAAGCTCACAGAGATCAGAATTTCTGTGTGTGTGTGTGTGTGAAATGTGAGACTTAACATGAGCGGAGTGGATAAGGTGGTGGTTGATTATTTGATTATTTTCACACTTATTTATCAATGGATATATAATTGGATATTGAGATGTGTCATTATTGGTGAGCTTTTTCTTATTTATTAATTGGTCCTTTTAATTTTGGAGACAAATTTTGGACTATATATTTTGCTTAAATAACTGATCCTGTCGTCCAGTCCATATTTACTTTATCATGTTCAAATTTCAAAATTTACTTTCCCATAGTTTGGAGACAAATTTTGGACTATATTTTGCTTAAACACTGTTGAGTGGACTAACTTAGTTTTCAACTTTTTAGGCAATCAATATTTACTTTATCATGTTCAGATTTCAAAATCAGCTGCCCTGTTTTGGTTATCCTTGTGTAAATTCCCATTTGAAAATTAGGTACTGTCCATCTTCTGCATTCACACCTAAGAAAACCTCTAGTACACTATACAATGTACACTTATTTTCCCATAGTTTTGTGTGGAGTAATACCTAGCGTCCATAGGTTACATACATTCTGAGATGTATCCGTTGCATTTTAGGCTGTGTCTGTTATATTTTTTGTATGTCTATGGACGTACGTACGGACGGTTTTCCAATGGACGCAAGATGTTTCTCTTTTGTGTGTACTTGGCATCTGGCTTAATTTGCAATGGAAAACATCTTCCTTTGCAATTACTTTCGGGTGAAAGTGTTTGTATTGAGCAAAAAAATAAAAATATGCTAGATACTCTGGAGCCATAAAAAAGTTTACACTATATTATGGTCATGTACCAGTTAATTTGATAAAGCAAACAATACAGAGACTTTTGTGTTAATATAATGACAAACAAACAAACACAGCAAATTATAAATTTAGAGCAGAGGTTTCTTAGCAGAATATATATATACCTGGCTTATTAATTTCTTTCTATTTTAAATTTTTTAATTATTATTTTGTTGATCATGACATAACTAAAAGCTATAAAAATGTACAGTAGGAGGCACTGGAAATATAAAGTTAAAGTAACTAAGAATTGAGACCTATCATGGACTTCCAATTGTAAGTTTGGTAGCTACCCATTGTGTAGCAGTAGCACAACCTGATCATTAGATACTTCCAATTGACTTGAGAGCTGTATTCTAACTTGTTATGCAAACCCAAATTGTACTGTACCAGTACCACCAGCAAGTATTGATAAGCTCGAATGACACTGATAGTGTAGTACATGCATGAGTTGAATATTAATTTGTCGTTTAATTAATAAAAGATTTCTGCTACAATATAAGTATATAACTATCATTTATTTGGGAAAAAAGTTCTGGTTTTCTGACTTGATTATGTGATTTTTTATAAGAAAAAGGTGCTAAATTTTAGCTAGCTAATTAATGAATACACTCTGTAGTAGCTCAAAATGTTTTTTTCTTTTTTTGTTTTTTTTTTTTACCAAACAAAAGCGTACAGTACCATTCTCTAATAAGAAATTTATACTACTTTTTTTTTTTTTTTTTTTGAAGTCATCATGCACGGTGAATACCAATTCCTGCAGTTGTTTTCCTGGAAATATGTTGATATCAATAATAATTATGAAGTTGGCAATACTTTATAAGCTTATATATATCATATGCCGACATGTATATTTGAAGTGAATATACAAACTTGTTCTAATTTAAGTTTCAAATTTCAATTCAGCTTCTGTGAAGAGTTTTTCTTTCTATATAATCCAAAATTGACCAGTTTATTATCAGGAAAAGGAGAGATGAACCCTGCTAGGAACCAAAACTGTCAGAATATATGATTGCCAACCTGATTTGCAAGTCAAATTTCAGCTACCACTAAATCCTTGTTATCTATCATTATTCATTACCCCTAATAAAAGCATATTGGATTTTTTGACATCAAAGGTCTATCTTCCTCAAGGAATAAACCTCAGCCGTTAATTGTTTACTTAGATTGATCACCACCATTGACGTACGTTAATGCCCGTTGACGTTCTCATCCCATTAAAATTTAAGGCCCATATAAATTATCTCAATTTAAGTTCCATTACATATTATCTTAAAAGTTTATTATAAGAAATAACAATTTCAGCCCAAAGCAAGGCGTGGTTTTTTTACTAGTATATAATAAATAGAAAGATATCGTTAGAGGTGGCAAATCGGGCGGGCGGGTCGGGTTCGGGTTCGGGTCGTGCGGGTCGGGTCAGTTTGACCTTCTAGAATATCTTGGGTCAGGTCGGGTCGGGTGATGGGCAGATGGGGTCGGGTCAATTTTAATATCTACTTTTTTTGGATTGTATGTTGATTTGAGTTTGACTGGATGCTATTTGATCTCGGGTCGGGTCGGGTTCGGATCAGGTCGGGTTGAGTCGGGTCAGTTTGACTATCTGAAAAATTCCGGGTCGGGTCGGATTCGAGTCGGGTCGGGTCGGGTGGGTTTCTCGGGTCGGGTGGGGTTCTGCCACCTCTAGATATCGTTATCCTCAAAGTCCCCAGATTTCTATGGTCTGTGGAATTTGACTCCAAAAAACAAATAATAAATTCAGTGACAATACTGCAGGTAGGGAAAACTAATTAGCTGATTTGGATGATACTTTCCAATATATAGGATTCATATGATATCTCTGACAAGAGGATTATAATTAATTAATTAATTGCAAACCCTTTAACGATATATGAATTACTCGTTTTCAACAGCAGTTGGAAACCCATTTAATAGATGTTGACTTCATCTTAACTGATTCTGACCTCAGTCCATTATTTGGTTCTTTCTCATCTAGCTGGTTCTTTAATTTAGTGACTTCTACGAGCATAAAGAACAGTACCATATATATGTAATATGTACTAGAGAAGAGTTGACAAAACTGAAAATAACAAAGGCTATTATTTGCTGATAGGAGAATTGGGCTTTTACAGAATATTTAAAACATATCAGGAAATATATCAAGCAGTAAAATTCAGTCCCAAATTGTCTCTTAATTTAAAAACTGTAGATGCAATTAAGACTGTCATAACAAAATGCAAGAAAAGTTTTCAGCAAATTAAATCCTTGACAATTTATATGCCTCAAGCAAAAAGATTGACAGTTTACCTGAACAAGCAAATAAACATTGAACCTTCCTACAGGGAAGCAACTGCACAATTATCTATCAGTTTGAAGTTTTCTCTTAATTAATTAGGCGTTTTGTATCCGGGCAAGCACAGCATATCTTCTTCTATGTTTTCACATCGACCAAAGGCGAAGCTGTCGTTGCATCTCCCTTTGCAGGAAGTTCCGAGTTCGACAGTACTTTACCGTAATTGTTGTGATCAGTCATTTTAATTATCACCATTCTGAAATTATGTAAAAGTGTAAAACAATTAATAAACTGGTTACTATAAATGGATGAAACTAGAAATAAACAATGCCAGTAGAATGGTTTATGCAAATTAAAATACAACATGCACAGTAAAAGAATTATATTTATGACAAACCACAATTTGGGTATTGGGCAGCAGAAACAAGTTATGATCAGGTCGAATTCACAGTTCAGACAACAATGGATCAAAAACAACCAAGTAAAAAAAGACAACATGCAACGGCTATTAACAATTAAAAGTTTAAAACTATACAAAAAAGATAAGAAACTGAAAAGGGTAACCGGTGCTATGTCGTCACCTTTAACCGTGGCGATCGTCGGCCAATCCAGCTAGGCAACGCGAACACAGACAAGGCCACAAGCATGACAAGCACAACAATCGTTTGAGAGGGAAGAAAGGCCATGCCTTTCAGTTCTGGGCGTCCCCCCGCCGCCGCGTTCCGGCAGTACTCGATCGTATTGTATGCTTAAATTTACAATTCACCAATTGGGAATTTGGGCATAAATGAACTTACGCATTCGTATTAAGGGGCTTTGTACAAGTCATGCTTCCACAAACAACCATCCAATGATTCAGATCATCAAATAGGAAGTTCACTATTGATGAGATGCACTGCAAGTTATTTTATTACCGTCAAGATGAGCATTGTCAATTGATCCTTTCCTAATATTTTTTGAACGTCTAGTTAAAATAAGATCATATCGTAGTAAAACTAAGTCAGTACGGTTGCGGGTTTGAAACCGGATGGAGGATTTTTATAGACATTTAAATTTGAGGGTTGACCCTCATCTTTATCTATAAACTAAACCAGTACAATGTGGTACGCTCAAGGAAAAACAAAACAAAATCAACTGATAATGAAATCTTTTAAGAAAACTTGGATTTATACCTTGTTTATAAGTCTTGAACTAAACGTGTACATTTAGTTTGTTCTTACAAGGACTTTCCATAATTAAACTGCCACTATTTGTGCGACTACACCATCATCACACTTATTCCATTTTATACACACAAAATTTAAAGTTTAAACTTATACATAAACACAAACGGTATATTATTTGCTTTATTGGCATTTTAGCTAGCTTATTAAGCTCAGTAATGTCCATTTCCACCGCCGTTACCGGATCCGGAACCGTAACCAGATCCAGACCCATATCCTGACCCAGATCCACTGCCACCACCTCCTCCTCCACCGCCGCCGCCTCCGCCACCACCGCCACTGCCATACCCACCACCGTTGGCACCACCTTGTCCATACCCAGACCCAGACCCATAACCGGATCCATATCCAGATCCATTACCAGAGCCACCACCTCCACCGCTGCCGCCACCGCCGCCACCTCCACTACCATATCCGCCACCATGTGCACCACCTACACCGCCACCGTATCCGGACCCTGATCCGGACCCATAACCAGATCCTGCCCCATTACCACTCCCTTCACCTCCACCGCCGCCGCCGCCGCCGCCCTGGCCATAGCCTCCACCGTTACCATTTCCGGAACCTTCACCGTACCCAGACCCATAGCCAGAGCCATAACCAGAACCACCGTTGTACCCACCACCTCCGCCACTGCCACCGCCTCCACCACCGCCTGATCCAGCACCATAACCAGTGAGCGATCTGGCGGCAAAAGCAATGTGGCTAATGCCGAGGAGCAGAAGGAAAGCAAGTGCAAATCTCTTTGTGCTAGTAGCCATGATGGCTTATAAGTGAGTTTGAATTGTGTGATGAGATGCTTGTAGCAGAGGGGTGGCAAGGGTATTTATAGGGGGTTTTGCATGGCACAAGCAATTGTAAATCAATGATACACGTACATTTGAGTGGCAGGTTTTCTGTGGTACATTTATGTGTTGTACTGCTACTACTGAGTCATACCTAGCGTCCATAGAAAAGTTGTTCATAGTGTCCATAGAAAAGTTATCCATAGGTTACATTTCGGGATGTACTTATTATGTTTTAGGATGTATCCGTTACATTCTTTGTACATCTATGGACGTATGGACAGCTTTTCAGTTACATTTTAGGATATATTTGTTACATTCTTTGTACATCTATAGACATATGGACAGCTTTTCAATGGACGCAAGATGTTTCTCCAGAAAAAAGTCATGTCTTTGTTCATACATGTAACTGCCACAAGAAAAAAAAGCTTAATTACAGATCAGAATCTGTGTGTGTGTGAAATGTGAGACTTAATATGAGTGGATAAGATGGTTGACTATTCTAACACTTATTTTGTATTTCTCAAAAAAAACAAAAGAAAAAAGAATTTGAGATGTGTCATTATTGAGACTTCAACATGAGTGGACAACTTTTGACCGGATTTGCTTAAGGGGTCCAGTCCATACCGTTGAGGGATTAGAAGGAATAACTTAGTTTTCATGATGAATCCAATTAATACTCATTAACTTTGTCATATATATAAAAATTTCCAAATTCACTACCTTAATTAGTACCTTGTTTTGAAATATCCTTGTATGAATTCCCATTTGAAAATCTGGTACTTGCCCACTTACCTTCTGTTTCACACCTAAGATTAATGCATGCTGGTACAAAAGCACATATATATATGCATTACTTGGTTTATCAACTGGTACGGTATTGTACACTCTTCTGTAGCTCTTGAAGGTAATTGTTCGTGCGTGTCTGTGTCAAGCAAAAAGATAGAGTTTACTTTAACAAACTGGTGCACTGCGCATAGTCTCTTTCTATTATTTAGTTACTGTTTAATTAGTTGATCGATGGTATAATCAAAGCCATGGAAAATGGAATAAAAATGCACAGTAGGAGCCACTGAAAAAGTGGCTTAAGTTCCAAGGCTACCTCTTGAGTTTTAAACTTTTGATTGGTGTTAGGCACCAAGCCATTGTGTGTAGCTAGCACAGCCTGATCAGATACATACAGTTGACTTGAGACTTGAGAGTTAGGGGTGGCAATGGAACGGAACGGAACGGAAATGGCGTGTTCCGTTTCCGTTTCGTTATAACAGACGGAACCAAAATCGTTCCGTTATAACGGACGGAACCAAAATCCAATCCATTGAATGTTCCGTTATAACGGAACGGAACGGAACGGAACAGGAATACGTGGGAAATACGTGGAAAATACGTGTTTAGGGCGGAATGGAACGGAAATGGCGTGTTCTGTTTCCGTTCCGTTAACGGACGGAACCTAATTTTCTTCCGTTTCTGTTCCGTTGTTATAACGGAACGGAACAACGGAAAAACTTGTTCCATTACCACCCCTATTGAGAGTGTCTTATGTTATGTGAACCCAACTTGTATCCACACCAAGTTTTGATAAGCTCAAATGGCACCACAAGGGTACATGCATGAGGTTAATTGTTTAATAAAATTACTGGTTAGTTCATTTTTTTTTTTTTTTGGTTCATGATATTTGGTGTAATTAGACAAATTTATTCTAAGTTTCAATTCAACTTCAGTGAAGAGCATTTTTTTTCTTTCTATACAAAATTGGCCTATTTGTTAGATATAATCTTGTTGTTTTCGTAAAATTTATTATTTTTTATTCTATTTCCTTTATTTTTTATTTCTTTCTGTTTTTCTCTTTTTCTCTGATGTGTGGAGAACAAGAAACCGTACGTCATTTTTAGAAATAATCTATTAGGTGATTTTGTATTTCCTTTTTGATTGAACTAGTATAAGTAATGAGAAAACCCTGAAAATGGTGCGACATCATTTGCACTACAAACACTGTTTCTTTCTTTCTTCTTAAATTTTTCTGACACTATTTATTAATTATTATCATTAGAAGAGGAAGTTGGCGAGTCCGTATCTGCTGCGATCCAAAATGGATCTCATGACCCTGCAATCCCAATCCGACGGATATGGTTTTTAGGGGGTTTTTTTGAAATAATCTCAACCGTCCATAGTGGGATCTCAAGGTCCTGAGATCCAAAATGAATTTCTCAGTTGATTTCAACGCGAAGCTGGCTAGGAACCAAAAATGTCTAATTGATTGCAACCTGTTCTCAATTGCAAGTCAAATTCCAGCTACCACTAAATCCTTGTTATCCACACATAGTAGGAAGGCATCGTTATCCCAAGTCCCCAGATTTCTATGGTCTGTGGAATTTGACTCCAAAGTTTATTTCAGAGACAATACTGACAACCTAATTGGTTTGGATGGTATTTATATTGAGAGTACGTAATACCTAGCGTCCATAGAATATTTGTGCATAGTGTTCATAAGTTACAAAATCAGATTTATTTGTTACAAAATCGGATGTGTTTGTTACATTCTGAGTGCGTCTATATATATGGACGTATGGATGCATTTTCCAATGGACGCAGGATATTTCTCTTATATTGATGTATGTGCTTTCTCTAACAAAAGGAGTTTGATTAATTGTGAAACCTTTAATGGCACATTTGACAGTATACTTGTTTTCGCATCAGTTCAAATCTAAGTTTCAAGTTACAGAATTAAAAGAAGTGTTCAAGTTATGAACTACAAAATCTAGGGCTGTTATAAACCGATACTACGTACTTTCTTCAAGTATTTGAATTAATTGGCATTAGGTACAATATCACGAATTTGAGTAACTTGACTCCCATCTTTATCTCACAAAAAAAATAAATAAATAAAATTGGCCAAGTAATGACTTGAATATGTATTTCCTTAAAATAATACGAATTACTCATCTTCGATAGCAGTTCGAAACCCATTTAAAAGATGTTAATTCCATCTGATTTTGATTGCAACAAATTTGACATTATTGGGTTCTCATTTAGCTGGTTTTTTAGCACCTTGTGCTAGCATAAGAAAAAAAAAAAACAAACACTATGTACTAGAGAAGAGTTGACAGAACTTATATGAAGATTTGGGCTTACACAATTCAGGAATAAAACATATCAGAAAAGAGAATTTCAGGAACTAATTCTTCCTAAAATAAGAGGTTACAATACAATGGTTGATCGAGCACGCGCAACAAGTAGAAAGGGTTACTCTTGTAGTTTCAATTCATATCCTCTACTTTGTGCAATACTCCAATCGTTAGATCTGCTTTGAGATTCGTGCAATTCAATCTTAAGAAAGCTCCCCTATACTCCACATCATTGATTCGCTGCGCAGCAGAGGATAAGCACGCATGTAGTTCATTGGCATTAGAACTTGATTTCATGTCTCCAGATTAAGCAACTTCAACCGCAAGTGGTCGCAAATTAGTTCATCTGCCATCGATCACAGCCTAACTAACATTCATATAACAGTTAAATTCTAAATTCAATCCAGATTTGTCTCGTCAAGGAAAATTGTAGAAGAAACATACACCATCTCATACCCCTTACAGCAATATACAAACAAAAAGAGTAATACCTAGCGTTTATAAATTACATTTCGGGATGTATCTGTTACATTGCGGGATATACTTGTTACATTCTTTATATGTCTATGAACGTATAGACAGCTTTTCAATTGACTTAGCTTCAACAAAGAACTGATGAGCTAATTCAAATTTTTCAATATCCATCAAGCAATAAGATTTGAGGCAATTTATCTGAACAAGAAATATATAGAAAGAGACTCAATTCTCATCATTTGAGTGAGTTTCTAATTCTAAACATTGAACCCTTCGGCACGGAGGCACTGTCGATGGGCCTCGCTCGATCCATTTTCCGCAAGCAGCCTCATCACCGTGCTCCACTATGCACTCGTCTCTTAGCCGTTTCGTGTCGGGACATGCACAGCATATCTTCTTCTTCTTTGATCTTTGGTTTCACATCGGCGGAAGGCAGTACAGTTGCCACTGAATCTCCCTTATCAGAAAGCTCAGAATTTAACATCGATTTTCCTGGCTTGTTGTTATCAGTCATGTTATCAGTAAGTATCCTGAAACTGTGTAAAACAATTAAATAATTAAGAAAAATGGTTTTAATCACAATATAACATGCACCAGTAGGGTTTTAAGTAGAATACAAAACGTTCAATAATATCTTTAAAATTTGGCTAATTCTGTTATGAATCAGATGAAATATGGGCCGTTCATGTTTTATAATCAGATAGTTATGATAGGTCTTTAGATACAATTAAACAGAAATATTTAATAATAACCGTTTGATTTAAAATGAAAGACTGCTTGACCGATCCACAGGAGAACCACTTCAAATTAACATTTAACGTTTACCAATCCAGTTTCTGGCCATTGGCAACAGAAACAAGTTTTAATCATCAGGTCGAACTCACAGATTAGACAAACAATGGATCAACACACCAAAAGTACGGCGATTATAATAAGAACTCACAGTTTTGGTTCCCGCCGCATTTTTTAGTCTAAGTTTATATAATGGGCCGCAATGAACTTAAACTGGTATTATGGGCTTTCTACGAGAGTCAATGTTCTTGCGAAGTTTTAAAAGTTCGGCCCGTTTTATGTATGGGCTTTGCCGTGAATCATTAGCGTATAGTTTCCACTCCTGGCCACCAGGTTCTGCACAGATACAGTAATCAAGAGTCAGTATCCTCTAAGTGAACTCAAAATTTGAGTTAACTCGTGAACAGATCTGAACTGTTGGTTTCAGATCTTGATCAAGACGGCCAGTGTTTAAAATTTATGGGGCCCTTTATAAAATCATTATACAGGCAAACTCAATTTTTGAGTTAACTTAGAGGATCTCAGACGGTGCAATGCAAATACATGTACTTCTTCACCCTTAATTACAAATGTTTAGGAAGACTGTTCAGGACGGGAATCATATCACCCGTTATCCTAACTATAACTAGACCTGTAACTCGGGCTTCGCCCGAAATATGATAACAAAAAAATAATAAAGCTTATAAAATAAAAATATTTATTTTAAAAAAATTAAACATAATTTTAAAATTTTTGATGTGAATAATGATGATTATGATGATAATGTATAGTTTATAAATAATAGCACATAAATGTTGGACTACTTTAAAAATTAAATTTTATCTTAGACATATCATATCATCTTATTAAATAGGGAGAATAAATATAAACCATTGGATCAAAGTAGATGAAGAGATTTAACCAAAATCAATGGTAAATAATATTGATGATGTAGCATAGTTGAAATGCTTGGAGAGTTACCCCATTTCTAGTTTATAGATTTTGAATAGTAGGAATCTATTTTCCTAATCGTGGTCGTTGGATCAGAACGGACAGATCACATTCATTCACAAAAATTCTTGCTCCCTTCAATAACTGTACTTTGGTATATCAATCTGAACCGTTTATTTTGAGCCGACGGTCCATATTGGAAGAACGGGTCATGTTATCCCTAAGAATAACAGCAGATATGGACTCGTTCAAGACGAACTAAAAATGCATCTTTCTAGAGAACATAATCAAATTTGTTTCTCCATTCATCTAAAAAAATAAGCTGCACCGAGTTCGGATGACATTCAAACTGACTTCTATTAATGAAGAGATTTAAATAGCTCGATTGTTAAGTTTATATCGAAGCATCTCTAAGTTAGCAGTTAGCACAATGACTATGATTTAATAGAACTGTTTATTTGTACAAGCAGGGACAGCTTTACATCTACATATAAACCCGAACGGTTAAATCTGTGCACGAAATGCACTTTTATTGATTTCTATTTGCAACAATATGAATCATCTTCGCTCTTGTATGGAGCTTATCTTCCGGACATTTATTTTCACTGTAAAAATTAAATAAAAAATTTGATGCGTTAGAAATATGCCTTATTCACTACAGTTCATCCTATAGATCTGTTTTTAAACTCTGTGTTAAAAGGAGGAAAAACAAGACAGTTTACCTCCCAACTTCATAATGGATCGGCAACTCCTCAAGAGCTTGTCTAAAAGGCATTCACTCGAATCACTTTTACTCCGGCTCCCAGCCTAAAATGTTATTTTTTAGGTAAAATAAGATAGAAACAAGATTTTTTTTTTATTTTGGATAAACAAATACAATAACTTTATGTTTGAAATTAAATTTACATTTGTAGGTCACATGTACTCAATAAATTGTAATCACTTTTTTCCCTTACAAAACTTTCAGACTGTCCATGCAATTTGAAGTTCTCATTATCCATTATCTTCCAAATGTAAATAAAAAAATTAAAAAAGGTGAGAAGTCTATTGTCAATCAATCACCTACACCATACAAACCACAGATGGTAGAGTTTAAGGGTGCACCAGTCTAAAAATATCTAAATGGTTTCAACCACAGTTACTGTTATCGGTCCATATTCCTCTTTGCTGTCTGGTCCATAACCAAGTGTTCATGGAGAGATACAGTAAACCGGTACCAAACATAAGTTCAACTCAAATTCTTGAACAATAGATCCATCAAATTAACCCAATGACTAAATTTTGTGGTGTTAGGCAATAGGAACGCAGTGAATCATCCCTATACCCCAATTTACTTCTTGACAAACCAACCCGGAAATTCTGACAGGAAGAGTAAACTCACCTCTAGAGATAGGGAGTCTGACTGACAGCTCAATTCTAACATGCATCGGCAGCCGTTCAGCTCATTGGCTTGCTTTTAGCAAAGTTATCAGTTAGTACTGCAGTGAAGTATATAGAAGCAAGTTCAATGGAATTTTGTTTTAGAAGAGAAAAAAAAATGAACGGAACTGAAGTGTTCACTGCATGGGTAACACGATAACATAGGGATCTATGATTAAATATTTCGAGAAAAAATGACCAGAAAGAGCAAAGTCCTACCTCTAAGAATCAAAGGAGATCTTCTGAAGACGAATAATACCAGCAGCCCCGCCATAACAAAGCCACCTTTCGGTACCTTTATTTTTGTTCCATCTCACCTTGTGTAATGCCACAAGTTTAGAAGGAAATGAATTGCGACAGATAGCATCAACTTCCTGTGATGTTTCCATAGTGGAATTATTTTCCTCACGAGTCTTTGGTGGAGGATCAGCTGCTGAAACTACAGCTTTCTCATCACCTGACATCCGATAAAACAAATATTAAAGAATTTAGCTGTTTTTACTGGCTTTACGAAAATATAAGGTATGTAGAAGATGTTAAGTTGCTTACCCATAATATACCTATTAGGACCTTTGGTAGGCTTAAGAGGAAGATCCGGTATGATGGTATTTGTAAATTGGGGACCAAGTTCCAGGATCTTTTGTTCCTCTTTCAAATGATCACAATGAAAGTATTGGGCCCGGTTTCGAGATGGGTCCGGTTCAAGAAATCTTTTGTTGAGCTACAAGGTAAGAGAACAATTAGCAACAATCGCTCAGAGCTATCCCATTTAGCTACATCAGAGAAAATGGTAATCAAAGAGTATAGTTTAAATTTTACCTGAAATACAATGACTGAGCCGTCGGTAACACAATAAGCTACAAGACCTGATGAAGGTATTAACTACAGATATCAGTAATTATTATATATCTTGCGCTTTTAATTTGGAAACACTCTAGAAGGAAACAGAAAGGACCAAAGAAGAAAAAGATAGCATGAGAAACCTGTAAGAGAGGCATGGATGCTCCATATAGCATAAAGGGACATGGTGTAAATAAATATACCCTCAAATTGCTTTCTAGGAAGTGGCATCCCAGTCACAGGCATGTCATTTGCCCCTTTTGGTAAGCTAAAAATTCTCATGGTTCCATCTTCTAAACTCATCAAAATGCATCTATGCGATTTCAAACCAAAAAAGAGGTAAATTTAACCAGTAACTTCACTATGTTAAAATAAGTTGTGCATGCAGATATCTCGCATTACCTTGGATCCTTCAACCAGTTAACACTCACCACAGCTCTATTTGCTGGATTTACTTCCCACAAAGAACGGTAAGGATCTCTGCGCCACCAAATGTTTTATTTTTAGAAACTAATTAACAAATAACCACAAAGGTTGATAACACTTCTTAGTTGTAATCCCAATGTCAATAAAACTTTTTAATTTGTCAATAAATTATTAAATTATTTTTGAAGATGATCTTTCTGTGACTTTGTTTACTTTATTCAATTGACATATCGTATATTTACAAGGCACAGAGGTTTTAGCATGTACCTGATATCCCAAAATTTTAGACCTTCAAGACCAGCGACTACAAAGAGATTAGCATCTTCTGCATTCTCACTGTACATGTTTTATAATTAATACTCGACTGTAGTAAATTAGAATACAAAATAATGATGAGCGAAGGCGTACTTGTCATGAGGAGCCCAAGCAATTGACCTAATAGGGGAAGAGTCAGCTGTGAAGACGAGCAATGGCCTTGAGTCTGCGAGTAAAATATACCCGACAGATGTAATTTCATTTAGCAACACACTACTTGTGCATTATACAAAGATTTCAGATGATACTTAAGTACCTTCACAAGGAGTATGAATAGCAAACTTCCATAAAGCAACCTGACATAAAAATTTTAATTATCAAATCCTTCAATGCAAATAAGAAACTCGAAAACAAATTAGGAAGCACATAATAAATGTGTAAACAAATAATAAATTATGCGTAAATTCTTGTTGAAATATAAATTTACCGTGCCATCATGGCATCCAGCCAATATCATATCTCCAGGGGAAGATGGTGACCACTCAAGAGTGAGTGGAATGCTACATCACATTCAGACATAGGAGTCAACAAAAATATCAAGTTACACAAAGTAACAATAGAGAAAGATGATCGGATTTAAAATTTCATGCAATTGGATTTACCTTTGCCTATTTCCAAATGTCAACTTTGAACATTTGAATACAGGTTTTAATTTTAGAAATCTGGGGTCTGTACCTTCTCCTCGGCTGGGGTTTGAGCTATATAATCTCTGTACTGTGCTTGGAAATGGAACCTCCCATCTGCATTTCATTTTGTATATCAATAGCGACAATGTCAGCATTTCATTTGGCAAAAGAGAAGGCGACAAAATAGAAAATTATAAATATATAGCATACACTTCAAGAGATCCATTTCCCAATAATACTGCTAGATAGCCCATACGAGCAGTAGAGCTGGTTGCAAAAGGTTTCCATTTTATATCCCATGCAACTTTCCCGTAATGTGCCAAACATAATACCAGCTTAGGCAATTGCATCTCTTTCCGGCAGCATACTGTGGTGGCCAGCTTTGCTTCAGCATTGCGCTCAGTCTCACTGGAATTATATTCTACTATCTGGCACTCGGTGGTTGTAATATCTTGAATGATACTATTTTCTGCAACAACAAACTCAGGTTTATCTGACTGTTTCTTCTTCAGCCTTCTCTTATATTTCTTTCCATACATAGCAGATAATGGCAATGCAACATCGAGTGGCTCAACTAGTGGGAAAGGAATTGCTTCATTATCAGCAGCGACATCATGTCCATCCTGAGCCATTTCAAGACATTGCAACTCTTTATCCATATCTGCATTCAGCTTGGCATCAGAAGCCACAAGGCACATGTCTTGTCTTTCAAAATTTCCTTTCATAGTTCTACCTTTACTATTTTCTGTTGGGTTTGCATCAGGTGGAGGCGGCAGAGCAAGTATAGTTTCAGTTTCCTCTAAATTAAATCTTACAGGTGAGAGTGGTCTATCTTCCTTTTCAAAATTGGAGCAGGGTGCATATTTCCTCGGTCTACCCCTTTTCTTGGGAACTTTTGAGTGTGCATCCTCCTCACTAGGCCTTTTTCTGAGCCTCTCAATTTTCTTTATTTCAGTAACTTGGTTCTGGCTTTTTTCACCCATCAAAGAGGCTTTCCTAGGCCTTCCCCTCGGCTTTGTCACAGTTAATGATGTTTGGTTACCATTTTGAAGGCCATCTACCAAAGAGGCTTTTTTAGGCCTCCCTTTAGGCCTCCTGCCATCACCATAAGGAGTCTGAGACAATTCTAAACTCTCCGTGGCAGTAACCAGACACCATATTTGGATAGTACCTCTTCCCCTCAAAGAAGCACCTATCTTATGGTAATTGGACCCTGGAGGATGCGCTGACACTGCCAAATACTGCATGAGTTCAATGAAATCAAAACTTAAAAAAATGAGATACGAGTAAAAAACAACTTAATAGTCAAATGGCATAGAACAAATATAGACAAAGAATGCAACCTCGCATGTTATGGCAGAATCGTGTATGTCATCTCCTCTAGGGCACCAGTCTAGTGCCCACACACTTCCCCCAGCATATAAAACGAAGTCTCTGTACATAGTGTAACTATTTTACCAACACAATAAATTTAATCCACAAAATAACAATATGCAATACCCAATCTTTCACCTAGGACATGGAAATCAATAACCATACCCATATATTTGATAATGAGCACTGCCTAGTGTCCATACAATAGATGTCCATAGATGTAACAAATAGGCTGACAAATGGCACCCAATGGGCCTCATTTGTAACCACTACACTCACATAAAGTAACCTATAAACATATATTGTGTGGACACTTAATGTTTCCCTTTGATAATTGGTTTCCTGACTCTACCTGACACCACCAATTGGTAAATCAATTGATAGTAAAATTGAGGTTGGCGTGATATGAATGTGATAAAATATACCAATGTAAAGAAAAATAACCTGCCGACTGAATCTGCTTCTCCATCCGACTTCCCAACATTGGGGACAGCTGCAGAGGAAAACTGAGGCAGCTCAATTTCCCGCCTAACAAAATCAGGACCAGCATCAGCACCTACTCCTCCATTCTCACACGGAAACCTCACAGTTCTCGGTTCATACTGCAAGTACCTCCACTCCCTACATACATAGCACAGATAGATATGAATGATGAATTTGAATTACGGTTGATCCGGGAACAAAATTGGTCACAGATCTGGAGGGAGGCGTACTTGAGGAAGGTGATCATGGAGGAGAACCGCTCGAGCTCGGCCGAATCCAAGTCAGAGGAAGAGGAGGAGGAACAGCAGAGTTTCCCAATGGCGTCCATCTGGGAGAGGAAACCGTCGACGCTGTAGTCGAACACGGAAACTCCGATACCTCCCTCCTCCGTCCGTTCTTTCCCCTCCCCCTCTGCGTCCGCCTCACTCCGACTCCGACTCAGGCGTGCCGCCATGGCTTCGGGTTCAGTTTCAACAGAGGAAGGAAGGAAATTAAGGGCGGTTTCGGAGGTTTTAATTTCGTACAGAGAAGTAGATTATGAAACCCGGACACTGCTTTGGGCAGCGCTAAAATTACTTACGGGCAGCTTTTTAGTTTTTACCAAAACTAGAGGTGGCATATTGACATATTGTCGGTTCGGGTTCGGGTTCGGGTTCGGGTTCGGGTTCGGGTTCGGGTTTGGGTTCGGTCGGGTCGGTTTGACCAAATGGAAAGGTCGGGTCGGGTATCGGGTTGACGGTTGCCGGTATTTTTTTGGGTCGAATCGGGTTCAGGTCAGGTCTGGTCAGATTCTGCACCTCTATTCTCGGGTCGGGTCGGATCGGATCAGATTCGAGTCAGTCTGAGTTTTTCTGAAACACGGGACGGGTCGGGTCTGGTTCGAATCAGGTCTCACTTTCTCTAGAACACGGGTCGGTTCGGGTTCAGGTCAATTTGACTTTCCCTGAACCTCGGGTCAGGTCAGGTTTCAGGTTAGACAGATTTTTCGGGTCGGATCAAAATTTATCACCTCTAACCAAAACTGACCAAAATACCTCTACAGCTAACGATATATTTCACTTCTTCAGCGAAAGTATTTTGGTCAGGTTTAGCACAAGCTCTCCCATAAGTAATTTTAGCGCTGCCCAAAGCAGCTCCCATGGATGAAACCCTCGCGCTATATTATTTTAAGGAATTTGTTTTGGAGATAAATAAACTGTGTTCATTTTTTGGACATTGGAAAGTCAAGTAATGATGATAAGATGAGATGGGTTTTATGACGGGCGGGCGGGCGGGCTCCGGAGGGCTGGTAAAGAGGCCCAGGATCGACTGAGCTGAGAGATGGATAGATAGAGAGTGGGCCGCTTTACATTGGATGGAAAGCGAGGAGCAAGCGCTCAAGAGTTATATAAACTATTTCTATTTCTGGCTGTGAGAATGTGGGCCAAGGGCGGGCCTTCTAGTGGACTAATATTGCGCTTTTGTTTGTTTGTTTGTTGTAAGCTTTCAATGAATCGCCTACTTGTATTGTATAACTTATTAACTATTAAACTGTCAAATGGTCTAGTATCTCAAGTGGTAGCTAACTAGGATGACTTCTAAGAGGTCATAGGTTCAATCCTCTATGGACACAAATATCTCCTAAAAAAAAATGGGAGATGGTGGAATATCCACTTAAATCTAAAAAAAAAAAAACTCTAATAACTAGGTGTAGGTTTGGCAACCCCTCCTTAGGCTTAGCACAGATTAAAAGTTTCTCTTTAAACCTCCTTTTGACCGGAGGCTTAAGCCTTACCCAGATTTTTAAGAAAGCTATACCCATGGCTTAAGGCTTAAGCTTTCTTAAGTCATTTTCCTTTTTCCGAACGAGTGTGACTTAGCAATACTTAAATATTTAAGTCAATAGCACTGTCAAACGAGCCCTAAGGGAATATCGACAATAATTATCTTGACAATACAATGTTTTAAAAAAAATTTAAAAAACCACTAAAAATTCTCAAAAATAATAAAAAAAATTATGAAAGTATCAGTTAACTTATAGATTGATTATGTTTCCGATTATATTCAATTTATATGACGTTTGATAGCTCCTCAAAACCTGTTAAATTACAATCACTAAAATAGCATAAAAATTTTGATAAACCATCAAACAAGCATACATAAAAAATTTCAATCACTGTTCAAAAAACACTGTGTACAGTTGTACTCCGATTTAAAATTTTTAATTAAGATATTTAACTAGAAAATTGGATATCTCCAGTGTTACAAAAAAAATGGAGACCGTAAATCAAGCAAACAAACCTCCATCTTTGTTTTCTTTCCTTTCGGCACCGTTATGTTATGCACTTATTCTTTCTTTCTGTTTTGTTTGACTTGAAAGCGAAGCTCTGCCAGGATTCATGAAGAACCTGTCTGACTGTCTCCTACATTTTTATCCAAAAATTTTGTTCTGATAGATCATAATGCTTGACTGAATATATATTCGTAAGCTTTCCTTTTGTTTATTGACATTGTTTCTGTTTCCTGCATGCCATGCATACACTCTTTCGAACACTGGCGGATCTACATGGAGCAAATGGGGTTCAATGCCCCCCATTTGATACCTAAATTGCACAAATTTATGTAATATTTACTATATCACATAAGCATTTTGTTAAGAAAATATGTATTTGAACCGCATAACATACGTAAAATTATTTCATTGTAAACCCCATAATTGTATTTTCATTTTGTTATTGTGATTATTGTATATATAATAAAATTTAGTATAATAATTGACCCCATAGAAAAAATTTCTGACTTCGCCAATGCTTTCAAGCAAGACGAGTTATTCGATGATCAAGCACTGGTCATTTAGCTCCATTAGAAAAAGTATTAAAAAGAAATGATAATTGTGCATATACATTATAAACTTGTAGTGGTAGCAACTTACCAAAAATAAAAAATATTAACTTTTGAAAAAAAAAAAAGAAAAAAAAATATACGACATTCCTTTTTTTTTCTTTTTTTTTTATTATGTAAAATATATCGCTTCCAGTTGCCGAATACAATTTTTTTTTGTGAAAAAGTGGCACGTTAGAAATCTGGATGAAAGTTTTTTTTTTTTTTTATTACATTTAAATTTTAGTTGCTTGGCTCCATATTTAAGAGAGGGTGGAATATAAACTGGCACTAAGTCGAAGCATTAAGCTCCTTCCATCCTATTAAACTGGCAATCATGGTTATTTTATTATCCCCACTTTGTTTCATTTGCATATATGAATATATGATATAGGTTTTGTACTTCGTAGTCTTTTTTTTTTTTTTTTATCCGAGGGACTAATCTGACCCTCTCTGGCTCCAAAAGGTCTTCGTACTGCGGAAAAGGGGGGGAGATCTATCATCTCCTCTATCATCTATGCTTCATTAATTTGGGCCCCTTAATGGGAAATTCAAGCTATGATTGTTTGGTTGATTATTAATTTATTATCTTTATCTTATCCTGTCTCCACTACTTCCCCACATGTACCGATCGAGCTTTTTTTTTTTTTTTTTTTTGCTATTATTGACATCTTAATTGCCCCATTTGGATTGCAGTTGAATCTCCCAAAACCAAAAAAATAAGGACTTATTTTTCTGTCATTGTATAAGATTTGATAAATTAATCGTGATTAACTAATTTTGGTAGACTAACTTGTGTCAAATTAAAGATCTAAATGATTTGGAATTTTTGTAAAAGAAATATATATGAAACCAATTACCAATTTGATAGATTAATTTGAGATGAATTAATCCCACCAACTACCTAACAATAACAAGTTAACAACCTTATTGAGGCTGAACAGAATAGATAATAACGTGATCCAAACAAAAGTCAAAAGAAATCATTCGAGCCCAATTAATGGTCAATGGACCACAATGTTGTAAACTTGTAATCAAAATAGTCAAGTACAAAAGGATGTTTTCTGTTTCTGTAAAAGAGATTTCATACATACGATTACGAAGTTCCTTTTTCAAGAGTGCATAATGATTAAATGTACGATTAAGAATAAAATAGACAAAAATGTAGCCTCACTCACATTCTTCGATTCTCGTACCTTGACGGCACAAAAACCATGTATTATACGGTACCTCAAATCCTCAATCTAAACTAACAACAAATAAAGATTTGGCTGCATTTTTGTATATAGCCATTCCATAATTTAATTAAATTAATAGTGAAGTGTACCAGAATGACTAAAAAATATATACACATGAAAATTCAATAACGTCGAGAAATAATCTTGACAGATAATGAGTGGAAGCAGCAAAGTCGAGCAAAAGAGAGCAAGTGTTGTTGCTGCGAGTCTGCGAGAGCAATTTTACCGATTTATGATGTCAAATCGTCGTCTAAAATCGATATACTTAGTTTAATGCAAATAATTTTTTATTTTATTTTATTTGAAATTGACTGAATTTAATTTACGAAGAATGTCATATTTCTTAAAAAAACAGTAAATTAACTATAAAGTAATTAATAGCTCAGTGATGTGATGTTACTTCTTTTTGCTTTTATTAATACCATTACGTTTTGGCCAAAAAATAAAAATAAAAATTGAAACATATATGCTGTAACATGTTGTTATGTTACTCATATCAGTTCTTAAAAAGAAACACCTGGGTTGCTAAAATGGCGTGCCCAAACAATTCTTCATATTTAATGTTTGCTCAACTCTTTTTCCATTTTTTGTCATAAAAACACATCTCTGTTTTCTTCAACAATTGTTTCAATATAAATTTATACACAAGAAAATCTTATCAGAATATATGTATCAGATTCGAGCCAAAAAGAGAGAGAGAGAGAGATTAACGTTTTGCTTTCGATCAAAGCAGTTATTGTATTCACAAATCACCCCGGTCGCTGAATTCACATCTTGGGCCATTGGATTGTCTCAAATTTCATGCCAGCGCGGATCTCGAGATGATCCAATGGCTGATGCTGTGAACTGCGTAATGCAGTAAGTCTGGGGATGAACACTCCCAGAGGGATCAAAACACCGAGTTCATATCCTCTGGAGCGCTGCAGGATGTGAACCGTTAGATCATCTCAAGATATGTGCTGGCTCGAATCTCAAGATGATCTAACGGTTCACATCCTGCGCTACACAATGCAGCGCTACAGAGGATAAGCACTTCAAAACACCTGGGTTGCTGAAAAGGCGCGGCGAAACAGTTCCCTCCGTCTTGTCTTTTCTTCATTTCTTTATCAGTCTAGATATTCGGATACCACTAAAGATACCATCGGAGATATCATGATCTTTGACCAATTCAAGTAAACCTAAATATTCACCTTAACCTCCTAAATATTTAACTTAACATATTTTGCTTGACCAATAAAAACTCTACATAATAAAAACATAATTGCACCATTACACTTAATACATTTTGCTTAATACATTTTGTTTTACAGCCAATAAAAACTACTTTTAATTTAACTTGCAGCATTACATTTCCTAACTATTCACCTTAACCTCCTAAATATTCAACTTATCACATTTTTTATTGGCAGTCAATGTTTATTGATATCCCGACAGTCTCTTTTGCGGTATCCCCGTAGCATTTTCCTTTCTTTATTGTTTCCGATTGTTGTCGTAATAACTTAACATAACGACTGTGGACAGGACTGCCAATCGCGTCGTTTCTTTCTTTTCTTCAACTGCCGTCCCTCCCATTCATTCATTCATTCGCCTTCCTTCCTTCCTTCCTTCCTTCTCCTGATCCCTCTCTATTCTCCACTCCCTCAACCCCTCCAGAATCCGATCTGTTAATTAAGCTCCATTGGAAGATAGAAGTAAGAGGCCGATCGAGCTCTCTTCTCTGCACCCGAGTGCAATTGATCGGGTGCTTATTCGATCGCCAGGTAATTTAACTCTTCCGTCCAGATTAATTCTTGAATTCTTTCTTCACTGAAAGTTTAGAAACTGCATGTACGTAAGCTTAACTCCTCCATTCTTACGTTTCCATGCCTCTCTGTTTTCATGTCGATCGGTATATCAATCATCTTGTATGATTTATGTGTGCTTTTCGTAGTCGAATGAACGATTTTACCGATTTTATCATGCATAACTTAGTCTGGTAACGATCGGCGTCGCAATAATTAAAGAAAAAAGAATGAAATGAAATGATCAGATCGGCGTCGCAATAATTAAAGAAAAAAGAATGAAATGAAATGAAATGATCAGTGTAAAGTCTTAAGTTTTGATCAGTTTTAGGAACTTTTAAGGAGAGAATTTTAAATTTTGCTAGTGTAAAACGGATTATATTTTACCAAATGAGAACATTGAAAATGCTTAATTAGCATGAAATTAGTTCTGAAAGAGGGAAAAAATAAAAAAACAAGATGAGTAGGAGTTGCATTGCTTAATAATCAATACTTAGTAAAGATAACAGAATTCACAAGGTTATCTTTGTAAGAACACAACACTTTCCTTTCCCTTATCGGTTAAATATCTTCAAAATCATGTGCTGGTTTTTTTCCTTAAATGGCACTTTGCTTGTTCCTGCTACCAACTGCCAGATTCAAGCAATATGTCAAGATGCACTCATGGTTTTTTTTATTCCAATTGGCGGTATAGGGATGAACAATTAATTGTGCTTCAGTAATACCCAGCGTCTACAGAATATACGTCCGTAGTGTTTATAGGTTACAAATTTGATAGATATGTTATAAAATCGGATGTATCTGTTACATTCTTTGTATATTTATAGATGCATGGATGGTTTTTCACTGGACGCAAAATGTTTCTTGTTGTGCTTGTTGTATGTTAGGTATAGGTCTTTTGGATTTCACATTGTCTACCTTAAGGTATCGTGCCATGAGGCACGTAGACCGTTGGATCGCCTCGAGATTTGAGCCTGCACGAAATCTTGGGATGATCCAACGGTCCACGTACCTCATGGCACGGTATCTAAAGGCAGAAAATAAGCACTCAGGTTTTTGGGGCTGTGCTGAGATATAGAACTTTTTGTGGGCACAATTGCAAACATGAAAACAAATAAGTCTTTATTTTTTTTTTTCCCGGGCTATTAATTAACAATTCTGTATAGATCGATGTGGAAAGGATAAACACTAGATCTAAGATCTAACGCACATGTGCCAAAGAAAGAAGTAGTGACTAGTGAGTGGCAGAACTGGATGAATCTTTTAGCTATATTAAAAGCACTTCATTATTTATTTAAAAGTTTGATTCTCTGCAAACTACAGCTAAAGAATCACCATCTTAGTTTCCTTCTGCCATCATTGTTTTCACATATTCTCTTCTTGATGTCTAAGCTACAAAAAGTTCTAAGGTGCTGCTGGGCAAAAAACTTTTATGCCAATCATAAAGTATACTGGCATTTTTGCATTTGTACACTCAGAAATGTTCACTAGTAAATTTTGTACAAGACAACAGATCCCACCAAACTTCTATCAATGTCACTTCCAATGTTACATCACAAATTCACAATTCACAAAAGTTTCTTTACAACTTGTGTCATGTTTCGCTCTGAAAATCTACTCGTTCATATAGAAATAAAATAATAAATCGTTCTGATAGAACCCTAGGCATATGCTGGACAGCATTTGAATGAACAACAGTTGTCACACTCACAATTAGTTCACACACCATTATTTTTTTCATGAATTCTCTCTTATTGTTCAAGCAACAAGACAAATCTCAGAAAAATAATATTTAGAAAATTTATAATATTTCAGTGTTTCTTCCTTCTCACACTTCTTTTGCTTTCTGGTGCCCCTGTTAATCAGCTTGTACTTTAATTGCGGAAATAAGAAGAGGGATATGGGAGAAGCTTCTGCTGACAACATGGCAGAACAAGGCAAGCCATATTTTCCCCTCTTCTTTCAAATTTTCTTCCTGTTTCTGGTAATTACATTCATAATTTGGATTTGTAGTCTAAGATTTGCATCTGTCCTTTGTTTATCTGTAGAGGATATTATGGAATTGCGTTCGAAGTACCAGTTTCTAGATGCAAAAAGGAGAGTGGCTCTTGACAAGCTATTAGATATCAAAGGTACTCTACTAAAACAAATCTTTTTTGTCTATATATTTGGAATTACTTGCGGCTTGCCAATATATTACTTTGTTTTCTAGCATCGACTTGTAATTCTTTTTCTGTTTTTATTTATTATTTTGAGCTAATCTTGGTACCAAACAACTAACTGATGACCACAACTATTTATTTATTATTATTGTTCTTCTACTTTCTGCTTTTTTTTCCTACCATTTTTTCTGACAATTAATAATTATTAACTATGGTTTTTCTGAAAATTAATTTGCTTCCATTTTGTGCAGTTGGAAGCTCAATTGAACATGCAAAAAACAGAGCTTAATTTGTTTTCTTTAATTATATGTAGCTGTAGTACCAGAATGGAGTGCATTATATTTTAAGTTAGATCTCCATTGCACCTAAACTAAGTACCAAAGTTGAAGGCACCTAACTATATCCAAATTTATGTGGATTGGGACCAGCTCTGCATACAAAGTTGATTTTTCTGCAAACTTTTAATTTCAGGAAGCATAAGGGTATTTTGCCGGATACGACCTTTTAATACAGTAGAAAATTGGAGAAATAGTTTCCCAATTTCAGTTGAGGCTGATAATATTAAAATAAAAACACTTGGAAGCAAAAAAGAATTCATTGTTGATCGTGCATTCGATCAAACCTCCACACAAGGTACTCAATTTATTCAACTTCACATTTTATCTTCAGATTTTTTTTGTATCTGTAAGCATGATGCTTCTATAATTAAGCATATATTTATTGTATCCTCCACACAAGGTACTCATTTACTCAATTTAACTCTCTTTCTTTACATTTGAATCAGAGGATGTATACAAAGAGGTAGAGCCAATTATCAAATCAGCCTTTGATGGGCAGAATGTATGTATTCTTGCATATGGCCAGACTGGCACTGGAAAGACTTATACAATGGTTAGTCTCAGTTCACTCCAGTTATTATACATACCTATCTTATATTTCCTTTTTTATATTATTACTATTGCAAAAACAGCTGTTGTCATTTTTTAAATAAATCAGTAAGACAATTAATTTGCGAACCATACTGTCTGTCTCACTCTCTGGTTCTAGGAAGGTATTCAAGGAAACCCTGGAATTGTAATCCGAGCAATGGAAGAGCTATTCCGTGAGATTTCCCAGGAAAAGTGCGAAAATTATACATTGACTATGAGCATGTTAGAAGTTTACATGGGCAATTTAAAGGATCTGTTGGCCCCAAAGCAGCATAGGCTAAGAATGGATTCAGCAACCAAAAGGTAAAAAATTTTTGTGATGATAGTAACACCACAACTACCAAGAATTGCTTGAAAAGGCTGTTCTGTACCAGCGAACTCTCAGTCACAAACTTACAATAATGTATGCTTGGATTTCTTAGAAATATTGTGTATCTGTTTTGTGCTTTCTCCATGGAAAGGGCCAATGCTTACTCTCTACCTTGTCAGCTTCGTATTGTGTTTGTTAGTACCAGAAAATACCTAATACGGTGCAGCAGGATAACCTGTTCCAGAATTAGTACCAGTAAGTACCTATTAAGACCACTTAAGGACTTAACTTTTAAAATCCGTTGACGATTTTACAACTCACTCTAAATATTTTTTTTATTATTTTTGAAGCAATATAAGCATCATGGCAAGAAATAATGGTGCAGTAGAAATTGAGGGCTTAACAGACGCTGAAATAAGTAACTTCAAGCAAGCAAATCGTTTGTACAACAAGGGAAGGCGAGCCCGTGTTACCTCTTTGACTAATGTCAATGAAACTTCAAGTAGATCTCATTGGTGGGTGTTCTCCAACCTTGCTTACATTCTTCATATAGTCTTGCAAGCATAGGAGTTGAAGAAGCTGCAACATTGGATACTAATATTTATCTATATTAGGCGTAGAAAAGTATCTTAAAATGCAAGTTCTCACTATTAGACAGCAACAGAAGTATCTTAAGTGTGCATCAGTTGAAACAACCCAATAATCATAACACAGGGGTTCGCTGGTTAGCCTGCACTTGAATTCTTGGACATAACATGCAATTCATTTTTAAGCCTCATTGGTTAGGCCTCAATACGGTTGGATGAGAAACATACTGTTCATTTTTCCAGATTTATTGATTGAAAATTTGGGAAAACGGGACCTTACTGATGTTACTGACCCTTTATCCAATTATCTGCCCTGAATTACCTAGGTTGGTAACTTTGGTTTTATTTGTTCTAGTTGTCTCCATGCAGCTTGACTAGAATTATAATAAGAGATGGTGAGAAGGGAAAAGTTGTGAGCAAGATATGGCTGGTTGATTTGGGAGGAAGTGAGAGATTGCTTAAAACCGGTGCAACGGGTCACACTCTGGATGAAGGGAAATCCATCAACCTTTCTCTCTCTGCACTTGGTGATGTCATAGCTGCGTTAAAACACAAGAAGCATCACATACCCTACAGGTATCCCTTTGTTTTGAATTCAATTTTGAACTGATGAAACATGACATAAGATCTCAACCCTAGATACAACGCATTGTCACTGGCAACAAAATTGCAGTGAAGAAGACTACCATTGCATATCTAGACCCTTTTTCTATAATACATATTCTATCTTCATACAGAGCTTGTATGTTTGCATTGAACTTTTTTTTTTTTTTGATATAAAGATGAGGGTCAAGCCACTCAAATTTAAATGTCTATAAAAGACCCCCCATTCGGGTTTTGAACCCGCAACCTCCCACACGGAGAGCGTTGCCCTTAGCCACTAGACCAAAGGCTGGTTCTTGCATTGAAGTTTCAAATTCTATTTAAATACTGACATAAAGAAAACCAGTAAAGTTACTTCATTATAACAGAACTTATGCTTTACCCCGTACTTTTTCAGTAAGAAAAAAAAAATAATCAATCCTGACTAATCTTTTGTTTTTTATGTGTTTCAGAAACAGCAAGCTCACACAAATTCTGAGCGATTCCCTCGGTAAGCCATCTCATAGAAAGTTTTTGAAAAGTTTATCAAACCAAAAGATGTGTGTACATGGTTCTGTAATATCAGGTTAATGTCCTCTGAAAAAATTGTTATCTACAATCAGTCTAAAATTTATCTTTTTGATTGATAGGGGAGGAGTCAAGGGTTGTGATGATTGTACACACAAGTCCAAGTGAGGATGACTTATTGGAGACCATTTGTACATTGACCTTCGCAAAACGAGTTAGATCCATTGAATCAAACAGAGAACTCTCAGAGGTAGTTGATTTTTTTAATCCTAGGTTTTGATTCCAATAACTTATTATGAAAACACAATTAATAACATTACAGAAGGCTTGTAAGTTCATGTGTTCTTTATTAATAATTTCGGTATGTTCTGTAGGAAACAAAAAAGATAAGGCAAAGGCGTATTGCAGAGCTAGACAGCGTGATCAAAGAGGCCGAGATGGAGCTCCAAAAATTGAAAATGCAAGTAGAAAAGGCTGAAAACCTTATCAAAGAGAAAAATCAGGAACAATATGCAGATGAGTCTCCAAGAAGTCCACTGGTTCTGGAACCAGTAATCTTCACAGAGGTCTCGCAGAGTACCGAGCAGACGTTAAAAAAACATGGCCCCAAAATGCAGCCCCGTTTCATGGCACCGACAGTTTCTAGCAAGCAGAGACAAAGTGCTGCAGGTGAATCAATTAAGAAATCGAAAACCAAGCAGGTAAATAGAAGGAACATGAATTTCTCAGGATCTCAGTCTCTCAGTGTCGCCGGTCCTTTAACATCAACAATGAAGAGTAAATCTGTAGATCAGGGAGCAAGAATAAGGGTCTCTGTTTCTAACAACAATGCTGCTGTAAGAAGTTCATTACCGCAGCACAGAAGGAGAGTTTCTCTTTGTTGATTCTTTGAGAAATGTACAGCATACTATTTTAACTGGTATGATTTGATTTAAGTGTGGCTGTGCTCCTTTTAGGTGCTAATAGTTCTTAATTTTTTTCTTTTTCGTTTTCTTTTTACCAGTCAATGAGTATTTGCAAGTTATTTTGTGGGTTGGTTGGTGCTTGGTTGTAAATGTATTGGCTCTTTGTGTTTTACTTTTTGTTTGAAACCAAGGAGCCATAAAAGGGTTTTCTTTCGATAAGAAAACGTTTGGTGTGAGGGAACATAATTGAGTTGATTGAATTTCACTATGATTTTTTGTTGGCCGCCTGAATGGATTTGACAAGTAACTCTTATTTCTTTTTCAATTATATTTTGCCACAAATTTGCACTATTGATTGATACGTCCCACCTCACAGAGAAAGAAAATTTTACAACACATGAACTTAACATATAAAGTTATAAACATCTGTATTGACTTTGAAACCATTTCAGATGTCTATTGGAATAAGTTCAAGACAATCTAAAACCGTAAAACGTGTTCTGATGTGCTATTAGGTCCAAAGAATGAAACTAGCAAATCGAAAGTACATATATTATCCAACTAATGAGACCCAAAATAATGGCACCGATAAATTCATGAAATGCCACGAGTTGTGTCAAAATATTTTAACCCAGGTAGAAAGCCCTTTTTCTTAAAAAAGAATAAAATAAAAGAAGCCCTTCAAGAAATTTTTCTCCTAAAAAGAAAAAAAATTAAAAGAGAACGAAAACAGAGTTTCGGATAAATAAAGGCACGGAATGAGCTCGTTGATTGTTTCGACAGGTCTATGGGATATCATTGAGATATCATTGGATACCACATATGATATCATATAGTTTGACTTGATCAAACGAACTAATTATCTAAATAGATATACTAATTATTCAACTTAACATCAACTTATATGTTGTATAATTATATCAATACTTATTTAACTTAATATATATTGTGTTTTAAATAGAAAAACAACTAATTATTCAACTTATATACTGAATATTCAACTAGCATGCTAAATATTCACCCTACCATACTAAATATTCAACTTAACGTTAACTTATAATAAGCATGTTAATTTTTTTTTTTCTGAGGGAGTAGGTAAAATCCCTACTCATATTTCATTAAAATAAAATAAAAGTACAATCGGGGAATAAAAAAAACAAAGAGAAAAAGAAAGCAGCGGGAAACATCAATGGCGCTCAACCTTGCAGCGAGTAACAAATGGAGCCCAGATTTGGATGGACACGTTGTGATGGAGGCGATGCGAGACACGGCGGAGGTGCGGCGAGGTGAGACCTGACGAAAACATGGTGAGGCGAGGCCCAACAAAGACATAGCTAGGGGAGATCCAGCGTAGGTGGGTGAGGCGGGACTTGGCCGAGATTGGGCGAGGAGAGGTGGGGCAGAGATTGAGCGAGGCAAGGCATGGCAAAGGTGAGGTGAGGCCCGTGGAGGTTTGGGAGGCAGGGCCCAACTGAGGTTGGAAGAGGCAAAGTGAGGAAGGGGTCAGGCGAGGCACGGCGTGGGATGGCAAAGGTGAATATTTAACGTTAACTTATCACAAATTCCGGCTGAGATTGAATATTTAACGTTAACTTATCAAGTCAAACTATATGATATCCTCAATAGTCAAACTATATGGTATGCTCGATGTATCCGCATATCATTTTCTTTTTCGAAATATACTCGTTATCTCATTGAAGTCCAGAAAAATTCCGTGGCTGCTCGCCCTCGGCACGACCCTTGAAGTAGGTCACAAATTCATGTGTTTTCCAGTTTTGTACACATTTCAACTTGAGCATGAATTTCAATTACAACCAAGAAATACAAGCAACAAAGGAAACATAAACCTCCAATTACTCCGCAGACAAGCAACAAAGGAAACATAAACCTCCAATTACTCCAACAACTCTCTTCTTATTTCAATCAATACCCACAGCTAACTGTTTGACCTAAGATCAGCCGCTTATTAAGCTCTCTATGCGGAGGCATGACGCCAATGGATATCACTGCATAGTATAGTTTTCATTTCTCTTCATGCACCAAGCAAGTGAAGCATTATTGCGTTTTGTGCATGCATCCTATTCTCAGCTTGTGGGAAGACAATAGATTTAGGCGACTCGATTACACCGTCTGTTACCTCCACACCTCTCTCGGCAGGTAAGCAATGCATGAAGAATGCCTGGGGTCCTGCTATCTCCATTAATGCTTCATCTATCTGAAAACAAAATCCAGTATTGAAAGTATTATAATACATGTTATAGAGAAAAAGTTTGTTAGCCACTATTTGTCTCCATGACACAAAAAAACAATGCTTATCAAATAAAAAATGCTACAAGTACTAACAAGTATTCGATTTAATTATCCCAGGAGTTCAATTTGTATCAGGCAATATCTTTTATTGTACCATCTTTAGAAGTAGAAGATATCTAGTTAGAACGAGTTGGATCTAACTGAAGATTGATAATCATTCCCTATATCCATTTTGTATAATGAATAACAGTTCAGTGTCGGTTAATAACTGAAAATAATGTATTTTTTTTTCCTTCATTTATCAAATAACACAAAAGCTTTTAAAAGGGTTTGTGATGCAACTTACTGATAATATATGGGACTTTCTAAACAAGAACAATATCCAGCAGGCCCTATACTTACACATAATACCAAATGCACTTTGGAAATTGGAAACTCCAATGTTGGTCGAAGTTATGCGTAATTGGTAGAGAGCCAAAATCAACCTCATACCAGGGAGAAGAAAATCACCTGAAAACCTTGGAAGCGTTGTTTCCTATATTCAGCTTCCTCCTTCTGGCCCATGCTAGCCCACACGTCAGAGTAGATGACATCTGCCCCTTTAACTGCCTCTTTTGGGTCATTGGTTATCTCAATCCTGCTTATTCCAGTACTTCTGGCCTTTTCTACAGTTTTCGCATCTGGTTCAAATCCTCTAGGGCACGCACATACAAAGTGGAATGGTAAGATGGATGCAAGAAGGAGCCACGAGTGCACGATATTATTTCCATCTCCCACGTAAACAACCTAGTATGACACAAGGTTAGTGAATATTTTAACCACAATGAAGAAGAAATTGGTACCAATGCATGGCTTCTTGAATGATTTCCTCAGTGATTTTTATCCTTATATACACTGACGCATGTAAGCAACAAATGGTTAAATGATCATAAAAACAAATAAAAATTTTCTAATAAATATAGATATCTTAAACAAGTAAAGATATTTGACCAAAGTCTACTCCATCACAAATTATACTATGACACTAGTTAGATAATTTATGATCGATCATGAATTTAAGATCACAATTAAGGTTCACAAGCAAGGTCTCAGTTCAATCAAAGTACAATAGGTAGATTCTACAAAAAGGAGCTAATAAGCTTGAAGAAAATGATGCTAACCTTGGTATTTTCAATTCGGCCAATGTGTTCTATCATAGTAAGCGCATCAGCCATTATCTGGCAAGGATGGTTGTAATCAGTCAACCCATTTATTACTGGCACCGAAGCATACTTTGCCAAGTCCAAAATATCCTGCAACAGACCATCATTGAAAAAATCATTCCATGCCACTCCCAATACAACCTTTACAGTTCAATACTTCAATTAAACAAGATTCCCATATTGTTATAAGAGGGGTTCTGCTATGGATTGGCCAAGCAACCTTTCATTTTGAATCGAGCGGTTCTCATTAAACATTTTTTTTAATTGTGATTAAAGGATACATTACGACCATCGGATTCTAAAAATTGGACGGTCCATATTTCATCCAATCCATAAAAGAATTAGCCTAATGTTTTAATTAAGCTTAAAGCTAGTTCACAGCCTTTACTTACAATAAAACAACTGTTTTCCAAGTTCACTGTAAGGTTTACCCTTATAGTATTGTCAAGTGCCATCAAACAAAACCGACAAAATCATTACAGAATCAACCATGTTTTTCATGGAGTTGCTCTTACAACAACCTGTCAATTCCAGACAATGAGCAGCTTATAGAGTAATACGCGTCCATAGAAAAATTGTCCATAGCATCCATAGGTTACATTTCGAGATGTATCTATTACATTTCGGAGTGTACCTGTTACATTCCGTACATAGACGATATATGGACAGTTTTTCAATGGGCGCAAGATGTTTCTCCAGTTTATACCACCACAGACATACATACCTGATGACCAAAAACCCTGGCCATGATGACATCATTATACCCCGACAAAACCCTAGCAACATCCCTCGTCTCCTCCCGCTTCCCCATCTGGATATCATCCGGTCCCAGATAGACCGCGTGGCCGCCGAGCAGGAAGAACCCCGTCTCGAACGAGACCCGGGTGCGCATCGACGGCTTCGCGAAGATCATGGCCATCGACTTCCCTTTGAACGGCTGGAACGACCTGTCTCCGGACTTCAACAGCTCCTTGACCTCACCCGCCCTCTTCAGCATCCCCAGGATCGTCTCCCTGTCGAAATCACTGATGTGCAGGAAGTCCTTCTTAAACCCTGATTCACCTGACACGGTCAACGAGGTTACCAATTGAGATCAACTGATTATCGAACTCAGCAAGTGAGAGATGGATGTAACAGATGTTCTATACCTCCGCCGCGTTGAGACGGAGCAGCGACAGTGGCCGCCACATTGGGTCCGGCGGTGGCTCGGCAGGACACCCGGCCGCGCGACGCAGCGGATGGGAATGGGAAAGAGAGGCATGGGGATCGGCGGAGAGCAGCGGAGGAGGGCGTGGGAGATGGAGGAGAGATGGCGGCGGCGGAAGAAGAAGGGCCGGAGAGGGATGGTAGAACTGGAGACGCCATTTCTGTAGATGGGAGTAAGTAACGCTTGTGGAGTAGTAGATTATATTAGTGAGGGATTAATAGAAGTGATGAACTGATAGTTAGATTAGAAGGAATTCATATCCCCTGCTGCTGTACTGCATTGTGCAGTTCACAGCGCCGGCCACTGGCGTCTCGATTCGTGCCGGTGCGGATCTCAAGATGATCGGATGGCTAATGTTGTGAACTGCAAAATGCAGTAAGTCAGGGATGAGCACTGGATTGGAAGGGGCGATGTGTTTTAAGAGCTACTAGGGTTTGTAATGTTTTTTGGGGTTGAAAGTAGTGGATTAGTGGATTAGTGAGGAATAATGATAGAAGTGATGAACTGATAGTTAGATTAGAAGGAATTCATATCCCCTGCTGTTGTACTGCATTGTGCAGTTCACACGTCAGCCACTGGATTGTCTCGAGATTCGTGCCAGTGTGGATCTCGAGATGATCGGATGGCTAATGTTGTGAACTGCAAAATGCAGTAAGTCAGGGATGAGCACTGGATTGGAAGGGGCGATGTGTTTTAGGGTGTGCTTCAATTGAGGTGAATGGATGGGAGGGGAAGAGAGGGGACGGGATGAACCATATATAACCTTGCCCCCAAGTTAAAATTTGGAAGGTTAATGGATGGTAATGGGCGTGAACTACTCTATTCATTTTCTCCACAATTGTAGTCTCCAAATTTGAGGTGTCAAAGATGTAACATCCCTCTCATTTCCATCCCCTCCCTTCCCTTTCCATTCAAACTCGGGAGCATAGCCTTAAGAGCTACTAGGGTTTGTAATTTTTTTTTGGGGTTGAAAGTAGTGGATTAGTGGATTAGTGAGGAATAATAATAGAATTGATGAACTGATAGTTAGATTAGAAGGAATTCATATCCCCTGCTGTACTTTCATTGTGTAGTTCACGACGTCGGCCATTGGATTGTCTTGAGATTCGTGCCAGTGTGGATCTCGAGATGATCGAATGGCTAATGTTGTGAACTGCACAATGCAGTAAGTCAGGGATGAGCACTCGATTGGAAGGAGCAATGTGTTTTAAGAGGTAGGGTTTGTAATGTTTTTTTTGGAAATGAAAGTTAGATTAGACTTTAGAGGGGCAAATGCAAGTTTTGATATAAGAGGAAGGATCTGTTGACAATGTTTATCTTGACAATCTTGACCATGACCGTTTTTAAAAACTAAAAAAAATTGTTAAAAGTTTACAGAGATATTGTTTAAGTTATAGATTGATTATGTTTCCGATTGTATTCAATTTAAGTGATGTTTGATAACTCTTCAAAGATCCGTTAGATTTCAACCATTAAAAAATATATAAGATTTTGATCAGCCCTCAAGCAATGTCCAAATTGATTGAAATTTAAAACACTATTAATCTATAATTTAAATAATACATCGATATATATCGATATATATGAATTGAACCCTATGAATACGAATTGAAATTTAGTAGTAGTTTGATATAATTTTTGAAGGTGCGATCAGAGAAGGGCAACATGCGTGTTAGGATTGTGAAATGAATAGTATGAGAGTGGTGGAAAGAATAGCAAGTAAGATTAGTGAAAAGATAGTGAATTTTTGTTTAGCTTGAGAATAGTAGAAATATAGTATTATTCGGAATAGTATAAATATTGTTTGAGCTATAATATGTTTAGAATAGTGATAGATGGTTAAAAAAAATAGTAGCTAATCTATATTTTGTATGGAATAATAAAATAGCTGCTAATCTCACTATTTTAGATTAGTAATTGTGTGTTAGATCATTCACAAGTTAGAAATAGCTTATTAACCCAATTAAAGTATTATTTTTGTCAGTCCGAATGCACCCCTTGTAATTAGCATTAGCGAGATTCGAGAGCTTACGTTTCAAAAGATCTATCTGATGATGTACTCTCTTGTTGTTTTTTTTCATCTAGTGATATACAAGAGCATTCACATGTTATGTTGAGCGGCTCGCATTGACCGGTTTAACTCTAAAAAAAAAAAAATTGATATATGAAATCACAATATCAGTCAATCCGTACTATTAATAGTACAGTAACCGTCGACATCCCTAGCCAAGAGAGAAATATCATTGTTTTACAATGAATATCACTTGGCAACAAATGGGCATCACACTCAGTTTTACAATGAATCTGTAAACTTGAATCAAGGCGAAAAATAAAAAAAAACATGCAAGCTAGATTTTTCTTATGTATGTGTGAAAGGAACAGGGGCAGACTTAAGTATGGGCAAGCCTAGACCCGTGCCTGGACTTGATTTTTGAAATGTATTGATTAGTACTAATTTTTCTTTTTATATTAAATAATACTTATTTACATTTGTAGTTATTGTGCTCGGACTTAATGATTTACCAATCAAAATACAACGCAATAGAGCTCCTTGTTTTATATATTAGACAATTTGTGTCCGAGCTTAAAATTTTCTTAGATTCGCCCTGGAAAGAAATGAAAGCGATTTTCATCTTGTACATTTACATGTTCTTCAATTATGAACTGTCGATCTTCTTTTTAAACAACTTGGACATCGTCTGAGATAATTGCCACAAAGTAGGAACTCTCACCTGGGGTACCGCAGGTGCAAGAGTCAAAATCCACACCCTAAAAAGCTGTAGGCAGGAATCTCGATACTGCCCGAACTGATGATTGCTATAATATTAACTGACCATTTCTCACTACCTCACCCCTGACCATTCTAGGGGATGCGAACTCACAAAGTAGGACTAACAAAATTATGGGTGTACGCTCAGTCGCTCAAGTCGTTGCCTTGTTGGCATGAGCTGACCTGCTGTCATTACTATGATCACAAAATTTAAATTTTCAAATACTAGTAAAGAGACCTGCTCTGCTTTGGGCTGAAATTGTTATTTATAATAAATTTTTAATATTATATATAATGAGTTTTAAATTAAGATAATATGTAATGGGCCTTAAATTGAGAAAATTGATATGAACCTTAAGTTTTAATGGGTTGAGACATTAAAGTACGTCAACGGTGGTGATCAATCTAAGTAAACAATCAACGGCTAAGATTTATTTCATGGGGAATATAGAACTTTCATATTAAAAAATCCAATCTCCTTTTATCAGGAGTAAGGATTTTCAATATATAAGCAGTAAAGAGTAAAGACCCGGCTATCACTTGATAATCTGTGTCATTGAGTGTTTTTTATAACTTTCAAGTAAAATTAAATGCTTTCAATGGTTAAGAAAATATGGAAATGACCTGAGGATAAATGGGTCGAGCGATCCGATCCGTATATTATTTATCTTTTTCTTTTGAGTTATTTTGATATTTAACACGTTACACAAATTAAAACTTATTTATACACTAGTTAAAATTAATTACATATTGAATAACACTAATTTTCTTTAGATTATATTAAAAAATAATAGAAGTACTTTATCAGATTATTCAGATCGGATATGGGTCACAAGGATTTGACTATGAAATTAAATGGGTCGGATCATGTAAAGAAAAATAATGAAATAATGACAACCCGACCCGACCCGATTAAGGTGAAAACGGAGTAGATAATGCTGAAACCGTATCCTAACTTGCTTCTTGTTATGCGGATACGAATATGCATCTAAATACAGATATTAAACGGATTGTGAAAACTCCAAACTAAATCCGCTTTAAATGAATACAAATATGAAACAAATATTTGATAGATGCAGATTTAGGTGTGGAATCAATTATAGATATAAAATAAAAATTGATATATAGTACCTCTGAATATACATATACAATAAAAATAAGTATTTAAAGTAACAATAAATATTGGATATACCGTATACGCATTGGTTAATATTTGTATAAATATATTATATATATATATAATTTTTAGGTAACTATTACTATAATAAAACATATTAGTTATATCTGCTAATATTCTGCCCAATTATACAATTTAAATAATCATTCGTATCCATATCCGTACTAGTGTTTACCAATATCAATACAGATCACATTTTTACAGGTAATTTTACGGATACAAAGCGGATTTAGACGGATAAAATCCACTCCATTTTCACCCCTAAACCTGACCCATTGACACCTTGACAAGCAACGAGGGCACCGCCAGTACCTTTTCCAACATGCTCTGTTTGTGATCACCAAACCAACTCACACCCCTCATCAGCAATTTTCTTGTCCCCTACTCAATTTATTATTTCCTTGACCCCCACTCTGTCTCTATAATAACAAAACAATATAACAATAATTTTAAAAGACATAAAGTACCTTTCAATTTGTCAAATATCAGTATATATATATCTATATCACACCAAAATATTCAGCAATAAAATTAAAAAACAGGTGCCGAAAGATAAGAAAGCATAACTGATAAAGGCAAAAAAAAAAAAAGCAGCCGAAAAGATTTCTTAAATCCCCCTCACATAAAACTCGTACAAGTAACAAAACCGACTTCTTTTCTTCCTTTTTTTGTTGTTAATGCCCAAAAAAATATGAATTCACAATTTATACTCGCTTTTATAAAAATATCAGGAATATGCCTATTTTCTGGAGTCAGCCATCACAATTCAATATAACCGCCGGCGGTCACAATTTATTGAATTCAATATAACCGCCAGTAGTCACAATTTATTGAATTCAATATAATCACAAGCTGCCACGATATCCAAAACCAAAAAAAAAAAAATTCTTTTGACTCTAACCGCCATGTCTTAACCATCGGCGATCAGACAAAAATTTGGTACTTCTCATTTATTATGCGTTCAGGACATATAATATTGTAAAAAGGAGAAGTACCAAATTTCTGTGTCTGACCGCCGATGGTCAAGACGTAGCGGCCACAATCAAAATTATTTTTTTTTTGTTCTGAATATCGTGACCGCCGACGGTTATATTAAAGAGTTATGCTAATAGTACCCCAGCATTAGTACCCCGAATAGTACCCCGTCTGTAATTAATGCGTGCAGCGCATTCCATTTTCATTTCCACTCCATTTTCAGAAGCCCATCCGTAATTAATGAAACTGTTTATATTTGTAGTCCAAGGGTTTATATTTCCCTTCCGATTGTTTATATTTGTCGTCCGAGTGTTTATATTTTCCATCCGAGTGTTTATATTTTCCGTCCGAGTGTTTATATTTTCCGTCCGAGTGTTTATATTTTCCGTCCGAGTGTTTATATTTTCCGTCCGAGTGTTTATATTTTCCGTCCGAGTGTTTATATTTTCCGTCCGAGTGTTTATATTTCCCGTCCGACTTTTTTATATTTCCCGTCTGAGCGCCCACGATGCGGGTGTTTATATATTTCGTCCGAGTTTTTATATTTCCCATCCAAGTGCCCACGATGCGGGTGTTTATATTTTTCGTCCGAGTGTTTATATTTCTCGCCCGACTACTCACATCGCGGGTGTTTATATTTTTCATCCGAGTGTTTATATTTCTCGCCCGAGTGCCCGCGATGCGGGTGTTTATATTTTCCGTCCGAGTGTTTATATTTCTCGTCCGAGTGTTTATATTTCTCGCCCGAGTGCCCGCGATGCGGGTGTTTATATTTCTTGCCCGACTACTCACATCGGGTGTTTATATTTCCCGTCCGAGTGTTTATATTTCTCGCCCGACTACTTACATCGCGGGTGTTTATATTTGTCGTCCGAGTGTTTATATTTCTCGTCCGAATGCCCGTGATGCGGGTGTTTATATTTGTTGTCCGAGTGTTTATATTTCTCTAAATTGTTATATTTTTGAATCGTTAATTTGAAAATATTTGATCAGTTCATAAAGTAAACTTTTTATCTTCATTTTAAGATCCCATTCTATTTGATGACCTGCTGACCATGATTGCAAAATTGCAGGTGTAACAGATGTGATTCCGAAATAACCGAGTTAAAAGTACTCGGGGTCGTGACTGGGGTACAAAGTCCCGGGTATTGTGAGATTTTCTCTATATTAAATTGTGACCACTGGTATATTCCTAATATTTTTATAAAAGTGAGTATAAATTGCGAATTCATATTTTTTCGTAGGCATAAACAAAAAAAAATTCTACAAAACCTGCCCATATCCCCCTCACCTCACTCACCTCACTGCTACTCTTACTACTACTTCCCAAACCCAAAAAACCGATAGAAAGGAAGTTCGTGTGCTTTGTACCTCTGCAAGAAGCAAAGCACAAAGAAAGCTTTACTACATAGCCGTCCGTCCGTCCGTCCGTCCGTCCGTCTCCGCCCCTTTCCAAACAGACTCTGTATCCGTACCGCCTTCTAGAACCTTCTAGAAGGAAGGGAAAAAACGATCAATGCGACGGGCGCCATTACTCAAACCCTAACCCTCCCCCGACCGACCGAGCACTGTGCGCGCGCGCTACTCTGCCTGCGATCGATCATCTGACCATGGAGGACCAAGCGACCGCCGCGGCCGCGTCCAGTGTGGCCGCCGCCATCTCCGCCGCGCTCGACTGGAGCTCCCCGCCTGACGCCCGCAAGGCCGCCGTCTCCTACTTGGAATCAGTAAGTGGATGGAGTGTGATCGTGGTGTTCTGATCGGGGATTAGGGGGTTTACACTGCGAGGTTTAAATGTGGATAGTTAAACTACTATGATTACTATTCTGATCAATAGATATAACTTCTTTCTGTTTAGGATGTAACTAAGGTCCCAATCAATTTGTAAAGTTAGCAATACAAATGAGACTCAAATTGATAAAGCACATTTGATCTGTGCAAACTGCAAGATCTTCTGTACGAGATGCAATACACATCTCACAGTTCTGTTCTCCACTTTGTTATAGTGACCTTCTTTTTGTTATTCATCTTAGGTTATCTTATTTTCTATTTTGTATATTATTACATTGAGATTTGTACTTAATTTATCTCTGTTTATTTCTCTCTTTTTTAAAATTTTCAGTATCTTAATTCTCTCGCTCTTTCTAATAGGTCAAGAGTGGAGATATCCGTGCCCTAGCCAGCACGTCCCTTCTTTTGGTTCGCAACAATTGGTCTTCTGAAATCCGGCTTCACGGATTCAAGATGTTGCAGGTTTCATTCTGTTTTCTTGTAGTTCGTTGCCACTTCAATAGTCACCGAAACGAGGCACTTATAACTATTAAATATTAATTATCTTTTCGTTTTGGGCAGCATCTGGTGAGATTTAGGTGGGAAGAATTTAGTCCTCCTGAAAGGAAAGAGTTTGCAAATTACACCGTTAATTTGATTACAGAAGTTGTGGGTCCAACAGAGGAATGGGCCTTGAAGAGTCAAACAGCTGCTTTAGTTGCAGAGGTATTTTGTCCCCTTGTTGTCTATATTTCATTGTCTGTAATTCTAATGCATCTACTTGGTATTTAAGATTCCGGCTTATCTTTTAAAAGTTTGTTCTTACATTCACTGCTGGTCCAGATTGCTCTAATACTGGTAGATTGTTGGACCAGTCACCGCATTTCTCTTGCTTTTGGCATCTTTTTTTAATACTATTGTGATGTTTCTTCAATTATGATGATTGAAGGCCAAATGAGAAGTAATTATAGCAAATAGATCTCCTGGAATGTCATGTCATCCTTCACCGTCTTGCTTTTCAGGTAGTAAGGAGAGAAGGAATAAATATTTGGAAAGAGCTTTTCCCTTCTGTAGTCTCTTTGTCAAACAAAGGTCCTTCTGAGGTGAAATCTCTACCATAATCATTTAACTTTGTAGTTTGGGTTTAGCATTGCTTTGGATCATACTCACATAAGGGGACATATATCAACTGTTAGGGGTGTTGTTGTCTTTTTGGCCAATTAGGATGGCCTTTTTTTTTTTTTTTTTTTCTGTGTTCATCTTGGTATTTGTTTGGAAAAATGTTGTATGGACTGAAGCTTTGGCGACCTTGATTGAATCATGCTTTACAAATGTGCATGACTACAAAAGGAAATCTAAAGTGCAATCTTTCTGAAAATTGTGAATTGCTTGTGAGAGAAATCGGGATTTCATAGGGTATAACTTGCGTGATGATCATAATTTTGTCTATATCGATTTTCAAATTACTGTCTTTATCCATGGAGCAGTTTACTGTATTCTCAGTATAGATGTGTCTTCTCATCTATTTCCTGAACTCTGATAGTGTCTTCTATGTTTGTTAAGGCTGAGCTTGTTGCAATGATTTTGAGATGGCTCCCTGAGGACATTACAGTTCACAACGAGGATCTGGAAGGTATTTCACATCTTCATTATACCGTATCAGTAGTGTGACGGTTTGCTTAGATATGCAATTTTATATAGTTACAATTATTAGTTGTGTTATGTATTGGTTATTATAACATGTTCCTGTATGAACCTTTATATACTGTTCAGGTGATTGCTAGTAGGTCTGCATTAATAAAACATACAAAGGATATAGTAATGCAAATGCATTTTAAGATTAGAAACCGTGGCTGACCCAAATTTCAGCTTGTTGATATTGTTTTTGCTTGAAATTTTTATCATTTTGTATTACAGGGGATAGGAGAAGGGAGCTTTTGCGTGGCCTGACAGAATCATTATCTGAGATATTGCCTCTCCTGTACTCTGTTAGTTTATCGTACTCTTCCTATTGTGCTTACTAGGGTTCATTCTTTTTGGTTGGATGATTCCTGTTCACCAATTGAGCTCTTATATTTTACTGCATATTAGTAACACTGCCACCTAACAAGTCTCATTTTCACAATTGGCTCTTGTTATAAATATGACTTATTTTAAATAAAATGTTATATATCAAACAAAAATGACTATTTGGCCTCGTAGTGATATTTATTCCCAAAATTAAGCAAAGAATTGGTAAACCAAAGGATTGTGTGATCTTATATCTCCATATTTGATCTCCATTGTTGTGTCCTCATTGAATGTAGGGTTGTATATTATTTGTTTTACTCAAACAAAACGGCATATTGATTTGTGAAATCCTAAAGGCAATGTTTTTTTTTTTTTTCAGTTGCTAGAGAGGCATTTTGTATCTGCTATGACGGAACGTGCTAATCAGAATCTTGAGTTGGCAAAACAACATGTGGCAACTGTCACAGCTGCTTTGAATGCTGTCAATGCCTATGCTGAGTGGGCACCGGTCCCTGATCTTGCTAGATTTGGCCTCATTCATGGGTATTAAATTTTTTGAATGTGGTGAATGCGCATATTATCTTTTCTTTTACCATTTTGTTTGACTCACTTCACCCAGTTTTGGTTTTGATACCGTTGTCCTTGTTGACCTTATTATCTTAAATTATTTGATCTGTATAGTCAAGTTGCACTATTGGCACTTGTTTTACTAATTCCTGGTACAGTATTTGTGTTAACAACTCTCCAGCTGTGCTTCAGTACCTTGTGCTGTAATTGTTGGCAATATTATTCCAAAATTTCTTTTCTTCATTTTTTACAAAGTACTTTCTCAATTGTATTACAATAGGTGCTCGTCTTTGCTTCCGTACAATGAGTTCCGGCTTCATGCATGCGAATTTTTTAAATTTATCTGCCAGAGGTATTTAGTCTTTTTTTTTTTTTTTTTTTTTTGAAATTTTGCCATAAAGATTGCAAAATGTATTCATATTATGCTTCCATTTGCTTTCTGAAAGGTTATTTATAACTTTTATGTGCTCTCGAGTTATTGGCTTACCGATTCGACCTCCAAGAAAAATAATTTCGTGAACAGAATCACTTGGTTACTGAGATCATTTTTTTATTTCAAATTTGTTGGCTTGCTTGGTATACAACTACATAATGAATGGTGATTTGATAGTATTATAGGTCAAAATGATGACATTAAAGGTCATTCAGTTCAATCACATGGTTTGAGCATCAACTGAGCTGAACAGAAACCATCTGTTTTTAGTTAACTCTTCAGTATTCAAAAATTTTTCTGCTTATGCTGTACCGATTAATACAATCTCTATGAAAATTTAGGAAAAGACCAATTGATGCTACAGCACTAGAGTTTGATTCTGCGATGAACTCCATATTCCAGATACTGATGAGTGTTTCGAGCGATTTTCTGAACAAATCTAGGTCGAACCCCACTGCAATTGATGACAGTGAATTTGAGTTTGCCGAGAGTATATTGGAGAGCATGGCAGCTTTGGGCTCTTCCAATATGCAGTGCATAATTGGGGATGCAATTATGACTTCTCAATTTCTCCAACAGGTATGTGTTATTTAATTTTTTTTACCTGTATGTTGGAGATGTCATGTCTGCCAGAAACATATGTTATGGTTGAATACTAAAGAGTTGACTTTACATGTCAAAATTTGGGTGTATGTGGATTATACATACACATACATTATGGTTCAATGCAGTAGCTTTCTATTTACTCAATTATATTTATTCTCATTTGTTGGTTGTCTTACTTTTTTTTTTCTTATGGAACCAGATGCTGGAGTATTATCAACACTACAAGATTAGCCTTCACTTTCAGTCCTTACTTTTTTGGCTGGTATGTATCATGAATTCTTTCTTGTAAGGAGCACTTATAGGAAAGTAAATATCCGAATCACTAAGTTGCATAGAAGTTCCCACATGGATATACATATGCTCTTGTGCATGCAATTCCTATGTACAGTAGCTCAAATTCTTTTTTTTTTGTTTAATTGTGTTAGTGTAATCAACTGGAACCCTGGTAAATGCAGTTTGTTAGGAATAGCAGACGAGTAATATTCTATAATCATGAAAGTTGATTTTTCCTGGGAAGCATTTCTATCCATGACAATTGGGTCTGCAACTCTGCTCATATTGCCATGTGATTGCTGATGTATTGTATCGTAAAGACCAACCGCACTACCGTGGTTTACGGGGTTTACTTCTTTTGATCTTTGAATGCTTGTATTAAAATAATTGGCCAGGCCGTTTCTGGTATTTGTTCAGGCATTGCTGAGACAACCAGCTAAAGCAAAATCTCTGGCACAATCTTCTGGAGATAATCCTTCATCTTCTGCTTCAGCCAATAGCTCAGCTTCTCCACCAGAGAAGTACCGCAAAGGGACTTCTGCATTCATTACCGATGAGATTTGCTCAGTTATTCTAGATATCTCTCTTCAAAGGATGATCAAGAAAAGTTCGGTCACAGGTGATGTCCTGGAACTGTGGTCTGATGAGCTCGAGGGTAAAGGCGACTTCAGCCAGTATCGGTGCAGACTGGTAATTTCTGTTACTTATTGACTTAATTATCTTGTGCAGTTCACACCTCTAAATTGTAGAATTAGCTCTACTCTTTTATAAGATTTGATATTATATATATTATATTCCCTGATTTCATCAAAGTTCCTATGTACACCACTAAACCTCCTAAGCATACCCTTGCAAAAAATATCTCTTAATAGAAAGTTAATAATACAAGAAGCAAGGGGTGTGCAAGATGAGTCTGAGGGTTGTTTTTATTTGGAAGAGATATGAAGCAATTCATTCCCTTAAAGAAGGCCTTTTTTTTTAAAAAAAAAAATTGCATCTGCATGTACCCTCTCAGATTTCTTTGCATGGCTCCTGTGCTCTTCTTTTCCCTGGTGGAGATATTATGTGTTAAGTTTTTGTAGAGGGAGACCTGCTACTGATTATTACCAGTTTTGATATTGATGTGTGATATATTACATGCAGCTGGACATCATAAAGCTCATCTCTTCCCAAAAGCCGTTGATAGCTGCAAATAGAGTCGCACAGAGAATTTGTACCATTTTAGGGAATACTTCTCAATTACCAAACTCGACACAGGTTAGTTAAACAACAGTGTTCCGCTTTTGGACTTTTTAAAGATACTGTCTCTCCCGGTCTCATTTGATAGTCTCTATGAAAATTGAAAAATCATGATAAGAAAATGGTCATATGCCCTTCTATCAATCACAGTGACCTTGTGCAACTGGTTTGCTTATTTAATTCAATTTGATTGAAACACTTTGTGGGTTTTTGGGCCTTCCCAGCGTTGATACATTGGGGCAATAGAGGCAAAAAAAGTTTTTACTAGTTTCTTACACTCTGTATTCATTAATGTCATAATTTGGTTATACAAATTAAAGCAGGAGATAGCAATTGTGGAGAGCACACAACTTGGGCTAGAGGCTGTTCTTAGTGCAGTTTTTGATAGCTCAATGGAATCACTAATAAGTAGCAATGAGCAAGCCAAGTTTCAGTTGCATTCCATTTTCGAAGGTTGGTTTTCTTTCACAATGCTGCTGTCAGGATTATTATTTTAGCAGCAGAGATTTCTATATTAGTACTGCAGTGCTTATTTTAATAAGGAATTTAAATTGATTTGGTATCAGTTCTAGTTCAATTTCATATTTAGTTCATTGAGTTCATCTTTTAGCTGTGGTTGGGCTAACTACCTGAATCAATTGGGTAGAGTTATCAATTAAATATTGAATATAAACAAGAGGTTGGCTACTGTACAAATGTTTGTATATTGGCCGATATACAAATGGCTTGAAATATATAGAGTTTCGTTGAGCACTATAGTTCAAATAGTTGTAGTTTTTTAGAGGATTGTTTTGGAGAAAGGCCTAATAGACTTTTTAAAAAAAAAAAAATTAGGCATACTTCAGCAGCTCCTCTCAATAAAGTGGACAGAACCAGCTCTTGCAGAGATTTTGGGACACTATTTGGACTCGTTTGGTCCATACTTGAAGTATTTTGCGGATTCTGTTGCCAGTGTTGTTAACAAGCTTTTTGAATTGCTAACCAGCATCCCCATCTCTCTGAATGTAAGTGTCATGTGAGTAGCACTAAAAATAAAATGGAATAGAAAATATTCATCTGTACTTGATATCCCAGTCAACTCTCTTGGTTTCATTTGGCCAACTTTCTGTGATGTGTTTGCAGTTTAAGAATGTATTGCTTAATTGAGAAATATATTGCAAGTTCCAGAGAAGCAAAAGATTCTTTTTCTGTTCATTTGACTTCTCTGTATTTTTTTTTTCTTTTTCTCTATAGTTAATAACCTTCTGTATTGCCTCAGATGTAAAAATGTCAATACCAATAGAGTGGGTCTGTATCTTGAAGACATTCAGGATACCTGTATGTGTCATTTATTTTACCTCTTGTTTTTAAGTAATTTAACAAGATTTTGCATATGAAAAGGACCCTTCCTCAAATAGAGCTCGGCTTGCACGATTGCAAATATGCACATCCTTTATCCGCATTTCTAAGGCTGCTGACAAGAGCCTCCTTCCTCATATGAAGGTTAGTAATTGAGCCACTTCTGGAGATCATTTGTTTTTTGACCATCTAAAGTAAACATCAATGACTAACAGGCGATAGCAGATACGATGGGGTATCTACAAGGGGAAGGGCGACTTCTTCGAGGAGAGCACAACCTCCTTTGTGAAGCATTTCTTGTAATGGCTTCTTCTGGCGGGTATATATTTTATTTTTCAACTTCTTTCATATTGGATACCCTCAGTCAATGACACCGTCCTAGATTTTTAGTCAGAATCATTCTGAAGAAAAAAAAAATACAGTTATTTCGAAATAAACAGTAACAGCAGATAACTTAAAAAGAATTTAGTATAATATTTTGGTCGGATCGGGCTGTCGGGCTATGTGTTTAAAAAGATTGATAGCCTAACCTGCACCATTTCTGTCTTATTTAGGGTTCAGCAGCAGCAGGAGGTTTTAGCATGGTTGTTGGAACCACTCAGCAAGATGTGGACCCCGCAAGAGTGGCAGAATGCATACCTGTCTGACCAGTTCGGCCTAGTACGACTTTGTTCTGACACACAGTTTATGTGGTCAATCTACCACAATGTGACATTTTTTGAGAAAGCCCTCAAACGAAGTGGGATCAGAAAATCTGCCACTGTTGGTATCCCCAAAAGCATGCATCCTATGTTGCCTCATCTATCCTGGATACTTCCTCCTCTCTTAAGAGTAATTATGTCTCTCCCCTTTCTAGCCCACTCATATGAATATCTATGGTTTTATTTTATGCCACACAAAAGAACAAACAAAAATAATCTCAAGTAAATACAAATAGTGTAGTGGTAGGGAGATTCTCAGCTTTGATAGATACTTCGTAATGTCCTGGAAGTATCTGTAATTCAAATAATTAGAGTTAGTGGTAGCATATGAGTAGCTTAGGTTGTTGGGTGGAGATGTTAAGGATGAATACTTCCTGTGCTTGCAAATGATTTTGGAGAGGACAACAGAGAGCAAAACCGGAAGACCTGTAATTGTTGACTATTATTATTTATGTGATTTGAATGGTAAATTTACTGCAGTTGATACGAGCTATACATTCTCTTTGGTCGGAACCAGTAGCTCAAAACCTAAGCGCAGAAATTAAAGCGGCTAAGAGTATGAGCTCAGTAGAACAAGCAAGCCTGCTAGGAGAGACTAGTCATAAATTAAACACTGGTAGAAGTCAGCCTGGTTCTTCATCGGACGGAGATATGCATATTGAAGCAGAGTCAAAGGAGAATGACATTAGAAATTGGTTAAAGGGCACCCGTGACAGTGGGTAAGTCTATCTCACTTTCAACTTGATGGCCTGTATTACTTCTGCAAGCTGCAACTATTTCCTGGAGTTTGTTTTGTTTCTCTTTCCTTTTTTGCATTTTTTTAATCATATTTTCCTTATTTTTTAATAATTATATTTCCAGGTACAATGTCATTGGTATATCGGCTACAATAGGAGAGCCATTCTATCGGTCTTTTGAGGTTTCCTCTCTTGCACTTGCGTTGATGGAAAACATCCAATTGATGGAGTTTCGGCATATGCGGCAACTCATCCATTTGGCGCTTGTACCGGTGATCAAGAATTGTCCAACTGATTTATGGGAAGTCTGTGTCGTTAATCTCCTTCATCCTTTGTTGTTGCATTGCCATGAGGCACTTGTTTTATCATGGACTGGTCTTTTGCGGGATGGCAGAGCAAAATTACCTGATAACCTTGGCAACCTTGCAGGTAAAGCTATAACACGGATAATTTCTGTTTTTAATTTCTTTTTTTATCTCTTCTTTTTTGCTTTTTGTGTGCTTTATCAAATAGAAAAATTGAGGAAATGTTAAGTTTATTAAGTTTAGTACAGATTTTTTTTTTCCATTTTTAATGACGATTCCCTGGGAAATCCATCTATGTTGTCTGAATATTGCTGGTCCCCGACCTGGGTAGAGGAGGAAGGTTGTGGTAGGCTTGTCAAGCCAATGCAAAATACACTGACCTTCCTATGAAAATGAAACCCAATTGAACTATTTTGGTTTTTGTGGGTCTAGTTTTCATCTCTAGACTACCCAACTTGCTTGAGACTGAAGGCTTTGTTGTTCTTCTTTAATAATTATTCCCTAGGAATTGCCTAACATGTTCCTTTTGCACATAACACTTGCAATAATCAACTTAACAGATTCAAAATCTATTTTTTAAAATGATTGTTGGATAGTATGGGGAAATTCCTTCAATCGGTATTGAACCTCAGTTTTTGTTAGTTTGGAAATGAATCATGACAAATAAGTGAACCGGGGCACAATACACAATTCAGGAGTAAGCTTCTGGATATACTTGGTTGGACACACAATTCACCACCTTTTTTTAAAAAAAAAAAAAAATCATTCTTGATTTGAAGAACTAATTTAAAATTTAAATCAGAGATGGTGTGTATTCGGAAAGTGCTATTTGGAATAGTCAACAATTGGTTTGATAACCTACAATGCAATCATCAAAAGTAAATTGAACTTGTATATCTCAGGGTTGGAACTTAAGGTGGAGGTAATAGAAGAGAAGATACTTCGTGATTTGACACGTGAAGTTTGCTCAATATTCTCAGCCATAGCATCTCCAGGGCTAAATCCTGGGCTCCCGTCATTGGAGCAATTGGGTACAAATCGAGCAGATCAATCAGCAATCAGAAATTTGGAAGATTTTGCTTCGACTTCTCTTGTTGGGTAATACTGGGCACCTTGCACATTCTATATTTTTTTCTTGCAAATGTAAGCATGTTTCATTGTTCTGGTGAGCACCCATTTTGAGTGCTAGATTAAAAAAACATTAAGTAGCTTTGTACTTGGAATTAGGTTCCCCTTTTATCCCCAAAACACGCAACAGATATCATACGAGTAAGAAATATCCATACAAACAATTCACAGATATAAATTATGTTTCTTTATCTGCAGATTTCTGTTGTTGCACAAAACTCAAGCTATCCCTGTACTAAGAATAATAATTGAAGTCCTCAACTGGACAGATGCAGACGCTGTGGCCAAAACTGTTCCATTTTGCGGGGCCCTTGTTCTGCTTTCCATTACCACAAACAATATTGAACTGAGACAGTTTGTCACCAAGGACCTCTTTTCTGCCATTATTCAAGGGTTAGCTTTGGAGTCCAATGCCTTTAACAGTGCTGAACTTGTGGGCCTCTGCCGTGAAATATATGTTTATCTTTCAGATCGGGATCCTACGCCTCGACAGGTTTGTTATAACACTCATCATTGTAATTCTGTTTCAGTGCTTTCTGAGGGATTGTTTTCTTTTTTTATATTGACAAATCAATGCACTTAGTTCCTTATGTGAACAAGTTCGCAGACTGTAACATTAACTTTGGAAATATGACCAATGTTTCTTGGCATTGTTGATATTTTAGGTATTAATGTCCCTTCCCCACATAAAGCAAGATGATTTAATCGCCTTTGAAGATGCTCTGAGCAAAACAATGAGCCCGAAAGATCAGAAACAACACATGCGTAGCCTGCTCATGCTGGCCACAGGCAATCAGCTGAAGGCTCTTACTGCTCAAAAAACTACCAATGTCATCACTAATGTCACAGGTTAATCTATGTATTTATACTTGATATATTTGTTTGTGTGCGTGTTTTCGGAGGGTGGGAGGGGGCTTCACAGGCCTTATGATCTTATTATATTCGACTGAATAATGAAGCAAAATAAGTTTATTTTATCATCATGACAAAGCTGCATAGTTATGATCTGATCGGCTGATACTGATAACTTGGGATCGTTGACAGTTCGAGATCCACACTAGTTTTTATTTTTGGGTGCGAGAAAGTTTGTGTTGAAAATAATTTAGAGCTTACAGGCTGCTATATATATTATGTCAGTGTAAACCTGGTACATCTTACCACCAGTTAGTTACTAATATACTCTTGTTTCTTCGTTTCTCAGCTCGAACACGCAACTCTTCAGCTCATGCTGTACCCAGTGCTGAGGAAGATGGTCCAATTGGATTAGCTGCGATAAGTTGAGCTAACGTGAACTACTTAAACATGAGAGATACTTGTAGAGAGAGTATTTTGGCTTTCCATTTATGGGAAAATATTGCCCGCGATACATGTCAAATTGCGATGTTGGAAAAGATGAAATTTGCATGTATCTGTTTTTGTGTCTACAGTCATTAGGAATCAAATGTTTTGAAAGGTTGCCACTTGCCACCATTAAATTTATTCAATTCTATGTATTTATTTAGTTATATAACCCTCTCTCTCTCTCTTTGAGAACTACCTGTCGTCCATGAAGCTTGATTACTGAGATCGAGACATTGTATGCTTGCTTGGATACCATATAAGTATCTAAAGAACCTGAAAAAGAATATTAAACAGTGTAGAACAAGATTACGAAAATTATGATTAGAAAAATTGAATGTCAACAGTACATAATTTGTGTGAGCAGGAAAAAGTAATTAGCCTGAGTTTCTACGCAAAAAGTGAAGCAATCAGCGACAAAGTTAATGGATATACAAAATTTTGGAATTTTAAAAGTGAAGCAATCAGCGACCAAGTAAATGGATATACAAAGTTTTGGAGTTTTCTTATTAGTTTTTTTTATTTTGAAAAATGATCCTTCTTATAAATTTTGGTGTATTTTCTATATAAATTTTAAAAATCCAAAAAAATAGCAAGGAATTCTAAAAAATAAAAATATTGGTAATCTACAAAATTTTAATATGTAGATTGTTTTGACTTTTGGGCAACTTTGATGGCTATTTGAACTATGGTTTTTGAGATAGTGCCGAGGTTGCACATTAGTATTTCACTGGTCTCCCTTTTGAATTGAGATCTCTGATGTGTAGTGTAGTGGTGGTGTACATTAGTAGAGTCCGGATCTGCTGGTGTGCTGCCAAATCTGCAGCGCAGATCCGACGGTGCGCTAGATCTCGGGATCTGGACTTAATGCTTTTTACGGATCGCAAGGTCTAACACACCGTCGGATGTGCGCTGCAGATTCGGCAGTGCAGCAGACGATCCCAAGTTACATTAGTAAGGGCCAAACGAGGTTTTGGCCCCCCTTCAATTGGAGAAACTCTTTGCTGAGTGTATATTTCACCAGTCAATTACACTTAGAATTATGAAATGCCTCCCCTATTTCAGCTGGCATGTGCAAAGTGTAAAACCGTTCAAAAAAATGAACATTGTGTTGTATTTATTTCAGTATACCATAGTTTTAAATGGAAGATGATGGGATCACGGAAGTATGTGTGGGACCAAAACTTCAGTTATAACATAATGTTCATCGTGTGCATACAAATACATCTCTTCCTCTTTTTTCAAAACATGCGCAGCTTCTCATCCCCTTGGGTCTCTTGAATTTATATACCTAATTGTGTACCGGATCAAATTAAAGAGCTTACCATGAGACTCTACACCAATTTATGCATCAAACAAAACCATATAAATCTGAAACTTGTAAATTTATATAGCAATTTTGCTATGAATTACTGTTGTAGATGCACTGACATGACAATTAGTGGTTCTTTTTTTTAATTTCTTTGTTTTGTGGTGGCTTTCTCTTACGAGTCATGAGCCGGAATGCTCAATTGTAATTTGTGTTGTAATTAGTTTGTGCTGCTGTCATTACTGTAGCTTTTGAGTTGGCCCCCCTTAATTACTTGTCAAGCTCCACCACTGGTGTAGTGTATGATGTATCACATGGACTGTCAGATCTCGTTGAGATTTGTGTCAGCACTAATCACAATGTAATCCAATGGTCTATGTGCATGTGCATCATAAAAGTCGTACGCTCTTTGGGACAGGATCAATATGATCTCTTTCAAAAACTCGTTTTTTGAAGTTTGGTGCGACTCAGATTTATGAGTTGTTAGTTGGAAAGATTTCACATGTCATGAACAAAACAGCACAGCACCGGTGCCGTCCTTTTGGAAATGCTGATATGTTTTGCAAATAGAGTGAACATGGCGACCAAGGCTAGTCAAACGAACTCGGGATCGTCTGCCGCACTGCCGAATCTGCAGCACAGATCTGACAGTGCAGTAGACCTTGGAATCCGTGAAAAGCACTGAATCTGGATCCCGAGGTCTAGCGCGCTATCAGATCTGCGCTGCATATCTGACAGCGCGCCAGCAGATCCGGACTCAGTCAAACGTACATCGAGATGATCAGTACAGATATCAACTAGTTCTAGAACTCTGTTGTTTTCAAATTCTGATGTCATGATTTATGGATAGTACCGAACTTATATATCTGTTTTGCAAGTTTGCAACGCTAAGTAATGGATCTGTTTTGGGTTTGGGCCATCGCAAACATTACGAAGTTCTCTGCTGTGTTCACCTGTAGTCGAATAAAATATACATGACGCCAGACGTTTTGCTAGAACTATGCGAGCTTAGTCTCATAACTGCACTAAAAGAAAATCCAAAGCTCATTCAACAAAAAAAAACAAGATAAAGAACTGATAGCAGCTCATCTTTCATCTCTAATGGAAGCTATATGGCAAGAATATCATTTCTAATTGCTTCATGTTGTGCCCCTTTACCATTTAATTTCTCAAAATTGGAAAAAAATTAATATGTCGCATTCTTCTTTCTTCATTTCTTACGCTTGGTGAGCTTTTCAGCTAACCTCCCTCGGACTGTGCTTGTGTCATGACGCCGACGATTCCAAAAGCTTTGTTTCTGGTTTCGTTTTCTCTTCTGTGTCCGTTTTCCATTTTGACTCCGATTCTTACCTTTTCTGATGTCAAGCAGTCTTTGCCGCCGGACCTCTGGATCGGCCCAGCCTCGGCCCCACTCAGCAAATGTAGAATATGGCTTGGGGTCACTGGTTGTGCCGCATACAAGCATGTCAGCCTCAGGATATGTGCAGAGACTCTGGTCTTGGCTATTTGTATCCATTGTTTGAAGGAACCGCAAGCCAGCATTTGTTATCTCTGGGGAGCGCATTAAAACCCTAGGCTGAAAAATGTCAACGGTTAGTATTACCACTGAAACATTCCTAGAATATGGTATTGAGTCAAAAAAAATATGCCTCAAAAACTATCGACTAATTTTTAGAGATAATTTAATGGCTTACAAATGGATCTCCTTCCCGAATATACCCTTTTTGTTCTAATATTCGTGCAAGGCCCTGCCACCACACCTTGTCGCTAGTTGCAAACTTTTGATACTGGAGAAGGTACAAATTAATATGCGTTATAACATAATATTGAGGCAATTTCTAGTTCTTTTCTTCTTCTTTATCCTCAAAGAACCTATATTAGTTGTCTCAGATTCTGTTGTGACCACTACATACTAACACCAACTTATTTGTTCAACTATATCTGATAAATCCATGCACATAAGATAACCATATCCAAATCCAGGTAACATTCATTTTTCTGGACATAAAATGTCAATAGGATCTTTTGCTATTTGCAGCGTATAGCATTAAAATAAATGACTAGTCTCCCAACCACACCCAATAACTTGTATCAACCACCCTGAACGGGCAAATGGAGTACAATTGCGGAGGATAATTCAGGTAATATTGGATCCTCAAGCACGGTAGGAAATGAGCCAGTTTTACAAAAGAAACTTATTTTTATTTCTCTCTTTTCTCAAAAAAATAAATGTTTGGGTATGTAAATGAACCTATTGATGAGTAAAATATTGTTTGGGAGGTATATATGGCTTGCCTTGTCTAGTATAGCAATATAGCTGCACAAAATCCTATCTGTCTTTTTCTCCAAAAAAAGAATTCCTAGCTGTCTGGTAATTAGTGGTGATTTTTCTTTGGATAAAATATTCAGTCTACAAAATGTTTGATGTGCATGTATACCAAGAAAAAAATTAAGGCTAATTCTGCTATGCATCGGATAAAATATTATAGGGACCATTTATTTTTCATAATCAGATAGTCAGAATATATCTTTTAGATACAATTAAAGAGACATATTTGATAGCAACAGTTCGATTTAAAAATGGCTTAATGCATAAAAAAACCACTCATTAATTGAAGAAGACTGCAAATTAATTTGATTTTAAATATCTTTGGTTTAAACTTTAAACCCTAGAGCAAATAGTCAATTAATTGTTATTGTGACTGGAAGTCTGAAACCGACTATGAGAATCAAATTAACTGGCAAGCTTTCAGGTCCAAAGATGCTTTTGAGAAACAAAAAATAAATTATGGGAATTTACTTTCTTCAAAGATGTTTAATTGATTGCTGTTTGGCTAAAATTAAAATATTAAAGCTACTCAAACCTTCTCTCTGAGTTGGTAGACAATCATTTTAAAATTTGGCTTCTCAAAATCTTCCCCCGTGTGACCCTGAAAAATAGTTTACACTTTACATTAATTTTATCTTAAAGATTATTTTCATATATCTTAGGAGTATATTTTCCATCTAATTCACTCGATGTGAGACTAATGTTTAATTCAGGGATTATGACCTGATTATTTGTTAGCATCAAATAAAAAATAACCAGAGATCGCAGAAAATTGTGCTTTCCATATTGATATTTTAACAGCTCTGTTCATTTCTGTTTTGTCTATAGTCTATAACAAAAGATGGGTCCCGTCTTTATATGGTAGTGTTTTCATTACCCAAAAGGCTTGACGCTTGCAAGCTGCATATAATATTGGAAAAGCAAAATGTTTGTACGAGAGGTAAAAAATATAATTACCAACCTTTAGTTCTCGCAAAAAAGCAAGACCTTCCTCTGTGAGATTTTGCATTTCTGGAGGTCCCTTTTCACAAATGTCACACCTATGCAAATGGGACAGAATTAACTGATAAACAATCACAAGTTTTGTGTTACCGTTGTTAACATAAGAAATCACATATAAATATTAAAAAATATATATGATCACGACATTTTATGTGCATGGATTTATCAGATCTGAACAAAAAAAAAACATCCATTTGAACCAAAAAAAAGAGAGAGAAAATATAATAAAAAGGAAAGGAAAATTACAAGTGACATTCACTGGGACCAAACTCCTCCCCAAAATACTTCACTAAAATTTTTGCCCGACAGGTAGCCGTGCTCATTCCATAACTGCAAATCAAGTATTAACATATGAATCTTAGCAAGCTTTTCAAACTTCTAAATCCTGCTACCCTAACTGGGAGATTTGGTTCTTACTTTTCATTCTGCATCGCATGTATTTGGTTTCATGAAAACAAACAGATGCCATATTGAGCTTAATTGAGGCACAATTGCTTCATCTGGGTTTAACTGAGATAAATTGACCAATCAAGTTTTCTAGATGTTAACCAAAAACATGCATTGACCAATTGAGGAATACATTGCAACTTATGTATCATTGTCGTGACTAATTATTTATAGAAAAATGTAAAAGAGTTCACAGTATACCACGTATTTGCTCCTTTCTGAAGCAGTACGTGCGATATATTTTCTTTTTGCTTAGCTCTTTCTTTCTTATTCGTTTAGGTGCCATCTTTGGTTGTGGTGGCTAATTGTAGCGTTGGTTGAGTAGAAGTTTAGATGTTAACAAACAAGGAGCCTCCGGTCTAATGATATTACACATCTTAAGGTTGTGAAATAAAATATGGGCTAAACTATGCTTCTTCCACAAACTGCAAATTATCCTAATACCTAAAGACACAGCGATAATGGCTTCAAATTGACCTAGGCTTAGTTTAGGCAAATTACTAGGAATTCAGAATTGGGTATGAGTGTAACATACCGGTAACAGTCAGACAGCATCCTATATGCTTGCTTTGTCTGCTCTTCACTCCTTTTGCTGGGAAGAAGTGTAGGTGCTCTCATCAAATTAACAAACAAAGCTGCAAAAAATAAAGACTTAGTTTAGAAACTAAAACAAATAAGACAGAAATAGTGTAGAATGGTATTGGGAAATAAAATTGTTTTTTGAGTGATGCTTCTATGAGCATAAGCTCACCAAGCCATTTGCTGAGCTTAACTCGAAAAACATACTTCAACATCTTCAAAGTGTGATTTGTCTTTCATAAAATTATTTATATCAAAATTTCATGGAACACAAAAATTTTCCATTGTTAGAAAGTTTGTTTTGGATTTTAAAATTAGTCTATTTTCATATCATTATTTTATTATTATGTGTAGTCTATTTTACAAATTATGGAAAAAAAATACTTAAAAGATAGTAGAAACGGAAATTGTTTGCATCCCACAAGATTTGGATATTAAGAATTTAATGGAACTATGGAAGACATAAATCATGATATAGAAATGTTTGAGTAAGTTTCTTGAGCTAAGCTTACCAAAGCTCTTATGATCAGAGCAAATAAGTCTGATACAGAGACACAGTACTGGGAAATTGTGATTCTTTGTTAAACAGAATTTACTCACTGCAATCGGACAATTTATTATCTCTCCCAGCACGGCCTGCTTCTTGGTAATATGCCTCTAAGCTCTAGATTAAACCAAAACAAATGATAAATAAATTCCCATATAACATATATGATCTAACTAAGCAAAACCCTATTGAAGAGAGTACCATGTACAGTACTAAATACTAATAAATTAAACCTAAAATACACGTAAGCATTGTATTCAAAGAGAGCAATATACACCTGAGGCCAACCATAGTGAATGATTCTTCTAACATTCGACTTGTCAATACCCATTCCAAATGCTATTGTTGCCACCACAACCTAAGAAGAAAAACAAACTCTATTTACACATCTCAAACAGGAAATCTGGCAACATACAAGTTGATAGGCATTGCCTGTTATGGATAAAAAAAAGTATTAGATTAAAAAGAAGGATAACATTTTAGTGTTTTTTTTTTTTTTCCTAAAGTTACATGATTTCAAAGACAGCAAACTAGGGTTCCAAGTAGTTAGCTCATGATCGCAAAAACAGCAGGTTGATAGGCCATTATATTATGGATAAAACCCTATGTTTTATCTTTTGTTTACAAATTTAGCAAATTAGGATCCAAGTGACACAAAGAAATACAGGCCCTTAGAACTAGACAATAATACAGGGTTAAGAGGAAATTTAATTTCTTATCTTCACTCAAAGTTCAGTATTTAAAGATCATTTAAGACGTTTGCCGAGAAAGTATAACTCACCTGTAATTCATCATGATGAAATTCTTGGTGAACACGGCGCAGATGTGCTTTTGGCAACTGCAGAATAGATAATAATTACAGGAGTCAGAAGAAAGCTATGAAACTATGTATGAAACTATGCGCTGCCAGCATGAAGGTACGAACACGAGAACAATTTACCAAACCAGCAAAAGGGCAGGCTTCACATACTTATAGCCAATATTGCAATTTTTCTGATAATACAAAGTTATAACAGACAGATACCAGAACGAGAGAATCTACAATAAGAAGTCTGGTATAGTCACCCTGGAAGCTGGTGCTGTCAAGAATTCAAGCTACTTGTACTTAGTTTTTCATTTCCTCAGAATTCATGTACCTTTGCATGATATGCTGCGGCTTTGACACCTGATCGAGAAAGAAATTCAGCCAACTTTACTGCCTCTTTTCTCGTGGGTACATATATAATAGTAGGGCCCACCTCTAAACTGGTTGAACACTTAGATGCTTCCGAGTCTCTTCCTAAGGGAGCTACGCCAAGAAAGTCCCCACATGTAACTACAATCAGAAGAACAATAAGCACCAGATCAGAGAAAGACAGGTTATGGACAAAGAAGGTAGGGCTATGAAATCCTGTATTGCTCATGCAGTAGTGGGATTGAGTATTGGTCGCAGATTCTTGGCAAAAAAAAAAAAAAAATGTTAACGATTGTTCACTTCCAATATCTTTAGATAACTATTATCTACAATACTGTAACTTATTTGTACCTGTTAGGACTGATTATCTATATATTATGTTTATGGTTGTAATAGAGACATCAATACAAATCAAATTATGACCAAACTAATAGAGTACCATCAAAGTCATCAACATCCAGATGTAAATCCAGCTCCTCTTCTGGGTCATTTTCCTCAACTGCTGAAGTATTGCTAGGGCTATCACGTGTGGTAATATTTTCATCAAGTGAACAATTGTCTTCATCGTCAAAGGATTCCGACTCAGAGCTCTCAGAATAAGCCAGGGAAGTTTCATGTTTTTCAGAATTTCTCTTAGCCAAATATTTTGATGTCGTGTATGTCTGTATTAGTTCCGCAAAATCAATCTTGTATGATGCAGCGTTGGTGCGGCTGTGTTTCACCTATATGAGAGTAGTTAAATGCAAGGTTTTAAAGCTTAACATAGTATGAATTGACAAATATTCAATAAAGCCTCATTCTGTCTTCAACTATGCAAAAATCCTTAAAAGTTTTAAACTAAGAAAATAGTTCTTAGTGGTCTAAGATTTGCAAAAAATCAATCCATCATTCTTAAACTGAACTGAGATGTCGCAATATAATATTTAACCTAATTACACTAACTTGTGAACCAAAAGAAACTATATCAAAATCTCACAGAAAATCGAAGATTTGGCCGAAAGAAGGAAGTCAATATAAGCTTTGAACTGCGAGGCATTTTCAATGACTTGCAAATATCTTCTCGAACTGGAATTGTAGCTGTCGCAGTTAATGCCATGATCGGAATGTCAAACTCCAAAAAACTTAAACTAGATGTGTTGAAATTTTCTCTTAATATAGACAACCTCCTGTTAACATGGATAAGGTGACTATATAACTAAACAAAGATGAACAGAACTAAAATAAATATTGGCAGGAAACAGAGATACATTAAAGTAACCAATACATGTTTTCTCTTTACAAAAGAAAGCAACTATAAGAATTACAATAGCATTATTTTACAAGAATGTGTGTACATAGACATTGCAAGATATTACAGTGTTCTGGGTGAAGCATGGGAACATACCTATAATCTGGTCTGAAGTCATGACCCCACTTGGAGACACAATGAGCTTCATCTATTGCAAAAAGCGCAATTCCTGGATTTTCAGCAAGCCTCTTAAGAGGATCCATAAGCCTGCATGAAATACTTAGTTATACACTCAAGAGTCAACAGGAATAAGCATTATTTTGAAGTGCCTAATTTTGTTCATTTTTTACTAACTTGCATAGAAGATGACAATTACATTGTTAGATAACCTGAGGCCTTGCTTTATATCAAGGTACAATGAGACATAGGATGAAATGTTGGACAGATTTGACCCTAAAGGATTCAATATGCTTGTAATCAGGCTTGGACAGGGCTTAATCGAACTGAAACATTTTAACTGGTATAGCAGTGGCATTAAATATTGGATCATCGTATGTACCTTACAACTGTTTCAGGACAAACGTAAACAATCTTGTATGCACCTTGCATGGCCTTCTTCTCAACTTGAGTATCAGGCTGACCCGACCCAAGGAAACAAGCCGCAATTCCATGTCTAGCCAACTTCAGACACTGATCATGCATCAAGCTTATTAGAGGAGAAATTACCACCACAACCTTGTCAGTCAACAATGCTGGCATCTGAAAGCATAGAGATTTTCCTGCATAGATAAAATTCAATAATAGTGTAAGATCTTTCCCATAAATATCTACTATAAAATATGTTTTTTGCCAAAGACTTCAATAAGTTACAAGTAATTGCCAAACCAGTTTTGGTACCAACATGAAAAAGAATCATAATATGTTACCAGTTTGACCATGATATTTCATATTCACCGTTTTGCTTGGACTTTCTATTCTTAGATGTAAAATAATGACTCATTGATAGGTAACGGGAGAAACAGACGAACTGGGTCTTAATAGCATCAATTCGGGTCAATTGAGGCAAAAGGAAAGTGCTTATGGAGATGACCTATTCCTGCATTTCATCTATTGTCTGGATCTATAAATGTAAATTGAGTAATACCTAGCGTCCATAGAAAAACCGTCCATAGCGTCCATAGGTTACATTTCAGAATGTATCTGTTACATTATTTGTACGTCTATGGACGTATGGACAGCTTCTCAATGGACACAAGATGTTTCCCAAATGTAAATTCCTGGTATAACAAGACAATGGAAAAATCTCTCTCAATTGGAGGAAAAGAAGTGTACCAGATCCAGTTGCAGCAAGGACAAGACAGTCTCTATTACTCGACCATGTGTCCAGAGCTTCCTTCTGGAATTCTTTCAACGAACCGATACCAAAATATCTCTGCAAAACAGCCCCAACTGTGCTTCCATACTTGCAATCAGACGATGTTTCACGTTCCTCCGAACCAACACCAGGTTCCTTCCCGCATCCTCCTAGATTCAACGCATCACTGTTTAATTTGCCATCCATGGTTTCAAAACCCTCTGATCCTTTCTCAGAGGCATTTCCACGAACACCTGAGCTACAAGACCCTCTTAATCTCTTTCTCTCCCCCCCGCCGAACCTCGAGATACTATCCCTGATGCTCGGCTGCTTCAGTGTAACTGCAGCAGGTCTACTTCTACTCCGATCATCGTCTTGCTTACGAGCAGCAGCGCAGGAAGGAGGACTCAGCAAGATCTCGAGAATTTTGTTCCTGTTAGGGTTATGTGCGCCAACGGATTGAATGGCCGCAGTGACCAAGTCGAACTCGAACCCCATCTCGAGCAACTCCGCGAGGGTCTGGTCGTGATCAGTACTGCACGCATCATCATCGTGCGGCATTGTTGCAGTCTCTGCTGCATTCAAACTTCAAAGAGAATTGATTCGGTTAGTAAAAGAAGCGCTAAATCATTGTTTCAATCGGAAAATCGAGATTGCGATTGAGGAAGGAAGAGGGATTACTGATTGCCACCCTGCTTTGTTATGTGAGAAGGCGAGGGCGAGCCAAAGACTGCGAAGCGACGAGGCCTTGGGCAATTCATATCCCCTGCTGTACTGCATTATGAAGTGCACAGCATCAACCGTTGGATTGACTCAAGATTCGTGTCAGCGCGGTCTCAAGACGATCCAACGGCTGACGCTGTGAACTTAGACCCGTATTCGTCGAGCGGCGCCCTTCTTTTCCGATCCTTTTTACCCACTGCAACCAGAGTGGTATCAAATAAATAACTAAAAATTTTATAAAATTTTAAATATTTATATTAAACAAAAATAAAAAAATTGTAAATTCTTTATGTTAGTAAAAAATAAATAATAATAATAATATAATAATTTATAAATAATAACATATATAAATGTTGAATCATTTTAAGGATTAAATTTTGTTTTAGATATGTCACATTCATCTTATTTAATGAGGAGTAAGAAAAAAAATACAAGTCATTGGATCAAAGTAGATAAAGAGCTTTAAAACAAAATCAATAATTAATAATAGTGATGATGTGACCTAATTGAGTTTGTTAGAAATCTACCCTTTGTTGAGTAGTGTTGTGACAAAACCCGTCTGACCCCCGACCCGCCCCCCCGACCCTTGCCCTTCGCCCGTGCGGACCCACCCGTGCGGGGATTCAGACGGGTCGGCCGGGTCCGACGGGTCAAGGGTAAGGGTGGGTAAGGGTCCGGGTTTTGGACCTCACCCCCCGTAACCCGCCCGCCCATCTAAACCCGTGCTCGCCCTTACCCGTTACCCGCCCTTACCCGCCCTTCTCGCCCGTCGGACCCGTGCCCGTGCCCGCCCGTCGCCCGTCGGACCCGTTCCGTGCGCGCCCTTCGGACCCGACCTGACCCGCCCTTCGGACCCGACCTCACCCTCCCTTCGGACCCGACCCGCCCCCCCGACCCGCCCTTCGGACCCGTCTGACACCACCCCCGCTCCCACTCCCACCGTCCGCACGCCTCGGTCCGCGCGACCCGCCTGTCCGACCCACCCCACCCCCCGGACCCGCCCCCCCGACCCGTCCCACCCGCCCCCCCGACCCGCCGCACCAGCCGCACCCGCGCGAACTCCGCCCCCCCGACCCGGCCGACCCGTGCGACCCGCCCGAGCTGACCCGCCCGACCCATCTGACACATTTTTTGAACCGTTGGAATCCAACGATTGGATTTTTGAATGCCCCCCCCCCCCCCCCCCAATTCACACCTATAAATACACTCATACATTCAACATTCATTTCTCACAAACAAACTATCAAATTCTCTCAATCTCTCACTCAATACTCTCTCAATCTCTTGCATAAATCAATTCTAGTTTTATTTTTACATTCTAATTTATATTTATTATTTCCAAAATTCCAAAAAACTAGCATATTTATTTTATTACAATCTCTTGCATTAGTCAATCCGATACTCGCCTCGCCGGCATTTCCGCAAAAATTTGGAGGTACGTTCTATTTGTATTATTTTTTTATAACATTATTAGAATACTATAATTTGATTTATGCAATTACACAATTATTTTAAATCGGATTTGGCAACATATGATAAAATTGTACTCAAAATAATTGTATTATTTATTTCTTTTATATTTTTTTCATTACTTGTAAAATAATTTCAAATTTTCAAAAATTGTAGTTTTATCATAAAGTTGTAGTCAAAATATTTTATTCTTTTATGATAAATTTTTTCATACACAATTAGTTTAATTCGGTTATTTTTATATTTCGTTTTGCTTTACATAAATTAAATCCGTTTTTTTTTTCCTTATTGTAGTGAGAAATGACAACTCCACCACATGACTATTCTTACCCGACGGCCCCGTCACCCAATCCCGTAACCGACACGATCCAACAATTAAGTGATCAATTGTTCGGTGGTCCCACTTATCCGCAAACTACCTATGAGACGGACTACACACATCATACCGTCGGAAGTGCCGCGGGGAGTTCTAGCACATTTGCTCCTCCGACCATCGGCGGAAGTTCCGATCGATATCCCGAAATCCAAACAATAGAGGAAGAGCCGGAGGCAAGCACGCCACCGGTGCCGAGAAAAAGAAGGAACCCCCGCCCGAAGTACAACGCACATTGGTGGCGTTACTTCGAGCAAACCATCGACCCGGCGACCGGCAAGTGCGTAAGCGCACGGTGCAAGGTAAAAGGTTGCAAATCTAGTTTTACTTATGATGATAATAATAGTTCTATGGGTAGACATGTCGCACGACATATCACCAACGGTGAACAACCACAAGAACAACCCGATAATACACTAGTCCAAACCCAAATTATTCCGGATGGTACACGAACTCACCAAAAATATGACGAAAAAAAAATGTTAAGTGAGTTTGCACGGTATATTACCCACAAGGAACAACCAATTAGTATGAGCGGTTGTTTGAGTTTTGCTCGTTTAGTTATTAGAGGTTGCGCTCAACCATTTTACAAACCATTTTATTATAGGAAAATGTCAAACGAAATTAAAGAACAATTTACTTACCGCAAAAATGAATTGATTGCCATATTTGCAACCGCACCATTTAAAGTAGCACTCACGTCCGATATTTGGACCGCCGGTAAACATGGTTTATCTTATATTTGTGTTACCGCACATTACATTGATGATAATTGGAAATTGCAAAAAAGAGTACTAAGTTTTGAAAAATGCTTTGTTTTGAAAAAAAAAAATTTGCTTCGGATTTAAAAAAAAAAAATACTTTGTTTCTAAAAACTTTGTTTCTAAAAACTTTGTTTAAAAAAACGTTTGTTTTAAAATAACTTCGTTTTTATCGTTTCGGATTTTTAAAGTTTCGGGTTTTAACGTTCTTCGGAGTTCGGATTCTAAAAAAAATTTGTTTTAAAATTTATTTCGTTTTTTTTTTTTTGTGTTTTTAAAAATATTATGTTTTAAAAAATTATTTTAAACATTTTCTAAAAAAATGTTAAAAAAAGAAAACACGCCGGAATCCGCTCGAAAACGTCGGAAATGTCGGAAACCGCCGGCGATCCGCCCGAAGCCGACACGACTGCACTCGCCCCCCACCCGCCCCCCGCCCGCCCTTGCCCGCCCGTGCCCGACCTCGCCCGAAGGGGGAGGGGCGGGTAAGGGCATGGGTTTTTCCCCAAACCCGCCGGACCCTTCGCCCGTCGGACCCTTCGCCCGTCGGACCCGTCGCCCGCCGGACCCTTCGCCCGTGGGACCCTTACCCGCCCTTTTGTCACAACACTATTGTTGAGTATAGATTGGTTTTTCTAGATTAACGGGTGCGTTTAATTCAAAGTTACTCGACGGCGGAACTTGAAGAGGCGAAAGCGGCGCCGGGAAATAAATCCCAGTGAAAGAACGAAACGAAGCTAGCTACTCGGCGGTTTTGCCCTTCCTCTCCGTGAGCTTGCAGTCTCGATCGCACCACCTTCTCGCCCGTGGCTTCGACGCTTTCGGCTCGGGTTTAGAATCCGGCGACACGGTATCCCTTCTCGTTTCTCTGAAACCATTAATCATTCTTTCAAAGCTCACTTTCATCGGTATTGTTCTGCAATCTTCAAAACCCTGGACGATGATGAATGAAGGATCTTTATAGTTCCAGAAAACGAGAAATTTAATTAAGGATCGTTTATCAATTCCTTTCTCCATCTTGCATTCCGATCGGAAAACGTGAATTAACTCTGATAACTCCATTCTATCCAGCTGCTACTGAATTCCCTCTCAAATTCATTCCGATCGAGATGAACTTCAAATCATTTGTTTTCATGTCTATTCTATTGAATTAGACCCATTCACAGAATTGTGATTTCTTTCCGGTCGGAAGGTTAAAATGGCCTTAAAAGATACAAGTTACTTTTCTGATTGACAATCCTCTGGTTTCAAACGAAGTAATGAATTGTTCTGTTGTTTGCTTCAGTTTCTACTTTCCAAGAACCAATATCAAGCACTCCTCTGTGAAGCTGATGAGGATCGTAGGGCTTACCGGAGGTATCTCCTCGGGGAAGAGCACTGTCTCCAATCTCTTCAAATCCCGCAGCGTTCCAGTTGTTGATGCTGACATCGTAGCTCGGGTATGTGATTTTTTTCTCGCTATGAAATTACCTTTTAAATTCATAAGTTCCATTTTTCCTTTTTTTTTTTCAGATTCAATGAACTTGAAATGATCTTTTATTTTCCTTGTAAACGGGAATTAGAAAATATGATGCATACAATAATATTAGGCAAGGTTGATGTGGTATTATCAGTACGAAATCAAAACAACGAAACAGGCCCCTGACAGTACCCATCAAGATTTAGTTGAGACAAATTTACATTTTTATGACATTTTTAAGTTTCTATCCTTCAAATACTCATCGTCACCGCATTTTAGCTTGATTTCCAGAAGAATTATAAAAAATCTAAGGAGTGAGTCGAAAGAATTCAATGCACAATGATTTCTCCCCATTTTTTTTGTTTTTTTTTTTTTCAACTGTTGTCAGCCATAGAACTGTAATACTTTTCATATGATTGCAGAATGTTGTTAGAAAAGGAACAGGTGGTTGGAAGAAGATCAAGAAAGAATTTGGGGATGATATCCTACTTGTGAGTGGAGAAATTGACCGGGCTCGTCTTGGCCAGATTGTCTTCTCTGATCCAGAGAAACGTGAAAAACTCAATCGGTATGTCATATATGAAATTTAATTTGTCTCTTCCTTCAGTTGTCAGTGTATGATTTAGGTATTAGCTGAAGATTCAAGTGTCTTTCTGATCAGCTAGGATGCGGTTACCTAGTTCACTATCTAGTTTGATGTTGGAGGTGTCTTACTGTTAGCTATCCCAAAATTTATGAAAAATGGATTTGCAGATCTGACCACTGGTCCTGATTTGCTCTGACTAGAATTCACATGCTTCATAACATAAAAATGATGTTTTTGAGAACAAAAAAACACTGGACCGCTGTAATTATGCTCCAGTGGTCAATGAATATGCCGATACCATCCTAATTAACCTAGGCTAACTTTCAATTTCTTTTGACTCAAGTCCGCTTAGCCTCAGTTTATACTTTCTGTTAGAACATAGAGACTAAGTTGCTGAAACTAGGTATTTTACTTTATGTCTGTTTAAAATGCTTGTACCATCTATAAAATATTGCAGGCTCCTGGCCCCACATATCTCATGCGGGATCCTCTGGGAGGTAATCAAACTATGGTTAAAGGGATGCAAAGTCATCATACTAGACATCCCTTTGCTATTCGAGACAAAAATGAATCTCTGGACCCATCCTGTCTTAGTGGTATGGGTTGACGCAGAAACCCAAATCCAGCGGCTAATGGCACGAGATGGAATTTCGGAGGAACAAGCGAGGAATCGCATAGAAGCTCAAATGCCACTTGATTTGAAACGGGAAAAGGCTGATTTGGTGATAGATAATTCAGGCTCTCTTGAAGAGACAAAAACACAATTCGAGCAGGTTCTCGGTCAAGTGAACAGCCCTTTGAGTCTCAAGGAACACGCTCTTTCTAGAGACGGTTTCATTTCTATTCTCCTTTCTGTGGTTGTAGGGGTTATCGTCATTAAGAATAATGTATCTTGATAGGGGGCAATCATGAAATTCTGTAGAAATCAATTTTCAGTTTAGTTTCTTTTTCAGTAATTGATGATTCAGAAATTTCAAATCTGTGTTGTTGAGCCTTTGTTCATAATCACCCACATGTCAAGTATTACAAAGCAGATTAATTATCAGTCATGTGTTCAAATTGAATGTAAGGCTCCCTTTTTGCCATTTCTTCTCTTCCTGTAGAAATATTTTGAATTCTGGAAATGATATATAATCTTTGGCCTATGCGTGTTTCATTGCACGCGAAGCACGGATGGTACTTGTTGGAAACATAATTGGGTAATTTAATTTTGGGGTCGTTGAACTTGACATGAATTTTTTTCAGTGGTTGAATTCTGGTTATATGTTTCTTTTCCAGTCAGTGAACTCCAACAGATTTTTTTAAATTTTGTCTCATTTTTTTCCAACGAAGTGTAAAATGTTGCTTGATACTTTATAAGGGTAGTGTACTGCTTTTATACTTTATCAATTTGCTTAGCTTTCAGGGTTACATCTAACCAAACCCTGGCATCTATCAGCTATGTAATTTTTTTTTTTTCTTGTTATTGAAGAAAGAGGAACCATCCTGATAGCATGAACTATATTGTACACGGCCCAATCTTATTTACACCCGGTGGTTAGAGTCCGGATCGTCTACCACACTGCACATTCGGCGGCGCAGATCTGACGGTGCAGCTTACGTCAGGAGCCGGACTCATTACTTTTCAAGGATCCCGACGTAAGCTGCAGCGTCGGAATGTGCAGCGCGGATCTGACGGTACAGCTTACGTCGGGATCCGAACTCTTTACTTTTCAAGGACCCCAACGTAAGCTGCACCGTCGGATCCGCGTTGCCGAATATGCACTATCCGCGTTGCCGAATGTGCAGTACAGTAGACGATCTCGTTTGCGGTGGTTAGGATCACTCCATTTGGGGTTTCGGACTTTCAGTTCTGAAGTAAGGCTAAAATCATGTCTATGATATCTTGAACTCGGCCCAATGTTATCCACGAGCATAGTGGCCGGATCTCAAAAAGAAAAAGAAAAAAGAAACTTATACACGGTCTCATAAATCATGAGAAAACAAAAATCTGAGTTTTTTTTTTTTTTTTAAGAATTAAATCTGAGTTAAAAGAGTGGAGAGAAAAAAAATACGAAAACATGTTAATTAGCTGCCATACCGTACTACACAAAATGCCAAATCGTTTTCCTAGCCTCTCCTGCAGCCGGATGAGATCATTTTATAATCAATACTTTATTTTTCTTTTCCTTTTTTTTTTTTTGGTGAGTGAAGGACTGAATACTTTTTAAATAAGAATCTATAAATTAGTACAACCTCAAATAAATGAATTTTTATAAAAAGTCAAAGGAAACAGTGGAAAAGTGAAATTACTTTTATGCCCTCAATTTGTAATCATTACATAATAAATATTCCAATTAAATAATATAGATAAAAGGGTAATCATAATATTAGAGAAACAAGAGACGAATAGAAAAATAATATCGAATTGGTAAAATTCATTTAATTGGGGACAAATTGTAAATGCTATAAATTCATTTAATTGTGCACGGAGGTCGTACATTTTTAGCGGTTTATATTTACTGGACCAAAATATTTGTCAGTCAGTGTTCAGGATTTCCCATGTTTTTCATCCCAGTCGTTGGAACTGTCAGCCTTTTTCTTTCTGGTATGGGCCAATAGAGTACACGAGTCGCTGCAAAGAAATTAAGGCGAGTCTATCAATCAGTACATGTGCTTGGCCACCACCATTTCCCTTCCCCTGACGACGAGTTTCATGTTGCTGTCTCACAAAGAAACATGATGATAACTTGATAATGCCCCCTCTGGTTCTGATTTTTTTAGCAACCTTTGTAGTTTGTACCAAGGTCTGCACAAGGGAACAAAATCTTCTGTGGACACAGAATTCCTGTCTGGTGTAACTGTTGTGATAAGTCCAATAGCATCCTCCAAAAAAAAAAAAAAAACCAATAATATATATTTTTGCCACAAAAAACATTACACAATGTCTATAAAAGACCTCATCCAGGTTTCGAATCTGCGACCTCCCATACGAAAATCGTTGCCCTTAACCACTAGACCAAAGGCTGGTTCTTAGTTGCTTGCAAATTAATAAACCAAGATAGTAGGTAGAAAGGAGCCCTTTGGCTTTAATGCTTTATACACTTTTGCTAGAAACTAATTCATTTTTTTATCCTTTGTGGATTAGAAAGTAGTACTGTAGTTAGAGGAGTGCTTTGCTTTACTGCTTTATAGTCTTATAATAGAGCAGTGGGCAGTTGAGCACTGAGCAGTTGATCGATTGCCTCAAACAGGGGCGGAGCCAGGATTTGAAATTAGTGGGAGTCGAGACGTCGAGGAATAAAATTTATTGGGAGGTGGAATAAAAACTTTCAACAAAATACACTGCATATTAACATTTCTGTATACAAATTCGAAATCATGGGGGGTCACACCCCCTCCGCCCCCCTTCTCTCCGCCCCTGGCCTCAAAGTAGACTAGTATATAGCACGTGAGCAAAACACCATTATTTCCTTTTGTTTCTATGAGAATACGAGATGCATTTGATCATATTATTAACGGGTGTTTGTGATAATAAAAAATAATCTAGTTTTTTTTAGATAATGATGAGAGTCAGGTCACTCAAAATTAAATATCTGCCTTCCACATAGAGAATGTTGACTTAGCTACTAGACTACAGGCTGGTTCTTAAAAATAATCTGTTTTTTTTTTTTTTTGAATTTGTTACTGTTTTCTATTATTTGTTTAGTGATTCTATTTATTTAAGCTACTCTTCATTTATACCACTAATCTTTTGGTTACAATGTAAGCAAATTATCGAAATCTTTGCGGCAGCTGCAAAGTAAGCAAAGTAATTGAACAAAATATAAGAGTTGCTGATGGCTTAGCAATATCGAAGCTGGTGAGTTTTCCATCGCACATTCGCACTAAGTTCATTTCTGACATTCTTCTCTGATTTCATCGATTTATAATTTATTTATTTTATATACTTATTTAACTTGCGAACAAAATTTATAAAATATCATTTCTTCTACAATAGTTAGAGAGGAGGGATCCGGTGCCAACGCTCCAACAGTGTCAATGGTCAGATTTTCATATCCAAATTTTGATTTATATGGCTCAATAAATTCTTTATATCAAAGTCATGTGCCCTGCAAAAATTTTCCATTTTTTGAGATTTTTAAGTATTTATTTCGGATTTTTCAAAAGTTATATATGAAAAATTGATTATTTTATTAATATTGTATAGTTGTTATTAGAAAATCCGAAATAAATACTTAAAAATCTCCAAAAATGAAAAATTTTTGCATGCTATAAGATTTTGATATAAAGAATTTATTGAGCCACATAAATCAAAATTTGGATATGAAAATCTGACCGTTGGCACCGTTGACACCGTTGGAGCGTTGGCATCAGATCCCTCCTCATAGTTAGAATAAACCCATATTATAAAATTTTGTTCAGGGAGCGTTCATATCGTGACAACAGTGAAATTTCAAGTACATAATCCATATATATTTGATAATTCATATTTTGTGGTCAACCCCCTCCAAGAGGAAAAAAAATAAATTAAAGAGGAGATGACAGCTCGAGGCTCAATTTGGAGCTTTAATTAGATTAACAAATGCCTAAAACAATTAGCAACAGGTTCTTTAGCTAAAGAAGATTCTTAAGCACATGGCCTCTTAATTATTTAACGATGTTGAGTTTTTGACTATTAGTTACCGAGTGGTTCTGATATGGATCAGCTAAGCAATCTTTTGTTTTGAATCGAGCGGTTCTTATTAAACGTGTCTATTCAATTGATAATAAAAAATGAATGGCTTATATTTCATCTAATCCATAACAGAATTAGCCTTACTTTTTTATTGTTTCTTTCATAATAAATTATTATTCGCCAGAGCTTACAGCTTGATTACTCATCAAATCCCTGAATTTCAGTTAGACTAATTATGTTATAAACCTATAATTACGTCTACTCTACATTGTCTACAACTCATAATTAATTGGTCCATTTTTTACTAATTAATCACGTTTTTTGTGTTCAATTTTGCAAAGAAAACATGATGAGGCACGTTAAGGCAGGGTACGAAATTTAAACAAGTCAAAAATTATTTGAGTCCTACAGCTTTAAGAATATTCGAAAGAAGTATTCTAAATTAAATTCGGTACACACATATATATATATCCTAACATGGCTTGTAATGATTTATATTATACTCTATTTTTTTTTCATAATTTATGCTTTCAATTTATACATCATTAACAAAATATTTGACAACATGAATTATAAAATTTAGTAGAAAATTAAAACCAGAAGCACTTACCCTCATGAAAATTATTTGTTTTTGACTTTTTAAATTTAGTAGATTTATTGAAAAAAAAATGTGTCGGTTCTTGACTAAATGATTTTTTCACATGCACTAAATGATTTTGCTACGATATTTGATAAAGACTTTGTACAATTTTCACATGCATTAAATGATTTTTTTAATTTATGTACATACCACAAAAACAGAGGATGAACGTGGTGGATGGTCTAAATTCCAAAATTCTGAAGGTTTCGGATTATCGAATTAATTGTGATAGTTGGAAGGTAGCAACATAATTATAATGACTGCGACTTTAATTTATTTTTTAGTCTTTATTAATACTCTTAATTTCAATGTAGAGATGTATTTATATCACTTATTTGCATGAGATTTTATATACCAGTAATTTATTTGCTGGACAACATGTACTTATAATAATGTTCCAAAAACTTTTTTCTTATGAACTCTACACTCTAAAAATCTTTGGATGAGGTCACTTATGAATATTTAAAATTGAATAATTTAAGTTCAAAATTGTTTAAAAAAATAATATAAAATAAATCATTCAACTTTAATTATCCAGAACAATCCCACATATCAAAATTGTTCATAAAAATTATTTTCACTTCATCTTTGCATTTACTAGTAAAAAGCCCAATTATTTTCACCTCATCTTTGCATTTACTAGTAAAAAGCCCACTCCTTGCTTTGGGCTAAAATTATTATTTCTTATAATAAACTTTTAAAATAATATGTAGTGAGCTTTAAATTGAGATAATTTATATGAGCCTTAATTTTAATAGGCTGAGAACGCCAACGAGTATTAACGTATATCAACGGTTCTGATCTATCGAAGAAAATGATCAACGGCTCAGATATGAGGATAGCCCTTTTATGTCATTTTTTCCAATATGCTTTTATTATTAGTAAGGATTAAAATCTAATCTTTAAAACCTCAAGACTTCAGAAAAGTTCTACACCCACTTCCTTGTTTCTTCTAAAAAAGGTGGCCACCTAATTCTATCAGCTAAGAGTTTGAAGCGCGGTGGTTAATTAATTTATTTGCTCCACTAATTTCCGGCACAGAGTAGGGGGGATTCATATCCCTATCCTATTTAGGATAACAGGACTCTGTTATTCTCTTCTGGGCCGTCGGATTAAAATCAATAGATCAGATTTATTCAGAAAAAAGCCCCCTATTATCTAAACTGGGCCAATCCGGTCCGTTCGTTTTGATCTAACTGTTGAGGTTGGATAACGACAGGGTCCAGTTATTCTCTTAGGGGTTGTTCGGCAAGGTAGTTGGCTTAAATATTTAAGCCTCACTAAGCCACACTCGTTCGGAAAAAGAAAAATGGCTTAAGAAAGCTTAAGTCTTAAGCCATGGGTATTGCTTTCTTAGGAATCTGGGCAAAGTTTAAGCCCCGGTCAAAAGGAGGCTTAAGGAGAAACTTTTAATCCATGCTAAGGAGCTTGCGTTCGGAAAGATTAAAGAGACTAAGGAAGCTAAAAGAGACCTAAGGAGGGGTTGCCGAACGGCTCCTTAGAGACTTAGAATAACAACAGATTCGGATTCGAGTAGGGTGGTCAATGGATGAACTAATGATAAACTTAATTAACAATTAACATAGATATAAAGATGCCATTACCACCTAAACCCTATTATTTGTCAAAAGTGCATTGCACCACGTATATACGTCAAGGTCTCAAATCTAAACTAAATCTTAATCCATGATTACTATATCTAATTAGTGTAAACAATTGTTTTTTTTTTTTAGACATTCATATTTTATTTTTTAGTTGGTCAATAGTGCTTAGTTACGTTAGTTCATCGTCAGAGATATATAAATCTGTATTATTGAGACATATATATATATAATTAAACGCCCATAATATCGTTTATATATTGTTAAGAAGTTTGCTACGGTGCATCAAGTTTTGGCCGACAAAAAGATTTAAGTATTTTGAACTGTATGATCGATGAAAAGAAATAAAAAGAGAGCATTACGAACTCGAATTTTGCATCAAGTACTTGTAAAAAAATTAATATTTTTAATTCATCATATGGTGGCATATAATATCCTAATTTTATTTACTCAAATAAAATTTGGTGCACTGCAGCACAAACTCATTAAGAAATTAATAAATAATAAATAAACTGTATGTTTAGTTAGTACAAATTGTAATAAACTCTTATTAATTAATACAGAGAGGCAAGTTTAATTAAACTTATATATTATTTGAATTATTTTTAACCGAGAGAGACGAATGCATTATAAATTATGGGATCTTGATCCTTCCACTAATAGCGTTGTTAGTAGTTAATTAATATGCTAGAATAATTAATTAGTTCTAACAGAGATTGAGATTCCAATGGCAGACGAATGATCAACAACAGGACAAATAAACTCCAGAGTTGGATGTTTAATTAAATTCAAGGCGAGCAGGCAGCCAAATAATTGTCGTTTACAGTGCAATTATGCTGTCTCTTAATTAGGGTTAGGTATTTTTAGTTTTGGGCTAATTATTTGATGTTAAGTTAATGGAGATGACATATATTTTTTTTTTTTGGAGGGTTTGCTTAAGTACGTACGTACCCTATATAAAATTAATTAATTATTGACGTTAAAAAATAGATGAAATCGATAAATTAAGAGGCTATTGAATGAAGCAAAATTGATTAATTGAAGAATTTCAACAAGATATTTATTACTACCAAATGCAATGTAAACCAGATAATTGATTGGTTCTCATTGTACCATTTTTCTCATCCAATTAATTGATTTATTTTTGGTTTCAAAAGAAAAAGAATTTTCTATAAAAAAAAGAAAAAAGAAAAAAGAAAAAGAATTTTCTAACAAAAAAAAACAAAGAAAAGAAAAAGAATTTCTATTAAAAAAAAAGGAAAGAAAAAGAATTGGTGTACCGGAGCATGGATCATCATTAATTCAATTCTTTAAGCATAAGATTGACATTTCTAATATCTTCATGTCACCCCTACAAAGAATGTCTCCATTAATAATAACGTCACATGCTTCTTTCTGCCTCAGAAAAAGAAACCAATATCACAACATGTTTCTGAGGAAAGTAATTCCAATGGAGAAATAATATCAGTACTTGGTGCGTTTCAATTTTCAAAGATAGACCGTTTTACTTTTATTTTATTTTTCTTTGGGCTAAATAAATATGTACTAATTGTTGTTAATGACATACAGAAAGAAAGCTAATCAAGATAAGATTTTTTTTTTTTTTTGAGATAAAAGATGAGGGTTTAGGGTTTAGGATCGAGTCATTCAAATTTAAGTGTTTATAAAAGATCTCATCCGAGTTCCGAACCTACAACCTCCTACACAGAGAGTATTGCCCTTAACCACTAGACCAAAGACCAGTTCTTCTACCGATAAGATGTCTTGATGAGACATGAGAACGATAATTAATTAGTCATTTAATTTGTAATTGTATTAGTGTTGATTGATTACAACTCATCATGATGCTTTCATATATAAAACTCTGTCAAAATAAAAGGAAAAATTAAAAAAAGGTTGAAGACGGTGGAAATTAACAGAACGCGTGGTACCGGTATGTACCAATTAACAAACATATTTGTCGTGTATTATCCTATCTTCCTTTATTAGAGTTCAGACAATATCTTTAATTTGACAGTGTTGCCTCTGGTCTAGTGGCTAAGGTCAATGCTCTCTGTGTGAAAGGTCGCGGGTTTGAAACCTGGATGGGAGGTCTTTTACAGACATTTAAATTTAAGAACCAGCCTTTGGTCTAGTAGTTAAGAGCAGTGCTCTCCGTCTCCGTGTGGGAGGTCGCGGATTCGGAACCTAGATGGAGGGTCTTTTAGACATTTAAATTTGAGTGACTTGTCCATCATATTTATCTCAAAAAAAAAAATCTAAAAAATACAGAAAAATTGATTTTATTTTTTTGGTCTCTTTTCAAATATAAACCGGACAAACAAAAATGTGTGAATTTTAATTTACAACCATAAATTGTACTATAAAACAATTAAGAAAATACCAAATTCTAATTAGGGGACAACCTACTGTCCATAGTGGAAAAATTCATAGAATGCGACAATATTCACTGACAAGTAGACCACATGAGTCCCATTTGTAACCACTTGTGAGTGTGGATATATCCGCTCTGTGAACGCAAGATGTTTCCCTTTCAATTAGGGGGCAACCTACTGTCCACACTGGAAAAATCAATGAACCTAGTGAGGCCACCTCAAGTCCACAAATCAATTTTGTCCCAATTGGAGAAGGTTGGCACGTGCTTGATTTATGATTATAAGCTTATATTGGAGTAGGTATCACAAAAGATCATGACATGCTAACAACTTAATTTCTTTTGCCAATTTGTGAATCATGCATGGATGAATGACGATGGATCATTAATTTCACTTTATATATATTTTTTGGACTTAATTAAATAACAACCTGCCCAAGTTGATGAGTGAGCGCTGGTGGGAGACTGGGAGTCAATATTTTGTTGACATAAGATTAATTTTTCAATGAGTGAAGCTATGGTACTATTAATAATACAAAATGGGTTGTACTACGGCTCCATATTATGATATTTGAAGTTCAATTGATCGATCCAAACCGCTCAATGTGATCTCCATATGTTAATGTAGTTCTAGACGAAATTTTATATTTTTAGAATTTTTTAACTACATATTTTGATATATAAAAAAACCACATTTTTGAATGGTCTATAATGTTTACATTAAGTCATTTTCTAATTATCTAAAAAAAAGTAAAAAGGCACAAAAAATTATAAATTTTGGTCTAAAATGACATTTATATATGAAGATCATATTGAGCAGTTTGGATCGGTTAATTAAACTTTAAAAATGATAATATAGAGCCATAGTACGGGACACTTTGTACTATTAATAGTACCACAGCCTCACTCATTATCAATATTCTAAATGTAAAATTAAGAAAAGATCGATGCAGCTAATTAAGAACCGGCCTTTGGTCTAGTGGCTAAGGGCAATGCCATTTATGTGGGAGGTCGCAGATTCAAAACCTGGATGGGAGTCTTTTATAAATAAACATTTAAACTTTGAGTAACTTTAGACCCTCATCTTTATCTTAAAAAGAAAAATGCAGCCTTTGTGATTTGGCAATCTTCATAAAATAATATATTTGATGCTAGACAGTCTAAAATTAATGCACCAAACTAATTAAATACGCAATCTATCTAAGTCATAAAAAAAAAAAGCGAAATATCATGTGCCTTAAATTTTAGTTTGAGAAATTAGATGCTTGTTTTTTTTTGTGATATATATCAAGTATTATGGTTGTTATCAAGTCTCTTTCATCTTAGGTTTTCAAAAAAAAAAAAAAAAAAAAAATCTCTTTCATCTTAAACAAAAAAAAAAAAAAAATCTGGCACTGAATCTTTTTGCATAATTGCATGTGTTAATTAATTACATGAAATACTCAATAAGGAGAATTTTCATGATAGAGCAGTAGAGGCACAAAGCTTTAATTATTTACTGGTAATTTAACTAACTCAAGTTTTCTGAATTTAATTTGCTGGTGTCACCATTACGACCTAATCCGACGGTTGAGAAACACCGAAGTATGTTGAGATCGGTGCAGCAAATACCGAAGTACCTCGACATCGGTGCGACAACGGGTACTGACCATCCGATTGGAAAACACAGACCCTACTTTTCTGAGCAGATTTTCATCCTAAGAACTGTGCACAGGTAAGGTACACACTCTGTCACTGCAAATTTTTTTATAAATCGAAAATGAAAAAAAAAATTTATGAAATTAGCAAGATTACACAGAAAATTACACATAGTAGATAGAGCCGATTCTGAGAATCGGTTCCTTCAAATGGAACCGATTTTCAAAATCGGTATGTTTTCTTTTTTCTTTTTAGCCACACCCGTTTTACACGGGATCCGGTGTCTTAATAAAAAAAGTAAAAGGTGCTTACCGATTTTGAGAATTGGTTCCTTCAAATGGAACCGATTTTCAAAATCAGTATGGTGTTTTTTTTTTCCCTTCCGGATCCGATTGTGGCCAACTTCATACAAAAAAAAAAAAAATTCACCATACCGATTCTAAGAATCGGTTCCATTTGAAGGAACCGATTCTCAGAATCGATTCCTTCTACTATGTGTAATTTTCTGTGTAATCTTGCTACTTTCATAAATTTTTTTTTTTCATTTTCGATTTATAAAAAAATTTGCTGTCACTGTTGCAGTTAGGTGGAGACAGTTTCACGTTAATTCATTCCTGAAATTACGATGCTGCTTGCCCACTTAAACGTCTGTTGAGACCTAATTAATTGGGGAGGGGGGTGGGTACACCCATGAGTACACCTTCTGATGGTGTACTCACCTTCTAGGCCATCGGATGCAAAGCTATTTTAATGCTCGTTTATTTCTTTCAAGTTTACAAAAGAGACCTGCATTGTTGTCTGTGCTCTAAAGAAAGCAAGAGAGGAATTAATTATGACTCTCTTAGGTCCCACAGTGAAATATATATATAATCGGAATCCATGATGCATTATGCATCCATACCCTCTATACTCTTCAATGTGAAGATAGTAAAAACTTATTAAGAAAATAATATACATCACATGAAATATATTTTGCAAATTATTTATAATAATGTAATAATTCGGATTTTTATTGTAAGAATATCTACATGAGCCTATCATTGTCAAAATACAAGATATAACTATTAAGATAAATTGATTTTCAAATTTTGAAAGGAAGGCTTTTGAGAAACAATATCAAATTTTGTCAAGGAAAATCAAAATCTATCCTTTTTTTATTTCAGGAAAAATATATTTAAATCTGTATTCAAAATTTTAAACATTGTTATTTATGTAAACATCCAAACAATTTTTTTTTTTTTTTTGTTTTGCTTGCAACATAATTCCTAAAAATTTAATTATAACGTGCTATTTAGTAATTACTATGTGAGATATATACTTTATAAAATTTTTTATGTATATCTTATTTGAAATTTATGAAATAGGTAAACAATTTTAATATAATGATATAACCCTTTTAGTTTAGTAGCTCTCTCTCCCTGTGTTTTTTTTTTTTTTAATATCAATTGGCTCATACTAAATGTCATAAGAATTCCATGCCAATTAATCTGGATGTAATTATGTATTAATTTAGACAAGACAAATACTATTGAAGTTCTTAATAAATAAATATTTTTATATGGAAATAAATGGGCTGAATAATAAGAAAATATAATATGCTGGAACAACATCGAAGTTCTGTTTTAATATGTGCATGATTTGCATAGTTTTTTCAGATTTGAAAGTTTGAAATATATGTTAATGAAATAAGAAAAAAATCTGTGGTTTAATTCATTTTGTAATTTAAATTGATTCTCATGATTGGCTTATTCAAGGTATCATGACAAGTCATACTTAAATAAACAAGGGTGTAAGGGTGTGAATGCATATACTTCAACAATAATAATTTAAGAAATTCTATAACTTTTTCCTTCGTGGGCCCCGCAATCTTCTCATTTCCATGGAATTAGCAAAAGTTGGTTTGGCAAACTCGAAAGAAGAGAGTAAGAGATGGACAACATTAAATGTAATTGCATCGGACGGTTAAGATGGTGAGTACACAATCAAAAGGTGCACTCATGGGTGTACCCACCCCTCTCCCAATTAATTGCTGTTAAATTAATTTATGATAATTTTTAAATTTTAGTAACGCACTGTAAATTATTAATCTGATATATGGTAACTAAATATATAGTTCTACAATTATTGTGGTGTCATCATTTTTTTTTTTCAAATCGTTATTTTTGGTGACTGTCAGCGGGATAAATCTATACTCCATAAAGAGGAGTAGATTTCCAAGCACCTCAACAATGCCACATCATCACTATTATTAACCATTGATCTTGTTTGAAACTCTTTATTTACTTTGATCCAATAGTTTGTATTTTTTTTTTCTCTGGATGTGACATGTCTAAACCAAATTTTTAACACTTAAAATGGTCCAACATTTATGGGTCCGAATCTGCTGATGCACTGCAATTTTTGCAGCGTCAATCCGACGATTGAAGAATAGACCGGGGCTTTTTTTTTTTTTAACTTAGCACGGTTCCCAACAGATCACATGGCTGATAATGCACTGCATTTTTTGCAGTGCGGTAGGGATCTCATTTGAACATTTATATATGTTGTTATTTATAAGTTATTGTATTATTATTATTTACTTACATACAAAATTTACAAATTTTTTAAAGTTATATTTAATATAAATATTTAAAATTTTATAAAATTCTTAGTTATTATAAAATTTTTAGTTATTTATTTGATACTACTTTTCGGTGCAAAGACCGAGCTACAGCTCTAGTTATTTGAATTAATATTCCAGATTCTGAAAGTTCAATACCATTCTCCTAAAATAAATCTATGCAATTGAGGAGTGGTGGAGCTTCAAAATTATTGGTGATTTATATTTAATGGTTTTCAATAGATTATTACTAGAAAATGATATATGTTGATAGGAAAAATATAAATAATCACTGAAAAATGATATATGTTTATTAAAAATACGGTGGACTTATTAACAGATAAGAAAATGATATATGTTGATCGGAAAAATATAAATGATCACTGAAAATGATATATGTTTATTAAAAATATGGTAGACCTGTCAACAGATAAGAAAATGATATATGTTGATCGGAAAAATATAAATAATTACTAAAAATTGATATATGTTTATTAAAAATACGGTGGACCTGTCAACAGATAAAATGGACGGTGGTACTCTATTTTTAAGATGACCGGAAATCCGGAATCCAGTCCACAGCTTTGTGATTTCTGTTTGTCAATGTGCTTTAACTGACCCCACAGTAGCTGTAAAGAGATTTCGGCCTTTATAAATTATACAAACGCAACATTATCTTTTGTATTTTTTCGCAACTAAGACGAGGAAATGTATTGGTATTTTATAACGCAGGTGGACTTAAATTCCTTTTCTTCCTGAGAAATTCCAGAATGGATTGATTTGTCCTATTATATTATAGAGGAGGGATCTATTGATAATAGTTATTTTGACAATTTTGACAATTGTAACTTTTAAAAATTTATAAAAATTCATAAAAAATCTTAAAAATAGAAAAAAGTTTATGGTAATTATGTTTAACTTATAGATTGATTATGTTTCCGATTATATTCAATTTAAGTGATATTTGATAGCTCTTTAAAGATCTTTTAATTACAACCGTTAAAAAATGTACAAAATTTTGATAAGGCATCAAATGATGTTCAAATTGATTGAAATTTGAAACACTCTCAATCTATAAGTGAATAATGCATCCATAAAACTTTTTTCATTTTTAAGATTTTTAATGAATTTTTACAAAATTTTAAAGATGACAATTGTCGAGATTGTCAAAATAAGTATTGTCAATGGATACCTCCTCTATATTATATTACATGGTTTCATTACTGGATTGTTTATTTTTATTGGAAGAAGACCACAAGTCAAAAAAATTAAATTAACTAACGAATTCTTGAAAAAAAAAAACCAAATCGATCTAACAAAAAACTATAATACCCAACCAGAACCAAAAGTCATATTATATTATAATTGATTGATGATGCTCGGGCCGGTGTTAAAAGCTTTAAAACCCTTACAACAGGATTATTACTGAGTTAGACTAATATGAAAACGTTTATTAGTGAGTTAGATTAATATGAAAATGTTTGTATTTTACTCCGAAATACTAATAGTCTAAATCATATTTTTCCATATCCAAAATTTCGATTTGTAGTTCTCATTAAATTTATTGTATATGTATGAGTATTTTGCACGATCGAGAATGTAAATTGCAACCGGTAAGTGATTTGTTGTAGTTGGAAAATATTTTTTTACTAAAAATGTATTGGGATGGACAAAGAGAATTTTTAAGAGGGCAATTATCACCACCCTAATTTTTATTGGTCAATATAAAAATTAAAATAATGATTCATTCCTCAAGTATACAAACAAGTGTTTCAAAACACTATGAAGTATGAATGAGCAGTTATTCTGGAGTACCAACGAGGCATTGGGATTACCCTTGACAGGTATATTATAATTTTTATATTAACAACAAATATACAATCTTTCATAAGTCATAATGTGAATTAATTAAAAGCGAATATATATATGAAGCTCCATTGTTGCATATAACGGCCATAATTTAGTTACAATTAAGACTTGTGTTTAGGAATTTTCTTAGTGTCGTCAATCTAACTATCCACACATCCACATATACACAAAGTTTGTAACTCTTATCTCAAATTACGTAACAGTCAACTCAATTTTTATAACAATGTGAACATGTGGACACTGATATTGGGACACTAGATATGCCCTTGCGTTTACTATTAAAAAGAGTTTTGTTTGGGATCCAAAGCTCTCTCTCAGAAAAAGGAGAGTTCTAAGAACCAGCCTTTAGTCTAGTGGCTAAGAGCAGCGCTCTCCGTGTGGGAGGTCGCGGATTCGAAATCTGAATAAGAGGTCTTTTATATATATTTAAATTTGAATGGCTTGACCCTCATTTTATCTCAAAAAAAAAAGAAAAAGAAAAGGAGAGTTCTCCTACCTCTTCTTCAGTCTTCAGTCTCCACATGCCAATTCTCCTCCTTCACGGCGTGCTTTCAGGAAGTTCAATTGTCAACTACAGTTGTTTATATGAGAGTTTCTAGAACCACTGTATATTCAGAGAACCTACCATTAGACAAATTTTAACAGAAGACTAATCCCCCAATTTATTAACCTACATTACCAATCCAAGTATTAGGGTATATAATATTTTGAACTGGTATATGCAAAAAGATACCGAACTCAATACTGATGGTGTTAGTATAAACAATAAACACATCGATATTCAAATTAACTTATCAAAATATTTAACTTATTTGTATAATATATCTCAGTGTATTGTGCAAAGTAAGTTGCAAGAGTGAAACCATTAATTTGAATGCATAACTATCAGCATGAATACTAAACACACCTAGTATCGATTTTGGTATCATTTTTTTGGGACAGAGATCACATGCTCTTCTTGATCCGACGGTTGAGAAATACTTAAGTACTTTGAGATCGGTGCAGCAACTGATCACAACTATCCGATTAGAAAAAGCAGACTCGGACCCCATTTTTTGTATCTTTATAAGTTATAATATTTTTCTATGATATATTTTTTTATTTTTTCAGTTTGTCTTGCCCCAGTTCGTCCTATTAGATTGCGGGCCCCACATTCTGAATAACATTCACTGTAACATTCCGTTCCAAAGAATGGAGGGATCCACTAACCATAATTATTGGTGACTATTTTATTATTTATACATAAATTGGCAAATCCAAACCGTTAGATATATTCTAAATCATCTCAATAACATATACATGAAAAATGATAAAATTTTAACATCGTTTCGATAAACATCAAGAGAGGAGAAAAAATCATAAAGTTTGAACCATTGATTTTTGTTAATGCTTGATGCATATGTAAATAAAATCAAAATGATATAATTTTTTGTGTATATATAAAATATGATATATACAACATAGTCTATCAATTACTTTTGTTATGGAAGAGTTTAATATATATCTATTTAAGATTTAATTTCACGGTTACCGATCAGTCACAAAAAATATGGTTATTTGATCCCTCCCCAAGAATCAAACATACAATTTTGTCAACCTCTCATTACAATTTGCAATAAGGTACCGTAGTAGAGGCCAAGTAGGGCCAGTAATAAACTAACAATTAAATGGGGAGGGATCATGAAATTAAATCATAAACAATTACATTTTAAACTCTTAAATAACAAAACTAACTGATAGAATATGATGTATATATTATGTTTTATGTGTACAAAAAAATATATCATTTTGATTTTATTTACATGTGCATCGAGCTTCAACAAAAATTAACGGTTCAAATTTTATAATTTGTTCTCGTTTCTTGACAACTATCGAACCGATGTTAAAATTTTATCATTTTTTGTATATTTGTTATTGAGGTAATTTAAAATACATCTAACAGTTTAGATTTGTCAATTTATGTATAAATAATGAAATGGTCACCATAAGCATTGGTGTCCATGGTTATTGGATCTAGAGGTGACAGATTGTCGGATCGGGTTCGGATCAGTTTGACTTTCCCTGAAATTTGGGTCGGGTTACGAGTCGGATGGGTTTTTCGGATCGGGTCGGGTCAGATTTTGCCACCTCTGATTGGATCCCTCTTCCAATAAAATAAGCATAAATGGAGTGCATGTATGCAAATGCTACCAAGCCCGTAGTGTTATGCTGGCATGGGCGGGCAAGCTGGGGGGGGGGGGGGGGGTTGTCCTGAGGGGATGCCCTTGCCCGCCCCTTTGCCCGTCGGGCTTGGCAGACAAGGGTGGGCAAGAGCGGGCGACGGGTTTGCCGCAGAGCGCGTGCGCTGGGGGCGCCTTGCGGCGGATGGGGCGGGCGTGTGCTTGTTGTCTGCAGACTTCGGGCGTGTGCGTGTGTGTGCTGCCGTGCTCCAACTGCTTTGTTTTTTAAACAAAATGAGAAAAGTTATAAATTTTTTTTAAACATACTTTTTTAAAATAACTTTGTTTTTTAAGAACAAAAAATTGCAATTTATTTTTTTAAATAAGTTTCTTTTTTTTTTCTAAAAATTCACAACTTTGTTACCTTATTTGCCAACTTTTGTAAGTTTGAATAAGTTTTATGTTTTTCTATTTTGATATATTAAAAGAAATGAAATAAAATATAATTTTAGAAACTAAAAAACTTGTAAGTTATAACTGAAATAATATTATATTTTTTTAAAAACAAGAAAGGACGAGCGCGGGAAGGGCGACGACGGGCGGACGGGTTTCGGGGGGCAACAACAAATATCCAGACCCTTGCTCTTCGAGACCCGCCGCCCGGACCTTAAACGGGCGGGCGAGGATTGTGGACCCTGGCGGACACGGGTGGACGCGGGCGGGTGGCCTGGGACGAGCGGGGAGCATAACACTACAAGCCAGTAACAGTAAAGGCTAAAGAGTAAGTAAACCAACCTGCACCAGCACCAGCTCTAGCTCCAGCTCCACTGGCAGCAAGCCAAGCTGCGAGCCTGTCTGACTGTCTCGCACTTCTTTTAAATTATTACAAGTGACTCATATTTACTAGGCCCATTTGTGATTTGTTTGGTTCTAAATCATTCCCTTTCTCTAGTGCTTCTCTGCATTCAATCAGTTAGCTAACTAGCTCTCTCTTCTAAAGTCTGAGTGAGAGCTTGCTAGTTGCTACCCTCTCTCTCTCTCTCTTTCTTTCTTGGTGTCTATGTGAACAACCAACCAACCAACAAGCAGCCAGTAGTACACACTCACTGCTCCAACTTTGAGCTTGAGCTCAGGTAACTCAATCCAACTATCCCCTTCTCAGTAATAATGGGTTCTGATTTGTTGGGTATGCTATGCTACAACCGCATTTGGAATTTTTGGGTGGGAATTGGAGTAATGCAGTTAATTTAATTGCCTTTCACTTTTGAGTTTTGGGTGTATTTTTTTTTTTTAATTTTTCTGTTGTTGATTGAAAGGAGAAACTGAGAAACAGCATTGGTGGGTTTTTGGTTTTTAATGTCTGGAAATCTTCTTGCTGAGGAGTTATTTTTGAAAGGTTTTGTAACATGCTTGAAATTTAAAAGTTGGTTAATTTTTCTTTTTTCTCTCTGAGGAGTTATTTTATAAGATTTCTTCCTACAATTCTCTCTATTTGCATCCAAAAGAACCAACTTTTTGTTGGAAATAATTCCTTATTCTGTAATTCCTTTCATCTCCTTTTGTGATTTGTTTACCCCCTTTTATGACAAGTACCATGCATGGATGTATGCCTTTCTGTATTTCTCTCTTGATTCCAATGAAAAATTTTGAATTTTGTCATGCCACTTCTATTATTGGGTATAGAATTGTTAGCAAATAAGAGTGAAGTTGTGAGCTCCTTTTTAAAAAATTGTGAGCTAAAATTTTGAATTAAGCATAAAGAATATTGCATGTGGCCATCAAAGAATTTTACTACCCAAAAAAACAAGCTCCAAAATTTCAGGATTATGTCACATGATTTTTCAAGAGGAAGCTTGAATTGGTTTTTTAATAAATTAATCTAACATCATTTCAAATTACAGGCCTAAATAACAAAACTTCTGCACCTTTTTTTGCTGTGTTGAAAACCTGAGTGTTATTTGTTTTTGACAAAAAAAATTGGGCATTTTCTGGTCTGTAAATCAGTGTGTGTTTGAGCCTTTGAGGTGCTTATTTGTGACATTTGCCTTATTTTATTTTTCGGTTGTATATTGCTTTCAACAAGAACAAGTTAGTTAGATATCAGTCTCAATTTTTATTTTTTTATACTGTTAGTTATTTTCTGTACAGCTTAGTATGCATGTGCTTGCCTACTGTTCTTTTGTCCAATATGCTTGAGTGCCCTACTGCTCTCAATTAAAAGCATGAGTTTGGTATTGGGTCTCACTCAATCATTCACATCTGTAATTTGTTTGTTTAAAACATTAGTGTGGAATGTGGACCATTCTGTTGTCCTTGTGTCCTTTGCTTATTTCTTATAACTTAATTTGTCATAATTTCCTTTTTTTTTTGGCTAATTCTGCTATGGATCGAATGGAATATGGACCGTTTATTTTTTACAATCAGATGGTTATGATGATATGTCTTTTAGATACAATTAAAGAGAAAAATTTGATAAGAACCGCACGATTCTAAATGAAAGGTTGTTTAGCCGATCCATAGAATAACAACCCTGTTTTTTTTGCTCTCTTTTGTACAAATGTTAAGCTTGTGTGTTTGTTGAATGCATGTCATTAATTGGTGTGTTTAGAATATTGTCATATACACCTGGAAAACCTGTTCAGACAAAACAAATTTCTGAATTTGCACAAGGTGAGAGCCTTCAGAACAAAAACTTTGCAACAAGTTGTTAGCAGATGGCAGATTATAACTAAACTATACTGCAATACTTGTTTCTGATTCAACACTGTTGTAATCTTTACTTGGTCAGCAGTAATCGCATTTGGGCTGCTATTAATTCTGCTAAAACCTCTCTTTAATTGGAATTCAGGTACATCATCGTTGTGCAGCTGGGGATCCTTGATTCTATAGCATTTCCTCTTTCTCAATTTGGAACAATTTGAAGTCATAATATGATGGATGGCAAGACTGAAGATGATAAGGACATACAAAAGGGTACTGATGACGAGACTTCAAGTGCAGTCTCGAGCAGTGGCCATTTAAACATGGCGTCCGAGGAATCAAGTGTGAGAGGCAAGAAGACCGCACGATTCAGCGAAGACGAGGTGGTGGAAATTACATTGGATGTTCGAGATGATACTGTGCAAATACAGGTATTCTTGAAGTCAAGAGTCTCTGATACTAACTCATACTGTGCACCAGCATGAACCATATTTTCTGGCTAGTCTTGTAAACTCGACCACTTTTAACTTTTATTTTCTATCATTTTATTTGTTCATTGCCTTGCTATGGTTCATATGTACAAGCGGTGGTAAATAAAGATGTGTTACAAATAAGAAGAAACTGAAGCATTACTGGCAAATTTGAGGTCAAGTCTAGATACAATGCATTTATAATTGGGATCTCATACTAGATCATTCGAAAGCTTATTTGAAAGAAAAAAAAATAATAATATTAGTCCGGCACAGATCATTGGTCTGCCAAGATACTTAGTAATTATATTTTACTACTTTGCAATAATGACAGCACTATATACTGCCGAAGTGGAAATATTGCTGTGTCCTAATACTGACAAGGCGTAATAATGGATATGCAGGACATAAGAGGAGCAGGAGATGATGGTATGGATCTCAACTCACAGTCAGTACGAGGAGGGAAGTTGGCCTCCAAACTGAAGAGGGTAACACATGGGTTACGCCTAGGGGCAAGTAAGCATCATACTGGAGGCCCACCAGCGAAGCCGCAGCGTCGCCTTGACAGGACCAAGAGTGCAGCGGCAGGGGCTTTGAGGGGGCTACAGCTTGCCACGAAGTACGTCACAGACAGTTGGCCGGTCGTTGAGAAACGATTTGAAACTCTTGCAGTTGATGGAGTGCTTATCAGAAGTCGCTTTGGAAAATGCATAGGTAAGCAAAAATATTTTCACTAAAACCGACACTGAGGTCTGAGTTTTTTATTTTATGGAAGTATCTAAAAGTGGCTTATAAATAATAGAAGCAGCAAATTATTGTAACACAATATTTATTTGGTTTTTTTTTTTTCTGGAATTTACTTAGCTTTTCTCTTGCTTTGTTGCTTATGCCAACATAGAAAATAATTGGGCAATTGAATTTTTATCTTTCTCCCTTGCTTCAGTTGAATTTCTGGTTTGGGCTAACTAGTCTCGCGATCCTAATTCACTCGATACTCATGTTGCCTATTAACTTTTCTACGTGCCAATAATGGCTTCATTTGTGTTATTGTTTAACATGCTTGAGAATTGGAGTTATGACTTTTATTCTGAATGTGCCTTCTGCTTGTTTTTGTTTTTTTGTTATGTGATTGTAGGGATGGACGGTTCAGATGAGTTTGCTGGACAGATGTTTGATGCATTGGCCAGAAGGAGAGGCATAACAAAGCAATTGCTAACCAAAGACGAACTGAGAGAATTCTGGGAGCAGTTGACTGACCAGGGATTTGATAGCCGTCTTCGAACTTTCTTTGACATGTAAACACCAATACAATTTTAAGTATTTGGTCCACTACCAACAAAAAAATTGTTCTCTGTTCAACTCTTGATCATGTCTAGGTTATATGCCATAGCGATACAAAAGTAAGAGCATTACTAATTAACTCTGGATTGCCTTCTGGTAGTAAAAATTGGGCTTTGGACAAAGAATAACAACATATTGGTATTGTACATGGCATCACATTGGATCATAAGATGATTAAACTATTGTCATACTGTCTTGATATTATTTATTCAGGATTGACAAGAATGCGGATGGCCGCATCACAGAAGAAGAGGTTAAAGAAGTAAGTTCATAGTTGTAAATAGTATATTACTAAATACAAAGCATTCCAATTGCAATTGAGAATAGTTGTATGTCACTGGTATAACTCTCAGTTTCGTCTGTAACTGTAATCTCTAGATCCATGGCTATGTTTCAGATCGAACTAATCAATCATTATTAATAAACTGAAAAGTGTGTATGAAACCTACTGGTTATGATAAACTTATTCAACTTACTCTTAGTACTGCAGTTAACACCTTGAAAAATAAACAAAAAAGGGGGGAAAGAAGAATTCAGAAAGATTTGGATGGCAGTGAATATTTTTTGGTTGATGTGGTTATGTATCGAGACAATTCAATAATTTAATTTACTTTCAGATCATCACATTAAGTGCCTCAGCAAACAAGCTATCAAAAATCAAAGAGAGAGCGGAGGAATATACAGCTCTAATCATGGAGGAGCTAGATCCTGATGGTTTAGGTTATATAGAGGTATCAAATTGTCAACTTTTAATATTCTTATCTCAAGGACATGCTTGTCCTCAATTTAAAAATGATAATTTTCAGTTCTTTTTTTTTTTTTGAAAAAGAAATATCAGTTCCTTGTACTTACAAGTCATTGCAAAGCACCTATATACCTGAATAGAAAGTAAACCTAAATAATCATTTGGTACTTGATTGATATATGACACCTATTATCTACTCTAGAAAATTTTAAACTATCATTAAAGAAGGAAACTTTTGTCATGCTGAACTAATTTATGTCAGGATTCGCTATGCCATCTTGAATCTACTATGCATATTGATATTACGCTGTTTTGATAAATTTGAATCCTAGATCTTCTTATTTATCATAATTTTTTTATTTCATCCATATGATATACACTATAGAAGGTATCTGCCACTAGACTTTGGTTGTGCTTAATACTTCATGAATTTCATATTTTATGTCTTGAATATGCAGGTGGAGAATTTAGAGACGCTGTTGCTTCAACCAGCAAGTGTGGTTGAGCCAAGCAACACCCAGACCCAAAGCTCGAAACTGAGCCGACTCTTAAGCCAGAAGCTTGTACCAGCAAAAGACACAAGCCTATTCGAGCGCTTTAGAACCAGTCTGTCGTATTTCTTAGAAGACAACTGGAAGCGCATGTGGGTCATGACCTTGTGGATCTCTATATGCATTGGCCTTTTCGCATGGAAGTTTATGCAGTACAGGCGTCGTGCTGTTTTTCATATCATGGGGTACTGTGTCACCACGGCCAAAGGGGCAGCTGAGACTCTAAAATTTAACATGGCACTCATACTGCTACCGGTATGTCGAAATACCGTGACTTGGATTCGATCAAAGACCAAGCTTGGAGTGGTTGTGCCATTTAATGACAACATTAATTTTCACAAAGTAAGTTTAGATTATTTGGGTTTGTACACGACATCATTACAAAGTTAAAACAAAACTCGGGCCATAATTTAAATTTATTTGAATCTTAATATCTACATCATGTATATTTTTGTCTTGCAATATAGGTAGTAGCTGCCGGCGTGGGAGTTGGTGTGGTTCTGCATGTGGGCGCTCACCTTACATGTGACTTTCCCAGGTTACTACATGCCAGCAATGCTGCCTATGAGCCGATGAAACGTTTCTTTGGAGAAAGACGGCCGCCAAACTACTGGTGGTTTGTGGAGGGAACCGAAGGATGGACTGGCATTGTCATGCTGGTTATTATGATAATCGCATTTACTCTGGCACAACCCTGGTTCCGTCGTAACAGATTGAGCCCAAAGAACCCCTTAAAGAAGTACACGGGCTTCAATGCTTTCTGGTTCACGCATCACTTATTTGTCGTGGTTTACGTATTGCTCGTTGTGCATGGGTATTGCCTCTACTTGACCCACAAGTGGTACAAGAAATCAGTAAGTTTGTTCTTCAAAATATAAATATTTTGGGCTATAATTTCCATTGTGCAATCAGCACTGTTCATAGCTGGTTTCATCCTTTACAGTAAAGCAGAATGCTGAATATCAGAATATTTGTATTAACAAGTGTCATTCTTTGCTGTCAGACGTGGATGTACCTTGCCGTTCCTGTTTTACTGTATGCTTCTGAGCGTATTATACGAGCCTTTAGGAGTCATGATGCTGTAAAAATTCAAAGGGTACGCTCATTTGTCAATTTTAACTTTCAGTTCAAATTTTTATTTTTTGTTGTTGTAAGCTAAAGTAAGAATTAAACACAGAACACCAAAAAAAAAAAAAGAAAATGAAAATGAGATAAAAAAAAAGAGAGAGAGAAGAAAAATTTTTAATTATTTAAATCAGAACCTTTTGGTGTTACCCGCCAGGCGTGTCATTTCTGTTTTGACATTCAATATAATGCTCCAAATTTGTTTAATTCACAGGTGGCTGTATATCCAGGGAATGTGCTGGCACTTTTCATGTCAAAACCTCACGGTTTTAGATACAGGAGTGGCCAATACATGTTCGTCAACTGCAAGGCTGTCTCTCCATATGAATGGTGATCTTTATACTTCTGTTGTTGAATGCTATGTAGATTAATTATACTTGTTCTCATTTTCTTTCTTAAAGCCCCAGAAAAATGAACATATCATAACTGAACCACACCAAAAAGAAAAAAGTGTATGTAGGCACAATTATTGACAATATTTGTTATTAACGGAACAAACCATTCAAGACCAAAACTTTGATGTTATTTTAAAGTATCTCACTGGACATGTCTGATTTGCGATTGTTCCAAATTTGAACTAAATATATGAGAACCCTCTTTACCGTTAACTGCTCTTAAAAGAGCTAACACTTATTAAGGTGGTATTGTGTGTCTTCTTTTCAGGCATCCTTTCTCTATTACCTCAGCCCCGGGAGATGATTATCTTAGTGTACATATTCGCACAAGAGGAGACTGGACCTCACGTCTTCGAACTGTCTTTTCTGAGGTAATTAAATATTTCACACATTAACCCATGTTAACCCATTTTAATTGTGACCTTTGGAAATGCTTGCTTTAACAGTAGCAAAATTGAGATTGAGCTTTTAGCAGGATATAAGAAGATGAGGATACCAGAATATAAGAAGAATAAAATGAAAAAAGAAAAAAAATCCTTAAGTTAAACGAGGGTAAAATAACAGTAGCAAAATTGAGATTGAGCTTTTAGCAGGGTTTCAAAATGTATGCATCCTGATAAATATATATAGTAGTTTACGAGGATAAGATAACAGCGCTATAACTGAGATCTAACTTTTAGCGGTCTCAACATGTACGGAGCCTGATGAGTATATGGTTTGATTTTTAATTAAAAAGAGAATTGCTAAAAAATAACACGTGAATGCCTCTGACCATTTGAGGGTTTAAAAATGAATCAGGCATGCAAGCCTCCCACCAACAATGAGAGCGGTCTCCTACGAGCAGATTTTACCAAAGGAGAGAACAATAACAGGTGCATATCTTCTCTTATTCATCAATATTTCTAAGTTTGATCTGCATATAATATTTAATCTAATTCATTACTAAAATATTTTTTATTACATTAGGTTCCCTAAACTCTTGATTGATGGTCCTTACGGTGCACCAGCACAAGATTATCGCGAGTACGATGTCTTACTTCTAATTGGACTTGGAATTGGGGCTACACCATTGATAAGCATAGTCAAGGATGTGCTAAACCATACTCAAAAAGGGGGCGAAGGGTCTGGAAGTGCCGGCGGATCTCATGCTCACAGAAAACCTTTTATGACAAAGAGGGCCTATTTCTATTGGGTCACAAGGGAAGAGGGTTCGTTCGATTGGTTCAGGGGAATTATGAATGAGGTGGCTGAAAAGGATAGGTAACAGTTCTTTTTCCCTTGATAATTTCATTATTCTTTTTGGCTAATTCTGTTATGGATCGGATGAAATATGGGCCGCTCATTTTTTTATAATCAGATGGTTACGATATGTTGTTTAGATACAATTAAAGAGACATGTTTGATAAGAACTGCTCGATAAAAGGTTGCTTGGTTGATCCAGAGCAGATTCACTCATTTTTTAGTTTTATTTGATGCTTGCTGTCCCGAGAACTGGGGTAAGCACTAGAGACATTTATAGATCTGCTCGTAAATAATTAAATTTGTGTATATATTCTTAATGATTTCTATATCCGTTTCATAACAGTGATGGAGTGATAGAATTGCACAACCACTGCTCAAGCGTCTACCAGGAAGGGGACGCACGGTCGGCGCTGATAGTGATGCTTCAAGAGCTCCATCATGCCAAGAAAGGGGTTGACATTGTCTCTGGGACCAGTGTAAAGACCCACTTTGCCCGGCCCAACTGGCGCAATGTCTTCAAGCACGTAGCGGTAAAGCACCCCGATGAACGTGTTGGTGAGTCTCTCTTTATACCCCTCCTGTCCCTCTTATCTCTCACGAGTCATGCCAGGGCTATCCTGGAAAATTTTTGCAACTTCCTCAATTTTACTTTTTGTGTAAAAATATAATGCACTGATTGTTTGTATTTAAATTTGGGCAATTTGGTACTATTATTAGCAATTGTAAAAGTACAAGGATACTGTTCTGAACAAACAGTCGTACTACGTTCTTGAACCTAGGATACCGGTTTTACCCCGGGCCATAAAATATAGAAGTACCGCACCATATTGCATACCACTGGACCTTCAATTTTACAATTTAACACAGTAAAACTGAATTACCCGCACAACGTGCATTACACATCAATTATGCAGGCATTTTTTACTTGTTTAGAATTTTGGGTTCACTACTTGTCCATCTTCCATTCATTCTATACAAATAAGCATTCCTTACTTTCTATCCATTATATAATCAAGAATTATTTTCATTTCAGGGGTTTTCTATTGTGGAGAGCCGGTGTTGGTGAAGCAGCTGAAGCACTTGTCCCAGGATTTCACGCACAAAACCAGCACGAGATTTGAATTCCACAAGGAGAACTTCTGATTCGTTATTTTCCTTGCGAAAAAAACGCTGTTGTATAAAAGAAAGTAGCACAAAATGTTCTTTTCTTTTTGTTTGCTTTTAATATGCTTCGATTTTGTTCATCTGTTGAAGCCCTTTAGAGCACAAGTAATCCTCCTTTTCTTTTTTCTTTTTTTTTTTTTGAGCTGTATTATAGTTGAATTGGAATGCAGAAATGTACAATGATGCTAAGGTTATTATTACAAGTTACAATTACAGGTAATATTTGCCACATGGTAAACCTTGAAATTTTGTCACCAAGTAGGTGCAAATGCTGAATTTGATAAGAAAATATCGGGTTTGTATTGGGTCAGACGGTTTTAGGGTGAGCATCTTACGTTGTAAAACACTCCTAAAACTAAAAATTGGAAATTAAGGAGAGAGAACCGTCTTCAAGAGATATCCAAACAGTTAATTTTATTTTTAGCATTCCCAAAATCAGAGCCAAATCGAACTATTTTGGTCCAGTTTTTAGCACTCCCAATATGACTTTCCAAAAACCAGAGCCAAATCCAGACCGTTCAAATGTATTGGGATCCATATTTTGGCCCAGTTTAAATGTATTGGGATTCATATTTTGGGAATCTGTTGGAGATTGATGCGAAATTTGCTCCAAAAAAATTTAGGATGACACCCAATATAGGTATATTGAGATCCATTTTTACGACATCTCTTGGAGATGCTAAGAATCAGCATTTGGTACCTCTAGCAAAAACTGTCAATTTTTTTTTTACTTTTTTAGTTTATTGGTTCATAGGGTTTTATATGAACAGAAAAAAAAATATTTAGGTTTAGGATCAGAGATATAAATGTGCTGTTTTTTTAAGAAGAAAAGCAGGGTGTGCTTTTCCGATCGGATGGTCGGGATTGGTTGTCGCACTGATATCAAAGTACTTCGGTGTTTGTTGTACCAATCTCAAAGTACTTCGGTGTTTCTCAACCGTCGGATTTTCTCGGGATTGGTTGTCGCACTGATATCAAAGTACTTTGGTGTTTGCTGTACCGATCTCAAAGTACTTCGGTGTTTCTCAACCGTCGGATTTTCTCGAGATTGGTTGTCGCGTTGATATCAAAGTACTTTGGTGTTTGCTGTACCGTTCTCAAAGTACTTCGGTGTTTCTCAACCGTCGGATCAAGAAAAGAAGGGCCTCTGCTTTTCAAAAAGAGAAGCAGGTGATTCCAATCAGACTGTTATGCTGTTGACTGCATCTGTGTGTGACTGTGTGTGTATTGGATATTGGATGTGATCCGTGTGTTATTGGATCTCAGGCCCAATTTAATTCACAATGCAAGGTGAGCCTGCAGGACAACAAATATATAAATGGGCCTAATTTATACACCACATGGATGTATATATCCTCTATCATATTTTCTTTTTTGTTTTGTTGATGAATCATTTAACTTAGACCGAATCTATAACTAAACTATTTATTTATAAAAAAATTTCATTTTTTAAATTTTTTATAAATTTATATTATTTAGTGTAACGGTTATGTCATTGGATCCCTCCTTTATTTGTATATGTAGTCAAGTTGAAGCCATTATTATTGTGCTGATATGATATGCTGTGTACTGTTAATTCGCATATAATCTGTGGAATTTGGCAGTCCCAATCGTCCCTTTTTGCACCATTTCAACTTTTCAATGTTCTTCTGTCTCACTCACTGCTGCATCTTAGTACGTTTTCCATTCACGCACTTTTGCTTGATTGAAGAGAGAAACAAGGAGAAATCATATATACTTTTCCTGTTTTCTAAAATCAAATTCAAATGTTTTGCTACATCGCATGAAGTTAATATTTAGGAAAGAAGTTGTAATATTTATATTTTGATGGAGAGATTTACTTTTTTGATAAGAAACTCATGCTAAAAATTATAGCTTATAGAGGTCATTTTCTATTTCTTTTCATTGATCATACGGTTCAAAAAAATTCAAACTTTTAACCAAACAAAAGGTGAAAGGATTATTAAAAAAAAAAAAAACAAGGTGGGAGACTAGGATTTTAATAGTTTCAAGGGCCTTTCAATAATAAAATACTGTGCTTTGAAATTGATTTTATATTTAGCAAAAGAACAAGTGCCATATATATTCCCTGTGAAGTTGGATATTCTGGTCTAATTTCTTTGGATTTTGAGGATGCTACATTGTATGGTATTTTTTTGGAATTAAACCGGGATTTGAACCACTTTTTTTTTTTTTTTTCAAAAAGAATTGATCAAAGTGTATACATATACTGATATACACAAAGATCTTTTTCCATTGTCTCTTTCTGAAGAACAAAAAGTGTATAGACAGAATCTAACGTGAACTTGGAAGCAATTTTGAGTTGCATTCACTTTGGACTCAATTCATCAGCTACATCATGGAGATAAGATAATTCTGATAAGTTAAACAAACATCTGTTTTTCTCTTGAAGATAATGAAGTAAATTCTAAATTGATATTAGTCACAGTCTCACAGACCGAAAAAAAAAAAAATGAAAGAATAAGACATGTGACTGATAAATACGTTACATTAATTTGATCGAATATTTTTCAAATTAATAAAGGAATATATAAAATTGAGTGCAAGTGTGCAGTGTATTGTTCAAGCAAGGCACTTTAATAAGCACCAATTAATGACTGTGACTTGAGAATCAGCTTCTGTGTGTGGGAGGTTACGGGTTTCGAACCTGAATAGAAGGTTTTTTTTATAGACATTTAAATTTAAGTGACTTGACTCTCGTTATCTCCAAAAAGAAAAAAAAGAAAAAAAAAAAAGAAAAGAAAATTGCTTTCTAGATACTTCTACTGTCTAACATGACACCAAAACCAAAAGGCAAAAGCTTTCTCATCTCAAAATTGAGTAATAAATATTTTACCTACGGGTTCATCCTCAAAAAAAAAAGTAATAAATATTTTTCTTTGTTACACAGTTCACAAATTTGTTACTTTTGCAAGGCCTACATAGTAATTTGAAATTTCTTGTCAGATTGCACTCCAGTCCAGTGTACTATAACACTAAGCCAAAAGTACATTCTTCTTATATTCCACAACACACTTCTCTGCTCTGCTCCTCTCTTTCTCTCTTGAAAATTTGACACTGGCTGCCTAGCTCACTATCCCTCTCTCTCTTTCTCTCATGGCATTTGTTGATCAAGGAGGACCTGAGCCACTCAAGTATCAGGTTCTCCCTCTCTCAAGGCTATGTTACCTTAATAATGGTTTTTTATAACTTTTTTTTTAATGAACTTTTAATTAGGTATCTCTTTGGGGTTTTTGTGATATTGGGTCACTGATTTTGGTCCTATTTTTTGTTTTGATTTTGTTGTACTTAGACCTCTGCCTTGAAGGTGTCAATACACTGTGAAGGTTGCAAGAGGAAGGTGAAGAAGGTGCTTCAAAGCATAGAAGGTACCACATTAGTGTATGATATATGATCAAGTTCAAATTAATTAGTTATTAAAGATGATTCACTATTGATCAGTGTTTCCTGTACTCTAATTTGATTGAATGTGTTCCCCAAATTGGGGGAATATTTCATCATGCACAAGAATAGAACTTTTGTCAAGTACAAATTATACAGTCATGCTTGCATTTTTCTTGGGTCTGATTGACAAAATCATACCCAAAATCATAAGGTTCTTGATGGAGCCAAATATATTGTAATCACATATATATCAAGCCTTTAAAATGCTGGTTTTAATTATACTTTGTTAATTTTCATCTCATTAATTTGAGCACCAATTGCTGTATCTTCAATGCTAAGTTGCTAACCATGAAATTCAGGTTAAGATGCTGGTTAAAAAAAAAAAGATTAGTTACATAAAAATACAGGGAGTTGACTGCAAAAGAGTGAAGTTTTAAAGTGTCCCATCATCTGTACCTTTGCTATCTACATCCAGCCAACATCTTGCTTTTGCCTATTGGATTCCATTATATGTCCCAAATAAATTCTTACCTTTTGAATTAGGAGATAAAAAAGATGCTCATGGAATATATGTCATGAGGTGAGGTTACCCAACAAAATAATCTAGTTTAATCTGAGTGCATCCATGCTTTTGCAACCATATCTCTTTATTGTAAGCGAATTAACCAATAGGTTTACCATTTGCAAATAAAGTAAAGGCAGAAATGCTGCATCCCCACTACTTGGCATCTTTTAAAGCATTGAATTCCATTGTTTGTGCAGGAATTGGTTTGGATAATGAATATCAGAATATGCACTAAAAGAAAGCCTTTGTGAATCCATTTTATAATTTGACTCTGGTTGGTTGTAGGTTTTGTGACCTTTGTTTGTTCAATTTGCAATCGGTAAGACCTACCGTCTGGTCCGTAAAAGTAACAAACAGTATAACAAATGGACCCCATATGGGTCCAGAAGTAACAGTTACACTCACAGTGTAACTTTTATGGACTGTCTATCAATGAACGCATGAAGTTTCTGATTTGCAATCTAGTTTGTGTAGTTTATTCAGTATGGTCCTCAAAATTATATCGAATAATGATACGGAAAAAGATTGCGGGTCCGGCGCAGTCTGCTTTACTTGATCAAGAACACTTTACCAATTGAATTTGTATCGGTTCGGTATCCTTTAGGCTTGAAATTCACCATGAAGTTTCAAATTAATCTTCTGAATTTTTCTTCTATATATAGGTGTGTACCACATCGCAATAGATATCCAGCAACAGAAGGTCACTGTCGTCAGCAATGTAGACCCGAACACCCTCGTAAGAAAGCTCAATAAAATGGGGAAACATGCGGAGCTTTGGCCCGAGCCATTCAATCAGAATATTCCGTGGAACGGCACTGATGGAGGTGGAGGCGGCAAGAAGAAAAAGAAGAAGAAGAACAAAAGCAACAACAACGGTAATAATCCGCCCGAACCTCAGAAACAACAGAATGACAATTCGGAACAGCATCAAGCGAATTCCTCTGACGAAGGATCCCCCGAAGAGCACTCGGAAAAACCCGATCAAGATAGAGCGAACGAGATGGATAAACCCGTAGTAGGCGCTGTTACTGTCATCCAGGCTCCCGGTTTTACCATGAACTTACCACCACCATCGTTTACTCCGCACGGACCGCATCCACCGTCATTTACTCCGCATGGACCGCATCCACCGCCGCCATCATTTACTCCGCATATGCCACCACAGTCATTTACTCCAAATCCGCCATCACAGATTGTCCAAGGTGGCGGTGGACCTGGCAGTGGCACACCTGGCAGTGGCGGAAAGAAAAAGAAGAAGAAGAAGAAAAACAACAACAACAACAACAACAACAACAATGTTGGCGGTCAAGGCACCGAATTAACTGCGCACGAGATGCCAGTCAACGCCGTTGTGAATCACGGATTCATGGGCAGTGATCCCGGTGGACACCTGGATGCAATCGGCTTCCCTGGCGGCACAGGCACGCACATTCCATCCTATGTCGTCAGTTACAGTGCGGTGCAACCAAGTGCGAGTTTCGGAGGTTCGTACCACTATCATCATCCGCATGAATTGGCGCCGCCGTCTGCAGGAGGGTTCTATCCACCGGTCGTGGTGACGACTGTGCCGGCTAGTGCCGGGTCTTATTACATGTTTAGTGAAGAGAATGCCAATGCTTGTGCTGTCATGTAATGTAAGTCATGATTTCAGAACTGTAGGGAACAATGGAACTGTTTATATATAAAATTGCATATCTCTGAGGCAAGTAGTTTTCACTACAACAATTTGTTTGGAGTAATACTTAGCGTCCATAGAATATATGTCCATATCGTTGATAGGTTATAAAATCAGATTTATCTGTTACAAAATCAGATGTATTTGTTACATTCGCAGTGTGTTTATGGACGTATGAATGCATTTGCAATAGACGCAAGATGTTTCTCATTTGTTTGCTCACAAATGGGATTCCTGGCGGTAGTTAAAATTTAATTTCATGCACACTACATTATAAGCAAATTAACTTTGTTTATATTATACCAGAAAAAGATACAAAAGATAATTTAGTTTCTTCTTAATATGCAACTGATTAAGACGTTAATTCTGTAGATATATATGTGTTTTGTTCTATATTTTGTGAAAAGATCACCTTGAATTCTGCCTTAATTTACCCTTTGGGAGGTGATGCAATTGTTTTTTGTAATTTTAGGGGTTCTCTTTTTATGGCGGGAAGGTTATCAAATTTTTTTTTTATTTATTTATTATCATTATTTTATTGTAACTGCAGACAGTTCTGCAAATTCTTAATTTCACATAAAAAGAAATTGTTTATGTGGTAGTTAATTAGGATGACTATTTTGTAATCACAAAATGGCCTAATAGTTTATTTGGTAAGTAATTAATTAGAGTGGTGTCCAAAAAAAAAAAAAAAAATTCATGAGTTGGGAGTCTCTATGAGCAATATATATTTTTTATTTTTTGATTATAGGCCAATAGACGTGCACACAACCATACATCCCACTTTAATTCGCCCCATGCGGGGTTCGATCCCAAGTCTTCACAAAGGGAGCCAATGCCACTACCAACTGAGTCAAGCTCTGGTAGGCTCTATGAGCAATTTAATATAGTTCATTTTGATAGTAGCAGTCTAGCAGAGAACTCAGCAAATTGAACTTTGCATTTTCAGTTCCGAACTAAAACAACGCTTTTTTTTTTTTTTTTTTTTTATGTCCTGTCCTGGATAAATCGGGATTGAAATATAAAACTTTTTCATTTGGTTATTTTCTTTTGAGGAGAACTTTTTAGTTCCTTGGAAATGCAAATTTTGCAGGATGCTCGCGCATTATCGGGATTATGGTTCCCCTCTATAGCATCGTACATGTTTAATACTTCTCCTATCTACAAAAAAATGAATTTATAGAAAAGTCAAAGAAAATAGTGGAAGAATGAAATTGCTTTTATGCCCTCAATTAGTAGAAAAGTGAACATTCTTGGAAAGAGACGAGGGGCATTTTGAGAATTTCGTAATATATATATATATTTTATTTGAGGAAGAAAGTGGATTCAAACAAAGGGTATAAATTCATTTAATTGTGGACAAGTTGTAAAGGGTATAAATTCATTTAATTGTGGATGGAGGAAATATTTTTTATTAGCTTTGAAGAATATGGAGAATTTTTTAATCTCACCGGCAAACAGAGTTGCATTTGTTGATAATGAGCCATAATATTTTTTTGCCATCGGACAAAGTCATGTGAATGAAGTAATTAAATTAGTGGCAAAAGAAAAAAAAATGTTCATACATTGAGTGGATGACTAGGAAAAAACGAGCTTTTAATAATAACCATGATCCATAATTCCATATATAGAAAATTATGTCTTTCTAATTTTCTATATAATAGGCGTGAATACAAGTAATGCAAGTCTAAAACCTAGGCTTATTTGCTGAAACCTAAAACCGAGAATAATTAGATAAAATCTCTTGCTCTTAATATTAGAGCCTCTTCAACATAAGATTTGGCAGTCATAGCGGTTTTACCTAGGATATTGTCCTATGAATGCAACACATCGAGCCATGAACTAATTGAGATTTGGCAATCAATTTGTCCCCAATTTTATTTTACACCGGGCAAATTAAGTTTCCTAGATTGCCTTAAAACCAAATTCCAATATTTTCATTTCCACATGTCCGAAATTGATTAACAACGTGGTTTTAATATCAACGACAACGATAGGATAAAAGTTGAGTGTTGGTACTAGTCTAACGATAAAAGTTGAGTGGTTCTCCTATACATTAGTTAAGCAATCTTTTCATTTAAATTGAGCGGTTCTTATTAAATATATGTTTCTTTAATTGTATTTAAAAGATATATCGTGACCTGATCATAAAAAATAAATGATCCATATTTCATCTTATCTATAACAAAATTTATCATAAAAGTTTACACATGACCCGAATGTCACCACTCACGGGCATAATTCAGTCAAGAGTCAGACATGTAATATATATATGCTGTTCTCATAATCTCATCCCAAATAAACATCTGCCAAATATCCCAAAAAGAAAAGAGGAAAGCAAAGGAAGCATAACTTTTACACAAAAAAAAAAAAAAGCCAATTGGGGCCCTTTTATTCCGTCATATTTCTTCTCATACGCATACGAACGCAGATACGAAATGCTAATGCCTCAAAAATTGTGTTATCGTATTCAAAATTGTGATTTATGATGTCCAATAAATTCTTTATATAAAAAATACAAAATTTTTCCATTTTGGAGTTTTTTAACTATTTTTTTTTTGAATTTTTGAAAAGAGCTCATAAATAATAATAAAATATTGATGTTTGTTCATGCTTTTTTTTTTCAAAAAAAAAAAAAAATACTAAGAAAACTTTAAAAATAGAAAATTTTTGTTTACCGTAATATTTTTATATGAAGAATTTATCAAGCACTATAAATCACGATTTCGGATATGATTACATAATTATTGAGGTCACGATTTCAGATATGATAACATAATTATGGAGGGGTTAGCTTCAGATTGAAATGTAGGGATCTTTCTAAATATGCCCCCCAAATGTCATATTTCTCCATCAAGCATCAATTGAAGGACCACGATCATTCGACACACATGAGATGTATGATTGTAGACGGAGAATATAGAAAATGTAGAATATATATGAGATACTTTTTTATTGTTTGACTTGAATTAAATGTCTTTTCAGAGGTAACATTTTACAACAAGCACTGCTAGAGATCAATAAAACTGGTCATGTTTAATAGAATTTGATATATATGGATATGCTTAGTATATTTACAGGATGTAGCATCTTCCTTGATAGTGAAACTAGCGACACACATATATATGGTAATATGGCCATCTTGAACTTGATCGATGTTCCCTCATTTGATGTTCATAAAAAAGATATTGATATATATATTTTTTTAAGAGGAGGGATCCATTGACCATGCTTAATTTGACAATATTGACAATGAGAATTTTCAAAAATTTGTAAAAATTCATAAAAACTTTTAAAAATGAAAAATGGTTTATGAAATGTATTATTTAACTTGTAGATTGATTATGTTCAAAATATATCCAAACTACTATATATCAAGCTATTATGAATCAAATCCGAATCGTATCAAGAAAAAATCGAGCTGAGTTAAATCAAACTCGAGCTAACAAAAATCGAATCGAGCTAAATCGAACTTGAGCTCAGACCAAACGAATTACAAGTTACGAATTTTTTTTTGCCGGCCCCAGTTGAATCCGAGCATTAAACCGAAAAAAAAAAAAGCAATGAGGGAACCAAGCTCTTGTATGTTTATTGTTCTTCGCATGGGATAAAGTTATAAAGATAATATAAGAACAAACAAACCAGTGATGAGGTGCTCTTTGGCAGCTTGTGTGTATCAAACTTGTCTTGTTGCGATTTCACCACTCAAAAACACAAACAGTAAAGAATAATAAAAAAAAGGCGTCCATGAATAATGAAAATGGCATGTAAACATTTTTTTTGGGAGAATTAGATATTTGCCGCTTCAAAGTTTTAAGTTTAAAAATTTTCCATTACAAAAACACAAGTTAAAATTATTCAAATAATATAACTACACGTCGACATGCTTTAATACTTTTTTTTTTTTTTTTTCCATTTTATCTCCTTGTTACTTATTAAGCTATCCTTATAATTCAGAAAATATGTTCTATTTTCTATCCGCTGACTTGACAATAGAACTTATTTCTCTGAAATAATATACGAAGAGAAAGTCTTTTAAAAAATAAGATATTACGAAGAGAAGTAGGCAAGTTGCCTACTCCTCAAAAAAAAAAAAAAAAAGAAAGAAAAAAAGATATTACGAAGAGAAAGTTTGGGCCTATACGGTGCATTGGTAATCTTTCACACCTCAATATATAAAAGAAAAAAAAAAAGAAAAGAAAGTGTCCATCCATTTTGGTGACCACCTTTTTCACACCTCAATATATTAGCTATAACAATATTTTATTAAATTCAAAACAATAATTTTGATTAACAAAGTTAAAATATTTGTATACATATACTCTATATATAAAATATTTAATACAATTTATTATTGGTTGTAACATATAGTGGAATGGACAAAGCAAGAATAAAAATTTGACAAAGTAACACACACAGTTCGATAATATAAGATTTATTTCCTCGTTATATCGCAGCGAGAACAGAATAAAATAGTACCTGCATCCTCAATTAATTCCTCTGGAGACTGGAGAGTGGAGAGCACCGAAGTCAAAGTACACGTATACCTAAATTAGTACTTTAGTTCTTTGCTCAAAGTCTTCTTCTTATGATTCAAGAAAGAATTTATATCCCTGCAGTTAGGGGTGTCAAACGGACGGAACGATCACGCAAATAGACTTTTGTGTCTTCCGTTGTGTTAAACAGATGCAAATAAAATTCCTTACGCCTTGCGTTGCGTTAACTAAACGAAAACAAAATTCCTTGCGTCTTCTGTTGCATTATATTAAACGAAACGAAACGCAATTACGTTTAAAGACGCAAATTTTTGTACAATTTGTTTTTGGAGGCAAACTTGCATATTATTGTATGAAAAATGGAAATAAATACATAAAAATCATAATAACAGTTGAGTTGCACTAAATTTTCAAACCTACGTATATTTTTCACACTATATAACATGATATAATATGAATCAAATAGCTAACTAGTCAAGTTACAACTTACCTTACATGTGTGCACGAAAGACGCAACATAAAAGAAACGACACTTACCAATTGCCTATACCGTTTCGTTAATCCAACGGCACCAAAAAATCTTGCGTCTTCCTTTACGTTGATCAAACGACACAGAAAATCTTTGCGTTTTGCGTTTTGCGCAAACGAAACGCAACGCAAAAATACAAATTTGCGTTTGTTTGACACCCATGCCTACAGTACTATGCTCTCTCTCTTCTTTTTTTTTTTTTTAACATTAAGGCCCGTAGGCAACTAATTCATTCACTTAAAAAAATTGCATCCACAAAAAAATAAATAAAATAAGTTCTCAATCTAAATCCAAATGACGCAAAATATCAAACAAACCTTCCACAACAATTATCTAACTAATTTTGTCCCAATAAACTAACATAGAGAGATAAATTTTGAAGAAACACATAATTTGTTTTTGAAGTTACCGACTTGGTTGTGATGAGTTCATCGTCTTTGGAATGATTGAAAAACTTTGTAAGCACTTCACAAATCTTCATTTCTTCAAACAACATTTCAATTTGTTGAAACGTGAGCAAAATTCATTCTCAAGTGATGACATAACTCTCTTAAATGAAAAACAACGAAAGATTCTTCTTAAAGTAAAAAGGGTGACGAAGAGACAGATGAAGAAACGGAAAAACATTTGGACGAAGAGTTGACAAACAAACAAAACTTGAAAGCAATCAACAAAACGGACGAAGAGTGGTGGTGAAGGAGAAACGGGGTGCCTCTCCCCTCCAAAAGATTTGCTTGTAGAGGCAGCTGCCGTACTATGCTTGCAGTTGATGAAATATTTGCAAGTCGTCTTCTTTCTTCAGTACCGTATCCTCGTCAAATTCGATCGCCAATATGCAAGTTGCAAATTATATATACCAGAGCTGGAACTCGGACTTCGCCTCGAAATATGATATCAAATAAATAATAAAGCTTATAAATTCAAAATATTTATTTAAAAAAATGAATAAGATATTGAATTTTTGATGTGATAAATAATAATAATAATAATAATAATAATGTAATAATTTATAAATAATAGCACATAAATGTTGGACTATTTAAGGGTTAAATTTTGTGTTAAACATATTTCATTCATCTTATTAAATGGAGAGAGAATATATGTAAACCATTGGATCAAAGTAGATGAAAAGATTTAAATAAAATCAATGGTTAATAATGTTGATGATGTGGCATAGTTGAGGTGTTTGAAATTCTACCCCTCTTTCTAGAGTATAGATGTGGATCAGGTTCCAACTTCCAAGATCCAACGTCCCCACAATCTTAATTTTTAAGTAAACATATATCCTACATAAAAAAAGTAAACATATATCAAATTAGGTAATGTGAACACTAGCTAATTAACTATATAGAATTATAGATGTATACTACAACGTCTACAAGTCTACAATAATTAAATAGATGAGCTTTATTAAAATTCTTATAATAACTTGTTGGCATGTTCGTTGGTTCAGATCGATCATTCCGTAGCGTGTTAGAATTTTATAATGCTCAGCAATGTACGCACTTATATGCAAGCAATGCAATTATCTGTTAGACTTCATCATTTCTTCCTGTATATTTTAAGAGATTTCGGCGCTGGCTTGAGCGTGGACTTAATTGCCATGTACGTCCAGAGTACAAATTTTATAAAGGTTACAACCAATTTTATGATAATTACAATTTACATCCAATTTGTAATATACTTTATGAATAAAAAAATACAACTTATATGTGGACACTAATTTTGAGAAATCGGATGAATTCGAAACACAAATATAATAATAATAATAAACAATTACGTACATTATTAATTTCATACATAAATAAAGGGAGCAAATAATTACGTGTTTTTTTTTAAGTACATTATTAATTTCATACATAAATATAGCATTTTTAAGTACTTGAACACAAAATAATTAATCAAGTAAAAAAAATAGACGAAGCACAAATTCATGAAGGTACACACACCCAATGTCATCATAATTACGTGTTTTTTTTTTCTTTTTTTTCTGGATCACACCTGCTCCACAATTGTTCGAAACAATTTCACCATAGACTAATTCACCTATAAAATGTTGTTATATTTTGAACTTCATTCATCATATTCAGAAAAATATTTTTGAAAAGTTATTCAGAAAAATATAAATCTTATTCATTCTTTTCCTGAATATTTTCTATATTCACATATATATATGTGACGTCTTATTTGTGAATTTGCTCTGGATGGCAAAATTATTCCGAACATGAAAACTTTTTTTTTTTGACATTTCAGTTGGTTGAGGTTTCAGGCAGTGAACCCATCCAAGCAGGAGGCAACATCCCTGTCTGATCCTGATCCTGAACTGTTTTAAGCAGGAGGCAACATCCCTGCCGCCCCTAGTTGGAGACCTGGTAGATATGCATAATAAACCGTTAATTAGAAATTTATATTTTCAGTGCACATTCGTGGATCAATATCCCCTGCTTTTCTAAAATCCGACGGTTGAGAAACACCGAAGTACTTTGAGATCTGTGCAGTAAAAATCAAAGTATTTAGAGATCGGTGCAATAACCGATCCCGACTATCTGATTGGAAAAGCGGGTCTGCTTTTCGGAGAAGATCTGATAACTGATAAGAAAAGCAGCGATAGCGATCCCACATTCGTAGCTGAGTGATCTGTAAATTCTTTGGTCGCAAGAATTAATTATTAAAAGTGCCTTTGTCTTACGACAAAGAATTTCATTCCGTACGTGCGTGTTGACAATATAACATTATATATATAGTTTTTGCTGCAGAATATTTGAGAAATTATGCGTTTGAAACTATTTTTTCTTTCTTAAGGAAGTAGGCGACAACCATACTTGATTTCATTAATAAAAAAAGTTTTGCAAAAAGGAAATGAAAATAAAACAAGGCAAGCTAGGCCCATTCTATTTATTTTCAAGCCCTGACTTCTTCCACGATGTTATCTTTTAAACATTGAGACTTGAAACAATGATATTTTGTTTTCCAATTAATAAACAAAATAGGGAGGAAATAAACATCGATATCAACCATCGATTAATAAAATGATTGACGAATTCTTCTTTGAGACTTGAAACAAGGGATAATCCGCGAAATAGGGACGAGTGGTAAAATTAAATATTTAGTAGATAATCATCTGGTTAAAAATGCAGCAATGAACCCAGTTACCCAGCAGAATTGGTGATGTGATGTCCATTAAACACTCCAAGATTCGCAATATGCATAGATAGACTATATATATCTTAATTTGCAAAAATGTACTTTGCAGCAATGTCCTTATCTAGTGATACATCACTAGAAAGATAGGCTGCTCTGCGTAATTAATTAATCATGCTTGCTAAAATACTAATTAATCTTGAAAGTAGTTTAAGTGTTTCCTCCCTTAATACATAGAGCAACACCACTTAAGATTTTTTTTTTTTTTTGAGATAAAGATGAGGGTCAAGCCACTCAAATTTAAATGTCTATAAAAAACTCTCATCCGGGTTTTGAACTCGCGACCTCCCACACAGAGAATGTTGCCCTTAACCACTAGACCAAAGGCTAGTTCTTGACACCACTTAAGATCTTAGTTGTAAATATATTGAAATTTGAAACAAAATACTGTCAAAATAAAATATGTATCTAGAGTCCAGCTATATATATACGATGTTGTATAAAGCAAACTTTGGTCAGTGGCTCGATGATCGTATGTGTGTTCAAATATTCGATCTAAACCTCTCGACATGATCTCTATATCAAAATCTACTTTTATAATAGTAAAAACATCTTGATCCAAGGATTTTGATCCATACAAAATAATAATTTTCTCTCCAAGTCCCCATCATAAAAAATAGTTAAAAATTCCTAAATTAATACATTTAAACATAATTCATTCAAATTAATATATACATTTAAATATTGAAGAAGCTAACAATTTTCCAGATGACGTACTTGTTACTTGTTGATCTTTCTGTCTGATAAATCTCCTCCCATCTCCTGAGACAATCCTGGTCAAATATGCAACTCATTACACATCCTTACTCCTAATAAAAGAAGATTAAATTTTTTGACATGAAAGTTCTATCTTCCCCAAAAAAAAAACCTCAGCCGTTGACTATTTTCTTAGATAGATTAGTACCATTGCTTTGTAATAATGTTCCGGCCTGTTAATTTAAGGCCCAAATAACATTTATACATTATTTATACGCGTTATGGTTGTTCAATTTTAGTAGCCCGAACTCGCCCAACAACTCTATATATTTCTTTTATTGTAAAACCCAACCACTTTATTTTTAACATGACAAGATTATTATGAGCAGAACCATCTCTTTGCTGCCAGGAATCAGCAATTGGCGTGTATTGACCAAGAGGCAAGAAGAAGAAGATGGTTCTTTGCTGCCAGGAATCTGCAATTGGTGTGTATTGACCAAGAGGCAAGAAGAAGAGGAGGTTCTTCTGTTTGAAAAAGTTCAAAAAAAGAATTCTCTATTAATTACTATAGGGCGAATTGCTGCGTGTTGTCTGAATTATTTATAGTGAAACAAATGCCCGACTATTGCGGAGTGCCCAAATATGGTTATTCTATTTTTTTTTTTTTTTCGTGTATTGCCTAGTGCCCACTAAAGGCACGGATTCCACAACCCTAAGCTTTTTTAAATGGGCATTATCAATTCCATTATATTTGAAAGGACAAAATTTTCCACAACATTGTTATTAAGACTTGGTCAAGTAGAACAAATAATCTGAAGGGGCAAAAATTAAACAAAAACGAACTAACAGACTAATTAACTGTTGTTCAAATCCTATATGGGAAAGTGTGTATATATAGGCCTTGATTCCTTGTACATAAACATTCAAGTCCATTAACGTACATTAATTCCTCTTCTCAAGTACATTAATTCAAACCAAATTTCAGTTGCAATAATGGCATATTTTCGTGTAGCCGGCGCCTCTGAGTACCTAGCCATCACAGGTTTCCGAATCAACGACATCAAGCTTGTGAAGAAAGCTTGGATCCTACCGGGCCAAGTATGCAGCCGGTTCGATATCTCACCCGTCAATTACACCTTCGAGATTAAAGCAATGAGCTCCGAGAAGATTCCCTTCATCCTTCCGGCAGTCTTCACAATTGGTCCCCGAACTGATGACCCTGAAGCCCTCTTGAGGTACGCTAAACTCATAGCACGGCATGACAAGCTGTCCAGCCATGTCAAAGAGCTTGTGCAAGGAGTTATCGAGGGAGAAACTCGTGTTCTCGCTGCTTCGATGACAATGGAGGGCATTTTCAAAGGCACCAAAGAGTTCAAGCAAGCGGTGTTTGAAAATGTACAATTGGAACTAAATCAATTTGGGCTGATCATTTACAATGCCAATGTTAAGCAGCTAGTCGATGTTCGTGGTAGCGAGTATTTCTCATTACTTGGCCAGAAGACGCAACAGGAGGCTGCCAACCAAGCAAAGGTTGATGTAGCGGAGGCGAGAATGAAGGGAGAGATCGGTGCAAAAGTGAGAGAGGGGGAAACAAAGCAGAATGCGGCTAAGGTCGATGCCGAGACAAAAATATATTCGAAACAAAGGGAGGGAGAAGCAAAGAGGCAGGAGGTTAAGGTGATAACTGAGGTCAAAATCTATGAAAATAAAAGGGAAGCCGAGGTGGCTGAGGCGAACTCGGAGCTGGCAAAAAAGAAGGCCAGCTGGGATAGGGAGGCGAAATTGGCTCAAGTCGAGGCAACTAAGGCAGTGGCAATTAGAGAAGCGGTGCTGCAAATGGAGGTCGAGCGAATGAATGCCTTATGTGCGACGGAGAAGCTCAAGGCCGTGCATCTTAGCAAGGCAATGGTCGAAAATGAGATTAAGGTATAATTTTCTAATTTATTTATAAGAAATTGTCTTATTTTCTTTTGTGATATTTAATCTTAAAGGTTAACAGGAATCTTTCTTCCTTTATAATTATGTATACATTATCCAATAATTTATTTTAGGAGCTAGAAGCAAATTTTGAAGTCAATAGGAAGCAAAAGGCTGCAGAAACCTTGCTTTATGAGCAAAAGCAAATCGCCGAGGGAAGACGTTCAGCAGCTGAGGCTGAATTCTTCGCTCGAGGGAAGGAAGCCGACGCACAACTTTACGCAAAACAAAAGGAGGCTGAAGGTTTACTGGTCATGGCAAACGCCCAGAGCACATATATAGACTCAGTACTGTTGAAGTCAGTAAGAACCTTGTTCCAACCTGCGAAATACATATCAACTGGCTTGAGTAAATTGGGGATGCGTATCATCAAGAAAGTTGCTAAATGGAAGTACTTCCCACTTCCCAGTGTTATGAGTTAATATACCCCAAGCCCGAAATAAATCCAGAAAGTTTGATATAGCCGGTTGTCATATATGTGAATCTTATAGAAGATATTCAGGGAAAAGATGAATAACATTCATAGTTTTCTGAATATGATGAATAAGTTCATAAATATGATAACATTTTATAGGTGAATTAGTCTATGGTGAAGTTGTTTCGAACAATTAATTGTTGAGCGGGTGTGATCCCTTGTTTTCTGTGTGAAATTAATTGTATAATTGTTTATTGTGATTATATTTGTGTTTCAAATTTATCTTGATAATTCCCCTCTAGCAGTCTATATACCTCCCAAGTTTTTGCGAGCCACAGCGCTTCGCGTGGAGCCACAACGCTTCATCTGATTTCTTAATGTCTTTGTTTGTGTTCGCTCCTATACATCTAAGTTGTATTGTAATTTTTTTTTTATTGTAATTACTATTGTTGCCATTATGTGATTATCTTATTGTTTCCTTAATATGTTGGTTGTACCTTTGTGGAATTGTGGTGTAGAGAAATTAAATAAAAATTAAGAGAAATAAAACGTAAACCAACTAACCAATTGCTGAATGCAATCAGATATATGGAATCGAATCCGGTGGGCAGGAAGTTCCTGACTTCCTGCCAACTATAGTATCTCACCAAATTGCAATTGACATGGCAATCTTCTTCTATTTAATCGAATCCGGGTTCTATTAGCATAACCCTTAATTAATTTGCTTTAACACACTGTTAAATCCTGATATACTTGTTTATTAAATCAATATACTATGGGAAACTATATGCGTGGAGCGAGGTTGAGGGGAAGTTCTGCCGGGGCCTAGCCGAGGTTTAGCTGACGCTAGGCGAAGAACACCAGGATCTGGAGATCGACAAAAATGTCGTCTAGGGTTTTTGAGAGGAGATGAGGATGGTTTAAAATCTGTTTGGGGGCAGTGAGAGAATTCAATCGGGATGGGATTGTTTTTATTAAGGAAAAATATTATTACCCCAGCATTTTGTCCTCAATATTCGTCCCCAAACAGAAATTTCGTTCAAAGCCAGCGGTTGTTTTATTTGACTAACAGTTTTAAAAAGAGGTATGCTAACTGTATCTAAGAAAAATTCTTTTTAAATGTCCACCGTCAGTACAACATCTTGTACATAAGGTATGGACACCCGAGTGTATAGATGTAAACAACTGACAACACATTGTATGAACACTCAAGTTAGCGCGGACGATCATTCACCAAATTGTGGAATCTTAGACAAGTAGTCCTAACAAAATTATTAACCAGAACATAGAATCTTGGACGGCCCACGCGGAATCTTTGATGCGTAGGTATGAATATCAAATATGTCAACTATAAACACCTTATCGTGGGAGGTATGAACACCCCGACGAAAAGGTAAGAACACCAGATCTGCGCAAACAGTTATTTACCATAACGCTATGATACAACAAATTTGACTATTAAGTAGTGGGACCCGAATTTTATAGTCAAAATTAATGTGTAATTGATGAGAATCTGAATATTGAATTAAAATCGTAATGGAATCTTAGTAGGAGACACTTAAGGAGACAAAAAAGGGGACAAGAAAATTTTTTCTTTAGAAATTAACAAACTTTTCATAATTGAATTTAATTAAGAGTTTTGCAGTCTCGAAACTTCTCTCATCACTTCATGCCTTCTCAAAAATTGGAGATGTTGAAATTGATTCACTTATAAGACGTGTCAAAAAACATTTTTTTAAAAAAAGTCAAAGGTTCTTATGATTTGTGAACAATTAATTTCCACTTCCTTCATATATGAGAAGTACTCGACTTTTAGGATCCGTTTGGTAAATCAAGGAATAGCAATAGAATAGTGTTATCCGATTAGTAAAAATGAATTAGTGGTTGTTGAAAGAGTAAAAAGAATAGTGATGTTTAGAGCTATGTGGATAGTGAAAATATTGTTTGGCAAATAACCATTGGAATAGCTAAATAAATTGGAGTGCTAATCCGCTATTCGGCCTCTACCCCCGAATAGCGGAATAGACTATTTAAGGTACTATTCGAATACACTAAATCTTGTTTTGCAACAAATTTGAGTAGAATAGTGATGCTATTCCAACTAGTGTGAGTGCCAAACAACCCCTTAAAAGCCAAAACATCAAATAATTAATGAAGTAAATATTGAATGACAAAGCAACAGTTAATGAGGCACGATACGAATGAACATTCGTGTTTGTAAGTGAAACAAAAATATATTGTAGTTGCTAAAAATTAGAAGTATCAACACCATATATATTACAGTTGTTATGAAATATTTATGTTGTAGATCTTTTATCTTCTCACCTTCTCCACTTTCTCCTATATTAATCTCCACCATCTTGTAAATTAATTTGGTTTATTGTATGGCTTTTCATTTGCATTCTCAAGCCTATAAATAGAGGCATCGTAACTTGTTGTATGACACTCTCTTACATGGAGATATAATAAGAAATAAGATTTTGTCCCTCTCATATCATTGTCTTATCTTTATTTTATAACAACAGTGTAATAAACAAATCTATACTATATTATAGAGCACGTAAGAATTGGAAGTCTCCATTTTTCTTCTTCTTCAAATTTTTTTAATCCCCATTCTACCTTTTAATCAACGGTACAAATCAAAATACATTGATTTCAAAAGAGTTGATGTTCAGGGGCGGAGAGAAGAGGGGCGAGGGGGGTGCGACCCCCTTATGATTTTCGAATTTCTGACCATAGTAAGGTACTTTAAGCATAAAATTTTGGATATTAACCCCCCAATAAATTACAACAAGCAATTTTTTTACAAATTCTGTAAACTACCAGTTGAGTTATATTAATTTATGCTCTAGCACTCGAGATAATGTACTCACCGGTACATAAATTTTGTTTGTTTTTCGAAATGAGAAGAGACATTGGTAAATTGGAAGAGGAGAAAGTTACATGTGGGGTTCAATTACTTTTTATATGGAATAGGTCATTGTGGCTCTAATTTCTATCCCTCTTTTCATCCGACATTTCATTGTTTCTAAAATGATTTTGCATCAAACCCACATTAAATAGTTTCACCAGGTGTCGACTTAGAAGTTTTTTTACAATAAGTTCGTATCAAATTTTAATTTAGTCTAACTATACATTGATGTCACAGTCAAATACATTATATCATTTATGACAAATAATTACATTCATTTAAATTTGAGCAAACGAGACAATTAATATAAAGTTTCTTTTTTTTAAGTTTTTGCAACAATCAAATTACCTTTGTTTGTCAGTCTACTAAATTTTTAAATGTTACTATCATTTGAGGAAAAAAAAATGAAAAATAATCTCTAATAATTTAATGTTTTTACTATCACAATAAAAGCGTTAAAGGCTCGACGACAACATCATTATATTTTTTTCTCGAGCCCCCCTAAACAAAATTCCTAGCTCTGCCCCTGTTGATTTCTCCAATTAAATAACTTCCTCTCCATTTTAGTTTTTACAAAAAAAAATGGAAAGATACCAATCTTGGTATGGAAAACATCAATGTTGATTAGAATTTATATTAATTAAGAATTAACTCTTCATACTCTAACATTCAATGAGTTGATTTAGTGTAACGATATAACTTAAATTAAATAGTAAATAATTGACCAAAAATCGAAAACACGTTATATGTATTAATTACATGATATGAGATTAGAATTTAAACATGCCCGTACAATGGACGGGTTTCTTGTTAGTCTAAATAAGAATGGGTCATCCAAACTCCAAAGAGAGAAACACAGCACGGGATTCATAACTAACAAAAAATTTTGTAAAGGAATTTTAAACTCCAATAATGACTACAAATTAAAAATAAAAAAAACTAACAATAAGGTGTGAAGCATTAAATTGCAATACATATAAAACATTTTTTGGGCATATATATATAAAACATGAGTTAGGCTACAATAATATGCATATCACGGTTTTACCGTGCTATGCGGTCCATATCTCCGTTTTCGGTGTCTAAATAGTCGATCTGAACCGCTCAACTTAATCTTTATACCAAAATATACTAGCAAATCAAATTTTATAATTTTTAGAACTTTTTTGCTATTTTTAATGATGGGGATAATATCACTATTTTTGTATAAACCGGATCCCTTCGATGTAGTCATTTTCTCCCCATCATTAAAAATAGCAAAAAAAAAATCTAAAAATTATAAAATTTGGTTTGCTAGTATATTTTGATATAAAGATTAAGTTGAGCGGTTCGGATCGACTATTTGGACACCGAAAACGGAGATATGGACCACATAGCACGGTAAAACCGTGATATGCATATTATTGTAGCCGGACTCTATAAAACATTGTATAAAGTTATTAACCAATCATATATATATATAAATTAAATTGCAATATTTTTCGTGTCATATCGTTTCAAAATTCTGGGCATAAAACATTCACACTCATATAAAACATTTTTTGGGCATAAAAAAGTAGTTTAAACCAAACGCAAATGTTGGTTGATATGTCAGAATTCTGAGGGCCGGCATATATATTTTAGTTACACGTACGTACTTTATTTTATTCTATCTTATTTGTATTGTAGGATATAAAGATTGAAGCCGTCTTGCTACAGTAAAATAAACAGTAGCTATGATGGATCTCAGCCGTCCGTTCAGCTTTGACTTCAAATCCAGATCCTTCATTATTTGATATTTACTGTAGTTCTACAGTACGAACAGTTCCCAGCTCCATCGCAGATCGTTCTAACTCCAGAACATTCTCCATACATCAAATTCGTTGCCGCTCCAATCCCAACACCAAATTCGTTGCCGCTCGAATCTCTCCCTGAATTCCCCCTCCCCCCTTCCTCCATCGGCAGGCAACAGCAGCAACAATTTCTCTGGCAGGCGGCAGCAGCAGCACACCTCCTCCATTGACATACTGCTGGAGCTCGACCAGGCAGCAGCAGTAGCAGTACCGGTTGCTCGAGCAGCAGCAGCTCCGGCAGGTAGGAGCAGCAGCAGGTTCTGCTCCAACTCCTCCATCAGGCAGCAACAGCTGAAGCTCCTCCCTTCAGGCGGCAGCAGCAGCAGCTTCTCCTACAACTCCTCCAGCTCGTAGCAGTAGCAGCAGTTGGAGCTCCTTCGTTGAGAAACAATTTCTGATTTGGGTACATTTGTTCTTTTATTTTTTTTTTATTAGTGCAATGATTGAAAGAGGCTGAGGGTTTGAAAAATTCACCAAAAATTACTAAAATTCTAGAAAAATGTGAAACTTTGCCAACAGATACTCCATATTACAGATTTCATACAGTCATCTTATACTATTGTGTTATGTTCAAAAACATGGGAGAAAACAGAAATTTCAGTTGCTGCTAGTATGCTGAGAAAGGGCCAGCAGAATGTCAAGGAAAAATCAGTCCATATTTGAAAATTTTGTTAAAGACACATCAGTTTTTATTTCACATACACTTAGATGGTTGTTTTGAGTTCATTTTTCATGTTGAACACTTCTCATTTTGGTGTTGTTTTGAAATGTTTCTAGACCATTTTCATCATGGGGGCATTTCTGGTAAGAATGATGCTATTTTCTTGAAACATTTATTTAGGGGCCTTAAATTTGGAATTTGTTCATGAAAATTTGTGTGCAAGTAGAACTAAATGTCTACTACAAGAATATGAATAAAATGAAGTGGTCCAATTCTCATATTGATGCAGTTTATTCACTTTAGTTTGTATTCTGTGAAACCAAGTTCTACCTATTTGATAGCTATCTTACTTTCTCATTCAGGAGTCAATTTAAGTGTGCTTGCTCTTAATCAGTCAATCCTGATGAACAGTGCAGTACTTTTTACTCAAGCTTGACAAGAATTCATTGTAAGCATTTATATTACTTCAATCATGCAAATTAAGAATCAAATATTCTAATTGGCTGGAATCATTACTGCTACTGAATACCAAGAACTGGAATAATTCTAATTATTTATTTCTTTTTTGGACTAACTCTGTCCTGTATCTGAACAATTGCCTAGGTGATCCAAGAGGAAGCTGTGAAGGAACTATTGTACATCACTCTGCACATATATACAAAACTCTGGTAAGCATTAGCATAACATATGAAATTTTCCATGCTGACATGAACATAGCATAAATCTAAACACTTCTTTGTTAATTTTTTCTTCTCAATTATTTTTTTCATCTATATCTTTTTATTTACTGAAAAAAACATATAGTTAGTTTTGTCCACAATGACAAATGATAAGCACAACGGGAGAGCCAGATATCGAGCAGATAAAAGGCCAATTTCTGATTTTGAACAAGAATCGAGTTGTTAGCAGAAAATGAACATAGACACCGACGTAGATATGTGAGAGGTGTAGATCCCGGCCAACAAAATCGACAAAATTTACATGTCATGAATAGCGATATCACTTGCTGAATTCCTAGATTGATGAAGAGATTATCACTTGCTGAATTACTAATGAATATTTTTCTACTAATGAGGCAACTATACTTTCACTCTAAATGAATTCATTACTGATAATTTTTCAGTTCATTAGTTTAGTTAATAACAAATTTGTCCTCATTTTATCTTTTCTATAGAACAAATTATAAATGTGTAGCTGAGATTGTTGGCTTCTTCGATACGCTTGAATGGTAGTACTATGGTTGCCCAAAATGCAAGAGCAGCGTGCGCACTATTGAAAGAAGAAAGAAATGCTATGCTTGCACAACTGATGATAGAGTATTGGAAAAGTGGTACTTCTACATACTCTATCATTTACATATTAAACAATCCATTTCAATTTCCTCATTTCAGCATAATTTTTTATCATATGAACAACAACTCATCATTATTCTTTCCATTTTTTTTATTGAAGGGACAAGATACTTGCAATAGTGACTGATGGCACAGAAGCTGCAATTTTCACTCTCATGGGACAAATAGCTGAACAAATAGTTGGTTATCCAGCAAGCACGGTGGCTAGAGAAGAACAGGATGACAGTGATGACCTTCCAAAAAAAATAAAAGCCATCCTTCACCAGAGATATCTGTTCAAAGTTTTCGTTACATAAATCAAAACCAGAATTCATAGTACAGCAAGTGGAACCAGTTCCTCCAAATGCACCAAATTTCCTTACTAAAATGACTGCAACATCAACATCAAAGGTCTAATCTTCTACTCAAATGCAGCCATATTAAATACAACATTTCAGACCTGTAGTATTAAAATGACCACATTTTAATTTTTTATCTTTCTTTCCAGTGAACATCCTTCATTTGGTGCAAATCAAGCAGCATCCCCAAGCCTTAAAAGAAAAATTGAGTTTTGAGTCAGAAGATGAACTTACCATTGTTCAAAAGGTATGCACATCAGTATCAATACAAAACTTAGTAATATATATCTAACTTAGGTACATGCATGATTTCATAGGCATGCAACATTACATACCTACATAAACATTTATTATTAAAGTATGTATTGTAATAACTATCTTTTCTAAATCTTTTCAGGATGTCGTACCACAAAGATGAAAACAGTTTCTCAGGACCAATATGCCTCTTTCTTTTAATTAGAACTATGTGCTTTAGTGTAGTACTCAAGACATATACAGCCACTTTGCTATGCATCTTCTTCTATTGTTAAACTATGTATTTTGAGACAGATATGGAAGGAATAAATACATAGTGCATATCTATCAGTTGTAGGCTTTCTTTTGTTGTAAATATGCAAAGCCTTATGAATACAAAGTCCTTAATATTGTTGTCTTCGGACTATTTTTCAGATTATATGTCCTATAATATTATACATTGATTGTCCTCCTATAATTTTACACAACTAAATCATCGCGCGGAGCGCGATCATCTACTAGTTTTTTTTAAGTAATGAAGAACTCGACTCTTTTTTGCTTTCATTGCTGCTCCGTGCCAGTGAAAGATATACCGTGCCAGCTGCGCTTATTTACAGCAACAAAGACCTTATCAAGTCTCAACCATCAAATTTCAATAATAAATGCCAGAAACTGAATATAATATCAAGACGTTTGAGCAGAAAGTAACTGACCACATATATAAATGTAAAATTACCATATGAGGTCCTGAAAATAAAGTGCAAATTTAGTGCGAGGGCATATATGCATCAGTCTGAATTGATCTCAAAACATCCAGACACCCAGTTGCATATCTCCCTCCATTAAATAGAAGTCTGTTTTCCATCTTTCCCCCTTCAAAGATAAATTTTAAATTCTTCAAACCCCATTACATGTCTTCAAATTTGGTGATATAAGGTCGAGCAAATACGTGTGCCACTTGTATGCACAAATGTTTACTATTGGAAATATTCTTAACAATCTTCACAATATGTTTTTTCAAAAATAAAAAAATATTTAAGCTGTGAAAATAAAAAAAAAAATTCATATAAATGTTGCAAAACTATTGGATTATGTTATAAATTTTAAGTGATTTGAGTCATAGTTGATATTCCATCAAAGTTTTGATGAGCTATGAAATGGCTTTCATATTGAATAAAATTTGAAACACTATCAATTTATAACTTCAACAATGTATCTATATATTTGTTTCTATTTTTAAGATTTTATCTGAAGATGAGATTGTCAATATATGTATTGTCAACGTAAGCACTTCCAAAATGGAAGCATTCTGATATACCATCAAAGACCGTTCAATCCAGATCGAACGTTTCAGATCAATTCAAAGCGCTTCATATGCTGATTAATCTTACAAAACCTTTATCCGTCAGATCAAATTGAACGGTCCGATTTAGAATCTAACGACCCTCCGATCCCAACGAGATCGCAGGTGAATTGGAAGTCTTGAAATGGAGCCTGATCTCATCCAATCCTTATCACCTGCTGCTGCGCAGTAACCTACTGCACAGCCTTCTGTCCGTCCGATCTGCACGGAAATCCGTTTTCGTTAATCTCAAGAGCCCCTCTACAAGCCTCATCCGTGGGATCACTGCGCAGCATCTTGCTGCGCAGTAGAGGGATCTAATCTCATCCATGGGTACCTGCTCCACTGACTCTGCTCTCAGATTCCACATCCTCTCTGCAGCGCTGCAAAGTGCTCCGCAGCACGTAGGCCGTTAGATCATCTCGAGATCTGTTCCATCACGAATCCCGAGATGGTCTAATGGCCCACGATCTGCGGAGCACTTTGCAGCGCTACAGAGGAGGAGCACTCTCTCCTGCTCTCTCGTCTCTGTTTAGCTCAGAGTTAAGTATTTTCGTTCCAGAACCTGAGAGAGCCAGAGATCGGCAATGGCGACGATCATTGACGGCAAGGCGATCGCTCAGTCGATCCGAGACGGCCTCGCCGCCGATGTCAGATCCCTCTCCGCCGACCACAATCTGGTACGATCTGTCTTCCTCAAACCTTCTCAGCTCTCCAATGGCACCACTCAGATTACAGGGTTTTATTGTGAGGAATTGTGTAATGGTTTGCTTGCTTGCTTGTTGTGAAGGTGCCGGGGCTGGCAGTGGTGATAGTAGGTACCAACAAGGATTCCCAAACCTATGTGTCGACTAAACGAAAGGCCTGTGCCGAGGCCGGCATTCGCTCCGTCGATGTCGACTTGCCCGAGTCCATCTCGGAGTCAGAACTTGTCGATCAGGTCCGCCAGCTGAACGCCAACCCGGACGTACATGGTACGCTTGTTGATTTTGTTTTTAGAGTGGTTTTGCTGTGGATCGGCTGAGCAACCTGCCATTTTAAATCGAGCTGTTCTTATTAGATATGTCTCTGTAATTGTGTCTGAAAGATATATCATGACCATCTGATTATGAAAAATGAATGGCCCATATTTCATCTGATCCATATCAGAATTAGCCTGGTTGTTATTGTCATTGCTGGTATTGATTGACCTGAATAGATGTGGTACTTGTTAGTGATGGATGGCACCTCCCAAATTGTTCACAAATTCTGTATTGAATGCAATCTTACTGTCTGAATCGATCTGGTATTTACTGGTACATATTTGGATGAGCTCTTGTACTGAATTGCTCATGATTTACTCCAGGTACTGTAATTGAATCGGACAGTGCTGGCCAGCGCTGTTCTGATTTGTAATTATTGTATTTCTTTACTTCAGTCAAATCCTTAGCATTGGGCTGGTTGCTTTGCTGTTTTGTAGTTTAGTTTTCCTATTAGTTTCCAGTCCATAAAAAGTACAAAATTTTACAATGTTAAGTAGAAAACATGAGTATTATTTTGAGCTGCATTATGGGTGCATTTATATTTAGTTGAGTTCTTCGAGTGGGACGTTAAATATCCAAGTCTCAGGAAAAGTTCAGTTCAAGGCTCTTAGCTGGGCTCAAAAATTGACAGAATGTTTTTCTCTTTGGTATAATGAACCAGGCATATTGATTCAGCTTCCATTACCAAAGCATATAAACGAGGAGAGAGTATTGGGAGAGATAAGCATAGAAAAGGATGTGGATGGATTTCATCCGTTGAATATCGGAAAACTCGCCATGAAAGGGAGAGAACCTCTATTCGTCCCTTGCACCCCTAAGGTACTTTTTATTTCTTTCTGTAAATCCAGCACTCTGATCTGATTATGTACTGCACAATAAATTTTTCCTTCCTGTTAAAATTAAAATTTTTCGGTTGAAATTTTGCGACTTCTGAGCTATGAATAAAGTTCAAAATTAGTATATACTAGTAAAAGCTATGTTGTTTCTGATTTTATAGTCTATACTTACGGTGCTGTTTTACTGGTACAAGATTTATCTGTACAAACTTCATGCTTTAATATTTTGGAAGCTTACTTTGACACAAATAACAGATGTTACGAGGATCTTTAGATTTAGTGAGATTTTTCCTTTTGGTATATTGTTAATATGGTTCTGAATTGTTTCAATTCTAAAGGGATGTATTGAGCTTTTAGTACGAAGTGGTGTAACCCTCAAGGGAAAGAGAGCGGTTGTTGTTGGGCGAAGCAACATAGTGGGCATACCAGCCTCTTTGCTTCTGCTAAAAGCAGATGCAACTGTGACGATCGTTCATTCGCATACAGAAAATATCGAAAGCATTGTACGTGAGGCTGACATAGTTATAGCTGCTGCAGGGCGAGCTTTAATGGTATGTCAGATTTAGTTATATGCATCTGTTCTTAGGTCATATCTAGTTGGTTTAGTACACTATGTTGAAAACAGGTTGAAAAGATGCAACTTGTATACAAACAAAATTAGGATAGGGTAAGAATTTGAGGTCCTTTGAATTTAAAATATTGTATGAAAAAAAATGTCTATCAAGAAAGAATGGGTGTTAAAACTGCACACTTAATCCTACAGAAAATTCTTCACCTCGTTGGATAATTCATACTTTTTTTCCTTTGGCCTTGTTTGTATTGTAGATCAAAGGGGATTGGATAAAGCCAGGTGCAGCAGTAATTGACGTAGGGATAAACGCTGTCGATGATCCAACCAGAAAGAAGGGATATAGGCTAGTAGGCGATGTGGATTTTAGTGAGGCAAGCAAGGTGGCTGGATGCATTACTCCTGTCCCTGGTGGGGTTGGTCCGATGACGGTCGCCATGTTGCTTCAGAACACTGTGGAGGCTGCTAAACGTCAAATTGTGACCAAATGATTGTACGATTCTTGTTCTTATTTGAACTCATTGTGATGCAGTTTTTATGACTTCAATAATTTGTTCGCTTATAATAATCTTAGTTGATGTACACTTTTCGATAGTGTAATGTACTTGTTTTCAGGCTACCATGTGTCCAAGTGCTTATCATTGGGAAAATTGGGCAGAAATACACTATCCTGTAAATTGAATTCTTGATAATTTTTCTAATTTTTATAAATTAGAAGATGGCATTGCGTTAATGATGATTATGCATTTATAATATTTGCCCAACGGCTTACAGCCTTATTGAGTATATTAATTACCAGAAAGCTCCTACATGGCTGCATATCTGTGAACTTGAGCTTGTATTCATGCTGATATTGAGAATAAACTAACAGGGGGAAGAGAAGGGTGTTAGATAAGAAATTAAGACCTTATATAATTCTCTACTCATGGGTATAATTTGTAAATTTTGAGAATATTTTGTAAACAAATTCAAAAGAAATACGAATATTTAATTTTTCTATTCTCACGGGTGATGTTGCTGTTGAAAACAATTAATTTGTGAGCATCTATATATTCACGAATTGTGTTCATAAAACGAAATTTAGATGATTAAACCAGCAACATAGTGTGTATCCACTCACGACACAATTACACAAACGGTGCGAGCGCATTTACCTGTTCATCCATATTCATTCTCTTGTTACCTCCAACCACTCATGCTTTAAAACTATTACACACCTCTTTTGTGTGTGTGTGATGGTTCTTCAAATTTCTCTCATAAACTTAAACTATATCATACTTAAATAAATAATAGGCCTTCATACAATTGCCAGTAAACTCTCAGAAAAGGTCACCAAGAACATAACTGATATGAGGGCTATTCTTATCTTCCCTCAGCTTATTACCACCACCTTTGTATTGTATGTTTTGATTATCCAAAATCACCCCTGCAATGCACTCTATTTCCAGTGCAGTTCCCATTTACCAGTGCTCGGCCGGCCTATCCATCGCACTGACGTAGATGTGCTCCAATTTGCCCTGAATTTGGAATATCTAGAGACAGAATGGTTTCTGAATGGTGCGTTAGGGTACGGTTTAGATACCATCGAGCCTAGATTGGCCGGCGGTGGTCCCATGCCAGTAGGCGCTCAAGAAGCTCAGCTTGATAATTCTACCCGGGAGATTATAGCGGAGTTCGGGTACCAAGAAGTCGGTCACCTTAGGTACGATCTTACATATCTATACATTTTACACAAAGTTTTAAACTTTGGATTAAGGACTGTCTCAAAAAGAATAGAATTTATAGAACCGTAACGTACCAAGAACTAACAATCCGAAGATAGTAGTCTTCATTTCAAAATCTGACAGTTGCGCAGCTTTGATTGTTTCGACATGATTTCATTTGCAGGGCCATAAAATCAACTGTTGGTGGGTTCCCGAGACCTCTGATTGATCTCAGAGCAAGCGTTTTCGCAAAATTAATCGACAATGCCATTGGATACAATCTGGACCCTCCATTCGATCCGTATAACAGCACGATCAACTATCTGATCGCATCCTACATAATTCCTTATGTAGGTTTAGTTGGCTATGTGGGTGCAAGCCCAAACATCAATGGCTATGTTTCAAAGGGAGTAAGTTTTTTTTCAAATCGATACCTTAGATGGAAATAGTTCTTACTTGATACCTAAAAAAATTGAAAAAATGGCATCAAGTTTTTAATCTTGAAGATATTAAATGGAAGAGTAATACCTAGCGTCCCTAGATTATCTGTTCATAGCGTCCATAGGTTACAAAATCATATCCATTTGTTACAAAATCTAATGTATTTGTTACATTCAGAGTGTATCTATGGACGTATGGATGCATTCTCAGTGGACGCAAGATGTTTATCTAAATGGAATGTCAGATACTCATGTGATGAGATCAGGAGCTGAAACTCCTATAAACCTATGTTCTTATATTGTTTTTAGTCAGAAACAGATGAATAAGTTATGTTTTCCAGTGTACTGCCTCTGATTACTTTTTGTGAAGATTCAGGGATATTAAATTGCTTAACTACTAAGAATTAATTATTCATTTGCAGTTATTATCAGGTCTACTGGCAGTCGAAGCAGGCCAGGACGCAGTAATCCGAGCGCTTCTTTACCAGAGGGCCAACGAAATCGTCGAACCATACAAGAACCTGACCGTTTCGGACTTCACAACACTCATTTCGCGCCTGAGGAACCAGCTTGCCGCTTGCGGGGACAAGGATGAAGGTCTGATAGTAGTGAGGAGCTTGGGAGCTGAGACGAGAACCAGCAGTAACATTCTGTCTGCTGACAGATACTCGGTGGCTTACAGACGTACGCCTGCGGAGATCATGAGGATCGTGTATGGGACGTCGGATGAGGGCCGACCCGGCGGGTTTTTACCGAGGGGAGGAGGGGGAAAGATTGCAACTGATATGATCAGGTTCAGGTCAAGGTTTATCCTGACTTGAGTTTGCCAGAATTGCGCCTGTTATGAGTAATACCTAGCGTCCATAGAAAAAATCGTCCATAGGTTACATCTCGAGATGTACTTGTCACATTTCGGGATGCATCTGTTACATTCTGTACACGTCTATGGATGTACGTATGGACGGTTTTTCAATGGACGCAAGATGTTTCTCTTCTGTTATTACCCTGGTTATTGATATTTGTTGTTGGTTCTTACATAGCATAAGCATGCTTTGATTTAGAGTACAAATAATTAGCTTTAATTCAAAATGTGAAATCATGTCATAATAACAATTGAGGTAATAAAATGTCATTGGATTAATTTGCTAACTATTGAGGGCACTTTTTTTTCCTAATTTTAAGTATGTAATGGTAATTGAAAAATTGTGGCTTTAAATTGTTATATCTTTAATTTGTCTTATGAAAATATAGTTATAATTACTGATTTTATGGTCTTAACTCTTAACACAGTGGATGGAACCTATTATCATTAGCTATAATAAATGTTTTCTGTGAGGAGAAAAAGAGGGAGTTCATTCTTTTTTATTAAAAAAAAAAAAAAAAATCTTGACAGTGGCTGTCAAGCAATTTATTTGCATATAAATAAACAGTTCACATTGCTATATCCGTCCCTATTGCTCAAACAACCTTCCCCCTACACCCAAAAAATACAATGAGGAAAGAAGAGGAAAAAAAGTTTCAGAAAACCATCCGAATTATGAACGATTTGTCTCACATTCGTTTATGTGGAGAGAGCAGTGAGATACTGGGCAGCCGTTATCAAGGTTTCAAAAATTAAAACTAAATTGTAAAATTTGGTTTTTTAATAGATTTTGATATAAAGATCACGTTGAGTAATTCAAATCAACTATTTAAAAACTGAAAAAGGAGATAAGCATAGCACGGCTAAATATATGCATATTACTGTAGCCGGACTTTAAAAAACATTATAGAATACTAACTTTATTTATGAATAAAATGACTTAGTTTCTATATTAACAATTCCATTATTAAATTAACTTGCCTTAGCCATAATCCATATATATGTATATCAGCCTCCAAGCAAATACACCAGACAGACAAGTAACGAACAACAAGTCAAGTTATGGTATGTTCGGCAGACGGCTGATTTTTTAATATAAAAAATAAAAAAATCTTACTTTTAATTTTCGAAAAAAAAAACTTATTTTCAGAAATAGTAAATCCGTGTTCCCAGAACCCGGCCTTACTGTTAGTAGCCGGTTTCTGGGAAAACGGCCTACTTTTATGAGGCCGTTTTCCCAGGAACCGGTCTACCGATTTTTTTTTTTTTTTGATATTTTTTTTCAGATAGATTTCGTTGTTAGCTTTCCGTAGCCGCAAAATTTGCTCCGATCGGAGTTTTCTATTAAAAGTTATGCCCGTTTGAATATTGAGTGTCCGAAATATAGGATAAGATTCAGTCTAAAATTCAGAACGGAATTCAGAAATGTTTCCAATGAATAATATTATAAATAAATATTAAGTATCACAGATAATATTAGAAAAAAGATATAAATAAATAATTTAAATTCATTGCCTGATAATTATGGCTGTTTGAATGTTGAGTACCCAAAATTTAAGACACGACAGTATAAAATTCAGTACGAAATTTAGTACATGACTGTTATTTACACAATAAATTTTTAATAAATCCTAGAACTTTTTGCTCATTTCAAATAAATGACCGTTTGCTTATTTAGTACATGATTGCTATCGTGAATGTTGAGTACCCGAAATATAGGATAAGATTCAGTATAAAATTCAGAACGGAATTTAGAAATGTTTCCAATGAATAATATTATGAATAAATATTAAGTATCACAAATAATATTAGAAAAATGATATAAAGAAATAATTTTATTTTATTTGAAATGAGCAAAAAGTTCTAGGATTTATTAAAAATTTATTGTGTAAATAACAGTCATGTATTAAATTTCGTACTGAATTTTATACTGAGTCGTATCTTAAATTTTGGGTACTCAATATTCAAACGACCATAATTATCATGCAATAAATTTAAATTATTTCTTTATATTTTTTTCTAATATTATTTGTGATACTTAATATTTATTTATAATTATTCATTGGAAACATTTCTGAATTCCGTTCTGAATTTTATACTGAATCTTATTCTATATTTCGGGCACTCAACATTCAAACGGATATAACTTTTGATAGAAAACTCTGATCGGAGCAAACTTCGCGGCTACGGGAAGCTAACAACGAGATCTATCTGAAAAAAATATCAAAAAAATAAAAAATTGGTAGGCCGGTTCCTGGGAAAACAGCCTCATAAAAGTAGGCCGTTTTCTCAGAAACCGGCCTACCAACAGTAAGGCCGGGTTTTGGGAACACGAATTTACTATTTTTGAAAATAAGTTTTTTTTCGAAAATTAAAAATAAGATTTTTTATTTTTTATATTAAAAAATCAGCCTTGGCAGACACAAATTCTGTAAATTTCTATAGGAATTGCGAGTCTATAGGAAATAATTTATATTCATTGTTCGCCAGACTATACAATCAATTCCTAATATGAATTCATTCCTTTAAAATGCTCATTTTTAGAGGAAAATATTAATTAAATTGGACTAGATTATTTTTTTTCTATCAATGATGGGCTCCTCTTCGTATGCAAGGGTGGAGCCAATGTAATACAGGGTTAGGCACTGACCCACCCCGGAAAAAAAAATTTTCATAAATATACCCCTAAAATTTGCAAAAATATCCTTTTTCGAGAAAAATTACAAAAATATACTAATTTCTAGAAAAAATTTACAAAACCCTGAAAAATATTTGCACAAATATACCTTAAAAATTTTACACAAATATACCTGTACTTATAAAACTATGTTTCATCGAAAAAGTTGGACCTCCCCTGCGTCAGAGTCTGGCTCCGCCCCCATTCGTATGTTTTTATCAAATGAAATATGGAATCTTGCTCTAATAAAATAACTTTTATGTAGGATAAGTAACTACAACCTCCGTCCACAATTAAATGAATTTATACCCTTTTACAGCTTGTCCCCAATTAAAAAACTTTACCGATTCGATATTATTTTTCTATTCGTCTCTTAATTGTCTAGTAAAGTTATTTAAATCCACTTGTTTCTCCAATGTTATGATTACCATTTTATCTATATTATTTATTTGGAACAATTATTATGTAACAATTACAAATTGAGGGCATAAAAGTAATTTCACCTTTTCACTAAACCTTTTGACTTTTCCTAAAAATTCTTTTATTCACGGACATAGGTTGTACCAAACATGTTTGCCCTTTAAAAGCTGAAAACAAAAAAACTCTATTCTGGCGAGTGGGACCTCTATGTCAGTGTACCAATCCCCCTCCCCTCCCCTCCCGTCCGTTTCAAGATAACGTTTAGCGGTTAGGCTGATACGCGCCATTCACTTCTTCCCGCTTCCACCTTCACTCCCTCCCCTCCCTCAACCTTCAAACCCTCATGGCCATGGCCGCCACCTCCTCTCCGCTCCACCCCGGCCTGCTCTCCCCCTCCATCCCCAGACGCTGCCTCTTCTACTTCCATAAACCCCACTTCTTACTCCCCCGGAGATCGCCGCGTCTTAAACTGATTGTCTCCTTCTCCTCCTCCAAGGAGGCGGCGCCCGCGGCACTCACTGCGGAGTCCTGCGTCAATGCGGGGCTCCAACTCTTCTCGAAACGGAAGGTGAGTAGTCAGTAGGATCTATTAGTGTACCGTTACAGTGTTACTGCATCCAGTTAAAACGGTTGTTTGATCCAGTTTTTTTTCTTTACCAGTTGTATTGAATGATCGTTTTATCCCTTCCTAACAAAGTTGGAGGAAAGAGAATGAAGAATATATGAGAAAGAAAGGGTAATTTTGTTATGGATTGGATGAAATATGGGCCGTTCATTTTTCAGAATCGGACGGTCACGTTATATCTTGTAGATATAATTAAAGAGAAATATTTGATAGAGCCGCTTGATTCGAAATGAAAGGTTGCTTAGCCGATTCATAGCAGAACAACTCAGAAAGGCTAATTCTGTTATGGATCAGATGAAAATATAGATACCTTTTGATTTGTAGGGTTTTTTATGTACCTGTAATACCAAATTGAACAAGAGGTTATGCAACTGCAGGCTTGATGCTCCATATCCTGAAAACCTTTAGATGTAAATGTTGGTTTGTATTGGAAATGTACAGGTAAAGGAAGCTCTTGAGAAATTCGAAACGGCGCTTACTTTAGATCCGAATCCTGTTGAAGCCCAAGCTGCATACTACAACAAAGCCTGTTGCCATGCTTTTAGGTTTGTTTCTTTTTTTTTCTATTTCGATGATCATTTCTGTCAAATAGCTTTTAACTTCATTTATAAATGTTGATTAATTATCTTTATTTTTTTAACATAACTTATATTATCTATTATCTATTTATGTTGGGATAGAGGAGAAAGAAAGGAGGCAGCAGAGTGCTTGAGGATAGCCTTGCGGGATTACGATCTCAAGTTCAGCATAATCCTAAATGATCCCGATTTGACCTCGTTCAGAGCTTCACCAGAATTCAGAGAGCTGCAAGATGAGGTTTTTAATTTTGCTTCATGGCCCTCTTATAGTTGTAATTTAAATACCTTTTCACAGTTTCTGTGGAATGCAATTCTGTCTCCAATAAGCAAAAATGCATTCATCAATTCATAATAGAATTGAAGAACTCACAAGCAAGCTAAGACAAAGCATTAGAAGATGCTTTGTTTCCGGTCGAAAAGTCAGTACTTTAGATAGAGGAAATAAGTTATGTAATTCATAATAAGACCAATACTAAAGTAGGATCTTGCAGGATAAACTCAATTCTTTACCTTGTCAAATACATTCCAGTCCAAAATGTGAATCATAATCAGTCTATAATGCCTCTTTTGGCAATTTAGGCAAGGCTTGGTAGCAAGGAGATAGGCTACGGTTTCAGGAGAGATCTGAAGATGATAGGAGAGGTTCGAGATCCATTTCGCGGTGTCAGGAGATTTTTTTATGTGGCATTCACCGCTGCAGCTGGTATCTCCACGCTGTTTACTATACCAAGGCTTATTCGTGCAGTACAAGGTGGGGATGGTGCACCAGACCTGCTGGAAACAGCTGGTAATGCCGGTATCAACATTGGAGGTAATATTCTTATCTCCTGAACTGCACTTGGTTTTGTAAATTGTGTGGTGCCTATTTAGTGTAAGATTGTACTGCAAAGGCCAAAGGGTATAGGTATGTCAATTTTCCAGTTTTTGTTTTATTTGCACTAGGGTATGCTGGATCTATTTCCAAGGTTGAGGTACAATGTAGCAAAATTAGGATGAATTGGCCAAATTATCCGATGACGATTTTGAATTGAACTCGAGTGATATGAAAAATCTCAGTCGTGACTAGTAACATAAATTTAGGAAGAACTGGATTTTAATTTGTTCTCTGAAACAGTTATTTATTGTATGACCAATCTACCTAGGACACAGATATTCGGGTATTGGGTATATCTGATGGAAATTTTGAATCAGCACATGTGCAGGCATACTTGTGCTCGTGGCACTGTTTTTCTGGGACAACAAAAGGGAGGAGGAGCAGCTTGCTCAAATAACTCGTGATGAGACTCTCTCTAGGTTGCCTCTTCGCCTCTCAACTAATCGCATGATTCAACTGATCGAACTCAGAGATGCAGCAAGGCCAGTTAGTATCTATTACCTTCTGTACTCTGAAATCATAGCTGAAATAGTGGAACTGACATGTCATGTATGGCCAGAAATGTCATAGGTCAGATAAAAGGTGTTTTTATATAATGTGTATCACAAATGAGCTTAATTCGGGCAAAATTAGGCTTTCATTCCCTAGTGAGGAAAGTTTGCTTTGTCTAGTTGTATGTTGGTGAGGGCGGAACCATGCACTACATGCCTTATACGGGCCTGGATGATTATGGAAACTTAAATGTCAGTGTTGCTGCTCAAATCTTTGGGGAGTACTAGTTGGCTCATAAGTTTGGGGTTTTCTAGATAGATGCGATACTGATATTCTATATTTAGTTTTGGAAAAATTGGATTGAGAAAGTACTTCAGCTTATTTTGGCAGGCAGCAAGAGGTCGGTTTCTGCCGCACTGAAGAGTGCCGAGAGGTTCCGTAAAGAACTTGTCCAAAGAGGAGTCATTTTGGTACCAGTTATTTTTGGTTCATACAGAGATGTAATCTTCAGTAAAAAGGAGGATCCCCGTCCTGGACCGTCAGAACCCATTGCTTCTGCAGGGGTATGTCCTTCAAATTAAGGATTTCCTTATTTTGATATTGATAATTACCATTAGATGTATACTGGTAAATGTTTAGTTTTGAGTGAGGGTTGTTTGTATGATCTGGCTGGGTGGTGGTTTTAGCAGTAGTCCTTAATTGAAATACCTTGGTGCTATGGTACTTTTGGTTTACTCTCTATCTTGCCATCTTTTTTTTTTTTCTGGTAATTCTGCTGCAGTTTTGACTGAAATAGTTCAGCTTTCACCAAAATGTGCTGCTTAGAAAGTGATTATCCTACTATATGGTTCAATCCTGATCAAATATTGCTCAATGCTCAATCGCAGGCTGCTATATTTTCCTTGATTTTCTACTGATTTATTTTGAGATAGCGTGTATCTTATTTTGGTTGATGCATCATATGAGTAAAAGGTGCTGCTACTGTTGTTGTATTTTACCCTTTTTCTGTGCCAGTAATATATTAAATTAACCTCATGGAAACAACTATTAATATACCCAGTTCTCTTTTGATTTTTACACATTGTGGTTTTGGAATCTTAATAGGAGGAATTTGAGAAGAAAACTGAATCTATTGTAGCAAAGTCAAAGATAAAAGCTGAGATTAGGTTCAAGGCTGAGGTTGTTTCTCCTGAAGAATGGGAAAGGTTTTTCTCTTCCCTGAGTTTACTTTTATAACAATTTTTTGTTGAATTACATATTCTTAGTTTGAATTATGTTCATTGATTTAAGGTGGATAAAGGATCAGCAGAAGTCGGAAGGTGTTAAACCAGGAGAGGATGTGTATATTATTTTGCGGCTTGATGGACGTGTTAGAAGATCTGGCAGGGTACATCATTTTCTTTTTGCAAGTAGCACATTCATGAAACTTGTCTTTCTTTCATTGAACTTTCTATAATTAGAAATAGATTTGACTAGTTAAGACTGATTTGAGATTTAAAGCAGTACTGATCTGACAGCAATAATTCTACAATCTGACATGAAACCTTTGAACTGTTTAATTAGGGGATGCCTGACTGGAACGAGATAGTGAAGGAGTTACCACCTCTGGAAGATTTTCTAAGCAAACTTGAAAGATGATTTGTTATGATTCTCTATTTAAATTTGAATGTTTCTTTTCTGTTCTTTTGAGAAGCTATTTAATGGATCCTCACTGCCTGGTATTTCCTAATATAGTTTTTCTTCTTTTTCTTTTTCCTCTTCTTTCTCTTTTTCGGTTTTGTGTAATTGTTTTATCAACTTTTAGGTGAAAATATAACACAGCAAAGGCTGGTCTGTTGTTGTTAATTGAAATTATTCTTTTTAGTGGTGTTGATATATACCTAGCAATGGAACATACTTAATGCCAACATTGCTCTGGATAACTTATTACCTGGAAATTCATATCATTCTGTCCTATCTGTTGCAAATTTTTAAGATTGTGCCTCAAACGGCTGTTTTTTATTTTATTTTTATTATTTTTAAGTCAACACGTCATTGTTGGTTTTTTTTTTTTTTTCCTTTCTATTTTATTCCCTTCTCTAATCAATCTAATGTAGGTTGTGATGTTCCAAAGAAAATGAGAGAGAAACAAGAAGTAGAAACAAAATATATCGAGGTGGATTTGCTAAATCATTGAGATGCATAGATTCTCTATCGTTATTGGTTGATGATTTGGTTTTGGCTCCTGTTGGTGGTCTTAGTTATTAATTTACTTCTTTTTTTTTTATGTTTTGCATTGCTATTCTAAGGTTTCGGTTCAGATGAGTTTATTATGTCAATTAAGTGGACAGAAATGTTAAGTCAACTTGTAACTACAAACTTAAATTGTTGATTGATGATCAATTCCACAATTCCACAATGTTAAGTCTCCAGATCCTAACTCAACTGTTTATTTATAAATTAAAAGACTGAAAATTTTTGAAAATAAATAAAAGCACAAAATAAGTATTCCAACTCCTGAAACTGAAACCCAGCTGGTACGTTCTAAGAGCTGTGTGGTCCCTAAGAACATGCAAGTACCATAAAAACAGGCACAGCAGCCGCATCCAAACGAAGTCCATAATACCTCAAGAAACAATTTTCTACTCTAAATCTCTTCATTTCCTTTCCAAGCAGCTGGCTTTGTTATGGTCTCTGGCTATGTATACACGTAAGAGTACTACCTAGTGTCTATAGAGCGGACGTCCACAAAATTAATATGTTACAAATTTGAGATAAAAGTTACAAAATTTGTACGTTGATGGACTTATGAACAGTTATTTTATGGACGTTTAATGTTTAAGTATATTTAGTTATGTAAGTACGTAACGTGTTTGGAGTTTTGGCTTTGGAGTTTGAACTTTATAGATTTTAGTTTAGAGTGTAGACAAGGGCACCACAGATGCAAAGAGAAATGGTGAAGCAGGAGATCCCAACAATCCAAACATAAATCATAAATAATGTATGGCATTTAGCTGGCATTTTGGGGATCAGTCCAACTATTGATGTATGTGTAATGTATGTATTGTGATTGTGAAGTATCTAATTCCAAAATCCAAATTTCCCAATCAAACCCAACCCAACTCAGTTGGATTTCATATCCTCTGTAGCGCTGCATTGTGTAGCGCAGGACGTGATCCGTCAGATCATCTGGAGATCTGTGCCGGAATGCATCTCGAGATGATCCAACGGTCCACATCCTGCGCTACACAATGTAGCGCTACAGAGGATGAGAATCCACTGAGTTGCTGTTGAGTTGAGGACGCGGAACCGCCTCCGCTCTTTTTAAGTGGGACCTGCATAACAGCTGTTCGTTGGCGTATCTGCGCAGGCAGGATTATTCATTTATCAATCTGCTTTGGTGCTTCTTCCCTCCATCCTCTGCTTTCTTCCATTCCATGCAATTCTATGTGAAGTTTCAGCAAGTATTTTATTTACAGTAAGAAAGAAGAAAATAAAATAGATTCATATTTCCAATTTGTCTGATTTTATTATAAAAATTTAATTCTGTATCAAATGGGATAAATAGAGACTCTTTCACCATCAACCTAATCTCGATATAAAGATTTTATATCAGACGATAATACAAAGTTTGATATATATATATATATATATATATATATATATTTTTTTTTTTTGACTAATAAGTGAATTGTGTTCACCCTCTCCCAGTTCTTTGAAGGAGAGAACAAAGTCGATGAAAATTGAGAAACATATTGCGTCTATTGAAAAACCGTCCATACATTCATAAATGTGTACGGAATATAACAGATACACACCTGAATGTAACAAATATATACCGAAATGTAACCTACAGACGCTATAGATGATTTTTTATGGACACTAGATATTACTCATGGAAATTATTTATATCAATTATCTCCACTTATATCACTCATATCTCTAGTTCTAAAATGTGGATGAAAATTCTTGGTGCCATAAATGTGAATGAAATGTTGGTATTATTATTTGCTTTATTGATATGCATTATTATTCAAGTATTTTGATATACTTATATCACTTGCATAACTATATTCAGATGATTATGGAAAACATGAGAATTATTTATGTAAGTCTTCCAATAAGAAAAGTTCAAACTAATTTAGTAATTTATGATATTATATTCTTTATCCAGTTTCCAGACTCAAATATTACAACAAGATCAGGATAAAATAAAATGAGAGTCCTCCTGCTAATGCTTCATTAAATATTTTTTTTTTCCCCCTTCTATTCTAATGCCAACCTTAGCTCCTAATAGTTTCAAATTCAATTAAAAAAATTAAAATATGAAATACCTCATCCACATAACACACCAAGCGGTGATTCTCAACTATCATTCTATCAACTACTTAAACTAACAAGTGAACTGCAACCATAATTGCAGAGCTCATCCAAACAGAATAAACAATATCTAAACCCACATTATAAGCCGCGTCCTCTCACCCTCAAGCATAAACTACTCATTAATTCTTCAAACCAGAAACCAATATAACCAGACAGAGACATGATGCATGATACATACAGTCCATAGAGTCAGACAGACAGCTATAGAAGAAAGCTTCACACTCCAAATTAACCTCAATTCCTCCGCCCGGCATTTCATCAAACACCCCATCTGCACTAGGAAAAACCACCTCTCTCTCTTCCACCTCCACTCTTCCACCTCCCAACTCTCCAAACCAGACACCAATAGACCATACGGCAATGGCGGGAAGCTCCCTTTTCCTTCTGGTGCTCTTATTCACCTCTCTCTTAACCTCGAGCCCGGCTTCTGCTTCTGCGGTGCATCACTTGCCATCCAACGCAAAGACGCTGGATCTGAATCTGAATCTGAATTGGGGATCGGGGGATGGGTTTGGTATGAGCTATGAAGAACACACACGGCGCGTGCTTGCCGGTAATTCCCGGTACATCAGCTACGAGGCGTTGCGCCGCGACAGTGTGCCGTGCGGTCGCCGCGGGGCTTCCTACTACAACTGCCGGCCCGGTGCCCACGCCAACCCGTATTCGCGCGGTTGCTCCGCCATTACCCGGTGCCGCCGTTGAAAGAAATTTGTTTGCATGCAATGCAATGCTGGGTTGATTGTAGAAAAATAAATTATGGGTGAAGGGTATGAAAGATGGATACTTTTTTTTTGGTGGGGGGATTATATAAATTTGTTAATTTGTGAGGTTTAATGTGTTAAGATTTTTACATAGTGCAAATTGTGCAATGTACACAAAAAGTTTCATCATTTATAGTGGATCTATTTATTTATTCTTTTTATCACACTTTTCTCATAATTTTTTGAACAATTATGTTTGTTGGAAATGTTTTTCCACTCATAAAATTGTCTTGCATAACTTCTCTTAATTATGATTTTATGATGGATTGCTATACAATGATTATTCTTACAATCTTGAAAATTTTTAAAAAAGAAAAAAAAAAGGGAGAAAATAATACGACGACATGTGCATTATCAAAGCACATGCAAAAGAAAAATTATTCTTTTCCAGATCACATGTTCTTGATATCAGTATGGCTGGCGTAGCTGTCAAATTTAATACCAAAGCTTGGTAATTTAATATAGCATTACAGATCTCCATTTGGATCAGATTGCTTCATACTGTATTGCAATTTCAAAAGATAACCGGGTGAGAGAATGGATTATGATTTTTCAAATCTACCAAGTACAGTACTGCAAACAGTGAAACAGGATACAAGTTGCAAAGAATTTTCCGTGTGTCCTCGCTGTAACTATCTACATATATACAAAATTTATAACTCTTATCTCAAATTTTATAATTCTTAACTTAAATTTTGTAACAAAATTTATAATTTTTATGTCAAATTTTATAACCCTTTAACTTAAATTTTGTAACAATGTAAACATGTGAAAGGAAACTAGATATGACTGAAATTGCAAACCAAAAATGGTTAGTTTTCATCAAGGTAACATGTTATAACCAATGTTATCAGCACCGGACCGGAGATTGACCCGGTAAAGCTTCAGGTTAATAGTTTGCTGGTTAGATTGTTGGGTCAACCGGTTCAACCGTCGATTAATTTTCTTATAAACTTTTATACATAATATATTAATATTATTATATAACAATCATATTCTTGTATAATATACTTAATATTTGTAAATATACGGTATCATATTCACAAATAAAATATAAGACTGCAAATATATATGATATATTGGAGTTATCATAGGTTCAAGGATAAAAAAAATGTTGGCCTGAGAAACTTTTTTGTGATTCCGTATGGTGTATGCCATTCATAATCAAGTATTTCATGATATAATCTAGACTTTCGAGGTCTTATATGCAAAGATTGGGAAAAAAATTCTAAAATTCACTACTTTCCATGTGTATGCACATCCGTGAGAAAACCAACTCAACATTCAATGCAAAAGCTGTTGTACTTTTGTTCCTATTAAACATACCCAGTTCAAAACTGCGGTTTTTGTCAGAATCGTTTCCGTTTTTTTGTCAAGAACCGGATAATCAACCCGCCTTTTCCCGGTTTTCAAGCAAGAACGATCCCATAAGTGACCCAAACCGGAAAGACATCCGGTTCTGATTTTTTTTTGTTGAACCGGCGGTCCGGTCCGGTTTTGATAACAGTGGTTATAACCTTTGGTTTGGGATCACTCTATCCAATATTTCCTACTCGGCAATGGCTTAGTAGCTCAAGTGGTAGCTAACTATGATAACTTCCAAGAGGTCATGGGTTCAATTCTCTATAGACACAAATAAAAAGTTTCAATGAAACTGGTGGAGTATTCCACTTTCTTAAAAAAAAAAAAAAAAATTTCCTACTTGAAATATGAAAATTGAAACAACCAAACTAACCCCATTAAATTTTCAAGACAAATATTCTAGGCCCAAGCCCACTACGCACACAACAGTCCAAGCAATGGGCCTAGTCGAAGCTGATAACAATTGGGCCGTAAAACTGAATTCGGCCCAATAAGGCCCATAAACATTCTTGTTCTCTGTTGCATTTTCAGCCTTAAATTCAATTCTTGTTCTCTGTCTGTCTCTAGACAGACGGAGACAAACCAATTCATATCCTCTGCTGCGCAGTAAATTACTGCGCAGTACTCTGACCGTTGGATTCGCTTTAAGATTCGTGCAAATCAATCTCGAAAACGCCCCCATAGTTCCGCGTCGTTGATTAGCTGCGCAGTACAATACTGCGCGGCAGAGGAGAAGCACACCAAATCAGTACTCCAATTAAAAACCCAAAACCCTTGCAATCGAGATCGAGTGGAGGGAGGGATCGAAGATGGCGCTGAGGAAGAAGCTGGGATGGTCGGAGGGGGAGCTGATGCGGGCGGAGGCCAAGCCCTGCTCCCGCCTCATGCGCCAGACCGCCGCCATCTTCTCCTTCGGCGGCGCCCTCTCCTTCTGGGCCCTCTGCAGGCTCCACTACGGTACATCAATCTCTCTCCCTCCTTCTGTTCCTTCTCTTCATTCTGCTGCTTTCATTATTCGAAGCAAGATCATGCCGAATTTGGATCCGGAATTTGACCTGCTCTATTCTGAATCCAAATCAGAACCAACTTTGTTGTTTTCGACCGGTGAAAATTGACCATCAAATGTCCCGATTAACCTGAAAAACACCCAAGATGACAGAATTTGGGCCATAATAAGTGTTGATTAACCCTTTATTTGCAAACTGTGCCTCTCAATTGAGAACATTTGCGAGCAAAAATCATAGCCAAAGAAGTTTCTAGAGCTGGAAGCCTATATCTGAACTTCTTCCTTAGACCGAAACGATTCCTATTGATTTATGCGCTGTTGTTTTGTATGAACAATAATGCTATGCAGGCGCAATTACATAGATACTGCTAGAGTTTGATTCCTGATCTTTTTGTTTGTCTTGAGTAGGTCCGAGAATAACGATACCGCGAAGTTTGAGGTGGGCCTCAACTGGTGCGGTCTCTCTTAGTGCCGCATCAGCATTACTGGTTCGGCTTTTTAGTCCAGAGTGTGAACCACAAAATATAGCAGCTTATGACAGACCGATAAAAAAGTAGCTTTTTTCAGCATGTACTTTTCAATTAAATTGGAGATTGTTTTTCTTCTTATCGGTGCTCTTGATTGGGTGGAGTGTGTGTGGGGGGGGGGTTCGTTTCAGCTTAAATGGTTGTTTGGACATAAAGAATAACTAATCTAAAAACTGATGTATGGGATTTGTATTTGTATGATATTATATCTTTGAGAGAGTAGTTTTCTATCTCTGGCATATCTGCTTTTGATTCAATTCATGTAAAATTACATTTCTTTCTCTCTCTGTTTTTTTTTTTTTTTTTTAAAAAAGAATCTGGGCACAATTTGTACAATTAAACTGCAGAATTTATGTATACTTTTATTGTTTTTGTTTACTGTTTGTTAATTTTTAAGTTGTGTATCTTGTATGTCCGGTTTCCTTTAGTATGGATTGTACCATTAGACACCTGATTTATGTCACCAATGCTTGTGCTTGGTGTATCTGACCAAGAAACCAGTTTCTCTAAAGCCAGTTTGAATTGGATTTTGAAGGATATTAGAAATTAGAAATACAAAAATATATCAGGACAATATTACTTTTATAAAAATAAATGTGAGGTAGAGATAACTGCATCTTCCAACATATGAAGCACAAAATGTACATGAATTAACCGTCTTGGTTTATTTGGTTACTTTTAAAGCTATACAAACTACAAAGACTCACAAACTTTACCATACCATAATGCTTCAATATTTCTCTAGTTTATCAAGAATTGAATATTTGCAGAGAGGAATAAAACATGCGGAAGAGATGAGTAAATATCATATAAATCTATTACAGTTTGGAAAGGACTTCCATCATGGCTAAATTCGGTCGGTAAAGCCCATGTAGTGGAGTGGCCATAGGAAGGGTCAACCCGAGGGGGCCCTCAGCCAAGCTTACAGGTTCATCTCCAATTCTTTTCCATTCAAAACACTGAACCAAGGTTCCCAGTACAAGCCCCATTTCACGCATAGCAAGCGCTTCTCCCGGGCACTTCCTTCTCCCCATGCCAAAAGGTATCGTCCACTTCTCCTTCATATTTTCTTTTTGGAACCTTTCTGGTTTAAACTTTGTAGGCTCGTCCCAGATATCTGGGTCCCGTTGGATTTGATAGACATTTACAATCAGCATAGTTCCTTTGGGAATGTTGAAACCTTCGACTGTGACTTCTTCACGTGACTCGTGTGGGGACAGAAGAGGACCAATTGGGTGAATTCGGAGAGACTCCTTGAGTATTGACTGAAGATATGGAAGATTTGCCAAGTCAGACTCTTGTATCAGTCTCTTGTTTCCCACGTGGGCATGAATCTCAGATGCTACTTTTGTAAGTACGTCTGGATTGTTTAGTAGATTTGCCATTGTCCATTCTAATGAAGTTGTTGAAGTATCAGCTCCTCCTAACATCAAGTTCTGCATAATTGGTTAACAATATTTAATTAAGTTTCTCAGAAAAAAATAGTTAAGTAATGCTAATAAAGAAAATAATAACTGAATCCCCTGCTAGGATTGATTCTAAGAGCTGCTGTGTTTTCAATTTTTTTTGGTCGAGATCAGGCTGACAGGCATCTCCTGTGCTTGTAAAACAAACAGAAACAATTTTTGTGTATATCCTCTCTCTATTTCCCAATATGTTAAATAGCGTTGAACTTCATAAATGATAAAAATGTTTCTTCAAAGTAGAGCTGTCAAATACTTACGATACAGATATTTCGAATCACAAAATCACTGTAATTCTCAGGATTCTCCTGTTGCAACTCTAGCATATGCCCTATCATGGTCTTCCTCTTCCCAACTCCTCCTCGTCGGTGTTCTTCAATCAACTTCTGCACCATGGCCTCATTCATATCAGTTGTGTGCCTCATCTTTTTCATAACTCCATTCAAATCAAGCATCCTCAGAAGAGGAAAGAAGTCTTCTGGTTTAGCGGCTCCACTCAGTTCAAACCAGTCCTCTATGGCTTCTCTGTACAGCTTCATATCATCCGACTCCTTGACATCAGCACTACATAGTCGCTTTCCGGCCATCATCATCATCATAATGTTTAGCGATAACTCAAACAATAAGGCTCTTAAATCTAGTTCCTCGTAGTGGTTCAATCCATCTGAATTCTGGTCAATTTTGTAGGATCTAAATAGCTGGTGCACCATGTTTCGGACTTCTGTGGTCCGCATATCTGAGGAAGCTTGGATCTGTTGAATTGAGAGAAGCTCCTCCTTTGCAATTTGACGGGAATTGCGCCAATGCGGCCCGTAATTTGCCATGCCAATCATATGTGGCAACATAATAGATGGAAGTTGGGGTCTATTGGCGAACGCCAAATCATGTGTGGTGAGACATAATTTAGCGAGCTCTCGTGAAGAGATGATAACGGCTTGACGGGGGCCGAAGCGGAGGGAGGTCACTGGGCCGTAACGGTTGGATATACGGATAAGAGAGTGGTGGAGCGGTTGTTTAAGAAGATGGAGATGACCGATGACAGGCAGTGCCGGAGGACTTGGTGGCAGTTTTCTCTTGTTGTCCTTATTGACATAGGAGAGGAAAATTTTAATGAAGAGTAGAGAGACAAAGGAAAGTAGGATGGTCTCAAAGGAGAGAATGTTAGCCATGGATGTGTCCCCCTTCACGCTTGATATCTTGTTAGTATATATAGAGTGATCAAGTGTTGAGTGATCAAGTAAAATGAGGGGTATTTTTTTAATAGAGCACAGGAAAATCATCAAATTATAAAACTGGAACTACATTTATAAATTGTAGAAAACGGAAAAACCATACCATATTGAAAGTGTGACTTAGCTGTAAAGAGTTCAATAATTAGCAAATAACCCTTAAGATTTTAGTTAAAATTAAAAATAATTATTGATTTTTTAATTTTTATTGATATAAATAAATTTTGATTATCATAAATAAAATTAAGAAAATTATAATGAAGCTAAAATTACATTTGAAGCAAGCAAAAACACTAAAAGACCCTCACTCAAGTATTCATCATTCAAACGGTTAGCTTTTTACGAATTGAATTCCGCTGTTATCGGATAACAGGGCCCTGTTGTCCGAATCTGGGCCGTCGGATCAAAATCAACGGATGAGATTAATTGTGAAAAGGGCCTCCTATAATCTTAATCGAGCCGATCAGGCCGTCCATTTGAATCTAACGGTCCATATTAGATAAACAGGACCCTGTTATTCTCAAAGAATAACAGCAGATTCGGACTCAGCTTTTTACATGCAATATATGCAGCCTTTGAAGATAACAACAATATCTATATGAAAAAGAAAATAAGAAAAACGTTTGGGGTCCAACGCACAAGCTACTAACGTGTTAAACACAGAAAATCATTCAACATCTGTTAAAAGTAGATGTTAAAAATTGTTTATTATCTGTTGAACAAAAGCGTATAACACGAAATATATGCTAACTATAGAGCATAAAATTTGAATATCATGTATGATAAACTTTCATTTAATATTTATGCATTCCATGTAACAAATAACAAGCGACTTTTTTGCGTTGGACTCCTAGCAGCAAGATAGTAGAAAGTGATGCTTCCTTTTTCTCTTTTTTTTTCTTTTTTAGTACACCATGTCTATGTGGGATGTGGCCACACTTTGAAAATTCAGCTTTATCTTGAAGGAAAGTGATGCTTCCCTTTTCTCTTCTTTTTCTTCTTTAGTACACCATGTCCATTTGGGATGTGGCCACACTTTGAAAATGCAGCTTTATCTCGAAGGAAAGTGATGCTTCCTTTTTCTCTTCTTTTTCTTCTTTAGTACACCATGTCCATGCGGGATGTGGCCACACTTTGAAAATGCAGCTTTATCTCGAAGGAAAGTGATGCTTCATTTTTCTCTTCTTTTTCTTCTTTAGTACACCATGTCCATGCGGGATGTGGCCACACTTTGAAAATGTAGCTTTATCTCGAAGGAAAGTGATGCTTCATTTTTCTCTTCTTTTTCTTCTTTAGTACACCATATCCATGTGGGATGTGGCCACACTTTGAAAATGTAGCTTTATCTCGAAGGAAAGTGATGCTTCATTTTTCTCTTCTTTTTCTTCTTTAGTATTATTTAGTGCACCAACCATATCCATGTGGAATGTGGCCACACTTTGAAAATGCAACTTTATCTCGAAGGGTAAGTCACTCATTCACACTTCCTCATCCATGTGGTGTGGAGGGATCCACTCGGAGGATTATCATGTGGCTCTTTGAGATTTGAGTTGTCACGGATCTCAAAGCAAGATGGACGGATCGTGTAATAGGTTTTGTATTGGTACTTTCTGAAATTTTATAGAATTGTGTTTTTGTATGAATTGGGTATATATTTTCTTGTGCTCTATCAAAAAATTTCCTCGATAAATAAGCATATAATAATTCCAAATTTTGTAGATTTGTAAAAAGTACCCTTCCATAAAAGAATAGACAACAATACAAGCTCCTTCCATTTCATTATCATGGATAGAAATTGAGAGGATAAACAGTAATGTCGATGGAGATTTTAATAAAACCTATTATTTGGACCCAAGTGAAAATGTAAAATATGCTGTTATGAAAAATCAAACCATGGCCATCATCGCACCTCTTTTGTTGAGACATTCAAAAAAATTATATCACTCAATTGAATAGTGCATGCCATATTTATAATCATCTACCAGGATGTCTAAAGACGGTCCAAAAAGCAACCCCAAAGTTCATACTTCTTGTCTCAAGATGTCCTAGATATATATAAACGGTAAACAGAACTTAATTAATATGGTTCATTAGACAAATTATATGGAGCCAAGTGAGAAGAACCAGCTCTTGTTCTGGTGAAGAAGACTAAAACAGTCTCAGTCACTTCATGTTCTGTGCCGGTTAACAAGTCGACCAGAACCAATCGTTTTGGGGGCATGTCATGTATATCCGATTGGGGAATGACCGACCGATTTCTTCTGTAGTTTTTTCCTACACGACTCTTGTTCTTTGATATTTTTCCAATATATATATGGTTGGTAATTATCTTCATGAATTTTCTGAACATCAGCCACACTTGTCTTCATCCCTTAATTAAGGATATGAATATCTATATCCATGATGGAACTATCAATCAAGATTCAAGAGTGTACGTCGACTTCGCATGCTGTCAGTTTATAGATCAGAAATAATTCGATCCCTTAATATGAGCTTGCTTGACAGTCCTCTTTGGATGTCATTAATCTTGTTAAATTAATAATTAGTGAATTTGAGTTTACCTTAACTTGACTCATTGGACTCATTTAGCTCGTTATCAATATTATTTATATCATTTATTATTAATTTTAGTGTAAGTATATACATATAGAGCTAGACTATTATACTAACGTTAGCATTTCGGACCGAAATGCTAACGCCTCAAAATTGTTGTTATCGTGTCCGAAATCACGATTTATAGTGCTCAATAAATTCTTTATATGAAAATATTGGGGAATACAAAAATTTTTCATTTTTAAAGTTTTCTAAGTATTTGTTTTGAATTTTAGAAAAGAGCTCATAAATATTAATAAAATATTGATGTTTGTACATGCTATTTTCAAAAATGCAAAACAAATACTTAGAAAATTTTAAAAATGGAAAATTTTTGTATTCCTCAATATTTTCATATAAAGAATTTATTGAGCACCATAAATCGTGTTTTCGGACACGATAACAACAATTTTGAGGCGTTAGCATTTCGGTCCGAAATGCTAACGTTAGTATAATAGTCTAGCTCTATATGTATATATATAGATATATTATATGAGTTAGATCGATTAATATGAAAACGTCTGCATTTCGCTCCGAAATGTTAACAACTCAAATTATGTCCGAAATTTTGATTTACGTTTTCATTAAATTCATCATACGAAAATACTAGGACACAAATTTTTTTTAATTGTGACGTTTGTAGGTACTTGTTTTAGATTTTTCAAAATCACTCTAAAAAATGTTAATAAAATAGTGCTTATTTGTAAATGAATTTTAATATAGCATTACGGATCTTTATTAGAATCAGATTGCTTCATAGTGGATTGCAATTTCAAGATATTTTATGGGTTTCTTCAAGCAAGGTCACATGTTTTAGTCCTAGTTGGGAATGAACGACAATCTTTCCTAGTTTATGGGTTTCTTCAATCTTTCCTAGTTTCCTACTAAAACGGTTGAAAGCTAAAACTATCTAAGATTTTGAAGTCCGATATTTTAGGCCCAAGCCCATTAATATTGGGCCGAGTCGAGACTGACAACAATTGGGCCTAAAATTGGAGCCAACAGACAGAGCTCTCTGTTTTTTTTTTTTTTGAGAAATCGACAGCGGCTGTCAATTAAAACAGAACTTAACATGGTTCATTAGACAAATCACTTGAACCTAGAGGTGGCAGATTGTCGGGTCGGGTCGGGTCAGTTTGATCAAATGAAAATGTCGGGTCGGGCATCAGGTTGACGACTGCCGACAATTTTTTCGGGTCGGACTCGGATCGGTTTGACTTTTTCTGAAACTCGGGTCGGGTCGGGCGGGTTTTTCGGGTCGGATCAAATTTGGCACCTCTATTTGGACCAAAGTGAGAAGAATTTGCTCTTGTTTTGTTTCCGCTGCCGATTAATAAGTCGACCAGAAGTCCAGAACCAATCGTTTTGGGGCGCATGTATATATGCCGACTTCTTCTATAATTTTTTAGAAATATCAAGCGACCATTTTGAATAACATGTCTATATATACATCCATAATATATAAATTTGAGCAAATATAGTCTTCCCTGAGCTTAACCTTCAAAAACCTATCAAATCACTTCCAAATTTCGATTTATATGGCTTAATAAATTCTCTATATCAAAACCTTACGGGATACAAAAATTTTCCATTTTTGAAAATTTTAAAGTATTTGTTTAAGATTTTTTTAAAAGTGATACATAAAACTTGATTATTTTATTAATATTGTATAGTCATTTTGAAAAATCTCAAACAAATACTTAAAAATATTCAAAAATGGAAAATTTTTGTATCCCGTAAGGTTTAAAAAAAAAAGCCATATAAATCGAAATTTAGAAGTTATTTGATAGATTTTTGGAGGTTAAGATCACAGTATATTTGCTCTATAAATTTTATATTAGTTACATTAATTTTGTAACATATATAGTCTAGGATATCCATCAAATGAACGCTGGGTAGCATTCATAATTTTTTCCTACACGACTATTGTTCATTGATATAAAATTGATATGGAGATACTTCGAAGTGATATCAAAATTAATACCGACTGTATTAGTATATACTCAAATCAGATGAATAAACTATCCAAATTAATGTCTCCAATGTATCTACTTATTATTTTATACAATACATTGTATGTATTATACAATAACTTAAATACTAAATAAGTTAATATGAATAAACATTTATTTATTTAATATATACGAATACAAACCCAATCAATATTGTAATTCCCTTTTTTTTCAAGAAAAAAAACATGTTGTTAGTATTTTGTCAAGTTTTTGCAATTTTTGTAATAATAAGTGTATAAAAAAATATGGAGGGATCCCTTGACAATGTTTATCATAACAATCTTGACAATGAAACATTTTAAAATTTATAGAAATTCATAAAAAAACTTAAAAATGAAAAAATACTTATGGATGTAATACTTAACTTGTAGATCGAGAGTATTTCAAATTTCAATCAATTTGAACATCGTTTGATGGCTTATCAAAATTTGTATATTTTTTAACGGTTGTAATTTAACGGATCTTTGAAAGGCGATCAAATATATCTTAAATTGAATATAATCGGACACATAATCAATCTATAAGTTAAGAAATACTTCCATAAATTTTTTTTATTTTGACAATTTATATGATTTTTTTTATCAATTTTTGAAATATTATATTGTCAAGATTGTCATTGACAATGAATCCCTCCTCTAAAAAAATTATGCCCATAAGTAACAGACGGCTCAGATTTACACAACCAAACAACTACTCCACATTCGGGGTCCCCAAAAAAAATACAGTCGAGTCATGATCTTCACGGATTAATTAAATCAAACAGAAGCCTACGCGTCGATACCTCTTCAGCTCATCAGGAAGAAGAAAACCCAGAGAGTTATCTGGAAAGTCCATTTGCTCGTACGTGTCACCTGCTTTGAGCCACCTTCACACACACCCTCGCACGTGTCAGTTCCGTAACCTGCCAAAATTTTGTACAAATAGTTTATAACCTGCCACTGCCAGTGTAAGTTTCCCTAGCTAGCTAGAACTTGTCACTTTTAATTTCACACCTTCTCAAAGACTCAAACAAAATGGCTACCTCCGAAGGAATCAAGCAGAGGGTTGTAGAGAAGCCGACCGACGATGTCGCCGACGGTGCCGGGTCTATGACCGGAAAAGATAGAAGGGTTGCAAAGGCGAAACGCCGCCTGCCGACATTGATCGTGGCACTTGCCGTACCGATTTTGCTGTCTGCCGCATCTGCGTACATGTCTGGCACGACACACCCCGGTCGGTCCGACACGAAGTCTGGTTTACAACCTCCGATCACGGCGTTCCATTTAGGGAACATCGTAACCGCGGCGCTGACAGGTCTCTCGGCGTGGCTATTCTGGGCCAAGGGCGGGTTCCACAGCCAGCCCATGGGCCTATTGCTCTATTTGGGCCAACTGATTTGGGGCCTGGCTTGGGGCCCGGTGGTCTTACGGCTTCAAAACGCTCGATTGGGCCTCGCGGTCGTGGCGGCTATGTCGGTCTGTCTGTTTGGATGCAGCAAGCTGTTCCGCCGGGTGAATCCGGCTTCCGGAGACCTTGTCGTGCCGTGCCTCGCCTGGGCTGTGTTCCTTGCAATTTTCACTTATAAGCTTATGTGATGTGAATTATTATGTGTGTATGTACTTTGGTCATGATAAGTTTTGTACCGTTTTGAGTTTGTGGGTGTGTTTGGAAGTACAGTGTCACTTGTATCATTTGTAATAAAGATCGACCATATTTGTGCTTTAGAAGTTGCCAGTCGTGAATAATTAAAATATTAAATTAAGATGGTTGCTTGCTTACAGTAAATAGAATTGGAAGTACAGTGTCACTTTGCATTTACCAATATAATTTTGCATTTACCTGTCATATTTTTTGGGCTGAGTTACCCTCATTTTTATCTCAAAAAAACATCTTTAGGCCTAAAATTAGTCCAAAATTAAGATAGATACATGAGATAAAAAAAATCTTTAGTCCTAAAATTAGTCCAAAATTAAGATAGATATATGAGATAAAAAAAAAAAAGAAAAAAAAAACATTTTTGGGCCTAATATTAGTCCAAAATTAAGATCAATATATTGGGTGAGATGTCGTTAAAAAGGCCCAATGAAAGTAGGAAAGTTCAAAATGGGCATAAGTACAGATTTCTTAAACTCTCTGCAAATGGGGCTTTTACCCCTTGGCATTTGGGATGGGCTTAGTGAGAAATTACTTAATTAGGCTATTCATGCCTCAGTTTAACTGATTCATATCCTCTGTAGCGCTGTTGTATAGCGCAGGATGTGAAACCAGTGACGGAGGGACAGTGGCGGAGGGATTATAAAATTATAGTGGGTTCAATCCATGTAACAAGTAAATTTTTTTGAAAAAAGTAACTAAAAATACATATTTAAAAGGAAATTTACAAAATTTAGTGGTGTCATTTGCACTCATAATCACAAGAGGCGGAGATAATCATAAGAGTTGCTCCGCCTCTGTGTGAACCGTTCGGTCATCTCAAGATTTGTGTTGACTCAAATTTTAAGATGATCTAACGGTTTACAAGATCTGTGTTGACTCAAATTTCAAGATGATCTAACGGTTTACATCCTGTCCTGCGCTACACGATGCAGCGCTACAGAGGATGAGCACTCCAGTTTAACTGCCTTAAGCTTGGGATGGACTTTGGGTCCATGGGACTCAATTAATTTAGCTTCGTATACGTCTGTCAATACTATATTATATATATAGGCAATATATGGCATGCTTATAGGTTTGGTTTGTTTCAAACTTTTGTGCAGCTATTTTGATCTCCAAATTGCTAATCCTTGTTTGCAAAATGTCTTGGGATGGGATTAGTGGTCAGTGGATATTATATATTCTTTTTGCTACTTTAGCAATTAATTGTAATGAACAAATCACACCGTCGATCAACCCTTAAACTATCTAAATTAAAGCATATATAGTGATTTAAGAATTAAAATTGGCACTCTTAGAACTTAATTTACGAGCAAATTGGTAAAGCTTGATATATGTTTTACTGTTTTAGTCTTTTAGATACATACTATATATGTTCATCTGAGTAATCTAGTCTCCTAAATAAATTCTCAAAAATGATGGGAGTTTATACGCTAGCTTGTTTTGTTGTAACTTTAATAAATTTAATGAAATCCCTATTATAGTTATTTAATCTTGGACTGGTTGCTACAGTGATAGCAACAGTAGTTTCAACAGTAACTTTTTTGTTTTTTTGGGAATGATTTGGGCCATGTCAATCAAATCATAAAAAAAGAGCAATGATCGGTTATACCAATATACATACGGCTTCAATTTTTTTTTTTGGTTATCCTTACTCAAAGATTGAAATGCAGATAACCAATTTTTTTTTTTTGAGATAAAGATGAGAGTCAAGCGACTTAAATTTAAATGTCTATAAAAGACCCTCCATCCAGGTTTCAAATCTGCGACCTCCCGTACGGAGAACGTTGCTCTTAGCCACTAGACCAAAGGCTGGTTCTTGACCAGTTATATTATTTTACTTACAACTCCATTTCAAGACCAATGGAGATATCCATTTTCCACTTTTCAAAAATCATTCTTTTCTTTATGATTGTTTTTAAATCTTCTTTGAGAAAACCATTCTGTATTTCACTAATAATTTGCCGAAAAACTGTATTATTATTAAAGAGTTATTTTAGATATTTTTATATTTTTATAACCATGTAATGAATCCTCACGGCACTGTGAAGGATAGGATATCTTGAAAATTATTATTTTAACAATCATATAGAATTTTTAACTATATTAAAAACTACTTCAAAAATAGATACAAAAATATTTTTAACACGTATTTCAATTTTTATAAAAACTTGCTAGCTTCTGATAAATTATCAAAGACAATAAAAAATATTATGTTTTTTTTTTTTTTTTACTTTTACTATCATTAAAAATACAAATAGCTCAACATCATAAATTATACAGCTCAGTAGTTACTGCCGAAGCAAAGCGAGGCTCTCTTCTAGTTTTATATAATAAAAAATGTTTTATACAAGTAAGAATATGGTTATCACGTAATTGATGTTTCATCAAGCCTATATAATTAAGTATGTTCTGAACAAATTGTTTTGATATATTTTGTTGTAACTTTAAATAACTTCATGTCCCATGCAGGTACCTCTAACAAAAGAATATGGTTATAAAATATCACAGAAGTTGCATTGTGCAGACAAGGCAATTTTTTTTATTTTTTATTTTTTGGTTAACTTTAAAACCTTAATTATATGTATATAGTATGCATACTTATTGATGAAAAAATGGAATATGAGACAAGCAGTATTTGTGCATTAAAAGGATTGTTTAATTAATTTAATTAACTAAAATACATAATATATGACCACAAAGTTTGTTTAAGAATCATAAAATCAAAAGAAAAGAAGCTAAAAAAGTAAAAAATCTCTCTCAAAGATGATGAAACGAAACCTCCATATGTATGATGAACCATCTTTTTATCACATTTGCTCTCCTTTGTTCAAAAAAAAAAATGAATGGTACAGTTCAACAAGTGAGCTAGCTCGATCGATCTATGTTAATTAGTAGCCTTGAAACACTGGAGGTGGAGGTGATGCATAACTTGTGCCGGTGACAGGTGGCAGGAAGGTGTCTGGTGCGTCGGGAGGCGAGGACGCAGTTGGTGGCGGTGGCGGGGATGCAGTTGGAGGTGGCGGTGAGTGTACCGGTGATGGAGGAGGTGGTGAGTACTTTGGAGGTGGCGGCGAGTAAACGGGGTAAGGAGGGGGTGGTGAGTGTTTAGGAGGTGGTGGTGAGTGGACCGGTGGAGGCGGCGGAGAAGCGGTTGGTGGTGGTGGGGAATACTTTGGAGGTGGCGGTGAGTGAACTGGAGGAGGTGGGGAATGTACTGGAGGAGGAGGTGGAGAAGCCGTCGGTGGTGGCAGTGAATATACCGGAGGGGGAGGGGAATATACCGGAGGTGGCGGTGAGTGTACCGGGGGAGGCGGTGAGTGTACAGGTGGAGGCGGTGAGTGTACCGGAGGTGGCGGTGAGTGTACAGGTGGAGGCGGTGAATGTACAGGTGGAGGAGGAGAAGCGGTCGGTGGGGGCGGTGAGTAAACCGGGGGTGGCGGAGAGTAGACTGGTGGAGGCGGTGAAGCCGTAGGAGGAGGTGGTGATGAGACCGGGGGAGGCGGCGAGTAAACCGGTGAAGGTGGGGGTGAAGGGGTTGCTGGTGGAGGGGAAGGCGACACCTTAGAGCTTGCCGGGGGGTATGTAGGTTGTTTGGGCTGCGGAGCGGGAGCGTCGGATGATACCGGAGATGCGTAAGGTGCCCGGGGTTCGGAACCCGGAGCCGGGGATGGCTCGTACGGTTCCAGAGGGGATGCCCATGGAGCCCGGGGTTCGGAGCCAGGAGCCGGGGCCGGTGATGGCTCAGACGGTTCAAGTGGCGATGCCCATGGTGCGCGGGGCTCCGAACCTGGACCCGGCGCTGGTGATGGTTCGTATGGTTCCACTGGAGATGCCCATGGTGCCCGGGGTTCGGAACCAGAAGAAGGCGATGGCGATGGTGATGGCTCGCTTGGTTCCAACGGTGATGCCCATGGTGCACGCGGTTCAGAACCGGGAGCAGGTGACGGTGAGGTGTACTCCGGTGGGGCTACTGGCGAAGCTTCTGGTGTTTGTGTCGGTGGTTCGGTTGGCAATGACGGAGTAGGCTCTGGCTCTTGAGGTGAAGGGGTCGGTTTCGGTACAGATGGTGTCGGGGTGCCGGGTTTCGGGCCTGACGGGTTCGGGGAAGAATGCCATCCGCATTTCGCCTTGTAGCAGTCGACCGGGTGGCTCACCACCGGGTTACAGTCCGCCGCCGACCTTTGTTTCGGCCTCTTCGAGCCGTCCAAACAGTTGCTTGTGTCATCGAACACCACACCGGTGCTTGTCGATGTCGGCACACAGTGCTTGTCCTCTGATTGGAAGTAGTTGTAAGAGAACGTGAAGTTTTCGAGCTCTGGAAGCTGGCAGATCACCGACGGGACGGAGCCGGTGAAGATGTTGTGTGAGATATCCAATTGCTCGACCGTCGACATGCCGGAGAGACTCCATGGAAGCGATCCGGTTAGATAATTGGACCCGACATTGATCACCGATACATTGCGAAGGGAACCGAGTTCTTCCGGCAAACAACCACTCAGGCCATTGTTCAGAAGAACGATCTCGTTCAACGAGCACATACGGCCGACACTCTTGGGGATACATCCGCCGAGCTTGTTGTTCGCGAGCACGACGACGGAGGCAGGCGAGTTGCCGATGTTCTCGGGGATTCCTGACGTGAACCGATTGTTGTTCACAAAGATTGCATCCAAGTTCTTGTCAAAGAGCTCTGATGGCAATGGACCCTCAAAATCATTGTACCTGATGTCAAGAAACCTGCCATAACAAATATATAATTCATCATAATTCATACATATATGTTGCATTAAAGACTAAAACTATGGCAGAAATGTATATATATTTTCTAATTAATTAATAAAATGCAACCATCAAGATGTATAAACAAACACTATTTTATTAATATTTTAGGGTCATTCTGAAAAATCCAAAACAAATACTTCAAAAACTTCAAAAATGGAAAATTTTTGTATCCCCCAGTATTTTGATATGATGAATTTAATGGGAATCATAAATTCAAATTTTGGACGTCGCAAAATATAATTTAAAACAGTTAGCATTTCAGAACGGAATGCAAACGTTTTCATATTAGTCTGGCTCTATATACAATCAGCTGAGATGTTTGTCAACTTACTTGAGTGCAGGCAACTGGAGGACGACTTTCGGGAACAGCCCGACAAACCGGTTGTTACTGACATCGAGCTCGTGAAGGATGACGAGGCGGGAGAAGGAGTCGGGGATGATGCCGCAGAACCGATTGGAGTTGATATGGAAGAGGGCTATGTCTGTCAGTAGACCAAGCTCAGACGGAAGGTACCCGGCGATGTCTCCACCATTCAAATCAACACCTGCCACGGTTGTCACCGAGGCATCGTCTAGCGCCTGGGCGCAGAAGACGCCGGTGTAAGAGCACACGTCCTGGCCGACCCAGTTGCCGGTGAAGTTCTTCGGATCTGAGTAGATGGCATGCTTCCACGCCTGGATTCAATGGACAAAATAAATGTACATATGAGGATGCTTATTTTTTTGAGCTAGTTAAAAATTTGTGCAATTCTGTTATAAAATGAATGGTCAAGAAATTAAGCTCTTTCCAAATTTACAATAAGAAAAAGGTAACTTCACTGCCCTGTTATTTTCTGTTCATTCTGTTTTCAAATTCAGTTATGATTTATTGGCATTAGAACAATTTTCTATTAATAGCAGAGTTTTCGGATATGTACATGTAACAATGTATTGTTAATTGGTACCACTTACCGTTCTATGCCTCATCATTGATTATTTTTTTTTCAATTTTTCATAAATAAATCCTGGACTCTGCAGATAAATGATTCTCCAATGTAGAACGATGAGCTAGAAATTCAATAAAGTTTGAATTCTGCATTTAAAAATTTGTTCAATTAACTTATGTTCACGATGCATTTAAAATCCAACGGTCTTCAAATGGCCAGCTTTTAAAAATCCGGCATGAGTAACTATCATTTTTTTTTTTTTTTTTGCTCTTTTAAAACACAAATATTTGGAATTTTCCAAGCGCGCTCATTTTAACTACCCACACGTACACAAATTCTGTAACTTTTATATCAGATTGTGTAACACTCAGTTCAAATTACGTAATAACGTGGATATATATGTAGTTATGACCCTAAATATTTCATGATCAAATCAAACAATTGAAAACCTGTAAGGCAGTGTAGGCATTACGGAGGCGCTCATTGGCAAACTGCACACCGACTTGTATATCAAACTTGTAATCCGGCGACAATTCACCGTCCTTAAGCCGTAACGTGAGGAGCTGGCGACGCACAATCGCGGCGGCCTCGGCGTCGGTGAGCGCCGAGGCAGATGATACAAGGAGGGAAAAGAGGAGTAAAAGATGGAGGAGAGGAGGATGATCCATTAACATCATCAATGGCCACAACAGCCCTTGGTGACGACGCCAAGGCTGCTTAAAAAAGGAGAAAAAGGGGAGAGAAAAGGGGAGAAAAACATGAACGGACAGGAATGATCGATCAAAGTGGTGATTGACAACGGGGTGGTGGTGGATGAACTGGAGATTTAAGAGAAGAGAGAAGGAATGCGAATTGGGGATTTGGAATTTTGGATGGTTGCCCACAATTGGAGGGTAACTGCAATTGGTTATTTTTTGGTGGCTGATTCAAGTTCTAGAGCTGTCAGTTTGGTGCAATTCATATCCCCTGCTATACTGCGAAGCGAATCAATGACGGGGATTATAGGGGGGTGTTCTTTGAGATTGAGTTGCACGAATCTTGAAGTGAATCCAACGGCCAGGGTGCTATGCAGTAATTTACTGCGCATAGAGGATATGAACTGCTGTTGTACTGCATCTGCATTGTGCAGTTCACAACATCAGCCGTTGGATCGCCTTGAGATCCGTGCACTCTGGTTGCTGTTGTAATGCTGTTGCCTCTGCCTGCAGCTAGCCGCGTAGAAATCAGAGGTATTAATAACCAAATGAGCAGACCTGCATAGTTTCTGCTTGAGTTTTGAGGTTTTGATTATTATAAATAGAAATTATTTGTTGATGCAGGAGTGTGTGTTATTCAGCTGCTGATGATCAAGCCTTTTTTTTTTTTTTTTTTTTTGAAGTTTTTGCAGCTATGAACTTTGTGATAAATTCCTAATTATAGAAGTTCCTACAGAATTGAAAATTCCTTGCTGTATATAGTGATATGTTTTGCTTAAGAAACTAAGCTGTATGTTTATTCTCATACACAATATACGAACCCAAAACCCCAAGCTGATGAGTACTGAGTTACTAACGGTTTTCTTATTGTGATCAACAACAAATTAAAAGAGAGCATATATGTTAGGTGCTTGGTGTAGACCAACAGGATAATTCTGCATTTACATAAAAGATAATGAACTCTTCAGATTTCAATCACGATATATTGATATATATCATCCATATATTTGGCTGATATATATATATATCATCTTGATATGGTAGTCCATATGACAGTCATTCCAATTGCCATTTGAAGAGGTGCATTTCGCAATCTTAAGCTGCACCATAATTCCTTAATTTGAGTAATACAATTTTGCTATATATGTCCTCTAACTGAGTTGCTGCGCAACAAATGTTGCTTATGACCGTGTGTCTTAATTAGCACTTTGAATAAGTAAATACTAGACATGTGAGCGCGCTCCGCACGATGAATATAAAAACACCGATATTAATTTGTGTTATAATTGCAAAAATAAGATTATCATGAGCTCAAACTCATATAGTCCTTATGCGGACGTAACTTTAAAAATATATAAAATCACCTTTAAATATTTATTTATATGGCTTAATAAGTTTTTTATATCAAAAGTTCAAAACTTATAGGATATACAAAATTTCTATTTTTGAGAATTTTTCAGTATTTGTTTGAGATTTTCTTAGAAGCGATTATACAATATAATAACATAATCATTATTTTATGTATAACTCTTACAAAACACAAAAAAATACTAAAAACTAAAAAAAATAGAAAAACTTCGGTAAATTTTTTATATAAAAAAATTATTGAGCCTAACTCATGATAGCTTTACGTCATTTCCTAAATACATGGAGTAACACCACCTATGAGCTTAGCTGTAAATATATTAAAACCTAAAACAAAATACTTAAAGCACTATAAAATAGAAAGATTGCAACTATTATATTTTTTTAAGAATCGAAAACTTAACAATAGAAATATTAACACTAACATTGAAATTCTATTGTAATTAGTGAAAACCCAAAAAAAAAAAAATGAACAAACTAAACCAAAAATACCAAAAAAAAAATGAACAAACTAAACCAAAAATAATAATAATAATAATAAACCCCAAAATAAATTAGCAAAAATCCAACAAAAAAAAAAAAAACAAAGAATAAACCAAACCCAACAAAAAAAAAAAAAAAAAAAAAAAACACTGTTCTTTTGACACTGTATATCTCTAGTGCACGGCATGTTGAGCTTTTAATATCTCTAATAATTTGCATCCAAAATTTTGGTACACAGTTATTAAGCAGAAACATTTTCACTAAAAACCTATATTTTGTTTTTCAATAAGAATTGCAGGCCTCGACTAGACTGCAATAACCGAGTCGGATTTTGTTGCATACTCGCCTTACTCGATTGAGATTCGATCCAAATGTGAGTCGGCTTTTTAATTTGTATTCCGTTCGATTGACATTCAATAACGGGCCGTAGCCTACTCCATTTGAGCGATTCCATATCCTCTGTAGCGCTGCATTGTGTAGCACTGCATGTGAACCGTTAGATCATCTCGAGATCTGTGCCAGCACAGATCTCGAGATGATCTAACGGTTCACATGCCTGCTACACAATGCAGCGCTACAGAGGATGAGCACCCCATTTGAGTGGGGAATGATCCAGCACAGATCTCGAGATGATCTAACGGTTCACATGCCTGCTACACAATGCAGCGCTACAGAGGATGAGCACCCCATTTGAGTGGGGAATGATTGGGCTTCAATTCGAACCCTCTTAATGACTCTCATATCGCTCCCATCCCCAAAAAGGAAAATTCTTGCACACCTTCTGAGTTTAGACCGATCAGCCTACTTAATGCAATACAGAAGTTGTTCTCTAAGATTCTAGCTTCTAGATTGCAGCCATACATGGACAGGCTCCTCAGTGCAACACAATCCGGATTTCTCAAAGGACGAAACATTTTGCATGGCTTTCATTATGCACAAGAGATCATTGCAGCAGCCACACGACAAAAGAAACATATGACAATTTTTAAAGCTGACATTCATAAGGCTTTTGACTCCATAGAATGGCCTTTCCTTCTCAAATGCTTGCAAGCCTCAGGTATCCCATCTAGGTTCATCAGTTGGGTTCATAATTTGGTACTGCAAGGAAACTCGAAAGTGATTCTAAACTCGGTAGTGGGAAGAGATATAAAGCTTAGATGAGGAGTTCATCAAGGCGACCCACTATCACCATATCTATTCAATATCGCAATTGATTTCTTAGCAAGATGGATTGCCAAACTCAAAGATCTGCAACTGCTCAAAGCTCCCTTTCATGGATGCCGAATGTGCTTACTCTATGCGGATGATACACTTGTCTTCTTACAAGCAGAAAGACAACAAATTCGGATCTTCAAGGCTATACTACAAATTTTTCGTAAGTTATCGGGGCTCAAGGTAAACTTGCAAAAATCTGAATTGATTGTTACATCGGACCAGATGGGGATGACATACGATCTGGCTGACATTCTCCATTGCAAACCTGCACAATTTCCAATGACATACCTGGGTTTACCGTTGTCGGATAGAAAGCTACCCAAGTCAGCTTACTTGCCTTTGATCCAGAGGGAGGAGCAAAGACTCTCGGGTTGGAAAGCAGAAAACTTGTCAATTGGAGGACGGCTGGTGCTTCTCAATGCGGTATTAACAGCTTTGCCAGTATACTATATGTCAGCATTTCTTCTTCCCAAGTGGGTTATAAAAAGGATAGATAAGATACGAAGACGGTTCCTGTGGCATGGACATAAAGAGAAGGAAGAAAACAAAAGACCGATTTACTTAGCAAATTGGGCACTTGTAACAAGGAGTAAAAGGCTTGGGGGGCTGGGAGTTAGAGACATTGGGCAAGTAAACATTTCACTCTTGATAAAATGGATGTGGCAATGGTTACAGCCGGATGATGCTTGGTGGAAGGAAGCTACGGTCACACTGGACTCTCATATTAGGCCATGGGAAATGAGTAGTACATCTCGTTTCTGGAAAGATATCAAACAACTGTCCCAAATCTTCAATGTTTCCATCAAGTTTCAGTTGGGGCAAGGCACAAGAATTCAATTTTGGCATGATGATTGGCTGCAGAGTACTAAAGTATGAATATCCTAACCTCTTCGCTCAAGCAAGATACAAAGATGCATCAGTTGCGCAGTGCTGTTCTGAAGGCGAGTGGCAAATAGACACATGTGATGGACTATCACAACAGGGACAACAAGAATTACACATGCTATATAACAGGCTGCAACTTCTCCAACTGGAACAAGCTCAAGATCAACCGATATGGACGAGGAATTCATCTGGTATCTTCACTGCAAAGTCAGCATATAGATTTATTCATGACACACCATACATTGATGATAATCTGTTCAGGATATGGGAAGTAAGAGCACCACCAAGAGTACAGGTATTCATTTGGCTGATGATGAGAAATAAGTTGTTGACAATTGACAATCTGAGGAGCAGGGGATGGAATATGCCCAGCATGTGCTACTAGTGTAGATCTCATGAAGAAACAGGAAAACATATCTTCTACACATGCGATTATACAATCCAGCTAAGGTCCTATATTGTTGATACATTGCCACTAACAACAACACCATGCATGGCATACACTTCTTCAAGCTCAGTGCCACAACTTTTGTTTAGTAATGTGGATGGTTTCTGGAAACAAATTGAGGTTGTAACATTGTTTGTTATTTGGAGGGAGCGCTGTAGACGGATATTTGCTGAAACTTCACAGGACATAATCCAATCGGCAAGAGAGGTATTGGGAGAACACAAGCAATGGTTTCCAGGATGATCACTGGTTTATATTTGTTTTTTTAAGTTAATGTTTTAGTTTTTTTGCCCTCTTTTCTTTTTAGCTTTTGTAAATTCTTGTATAGCTAAGATCACTGTTATGTGATCAAGTTAAATGAAATTTGAGAGCATGACTCTCATCTTTTTCTCAAAAAAAAAAAAGATGTTATAAAAAGAACGTCTTTAGATTGTAATCACAAAAGAAAAAAGTAATTCCGAGCGTTTATAAAAAAAAACCGTCTATAACGTTCATAAGTTACATATTGAGATGTATATGTTACGTTTCGGATGTATATGTTACGTTTCGGATGTATCCGTTACATTCCATATACATATATAGATGTATTTTTCAATGGATGCAATATGTTTCTCATCACAAAAGAAACATATTAAAGCAAACAAAATTATTGAATTCTCTCACAATTAGACAAATAGATAAGATAATTACCCGTTGACATAATTATTGAACCCTAATTCTTTATTTCAGATATTCAGCCCCAGATTACTATGTACTTTGGTGTGTTTGGATCATATAAGATTAGTCCTAGCCTAAGAGTAGCAAACTACTCTCAACACTAATATCATCCAAACACAAAATAGAAATCTTGGTTAGTTCTTGAGCAGTGCTACTCAACTAATCCATAGAAATGTTAGTTTAGTGAAATTGCTCATGAGTGTGAGTAGCAATATTAATAAAAAAGTATCAGGTTAGCACTATTCTCATACTATTCAAGTTAGTACAATCCAAACATCATTTTCACTAACCCGAATAGTACAAAGTTACCACTACTCTCATACTACTCAAGCTAGTACTAATCTACCATTATTCCCGATCACTAACCCAAAAAACACTACTCATGTACTACTCATGTAATTTAGATTGAACCAAGCAAACTGAGATTAAAACCGATACATTTGAGTATTGTCTCTCGAAGTCCTAATAATTTTATTATTAATTAAATAAAAAATCAAAATTAAATAAGAAGTTCCTCGGGACCCGGTTTCTGGATTTAGACTGGAAGGAACTTTATAGTCCGACCCCAAACACGGTCTTTCAAAAGTTACAGGATTTCAAAATAAAGTAACTTTCTGAGGGGTCGGAATATACTTTTTCTATCTCAAGTTTGAGCCGGAATATATTATTCCTATCTCAAGCCTGGGCCACCAAATTATATCTCTGCCCTTCCCAAAGTTTGTATAAAACTAAAAAAATATTTAAACATGCCACCTACACTTTGGAGCCAGACTATCAAATTCCTTCTAGCCTAAATCTAGAAATACGACCTACTCTTGAATGCCACGTGCCAACATTTATATATCAAACCCCATATATGAATATAATTATGTAAAAGTCCAAATTAAATTGTAAAACGGTCCTTTACATTAAAATAAAAATAAAAATATACTAAATTTTCGGGGTATCACAGAGCACTAGGAGACTGGGAGCACGGAGATGGAATGCACGATAGCTCCATTTTTTGGTTCCCCCGTCATAGCACCAAATTAACCCCTTCTTTATTTAATCAAATAATATATATAAATTTTTTTTTTGGAATTAAATACAGGGACATCTCCACTCTCCAGCCTCCTATATAAATAATTAAATATGTTCAGTAATTGACATTTAAACAAGCAATTTACCACATTTTCCCTCCACCTCACCAGCAGCAACAAGCATGGCTAGCTCCTGCACAAAATTCTTCCTAATCCTCCTCCTACAGATTTCGATTCTGATCCTAGACTATCCCAGCAGTCCACATTTCGCCCTTCCAAACACATCCCTATTTGTTAGGTCAGAATGTTCCGTTCAAGCCCGCATCCATACTTTCGCCGAGTTGAAGGAGACGTTGCAGAAGTTAACCGAACAAAGCGTGACAGATTCGGATGCGATAGAGGGGCTGTGCGATGACCTGAGTGCCAGATTCAACGGCAGCGGCAGCGGTTTTATCCTCCGGACAGTCTTGGAGGTACTTCTTGATTGTCAGAACATTCTTCGAAATTCAGACATCAAACAAAATCCTACATGATTTTTTCTTGTAAGTATGGCTTGTAATATTGAGCTTTATGTGTGTGATATGATATCTCACTTTTGTATAGCCACAAAAATTTTAAAAAGAAAGAAAAAAAAGAATTAATATGGTATGGATTTATATCGTGCTTATTTTACTTCTGAAAAAGAAAATTGTAAAAGGTGCTATTGTTCAGTTGTTTAATTAACTAATTTATTTATTTTCGTCTTTGGAGTTTGTTTGTTTCTATATTCAGTTTGGTGAATGCAAATATGCAATACATATAATCATGTAATAACCCAGTTGGATTTTGCTGCGTCACTTAATTAGTGAGATGAAATGCGATCCAAATTAATCTGTCTGATTGTCCAATTTAAAAATTGGTACATACTCCGATATTCAATAACAATTGGGCTGTAGCCCAATCCATCTGGTCTCGCAAGAGTGCAAGTATTGGGCTTGAGGGTCTTTAATTTGAACCCAAAATGAAGATTTTAGTCAGAAAGTTTTTCAGATGGTCTGGACTCTGGACAAATCTGGACCCAAGATTAATCCACCGTCTTATTCAAATCGAAAATGATCAAGAGTATCTCATTCAGTTCAGTCTGCATCACGATTTGATGAAATTTGAGCAATTCAAATATTTATTCTCTCTGAACTTTTCTAATTATTTTTATTTTATTTGGTTTCGTAGCATATGCTTTTGGAATTTAAATGCTTTTGTTTATATAATAATTTGTATCAATAAATTAGTGTCGATTTCTAGTGATCAACCATCATACATTATTTATTTATTTATTTTGGAGGGAATACCATCACTCCATCAACCATCGTACATTATTTATTTATTTATTATTTTGGAGGGAATACCATCACTCAGAATCTCAAATGATACTTGAATTGTATGAAATTTTAAACTCAACCAATATATAAATTAAGAAAAATATAGCTATAAAATTCGTTCTACCTTTAAATTTATGTAAAATTTTGATTGCCAATTTGTTAAAAATATCAGTTGTCATAGAAACCCTTTTCTAAAAAGAGAGATATTGGAACAAATATGAGTTTTATTTAATGAATATTTTTTTATATCAAAGTGTGAAATGACCAACATAGAAAACTCAATAAAATTGAATTGATAATATATTATTAAGCGACAAATACCTATCCTGTGGGGAGATAATAAAATGCCAAGTTCTATCAAATAAACAACATGCTTCTTAAATTTTCTATAACATGCAAAACGAATACCGATACAACTTGTGATACGAGTTCTGTCGAATTGGTCAACTAAATAGCCTTTTGTGCAGTCCATGAGCTGCATGATGGGCGTTTGGAACTTGCGATAAATCGAGAGGCGTACCAAACTCGGGTTCTCATCTGCTGCCATAAAAAACTAGGCAGGATCATGTCATAGTTAAAAAGGACCGTTGGATTAATCTAAACGGCTAGGGAGTATTGTTTTATTGGGGTCCCATGATCATAGATTCATGCAATGGCAACGAATTCCACCAAATTCCACGCATACTCCTGCGACATGTTAACACATCAGTTATCACAGTCTAATCTCAAAAAAAGAATTTAAAAAGAAAAAAAAATAATAATTATCACACTCAACCTCTGTATATATATACAGCCACAGAGGCAGTCGTTTTAGTTCCGTTATATGCAACTCCCTTGATCATCCGGGCCATCACAAACAACAACAAGAAGCATGGTTAGCCCTTGTACAAAATTCTCCCTAATTCTCATTTTGCAAATTTCAATTGCATTCCTGGACTATCCCGGCAGTCCAAATCTCACCCTTCCAGCAAACACATTTCCTATCCTCCATTTCCAGCAAACAGTACTCAAATCAGGATGTTCCATGAAAGCCTGCATTGCTACTTTCACTGATGAGCTGAAGGAGACACTCCAGCAGTTGATTGAACGAAGCGTAACCGATTCGGATGCGATAGAGCGGGTGTGCGACGACTTGATCGGTACTGTCGGATTCAACAAGAGTGATTTAGTTCTCCGGATAGTCTTTGAAGTGCTTGATTGTGAGAAAGTTGTCCAAAGTTCAGACATCAAACAACATCCTACATGATTGCACCCCCTCCTCCTCCAAGAGTTCATCTCTGTATGTATGAAAACGAACCATTTTGGAAATTTCCATGTTCATTTTGGAAATTTGTATGTCCATTTTGGAAAATACGTGTAGATAAATACATGTTTTAAATACAGTTTGGTGATGGATGTTTCCGTTTTCACTTTTGTAAAATAAAAAACAAAAATGTTACGGTGCGGGATTTAATTTGTTTACAAATGTATTTACTATTTAACAATAGACCGTTGCTCTAGGGTAACGCTCGCCGTGTGGGGTTGCGGGTTTAAAACTTGGAAGAGGAGTCTTTTATAAACATTTAAATTTGAGTGGCTTGACGCATTGATCCTATCTTTATCTCAAAAAAACAAAAAAAAAAAAATCGCTGCTCTTTTGTTATTTATTTCGTCTTTGGAGAGGCCATGGGCCCAATTAATTTGTGTGTTTCCATTTTCACTTTTGATGACTGCTTCGGATTTTGTTGCACCACTCGACTGAAACACGATCTTTTTTGTCTTGAACTCCACTTTATCAATGTTCAATACTGGGCTGGAGCCGAATCCATCTGGGTAAGGAGTGGGCTCATTATTGGGCTTCAAAGTCTCTGAACCCAAATAAATATTTTAGTCAGAAAATTTTTTAGATTGTCAGGACAAATCTGGAGTCCTGGACCCACGGCTGACTGATTTAAAATTTTAAATAGAAAATTGGTTAGATTATTATTATTCTGGATCATGTGATTTTTATTATAAAAAGAAAAAGAAAAAGAGGTGATTGAATAATTTACGTACTTAATTTTATATCTTCTGCATTTTTCCGGATGATAAATATTTGTTTATTGTCTTTTTGTGGCACATGCTTTGGAATCTTACATGCTTTGATTATTCAATTTATATGAACTAGTAAAGACCACGTCTTACTTTGAGCTGAAATTATTATTTCTTATAATAAATTTTCAAGATAGTATGTAATGAGATTGAGAAAATTGATATGAACTTTAAATTGAGAAAATTGATCTAGGCCTTAAGTTAAGAAAATCGATATGGGCCTTAAGTTTTAATGGGTTAAGACATTAAAGTACGTCAACAATGGTGAGTAATATAAGTAAACAATCAACAGCTGAGATTTATTACTTGAGAGATAAACCTTTCATATTAAAAAAATCCAATAATAAAAGTAAAATCCAATATACTTTTTTATTAGGAACAAGGATATAAACGAAGAAATGACTTCTTCAACGACCAAAAAAAAAAGGGGGAAAAGAACGACGAAACTACTTTTCTTTTTTCATTAAAAAGAGAGGATGGGCTGAAAGAACAAGAAATGTATGTTCCAAGTAATTATGGGGTCCCGGCACACAGTTGTAATTGCTTTATCGTACCGGTTACCTGATTAGCATTACTTCCAGAAGATACAATTCTTTCGCTATCGGCATCCTAACAGAAAGCAAAATCACACCCCAATCATTGAAAGCTTTTGTTCTAGGAAAACATAAAAAGAAACTTCTAGACGAAAGCCTTCGTAAATATTCCCAATTCAGGAACAGAAGATCATACTGGTTCAGGGCCATCTTTTTGTTCTTCTCGTACTCAAAACTCAAAAAGGTTTCAATCGAATTTAGTGGTCCCTGAAAGAAGGATCATTTCTGGAGATAGAGAGTGATTGGCAACAAATACCTGTTACCACAAACAGATCCCAAATTGACTATGTTAAAGTTAAATTAATTTTGACAGAAAAACACAAGGGCAAAGAACATATACCTTGCCTGATACAAAATAAGACAAATTAAGTTCAGACTTCAGACAACAATGATAAGGAATGACACTACTGCTTCAAATTGGTAAATTCCACCAGTAAGGAATAATAGTGATGTATCGTCTAGCTTCAATATTAATATCATACTAGACTAACTGATAATTCAATGAAATATATATGGCATGTTGCTAAGCACCATTTCAGGAGAGCATTGTGATTGATTTTTGCTAATAATAACTCACTATGGTGCTCAAAATTGCAACAAGAAATGCTTCAAGAAGATAGCTTTCCATTATCAGCCTTCCAAATTCTTCCATTCAACAGTAATAACAGTTTTTTGCAACACATATAGCATGCAGATCACCACATAATATTCACATGAAACAAAGACTCTTAAAGAAAACTGTCAATACACTTGGTTCTTCACTCTATCACAGTAACCATAACCAAGCACACTTATTAGTCTCAAACCTAATCCCTCTAAATTGCTAATCCAAGTGCAGTACGTAATAACCCGTTAAGCCGTCCATTACTGAGCAGAGATGGGTACATTGATGGGCTCCATCTCGGCAACTGCTGGTTCCTCCTCAGCAAAAACCTTGGCAATCTTCTCGGTTGGTACCAGTGGCAGGAAAGTAGCAACCTTGTACCCCCTCTCAGCACCAGTGGAGACTGCCCGGTTGTACCTGTGAGACAGATTGGCTGCAGTGGGAACAACCACCTGGGCCACTTGGGGCACAAGGGGAAGGCGGTTGATTGCACGCCATGCAGCAACAGCATGTTTCTCGGCCTCAGGCTCGTACTTGGTGTACAGATCTTTTGCCACCGGCTCATATTTCGTGTAGATGTCCTTCGCCACTGGTTCAACGCGTGAGACCGCATTGCGGGCCAGACCGGCTGCTGTGCCAACCACACCAGCGCGGTGCACCTCTTCAGCAACTGACCGGGCCATGTTTGGTGCTCCCTTCACCACACTGGGTACGTGCTTCTCGATTTCCTGGACTGACTCACCAACCTAACAATTTTCACAAATTCGCAAATTCGCAAATGGTTAATTTAACTAGTATCAATAATTGAAGTTGGACATGTTAATGCTGAATTTGCTAATATATACCTAATTAGATGTTACCTAATTAGATGGTTTATCTTGCAATCAGATATACCCAATTAACAACAATCATACCGAAATATACACAATCAAAATTCAACTCTTAAAAACAGTTCCTTTCAAGAGATCCAAAAGTTACAAACTGTATGTACCGGTATTTACAAGGCACTTACATTATTTTCACTCTGAAAGAAAATTCATTCTAAACTCGACAACATACGATTAACACTAGTTCTGACAAGGCCAGCAAACTCTGAGACGTATAAAGGAACCATAAAAACCAGTACATAATAAATTATTGAGCACTATTTCGCATTTCGTCATGTATCAGTAATTAAATCAATCTAGCAATAATCAGTAACAGAACGCAATTTACCTTGCGGTCGAGGAACTTAAGTAGATGCAGAGGCACGTAGTGGAACTTGTCATAGACAGGACCAACGACGGTCTTAACAGTGCCCTCGACAGTCTCAACTCCGGGCTTGAGCGGCCCCGCGCTCTCCTTCGCGTATGCGTACAGCGTCGCCGCGCACACGATCATGTGCGCCGCTGCGGCCTGCACGAACTGGAGATACCTCAGCCTCTCCTCCTCACCCTGCATCACCAAATTGAATCTTATTAGAATAAAATTGTGCAAATCAGAGTTAATACAGCCTCTAATCCACCAAAATCTTTATATTTTTAGGATGATTAATGTGGATCGAAGCGGAATTGTACGGATTAAAAGGCAGACCGTAGATCAAAACAGAAAAGAGTCTAATTTAAGCCTAGATAAAGAGGGGAAATTGTTCAACGGTAGGAAAAGGCTGAAAGTTCACTCAATTGAAGTCTGTTGGCATGAATTTGACGGAAAGAACAGAACTAGTGTATGAATTGAAAAGAACTACGAAGATCTTTAAATAAGGATGCTTCCTACACAATTTCGGTCTGTAAAAGGTAATTCTCTCTGATTGATCACTCAAAACCTCTAAAGGTTTCAACTTTATTAAAATTCCCCACCATTATCGCCCCAATAGATCGAAAAAGAATGAAAAGTCGGATCGATCTAAAGACAATTCCTCTCTCCAATTAGATCTGGAGGAAGTGGGAAAAAAGTAAGAGCACTCACCATGGGTGGTTGCTCGGCGGAAATCTTGTCCGATTCAGCCATTAATTAATTCTCTCGATTCAATTGGGACAAAAACTACTGCGAATTGTAGACTTGTAGTACTTTCAAAGAGGACTGCGGAAGAATCGAATCAAAGGCAGGAAAAGAAAAGAGAACTCTCGAATGTATTATTATTGGTCGATTGTACGAGTGAATGAATGAGAAGAGTCAAGCGACCTTTCGTTATTTATAGGCGAGAGATTTCCCATCAAGTTTTCTATGATTTATGCACTCCCGAAGTTTACAATTGTTTATTGAGTTCACAATTCCAGTCGTTGGATCGTCTCATGATCAGCGCGGACACGAATCTCGAGGCAATCCAACGGCATGTAATAGTGTTCAATGGAATGGAATGGAATGTGATATGTGAAGCTGCCGATTGAGTGAACGTAGATGAACGTACAAATTCTTCGTTCCCAGAATTCGCTCCTTCTCGGAAGGAGTTACTTTTCTTCGCTCGGTCTACTTGTTAAAGAAATGGCTATCCACACTCTTTATCTTCTACGTTTTTGTACTGTAGAGCAGGTGGCGGTATGCTATTTGACCCAGTGACGGTGGCCGCGTGGGTGGGTGCAGCGGCTGGGTGTTTGTAATGAGAAGTAGAGGATCGTAGATTATTTATTCTTAGCTAAGTTTCGCACCTTCTCGATGGTCGGCGGTGATGGAAAACTCTCTCGGAAGGATGAAATGAAATCTCGGCGGTACGCGTTGTCGAATACGGTGGATCGTACTCATCCTCCAACCAACGTACTGCCTTGTGCAGTTCACAATTTCAGCCATCAGATCGTATCGAGATCCGCGCTGCTACAGATCTCGAGACAATCCAACGGCTGACATCATGAACTGCACAATGCAGTGAAGTCAGGACCGATTTTTTTAATAATAATTAAATAAATAATCGGAATTAAATATTTAGATAAATATTAACTGAAATTCGGGATTAAAAAAGGCTTCGTTTCAAAATCACGTTCCGTACCACGAACAGTCAAAAAATATTAAAAAATGTTAGAGATTCAAAAAAAACTATATTTTATATACGGACGCGGATAGGATACGAAACCGAAACAAGTGGCTGCATATTCAATATACAATTCCTCCAGAGATGGTATGAGACGAGTGGTTGCGTATTCAATTAGTGACCCAAAATTTGGGTTGCATGTCAGAAACGCATCTCAAGGGATGGATCACGGATTGAAAACACAACATAAAAAGAACTTGGACACATGCAAATTATTGGTATGGGACGCGGATTTGAAACGAAACCTTCTTAAATCCCGAATTTCAATTAATTATCTAAATATTTAATTCCGATTATTTATTTAATTATTATTAAAAAAATCGGACGTCAGGGGATATGAATTCGGACGGATGAACGGCCAGAGACTTGTGTTGACGACTTAATTGTTAAGGCATCTCACTTGTGTGTGTCCCACACTCCCACTGATAATGATAATACTAAAATTAAATATACGGCTTTGGTAGTTTGGTTACGAGAAAATAGAAACTTATGGAGGCGTTCAGACCATCAGCATGACCGAATAGAAGGAGACAAAGATTGTACGCAACCTAATGAAATCATTTTTTTAATTCTTCGTTATCTTGACCTGGTTCAACGTTTCACTTTCTACAAAATCAATTTTTAGGGATAATACCTCGTCACCCCCTAATTTTTTCACTTTTGACAAAGTGTCTTTCAATCTTTTATTTATGACAAACATCTCTCAAACCTGTCAATCTACGACAAATTGCCCCCCATATAATAATTACATCCATAATTATCAATTTTACTTTGGATAAGACTATACCCTTTGAACTTTGTTGTGTATTTATTAAAATAATACTTATTAATTTTGAAGAATGATATTTTTATACCACTAATAAAATATTTGAATTTTTAACTTTACGTTTTCAAACTTAAAATTTGAATTCTTTAGATTATTGTCTTAAATAAATTCATTCCATAACAACTGCAATTCGGATACATAATTTTTATTTTATAATTGATAAAAAAAATTGTTAACAAAGTGTGTATTTTCATTAGAAATTCCAGTTATATACATCATACAAGTCCAAAAAGGACATTCATCAATGCATTGATAATGTTTATGAATTTCTTACATAATAATATTTTTAAAATATTTATATAATCTGATTGTCCTTGCACAAAACATTAATCAAATTTAGTTATGTATAATTTAATTTTTTTTAAAAAAAATCATGACATTAAATTGTTGTTCAATTTTAGATACAATTTTCAGGGTAGTTTGGTCTTGTCTAATTTAAATTTGACAATTATGGATGAGATTAGATTATCATTTAGGAGGCAATTTGTCAAAGGTTGATGAGTTTGGGGGTGTTTGTCACAAAGAAAAGATTGGGGGGCACTTTGTCAAAAGTGAAACGATTAGGGGGTCATGGGCATTACCCCCAATTTTTAATCCTTCTTTTCCTTGACAAGGACTACAGGTTAATTCTAAGGCATTTCATCGAACACCTACCAGGCAACACAGAAACACAGAGAAGCATCACTGCCCAAGTACCAACAAAACCCATAATCGATTTTGATCATACCATCACACCCCCATAACAATCAATCAAACACAGATTTCTTTGGTGATCACCGAGGCGGGTCTCGTTCGTTGGAATCGAGCCGAAGATTGACCCCGTGAGACCGTACCACGTCGAAAACGGCCCGGACCTTGCTCACGATCTCAAGCCCTTTCTTCTCGACCTCCTTGGCAGGGTTAGCGTAGATGGGTTCCCTGTGAAGGCCGCCGACCTTCAGCCGCATGGCCAGCACCTCGCCGACAGCCGCAGAGTCCATCCCGTCCTTCAGCACCTTCTCCAATGACGAGGCAGATGCTGCCACCCGGCCAGTCCTGCAGTGACATTGGCTGTGATGCGCTTGAGCGAGATGAAGAGCCGCATCACGTAGCGCTTTGTTATGGGCAGGCCGGCAGGGGCGGGGGGCGGCAGTTTGTTCATTCTCATTTTTTGCGCGCTTATTGTATCTTAACCAATATATATTTTTATTTGGACCAACAGTAATATGAAATATAATTTTGTAGCTGTGAACGCAATGAAATTTTACATTATTTCGTTTTCGTTTCGTCTAAATTAACGTGACGATTTGCAGTTTTGTTAAATAAAAGGAAACGAAAACGAAATAATATATTCTATTTTGTTTTTCATTTCATATAATAATATCATTACGATACAATTATTTTCATTTTTTTATTGTGTTTCGTCCAAACAAAACTATTTACGATAAATCGTTAAAAGCTATTTATGATTTTATTAAACGAAACAATCTATTTTCATGATCATTTCATTGCATTGAAAAATACAAACAACTTTAGTATTCGGACTATTTACTAATTGCGTGGGTTAATTGTTCGCAGAAATGTCAGTGAGTCCCAATAAAATTATGCATTAATACATAAATGGATAAATTTTTGGGGCCAATTGTTAAATTTGTCCTTCTTTTAAAATTTGTTAAACAAATTGCACTCTCTCAAAAAAGTTTAACAAAATGCCGACTACCCAATATGGAGTCCGGATCGTCTAACGCACTGCAAATTCGACAGCGTGGATCCGACGGTGCAGCTTGCGTCAGGATTTGGACTCATTACTTTTCACAGATCCCGATGTAAGCTGCATCGTCGGATCCGCGCTGCCGAATTTGTAATGCGGTAGGAGATCCCGAGTTCCCAATATGGGCCACAAAATTTTTGGTGTTCTTAACAAAATGCCCTCCTTTGAAAACAATAGTCTATGGAACTGTTGCGTGGGCCGTGACATCAGGGCCGGCGTAATTAACTTCGTCACCCGGCCCATGTTTCACCACCCTCAATATGGGCCAAAATCCCAACAGCCCAACCCGGCCCAATTTAGGAAAAGGGCGGGATGCCGCGATCTAGGGTTTCCGTACATATACCGCCGCAGCTCAACTCCTTTTTCAATTTCTCCATTTTTCATCCTTTTCCTTGCCTACTATCTCCAGCGAAGGGGAATTCAATGGAGTCGGATTCGGATCAGATCAGTTCCTCTGAGGCGGAGATGGAGGCGGAGAGCGAGGAGTCCTATAAGGAGGAGGAGATGGAGGTGGAAAGCGAGGAAGGGAAGAAGAAGGCAGACATAAGGAGGTACACCTGCGAGTTCTGCGGGTTTACGAGATCCAAGCGGGCACTCATAACGGCTCACATGAACTCCGCGCATCCGGTACTTGATTTTGTTGCTTTTTACCTCTTTTGTTGTTGTTGTTGTTGTTTTGAGAATTGAATTGGAGAGAATGTAAGTGGGATTTGGTGTTTGCAGGACGAAGCGGCGAAAGTAATGGCGGATCGGGAAAAGGAGGAGAAGGTGAAGGAGGAGGAGAGGAAGAGGTGCAAGGAGTGCGGCGCCTGGTTCAGAAAGCCGGCGCATCTCAAGCAGCACATGATGTCTCATTCATCTGAGGTCATTTCCCTCTGTTCCTTTCATGTATTTGTTATTACCTTATACAGTGAAAAGTATTTCTATAATTTACAAAGCCTCCAGATAAAGAAGAAATATTGAAATAGTGCCTCCTGTGATCACTTAAAAAGTTTAATTTCTTATTATCTACCTCTCAAATATTTACTGAAACAGGTGTTTATGAAAAATATTTCCAGAGAATGTGTTTCTAAAAGGTTTCTTATGATCTGGTTGTGTTGTTTAGTTCTTTCGGAGGCTACTTTTTGTACTGTTTCACTATGCTTCGTGTGTTCGCTGATTCTAATTCCTGAAAGGAATATAAACTACTTAAATATTGAGACATCGGAACTGAATCTAGAGATTTTGCAGGTCTTCTATACATACATTTATTAGAAATGTAAATTGGGTGTGAAGCATTGGATCCCATATAAAAGAACTCCAAAATGCGAAAGAGGCATCTAGCTACAATAATCTTGAGTGGACCAGTAGCAGGATGGGTTGACCTCCTGCGAAGCTCCCTCAAGATTTATGCCTCTGTATCACGCTTCTTCCTTGCCAGGTTTGATTTTTTTTTTTTTATTGTCGTCCCGCTTTGGAGATTTAAATGTGAACTGTACATTATTGCGGATTATTAGAAATATTTTATTTGAAAATATAATTATCATTCATGTTTTATTTGCAAAAGAAACTACCCTATGAAAGTTGGATTGCAGTTACAGTTTAATCTTCTTTCTGAATTGATATCAATCGTGGAAGCTTAACAAATTAATGTTGGGTTTTAACATATTCTGTACTTCACTATGCAGAAGCCATTTGCATGCCCTGTGGAAGACTGCAAGTCCATGTATGGAAGAAAGGATCATTTGAATAGGCATTTGTTGACACACGAAGGCAAGATTTTCAGTTGTCCTGTGGAGAGTTGCAGCAGTCGCTTTATGATCAAAGCTAACGTAAACAGACATGTTAAAAATTTCCATGAGTGTAACGAAGAGCACAGGCTGAAACATAAAGAGTTTGTTTGCTCGGAGGTCGGTTGTGGGAAAACCTTCAGATATCCTTCTAAGCTTGCAACACATGAGAAATCACATGGTACTTGATCAATAACCTATCTGTTTGCAACTCTTTTATAAGTTAGAATAAAAGCTGGACAGTTAGCATTGACTGTAATCGTTGTTCATAAGCTGTAACTGATGGAATTGTTGTGTTGAATTAAGATTCTCTTATATCTGGAGAAGAAAAATTATTTTTTGTTGCTCTTCATTGTGTTTATCTAAAACTCAAGGTCTCATTGATGTGGCAGTGAAACTGGAGTGCTGTGAGGTCATCTGCATGGTACAAGACTGTCTGAAACATTTCTCAAATGTGGAGTGTCTCAGGGAGCATACCAAATCATGTCATAGCTACATTACATGTGAGACATGTGGGGAAAAGCAATTAAAGAAGAACATAAAGCGCCACCTACGCACTCACGAAGAAGGGAAAACTTCGACAGCGATCAAATGCTCCTTCGAAGATTGCAAGGCTACCTTTTCAAATGTAAAAGGCCAATTCCAAATTGTAAATTGGTAGTTGTAGTTTTAATCTAGTCTTAGGCTTATGATTTTGTGGTTGGTGTGCAGAAATCAAATCTGAAGAAGCATGTGATGGCTGTACATGAAGATTCAAGGCCATTTGCCTGCAGCTTCTCTGGATGTGGTGAAAGGTTTGCTTACCGCCATGTCAGGGACAATCATGAGAAGTCCTCTATCCATAGCTGTTGTCATGTAAGACAATTTATCATTTATTGTATCTGTGTTTTTTTTCTTGTTGTATTATTTATTGCAAGTGCAGATCCTGTGTTTCCACTATCATGAGGGGTGGGGGGGGAGATCATTTTGTTTTGTGAAACTATTAGTGGGTAAAGGTCATTTGATGAATGTAAGAGGATCGAAGAAGCATGTTTCTCTGTGATTGCAGTTCAGTAAAATATCTCCCTGAACAAGTACTTGTTCCTTATTATCATTAGGATGTGATAATTTTAGGAGAGCTAAGAGGGGGAATCAAGAGATTCCCAAATTGTTGCAAATATTCTAGGTTTTGGATCATTGTGATCAAGTATTACTGGTTTCCTCCTAGATATCAACATTGAGATCATTTATTGGTATAGAATTTTGGGCACTGGATCAAAATATAGTACTGGGTTCTGGATACAAAAAATTATCTATAATTTTATTTTATTATTATCAATAAACATGGGATGTTTGGTTCTTGTGAGTTGATATGTGCATGGTACTGTTAGTGATCCTTCAGAGTTTGACGTTGCCAACTGGTTTCATTTGTTGTTTTGTTGGTTGGACATGAATAGTTCTTCTTATCAAACTGTTTGTTTTCCCAATGGTAACAGGGGGACTTTGAGGAAGAAGACGAGGAATTCCACTTTGGGGAGCGAGGAGGAAGGAAGAGAAAGAATGTTACAGTTGACATGTTGCTAAGAAAAAGGGTAGCTGTATCTCCTGGTTCTTCTCATTCTGAGGATCATCAGGATCACTCTGCCCCGTTGGAAAATGGATCAGATTACCTGAGATGGTTGCTTTCTGGCGGTTAGATTAGGTTTTGTATCTAAGCACCTGATATTCATATATTAATGTATAGCTAACATCAAAAGTCAGGAAATATAGATGTTTGAATAGGGGGTACTTCAGGGGTTTTGTTTTTGTTATGCTGGTAAAAAATCCTTTTTGTAGTGATCAAGTACTTTGTAATACCTCGTCTGTGTGTTGAATTGTGATTGGAATGCCAAGTTGCTAATAGTTAATCTGTAAGTATATTCTAACAGATCTTTTCTGTTGTTGTCATACGTTGTTAATAGCGCAGGATAGAATTTCAGTTCACTGGCTGTTAGGTTGCGCTTACTGCTCCGCAACATGCCATTCGATGATTTCTTTGTCATCTGAGTACCTCACTGGTCGGTGGTCACTATGGCGCGTTGCATTGGAAATACCTGTCCACTCGGTGATGTCGATAAATAGATAAGCGATGTTTAAATCAAATGCTACACTTATATAAAGGAGTTAGACTGTTACACTAATGTCTAATGCTCAAAATTTATGTTATCGTGATCGAAATCATGATTTATGGTGCTCAATAAATTATTTATATGAAAATATTGGGGAATACAAAAGTGTCTTATCGAAATTTTATCAGAACTTGAGACAAAATTACAAGAGTGGAAGGTGAAGTACTGGAGTGATATTGAACTTGAACCAATTACTACAATCAGAGTGAACAGCCTACTGGCAGGCTAATCATGAACATGAAATCACATAAAGATACTACTTTTATGCCCTCATTCGGATTCTTATTTGTTGTAGTTACCAGTATCTCTTTACACAAATTGCACATTACTGCTAAATAGGTTAACAAGAGCTCTTAGTTCTACATTACAATTGCTTGGAGAGGCAAAACTAATATCCCGATACTGCGGTGTTCCTTCTAAATTCATGTTCATCTTCAGCCGAATGACTTCCGTTTTTGGGGTTTTCTAAATGATCTTTACTGGGACTTGGTCAAAATTTAGCAGCAAAGAACTGAGAAACTGTGAATCATTATAAATCAGACGAGCGGTTCGCATACTCTTGAACCAGTGCCCCGAACAATGATGGCCGTTCGATGAGATTGGATGGTGAGTCGAATTCCTTGGCTAGTCCTGTTGACACAAACAAAGACAAGCCAGAAAAGAATTAGCTTACTGTTATAATTTGTTACGCGAATTGCATCTTATTCCATCGATCGATTGTTATGCAATAGTGATACAGCAATAATCTCTAAGTAACAAAATTAAGCAGTAAGCAAGAAGTAAACAAGAAAGATAAAATGAAATTACGTACCGGCATCTACAACAAGAACTCGATCACAGTCCATGACAGTAGGTATCCTGTGGGCAATGCTGATAATAGTGCAAGACGAGAAATCCTCACGTATGATTCTCTGTATCACAGCATCCGTTTGCGAATCGACCGACGCCGTCGCCTCATCCATGAAAAGAATCTTGCTGCGCTTCAGCATGACACGACCCAAGCACATGAGCTGACGCTGGCCCACGCTCCAGTTCTCTCCACTGTCCACAACTACATTCAAATATGAATTAGAAGTTAAATAGTTTTACTCTATATAATTTCAAGTACCTAATGTGCAAATAAACTCTTTAACTAATTTTCCTTGATCACGAAATAACCCCTCGTAAATTGCAGGGTATAACGATTAATAATGTAAAAAAAAAGGCTTAATTTTTGCTATATATGGTACCTAATGAATCAAGCTTTTCAGGCTTGGAAGCAACGACATCCTTCAGCTGGCACCTCTCGAGAGCCTAAGTAAATGTTAAAATAATTTCGAGTTCTTGTTCAGTAAGAAGTACGAAAGAAGATATTTTCGAGCCAAGACATATCTAAATTGTCATACTTAATAATCACAGATTATGCCTATTTTATCTTTTTTAAGAACATATTACTAACCTGCCATATTTCATCATCTGAATACTGCTCAAGAGGATCGATGTTACTCCGAATAGTCCCTTCGAATAGCACAGGCTCTTGAGGAATGATACCGAATCGCGACCTTAGGTCGTGAAGGCCCAGAGTGCATATGTCAACCCCGTCAATTATTATTTTCCCTTCCGATGGTTCCACAACTCTGAACAAAGCCTGTATCAACGTGGATTTGCCGCTGCCAGTACGTCCGACAACTCCTATCTTCTCACCTCCGTAGATGCTTATTGTGATGCCCTTCAACACTAGAGGAGTGTTTGATCGGTACCTCAACTGAGAAAAACAAGGATAGAAGTTAGTATTAGGCATTGAAAATCATACTTTTACCAGAATAAGAATACAAGGGTTACTCTTATTGATCCTTTTTTTTGAAGTGTCGGCACTGAACGAGTATCCAAACAATTATGATCTAACCGTATTCCTATATCTATAAAACGAAACCGCAATTGGAAATTTACCCAGCATTGTGAAAAAATGCAAAAGGAATGTATTATATAAACTAAACTCAAAGGGTTGTTCCAAAAAACTATAACAATCAAATGATGTGCAACTTTAAAAGGAAAAAAATGGGGCAATGCATATAACCTTTAGATCGATTATATCAATATTGCCCCTGTCAGGCCAATTCGGGGAGGGAAGGCAATCTTTGATTCGCCATTCCGCCTCAGAAGGAATGTTGCTGAACTGATTTATCCTCTCGACTGACACCATTCTGTTCTCTATGAAGCAGCTGACCCATGTCGCCCAAAACAGTACCGAGTTGAGAGAGAGCCCGTAGGAGAGAGACAATCCGACCCATTCTGCAGCAGTATCGAGTACATAATTAATACAAAAATTAATTCAACTGAATGCAGTGTTACTATTTTTTTAGCATGATTTTTGCAGTTAAAAGTTAATTTGATATTAGCTTTCTGTCATTAAGTCCTTAAATGCATATAATTTCATATTATGTCAGGCAACTCAATCGAGGTTTTCTTTTTGTAAACGTTGATTTCAAACAATTTGTAAGTAGAAATATTTTTTCCTACATTTTTATTCTTTGAATTTTCAAGTAGAAATGGGTACCAGGTTTAATAAAACCGGATGGCAAGGTGACCATCAGCAAAGCTGTGAAACAAAGGACAAAGCTCCCGATCAACTCTAGCCGGAAGCCAAGCCACTCATTTGCACCGTTGTTGTGGAAATCCATGCGCAGACTTGAGTTGACACGGTTCAGATTTTCTTTGGAGAAACTATCTTGCTTCTGGAAGCATCTGATGGTGGTGACCCCTTGGATGGTCTCTGAGAAATGATGGATTACCGGAGCCTTTGTGATCGATTCAAGCCTTGTCAACTCCCTCGATGTTGCAAGATAGTATCCCTACATAAACAAAAATACAAAACATTTAGAAGAATGCATAATATTGTTTTATTTTTATATTTGTCTGTGTTGTTTGTTGTTAATTTTGTCATTATAAATTAAACATCCCCTGTAGGGCAGGAAAATATATGGTATAAAGATAATTAAGTAAGTCTGTTATGTGAATTATTATGTTTATTAATGAGCCATTAACAAGTTAATAAAAATACTAATTAGTAATGGTAATCATACCCGGTACCAGATGTTTAGGAACAACAGTGGAAGAACTGCTATTACCGACGGCCACGCAACCTGACAGGTAACAATGATGACACTCAGGACAGTTATGTACATTGACACACTGAGCCATATGAAGAACGGAAGGAACAGATCCACGTTGGTTTGGTCAGATGACGCCTGAAAAAAGAAAAAAAAGAACACTCAAAAACTTAGATTGATATCGAATATTGTGTTGTTCCTACAATCCTGCATTATGTCCATGAGAATAAACAATTAATATATAAAAACAGAAGGACTAAATGACAACAATACCCTGCTAAGAATTCTTCCAGACGGTGTGGTATCAAAGAATGACATCGGCGCATGTAGTATGCTGTTCAGAATCTGCTTGAAGAATGCCTGTGCAGTTTGGAGGCCGACAATTGCAACCAACAACGCACGCAGTGTAATGAGAACAACAGAAATCACGGCAATGATTGAATAAACCTCGATGAAAATTGTGGGTTGGAACGGGATTTCGCCTGATGTCTCGTACGCAAGCCAGTAATCACTGGCCATGAGGGAGCATTGCCATAACACGGAAATACCTAGTGCAAATCGAAAGAAAAAGTTAAGTACTTAGTTTTCTGTTTGTCCAAATTTCTGATACCATGTTTCTAAGGTGGTTGTATATTAGTGATTTATATCCTCTACTGTGCAGTAAATTACTACGCAGTACTCTGGTCGTTGGATTTGCTTTAAGATTCGTGCAATTCAATCTCAAAAAACTCCCCTATAATCCACATCGTTGATTCGCTGCGCAGTACAATACTGTGCAGCTGAGGATAAGCACTCATATATTAGCAGGCAATCTTCAATTCAATCCTCACAGGTAAAAGTATGAAGGAAACAGTTAAAAATAATATGAAAAATAGTGAGCACCTAGCACAAATATCGGGCCCCACCATCCCCAAGCCTTAGTGATATACATCTTGTACACTGCCAAGCTGACGTGACCAGTTTCCCTCTCCTCCTCCTTGATGAGCCGGGACGAGGCAACTTCGGTCTTCGTCTCACCGTTGGAACTCGCTGTATTGGATTTAGGCGATGGAGTGTGGTTATGGGTATTGTTGGTGGTAGAGGTAGCTGTGATCTCTTGTGTCGTGTGGCTGGAGTGTTCGACCAGCTCCATGGAGCTATCGTGCGCTGCTACCAGAGCAGCGAAGTCTGAACCGTCTTGGAGGAGCTCGTTGTACTTCCCGGATTGTACCATTGTTCCGTCCCTCATTACCTGGAAAGTTTTTCAAAGTATCAATGTAACTGTTTGTGCTGCTACTTGGTGTCACATCTCAGAACCAGGTACTCCGGTACATAAATTTTTTTTAGCATAATTTAGCCTTCTGTCACTCTATATAAACTATATAAATTTACAGCCACTGAACTAATTAGGATTTATAGTTCTATTGTGCCAAAATTTGAATGTTGTTCAAATCATGCTAAATGCCGATACGATAAAATGGTAATTAAATTAATAAAGGCAGTATATGCCTTTTATTTTCCTGTTTTTGTAATCATAGCTGTTAAGTTCAATTCAAGAGAGGAAATATAAAGTAAAAAAGATCATATTGACAGTGTTGTGCTTACAAAAATGGCATCAGCATTGTGCAAGAAATCCACTTGATGGGTCACAAGAACTATGGTCTTATCCTTCAATGCGCCTCGTATACATTCCTAAAACAATAACAGGTATGAAAATAAGTATTGTTAGGTTTGAAAGCATGAATTCCTTGCAAATTCAATGTCTTAAACAAGTTGAAAAATCTAAAATGCAAGGCAAAGCCTCAAAATCATCATAATTACATATTAAGAAAATGCAAAATGCTACCTAATGCTGGTATATCTGGTACCATTGTGCCAGTTAAGTTATATTTTGAGAAGGAAATATTTACATATAGAAAGTGAAAGCAAAATCCAGACAAATAGGAGTACCTTGAAGATCTCAGAGCCGGTGTGAGCATCGACGGCACTGAAGACGTCATCGAGAAGGTACATGTCGCAATCCTGGTACACGGCACGTGCCAGCTGGATTCTCTGTTTCTGACCACCACTAAGGTTTATACCTGTATTATATAACAATAAATGTTGTAATTACTAATCTCTGATGTTCTTTTGCTGAAACAAGGTGCTCGGCTTCAGCAGCTCCAGCTAAGACCACTTGGTTGATAAATACTTAAAAATCTCTAAAAATGAAAAAAATTTGTATACCACGTGATTTTGATATAAAGAATTTATTAAGCCATACAAATCAAAATTTGGATGTAATATCTGATCTGTTTTTGGATTTAAGCCCACAAGAGGCCTCCGTAAACTTAAGAACACTGTCGTTTTACTCTACTTAATTTCTATCTACCCTGATTATATTTCTCAGAGAATAGGTACTGAGATCCAACACATTTGTTGTATGATAAAATGGACCAGGGGCTGACCCAATTAATTGCTATGAAAAATAAATGAGTGTCATTGCAAGTTTGGTGAAGGACATAGTACTGTGACAGCACTGTTTCATCCATTGGTGCAAGACACTGCCCTGCTGCTGCTGTCTGCAGATTTAATGATGAAAAACGAACCAAGTACTGGCATTTAATACCCAACATGCATGGTTCAATGGAATTATATATGGAAAGTTGTGGTGCTCAATTTTAATCTTGTGGGGCTTGACTTGAGGCACATTTTATAAAAGAGAAGGGATCCAATAACCATGATTATTGGTGACCATGGTGACCATTTTATTATTTATACATAAATTGGCAAATCCAAACCGTTAGATATATTCTAAATCATCTCAATAACATATACACAAAAAATGATAAAATTTTAATATCGTTTCGATAGTCATCAAGAGAGGAGAAAAAATCATAAAATTTGAATCGTTGATTTTTGTTAATGCTTGATGCATATGTAAATAAATTCAAAATGATATAATTTTTTTTGTATACATAGAATATGATATATACAAACTATTCTATCAAATACTTTTGTTACGGAAGAGTTTAAATGTATTTATTTAAGATTTAATTTTACGGTCACCGATCAGTCACAAAAAACATGGTTATTTGATCCCTCCTCATTATAAAATACCATGAAGATATTGAACAAATTTCACCATTTATATCAGGGGAAAAAAAAAAACAGCTTTTATGCTGCTACTTGCACCAAAGAGAAAATATTGAAATTTGAAACACTATCAATCTACAACTTAGATAATGCATCCATAAAACTTTTTTCTACTTTTTACGATTTTTTATGAACTCTTACAAATTTTTGAAATATCCAATTGCCAATATTGTCAGAATAAGGATTGTCAACTGATCCCTCCCCTATATATATATAGGCTCAAAAGAAATAAGACACAGCTAAATGACCAATTGCAGATGCCATTGTGAAAATTTAGTTACCATTTTCTCATTATATATTATAAATTGAATATGAAAAATGGAAATTATGATTTCTGCATTTGTGTATGTATGTACCTCTTTCTCCAATCTCAGTCTGATCACCAAACTCCATCATCTCCATATCTTTCTCCAGACAGCAAACCCTGATAACCTCCTTGTACCTCTCCTTATCCATGGGTTTTCCAAACAATATATTCTCTTCTATGGTACCATTCTGAATCCATGCCGTTTGTGCTACATATGCCATGCTGCCACACACCTTGACCTGTGTTTACAAAATACATAAAATGATGAAAATAAAATTAAATCAGGCAAATAACTAGTAGCTCAAGTGGTAGCTAACTAGGATAACTTCCAAGAGGTTATGGGTTTAATCCTCTATAGATACAAAATAAAAGGTTTCAATAAAACTGGTGGGGTATTCCACTTTCTTCCAAAAAAAAAAAAAAATAAATAAATCAGCTGCCAAGCTTTGAGATGTTTACTGATGCTATGTAATTTCATTAATAATAAAAAGGGGGCTGATAATTGTCCCCAAGAGTTTGTCCCCAAAGATTGTCCCAAGAGTTGACCATAACTAACTTGGCCAATTCTTTCATGCGATTTATATCAATAGATCTTCCTATTTAGAACTAAAATCATAGTCATTTAGATTTGTTTGTAATTTTTCAAGCGTCCAATCTCTATGGCTATTTATAGTAAAAAATATTGTTACTTATATTTAAGACATGGATTATTAATGTTACAAATAAATGTTTCTAATAGTTTATGATCGATTAAGCAAATATTTCACGTTAGAGAAGCTATTTATATTTATATTATGCCTATTTATTGTGAAAATTATTGCTATATCTTTTTAAGACAATGACTATTAATGTTTCAGATAACATGTTTCTAATAGTTATTTGTGATTTATTAAGTAAAAATTTAATGTTAGATAAGCTATTCATATCTCTCAAATGACTTATCAATACATTTTAAACGTATTGTTGATATCAAGAATCATAATATATACCAATTTTTAGTTATTTATATTTACGAGAAGTCCTATTTACATAAAACAATTGGATTATTTATGTGAATCGTTAGTGTGAAGAAACTTTTGACAACATTCACATTAAGAATGTAACCCATATTGGAATAAAATAAACAACACATAAACACTGGAATAATCGAGATATTTTAAAATTTGCAGCAATTCATAAAAAGAACATCAATAAAGTACCTTTTTTTTTTTTTGGAAACAAAGATTAAATCTGAAATCAGATTTGAAAAGTAGACTAAATTATTGAAATAATGACGGCATAAATAAAAGACGATCAATAATATTCTCAAATCTTTTATTAAAATAATTGAAATTTATTGCTGAACATCTTATCCATCACATATCTACGTATGGGTTATATATGCATAGAAAGAGGACAAAGATCGAATAATTATTTCAATAATTTAGTCAGAAAAATTAATCGTATCTCGTCATTATTTCAATAGAAAAAAAATTGATCAAACAATGTTTAAATTAGCCAAGAGTAAACAAGATGCCAACAAAAAAAAGAAATCAAACGATACATGTAAAATTAAAAACAAAAAACAAACATGAAATATATACTGAAATTGTCACTTTCTGCACATTAACAGTACATAGGTTTTGCTTTAATTATTCTCTACTCAAGAGACGTGAAGGACACATAGTCTTGGTCCACCAAAACGAGAAATCAAATCATTCACAGAGCAATGAATATTGAGATTACCTTCATAAGTGAATAAGCAAAAACAATCTAATTAATCATTTTTTTTTTTTTGGTATATGGATGGGTATTGGTGAGAGGGTAGACAGTGCACAATAGTCGGCAGCGAAAGAGATTACGAGACCAGAGATTTGAGTTTTAAATAGATAAACCATGGTTTTTTTTGAATGAAAGGGCGTCTATTAAATTAATATGGCGGAAATAATTTTAAAAATTTTGACCAAAATGGAGGAGGATTGACTGGGGACGGAAAATGGGGACAACACAGTGGGGATAATAATATTTTTCCTAATAAAAATTCACAAGCCGCGGTTGAGAGTAAATTATAGAAAACAAATTTAAATGATATTTTTTTTAGTAAATTTGGGATTTTTCTGCCATATATTTTATGAAGACAATTTAATGATACAAAGGTATATCATTTATTATTATTGTTGTTGTTGTTATTGTTATTGTTATTGTTATTGTTAATTATAGAAAACAAATTTAAATGATATTTTTTTTAGTAAATTTGGGATTTTTCTGCCATATATTTTATGAAGACAATTTAATGATACAAAGGTATATCATTTATTATTGTTATTGTTACCTACCGGAACTCCTCTGAGATCTCAAGGGTTGTTTAAAAAATTAAAATAGTTGTTATATCAAAATTATTTATTTTTGCCGAATCCACCGTTGATTTGAGCTCAAAGCTCAACAGTTAACACCCATCATGCATTAAACTAAAATAAATAACCTTTTCATTTCATAATATAAAAATTTCTTGTACAAAACTCAAAATAATTTTGAAATGAGTAAAATGCTATGAAAAACATTAAAAAAAAACTAACTAATGGACAAACTGCTGTGCCGGTGCATCAGTATAAAGTTTGCTAAACCAAAACTAGATCTAAATCCATGTGATTGCCCTAGGATGAAATTAAAGTATTAAACCACTCACAAGTCTCAAATTTTGACTGACAATCACAAAGTTTTTTTTTTTTTGGAATTTTTCAAGAACTATCCATACACGTACACACAATTTGTAACTCTCATTTCAAATTACGTAATACTGATCTCAAATTTTATAAAAATACTGACACGTGAACATTGATTTTGAGGATACTAGATATGACCCTTTTGTTTCTTAGCGATTAGTCATAGTCTAAATCTTAGATACCAGTATACGACATGACAGATGGCCTAGTCTGAAAAAGTATAAAATGCACGATTCTTTCTTTTTTTTTTTTTGTAAAATAAAGACGAGGGTCAAGCCACTCATATTTAAATGTCTATAAAGACCCTTCATTTGGGTTTTGAACCCGCGACCTCCCACACGGAAAACGTTATCCTTAATCACTAGACTAAAGACTGATTCTTTAAAATGCACGATTTTAAAATCTAGTCTCTCGACTTTGTCCATCTGAGCTGATTGATTTGCATGATTTGCATTACAGAAAGATGACAAATTGACAATATATACCATTTCTATTTCCTAATGTCCTTTTTTTTCATTTTTTTTTTTGGGGCCTAGAAGACGAATATAATATATTGCTAGCCTCAAGAAAATAATACAGACAAGACAAGGAATGGAATGGAATGAAATGCCAAATTGCCAATCGTATAATTATTAGTGCAATTCAATTGGAATTTGGAACTTATTCACATTCGTCAAACAAAAAGGAACACAAAGGAACCACGATTTGTTGAGTTAAATAAATGAGTGATTCTGCTTTGGATCGGTTAAGTAACTTTTCATTCTGAATCGAGCGGTTCTTATCAAACATATCTCTTTAATTACATCTAAAAGACATATCACGATCATCCAATTATAAAATATGAACGGCCCATATTTCATTCGATCCACATGAGAATTAACCAAGTTTTTTATAACTACATCACAACCACACCCTTCCAAATCTTTAATTCCTGCCACTCCTTTTTTTCTTTATCTTATCTCCTTGTGTTTTTTTTTCTTTCCCTGATCTAGGAAAAATAATCTACTTTGTGTTTTTGTCTTGTCTTTAAATTTGTCGTTGGTAGGTAGTGATCTCAAAATTTTCTACTGAGATTGATAGATAGATTGATTCACTCAAAAAAAAAAAAAGATTGATAGATTGGATTCCCTGTACTGCACGGCGCAGAATCCGGACCGGACAACTGAAAGTACTCAAGCATGGCATGTCTGTTACAACTTTTTTTTTTTTTTATGTTGAATTTATTAAATGTTGATAGGAATGATGGTGAAAAATAAATTACTTTTCAGGTATGGTAAATAAAAGTAAGAGTTATTTTATACCTCTAATCTTACAATATAATAATTAAGTAAGAAATTTTTATATTTAAATTTTATTTTATATTCTCTTATAAAAATAATAAAATCAATAATTCTACTTGTCTTAATCTAATTTTTTTATATTATTATACTATTTTATATCCAAATTTATTTCAACCACTCATCACTATAATTATAATCCAAACAATATTTCTAGCATTTAGAATAACACTGCATTTTGACACTATTCTCATGCTAACTTAAATATCACTATTTTCTAGTATTCCCAAATCCCAATCCTCTGTTCTTACACTATTCTTGTACGCATTGAAATCCGCTGAGATCTTCCAATCTCAGGAGCCTGCAATCCCACTTACGACCGTTGAGATCAATTCAAAAATCCCCTAAAAGCCATGTCCGTCCGATCGTGATCTTGGTACCCTGAGATCAGAATCGGATTGCAGCTGATACGGACACACTCTTCTACTACACCTTTTTTTTGAAGTAGGCTACTACACCCTTATTCTTAGGATGATTATCCTCTGACCGGCTGCAACTGAGCTCGGCAGAGAGAGAAAAAGAGAGTGACTCTCTCGTTCAGTGGGTCCCACCTCGGTTACTTTCTCTTTCTCTCTGTCGGACTCGGTTGCAGTGGGTCAGAGGATATGAATTCTTATTCTTAGTACAATCCAAACGTACATTTATTCCGTGTGGATCCCAAATACAAGGCTCCCAAACCCACAGACCACAGTTGTCGTTTGTCGACAAAGAGTCAAAGAATAATAACAACAAAACAAAACATTGAAGAAATTAGAACATTATTAGATTATTGTGCTTGTTCGTTGTAAACGTGGAGCACAGTCGACCGGTCTCCTAATCAATCCTGCGGGTCACAGGAGTACTTTATCACGAGTCCGTATCTGCTGTTATTCTTAGGAATAACAGGGTCCTGTTATCCCAATTTGGACTGTCAGATCAAAATGAACGGTTTATATTGATACCAAAGTACACTTTTTGAAGCAAGCAAGAATTTTTGTGAACAAATCTGATCTGTCCGTTCTGATCCAACGGTCACAATTAGGATAATAGGGCCCTGTTATCCATATATTGGATAACAGGTGATTGTGCATGAAAGTGAAATGCATGGACAACAAACATCCGATCTCACTCTCTAGTCTCTACTCACAACTCAAACTCACAACCGTTATTAGGTTATCCATCATCTACGTATATTCCCTTTTTGTGATCCAAAATGGACCCCTCATCGATCTATCTTTTGCCCTTTGCCCTTTGCCTTTTGCCAAGGATCACTCATCACAGAGTCCGTATCTTCTGTTATTCTGATCCGGACCGTTCGATCTAAACGGACGGACCCTATTGATCCAATTTAGATTTTAGGGGACCTTTTTGAAACTAATCTCATCCGTTGATTCTAATCTGACGGCCCATATTAAGATAACAGGCTCTGTTATCTAACGGCGGATGTGAATTCCAGTCATATGTGATTCCAAATATGCTACTATATATACTTAATTAGTTATGATGGCATGTAATCCCAACCGTCCGATTCAGATATAACGTTTGCGATTTACGGAAACTTTAGTTTTAAGTAATGTTATTAGGATTCGCGTAGATTATGGTGAACGGTTGAGATCAGATCGCATGTCATGATTTTCCGGCTTTTACAATAAAAAGTCAGAAATTGTGAATTTGCTCTTTTTTTTCTTAACAGCTTTATATATCAACTAGTTAATTTAACTAGTTGCAGTAAATAACACCAAAAAAATGTAAATTGATGAAATTTAGTACATAATTAATTAATAAAATTCAAGATATTTTTGCAAACTATTTTCTTTTTTTTAATTTTCTGATTTTTTTTATTAAATTAATAGTTAAAATGTTTAACCCATTGTCAAGTGATACCTACCGTAAATAAATATATATATCATCTAGGATTTTGGCATGGTAGTTGGAATTACTAAAGATATGTTACATGGACCTCTGTCTCTGCAGACATTGAATAATTTATAGATAATCACTGAAATATGCCAGCTCCACATAAAACCAATATTTAATTTAACCTACCAAGAATTTTAAAATGAGAAAAGGTCATTTTAATTTTAAATACTAGTTAGTTGGGGTTTTGCTTACTAAACATTAATTAATTATACTAAAAATTGGCATAAATATTTTTAAATCTGTGTAAGTGTGATTTGTTCCTCATTTTGTATTAAGAGGAGAGATTTGTTCTGAAGTCACACTGGAGCTTGCATGATTTCTTAAAAACATTTGATTCCATTTCAATCTTCTTTTTTTATTTTTTTTTTTAATGAAGTGACCTAACTATATTTGGTAAACTGAGTTTTCCAAAAACAATATATAATTAAAGATGTTGCAGGAGAAATGTTTATTTTGTTGTTAAGTGACCTAACCACTATTTTTGTCATAATTAGACCTCAACTAGCTAAGCAGTTTGAGGTACTAAACCTTAATTATATATTTATATTACTTGATTGAGATAACATTTTTTAATAGTGTGGAAGACACAATCATATGCTGTGGATCACTGAACAAGTGACATATTACCCCCAAAAAAATATTAAGGCTTTATAAAGTGGTCTCAACCAAGTAGAATTGCCAATTTATTTTCTGAGAGTATATAAGAAAATACTACTTGTAGTGATAAAAAATGGCACATAAATATATATTCTTCATTTTATTATGATCAGGACAAATTTTCAACTTGAGGCATATTTCTTTTTGTGTGCAATTTTATTATTATATATAGACTAAATAATAAAACTGTGCTTAACTATATAATAAGATAATTAAACTAATGAAATGTTATGCATAATTGGATATTTCTAAATTATGCAGGGGAAAAAAAAAAAACATACCTTGCCGGTGATCTTGCGCATCTCGCCGAGAAGGCAGCAGAGGAACGACGACTTGCCGGAGCCAACCATCCCGACCACAGCCGCCAACGAACCGCGCTTGATCTCGACATTGATGTCCTTCAGCACAGCAGTACTATTGTCGTCCTCGTCCTCGTCCCACGCAAAATTACCGCTCTTCACCTCGACAGCCACTCCCCGCTCGTCGCATTCCTCCGCCCTCTCCACCGCGCTGTCCTCCAGCTCGCCACTTGTCAAATACTTGTCCAATCTGCCACCATCCAAATTTAATTTCATAAATATCAGACATTAATTTTATTTATTATAACAAATGAATTAAACAGCTATACTTGTTTCATCTGTAAATTAAGATAACAAATGGGCTAATTCTGCTATGGATCGGATGATATGGACCATTCATTTTTCATAATCAGATGGTCACGATATATCTTTTAGATACAATTAAAGAGACATATTTAATAAGAACCGCTCAATTTAAAAATAAAATGTTACTTAACCGATCCATAGCAGAACCACGCTAACAAATGACTATTAATGGCTGATAAATTAGGCTTAATCAGTTTGGTCACTTGTCAAGCTAACAACAAACCTGTCAAGTGAAGTCATGGCTTGTGAAGCCTGAATGAGGGCCTGAGGGAAGTTGCGCATCGGCTCTTGCAGGATCTTAAAGAAGGACGTCGCAGTGAACACGAGGCCGGCATCAAGGTGCACTCCGAGGATGACGCAGGTGCCGAACACCAGCGCAGAGACCACCACGGGCGCACTCCAGAGGGCGATGATGTTTCCTGAGATGGAGATCATGAACTTGGACAGCCACGAGAACTCCTCGTTGCGGAACTCGTTGATCCGACGGTTGAAGTGCATCTCCCACGCCTGGAACTTGATCACCCGCATGTAGTTCAGCATCTCGTTCGTCGCCTTCATCCGTTTGTCTCGCATCCCCATGAGCGCGCGCTGGAACCTGCAGATCGATACATGCTTGGTTAATTTGATTGTAGACAAATAATAGGAATTTTTTCACAATTTAGGGGAAAAAGAATCTATTTTTCTTTTTTTTTTGCCAGTTATTCCTGTACTTCTTGTCACTCGGTTTGGCAATCGTAGTAAGTTAAAGCGGAGTAAAACACTGAGTAAATCACCTTAAAACAGTGGTGTTTGGTAGTATTGAAGTAAATAGATGAAGTAAAGTTGGTCAAATGTGTAAAAAATATGAAAAGTTGGTGATTTAGTTTACTACACCTATATAGCTGCGTTAACTTACTACACCTTAAATCACTTCTGTTTGGTGACTTAAAACATCTTAAATCACCTTACTATAGTTTTACTACACTACCAAACGGGGTGAGTGTTTGTAACTTTGATCAAATTATAATTGGGCATCAAAAGATCAGCACCTTGTAAATATCATGAATTGTAGGGTGCCATTGGTAAATGTGGCATGAAAATAGAAGTTAAATTAGTGAAATTCTCATGGTTTGCATTTTTTTATGACACACTTTTTTTTTTAATTTTTATGACACCTTGTAAATATAATATTTTTCTTCTTCTTCTTCTTCTTCTTCTTCTTCTTCTTCTTCTTCTTGGACCACTAATTGTCCAATATTGGAGATGATGGTACAGCATATAATTTAGTAATGTACAATTATCATAATTCAAACTCTAAATTATAATAATAATGCTTATGGTGGACCTTTTTGTAAAAAAAGAATACAATAATTTTGTGGACTGCCGCTCTTTCGTTTCTAGTTTACATTATAAATTTATAATAACAGATCCTACATTAATGTGATCAACTGATCATCACTGAAGACCAATGAACATGGACACCGGAGATTCAGAGCAATACTATTAGTCTATTACTATTACTATATCAGCATGTATAAAAGTCAAAGTGCAATAAATTTATATGATACCAATCAAGAACTGTGGGGCTGTAAATAATTAAGCAAATAATATCATATGGTTGGGGGGCGTCGGTATCGGCTGAGATCCAAATCGGATCTCAGGTCCTGAGATTCTGATCTGACGGTTCTCAGGGACTTCGAGATTCGGACTCAACAGATATAGGCCCTGAGAACCGTCGGATCGGGATCTCAGGACCCTGAGATCCGATTTGGATCTCAGCCGATTTCAGAGCTGGTTGGGGGATATAAATCTGTTGCTTTTCTTCACCGAAAAGCAAACCCTGTTTTTCCAATCCGAAAGTCGGGATCGGTTGTTGCACCAATCTCAAAGTACTTTGTTAACTTCGGTTTTGCACGGATCTCAATAAACTTCAGTGTTTCTCAACTGTCGAATTAAAAAAAGCAGGTGATCCCGATCCGGGGGGGACCCCAATGTGCTGCCAGTCCAAGACAACTATCACATTTATTTATTTTTTTTGTGCTTTGAATAGGTCCAACTCCATGCATTGATTAATGGGTATTTATTATTTGATTACCATACAATTCAATGCCAACAGAAAAATATAAACATATATATGATCCAATAAAAAACGCCAAGCACCTCAAACAAGTGATTTGTTTTGAAAGGGTCCAAATAATAAATGAAAGCTTCATATTCATAATTTCATATACAAAGTTGTTGTCGTATTAATATTATTAGTTTTACTTATACTACATCTGAAATGGAAATCTTCTAAGAATAATGATGAAACCTAATTGTCAGAGAAATGAGGAGGACAATATGATCACATCACTGGACCACCAACAACTTAGTTAAAACTAATAAACTGGGACCAGGTTCATATTTTTCTTTCCCTAATTAACAAATAATAAACAACCATAGAAGACACAAAGAATGTGACAGGTAAGACCCACAATATAACTCATATGTCTTTTACAGTGATCCATAGAGTGGACGCAAGATGTTTCCGAAATACAAACAGGGTCATTCCTTCACCATATATAATTTGAGCTAGGACTGGCCACAATTCCAAAATAAAAAAAAAAAATGACAAATTTTGACTTGTGCGGGTCCATATCTTTCTTTTTTTAATTCTTTTGTAAATGATACATTTCATGGAAGTCTGCAGGAAATTAGGAAAATGATATATAAGGATACCAAACTTTGATATCAAAATTGGTACCGACTGGATTAATATTTATACTAAATTATTAATTAAGAAACTATTCAAATTAATATCTTTAACTTTAATATGCTACTTATTTTGTATACTAAATTATATATATAATATGAATAATTTGAATACTAAATAAATTAATACGAATACAAATTCATATACTAACACAGTCGGTATCACTTTTGGTATCTATGTATCATTGTATCTATTCTATTCTATTCCCTACCAATTATTAGCAAATAGATTATCCATTGGAAGAAAGAAGGAAACAATTAGGACGTACCGGTTGTTTCTGCGGGTACCGAAGAGGACGAAAATAATGACGCCGAAGACTCCAAACACCGCCGAAGTGACCGATGGGCCGAGGTAGGTGTAGAGAAGCGCAAGTGCAACACTCACCTGTTATTATTATTCATTCAACAAACAATTATAAATATGAAACCAAAATTCCAAAAAAAAAAAAAAAAAAAATTATGAAACAAGCTGGAATGAGATTAGTTACATGATTTGATTCAATATTGTTGGACAACAAATTAATTAAGTTCATACTAAAGTGTTTTTTTTTTTTGGTACTTGGTTGCTCAAATTTAATTTGGGGAATTCTTTTTTTTTTATGTAAAATTAATTACTACTTTCTTTTCAACAAACACTAATCCTGCTATGGATCAGATAAAATATATGGATTGTTTTTTTTTTTATAATCGGATGGTCACAATATATTTTAAGATACAATTAAAGAGGAATGTGCGATTAGAACAACTCGATTCAAAATAAAAGGTTACGTAGCCGATCCATAACAGAACCATTGTGATTAGAACAAGTAATTTGACATAAAACTAGAAGAATTATGGCAACTGATATGATCGACTGACCTGCAACGGCATGAGCCAGAGGTAGTGTATCTGTAACATCATGTCAGACAATTGCTGTGCGTCGACCGCCATGTAGTTGACGATCATGCCGACGCCGTGCGACTGGCGTGCCACGCAGGACAGCCTGAGGCCCTTCTGATACAATGCAGTGATTAGAGAGTTCCTGATCAGCATGCCGAGTTTCTGGCAGTGGAAATTGTACTGGTGCGACAGGAGCGCCTCGGTCGCTTTCGCCACGAGCAATGTCAGCACGAGGTAGAGCCCCTGCGCGGGGTCTCTTGGACCCGGGTCGGACGTGTAGTTCACGAATCGTTGGATCAGGAGAGGACCCACATACATCACGCCCAACCGCGACAGCGCAAGCGTCGCGTTGAAGAGAAAATGGGACCAGAAGCACCGGAAGAGAGTCTTCCAAACTGGATTGTCCGACCTGACAGCGCCCTCGGGCCAATTGGACTTGAACAGCTCCTGCATCCGCTCGGCGCAATGATTCGGTGCCAATGACGGCACGTCGTCTAAATTCAACGTCGACCGGTACCCTTTTTTGATCAATGGGTTCATCCATCCCCATGTTAAACGCGACAGGAACGGGGCCGTCGCATAGAGAGTCACAGTGGTAATTTGCTTAGTTGACCCTGCTTCAACAACCTCGGCACCCTGATCAGTCACATCCGGTTCAACCACAACAATGCTGGTCGAACCGATCACCGCAAGAACCGGCAACGGGGCCGATATGACAAGTGTCACCAGTGACAGGACATCGTCCGGCAAAATGGAGGAACTGGAGGTGATTCTTATGATGGATGAAATGGAGAAGAGGAGGGTAAAAACAAAATTAAAAACCCAGAAAACCCGGATGGAAACCGGGTGTTTAATTGCACCAAACCTTTTTTCGTGGCTGATCAACACAGCTGAGATCAAATATGACACAAACTGAAGAACCAAGAAAATAATCTCCAAGAAACTATACTTGTAGATTGTTGCACATACAAGCAACACCAGGAAGAATGTTGCAAGTGTTAAAGAAATTGATACTGCAAGGTAAAATGGCAGCTTGGCACGACGTGTCTGGACACGATTTGTAGTTGTGGGTCTTGCCAGAAGGGGCTTTTCGGACTCCGAATCCCCTCCGGCACGCCGGGGACGGAACTTCTTGAGCGCGAAACCGATCAGCAGGGTGAGAAGGAAGGCTGCATCTGTGACTGAGATCAAGAGGGTCTGTGGGCAGGGTGAAAGGAGGATGAATTGAAGCCATTGTGACAGGGAATGGATTGAATTTTCTGATGGATTGCAATTGAAGGAGGTGAACCAAGAAGATGAAGATGTCATCATGGTAGTGAAATGGCAATTGGCAAATGCTTAAATTGGGAAATTCTTTGTTGGGTTTTTGGGTAATTTTGGAATCAAGATGCCAAATTGCCAACGCTGGTTTGGTTTTCCTTTTATTGCTTCTGATTAATGATCATCTTTCAAATTCGTCCTGAAAAACAAGAGCATGAACAAATCGAAATGAGTTGTTTTGCAGCTTTTGCTACATGGTTGATTAATTTCCATACAACTATATAAATAGTGAGATCATGAAGAAGAGAAATAAGTATATATGAATCTGTGTCAATATTGGTCAAAATTGCCAAAATTGTGTGTATATAGAGTAAAAAGAATATAAGAGTATGGTTCCGTGTCAATATTGCCAGCTGCACAAAATACTGTTTTGAGTGGAATAATTAAAAAAAATATAAACGCTTCTTAGCTTTTGAATAAAATATTTCAATAATATAATATATATATATAAAGTATAAATACAATATTGGTAAGATATATTTGTATACGAATAAAAGAAGGGAAAAAACGATGAAAATGTTTTCATGGCATAGAACACAATAGTTATAGTAACCTTCTATCAAACAGAGACAATAAATAAATTCAACGAAATCAATCATAGAAGAAAGAGTTATCCTCGCAAGAACAACGAATAAAAGTAAAACTTTTCCATTAAAGTGTGCAGAAAAGGTGAAGTCCTGACGATACCACCACATGAAAGAAAGAAACCATTCTTTTATTATGTCAAAAGGACAAAACAAAGATTTGAGCTTTTGTGCAATAAAAAGGGGGATAAAATAAAAAGTTTCTTACACTTGTTTTTTCTTTTGTTGCATGGGAGAGAATTAAGGTGCAGGGAAGGGAAGAGCTCTCCTCCTTCTCACTACACATGAGCTTCACTGTGGATGGATGGAGGAGAAAGAAGAAGGGAGAGAAAGAAAGAGATGGTTGCTAAATGGTAACTTGCTATGGACTTCTAAATACCATAAACAATACAATACAATTAATTTATTATTTATACAATATAAGAAAAACCCAAGAAAGCTCGCTTCTTTGATGGTCTGATTCTGAATCTCTGTTACCAATTCCTTAATTTGATCGGTGTATGTAATTCCTGATAGAGAAACATACTGTGTCCATTGTCCATACAAAACTGTTCACACGTCCATAGATGTACAAAAAATGTAACAAATACAATCCGAAAGGTAACAGATACATCCCAAAATGTAACATATGAACGCTATGGACGGTTTTTCTATGGACGCTAGGTATTACTCTTGTTTGTTGGCCCACCAACAATTCAATGGGCCCTTAATTTGTTCAATTTTGGTGAATACTTTCTTGCCAGTGAATTGTTAGAAGTTTGTTGTACAAAGAATGAAACAGAGAATCAATGGTTGTGATTTGTGAAGAGATTATTTCCAGAAAAACAAGAGACATCAATGAAGAACTGCTGAGACCGGAAGGCTCAGGTTTGGCCTTGTTTTCCCCCATCCCTGTTTGTGAGGCTGCAAATGTATAAACTGATTGTTTTTCTGCTTTTTAAACTGACTTGGAGGAAATGGAAAATTCAAAATTCTCTGTTGGAGAAAAATCAGAGGAAAAAGAATAAGGATTCCTATTTTTTTTTTTCTGTACACAAATTGTCTTTGGGTTTAATTGGTTTAGTCCAAATTTCAGTAATTTACTTTACAAAGTAGACCTACTGGCATTGGAATTGGATAAAAAATATATAATTTTTTAGTGAACTGTAGAAGAATATATTCTGTCGCATAAATCAATGCACAAAATAAGTGGATAGCACACCAGTAGTGTTGTATTCGCCTTTAAATTTTACAATTTTTTTTGGGAAGATATATATGAGGGGAATTGCACAGATTTGTTCAAATTTTTTAAATAAGAGGTATATCAGCTTTAAAAATATTCAAACTATTTATATAGAAAATAGAAACATGATAAATGTAACATTTTTTTGCACATAACAAAAGAACACAACTTATATACATCATAGTATCGGGTCGGTATCTGCTGAGATCCAAAACCGATCTCAGGGTCCTGAGATCCCGATCCGACGGTTCTCAGGGTCCGTATCTGCTGAGTCCGGATCTCGGGGTCCCCGAGAACCGTCGGATCGGGATCTCAGGACCCTGAGATCGGTTTTGGATCTCAGCAGATACCGATGCTCATAGTATCATACATGGTTTAAAAAAGGTTTGAACAGCTGAACTTGAAAGCCTTTAGTCATTAAAAACATCCACTAATTTTGCTAATTTTTTTGAGCTGACCAATTTACTATGCACCTGACGAGTTAGTGAAACTCACTGCTCTATTGAATGATTTATACGCATTCCAAAAATGGAATTTATTAATCATTTTGTTTCGACATCAAAACATTTAATCATCTAACCCATCAGATTTATTCAGTTCTTTTTTAAATTTTAATCCATACAATTGCATCAAAGGATCTGAAATCCATCAAAACTAAAGTTATCAGAACCAAACTGGGCATTAACCCGATAAAGCTTCGAGTTAATGATTTATTGGTCAGATCATTGGGTAAATTGATTCGGCCGCTAGATTTTATATGCATAAATATGCAAAATAATAAAGATGTGTACGTGCTGTCGGGTTTTAAGGGCAATCATATTAATCGGGAACATCAAGCGTGTTCACTGAAATAACTGTCCATACATCCATAAAGTACAAATGTTGTTACAGTTACATCTAATTTTGTAACAATTACATCAAATCCGTAACATTTAAACTCTATAGACAGTCCATCTATAGACGCTGGGAGCACTCCGTTTCAATCTATTCTTCTGATGAAGTCAATCTACCTACATGACTCTGATTTTTTTTTTTTTTTTGGAAACTTGACTCTGATTTTTTTAGTCATGTAGGTAGATTGACTTCATCAGAAGAATAGATTGGCTCTGATTTTTTTTTTTTTTTAGAAAAGTCCCTAGGTATTCTTTAATATTTACCTAACCAAGAATATTGGAACTGTCCGGTCCTCATCAAGGAAATTACAAAGAGACTACTGAAGTAATAATTCTGATCACCGAGGCTACGGCCTAGTGGTAGTGACATGGGCTCCCACCGTGGAGATCCGGGATTAAGTCCCAGCAGAGGTTGGTCAGGGCATAACTGGGGGTTTGCCTACGACCTTTGTTCAAGTTGCCTCCCCAAACTTTCTATCAAGTCCCATCAAATTAACCCTCTAATATTCAATTATAGAGTGAAAATAACAAAATACCCTTGTTTGTATATGTAATAAACTTATGATATTTAAAGTATTAGTGTTTCATAAAATCTAATTTAAAAAAATAATAATCGATATAATATCTATAATTAATTCAATTTAATTATAAAATGTTTATTATGCTATATGTGTAATTTGATTTTAAATGTTATTCTATGTTTATAGAATATATTTCATGATAATATATAAATTAAAAAATTATATTTTTTAAATTTCAGTTATAAAAAATTAAAAGTTTATAAATCCACTAGTTTGTCTATTTATATTTAAATAAGCAAATTTGTTTCGGTTATATATCATGCAAGAATAATTTTTGGTAATAATTATATTAAACATTAGTACTTTAAATATGATGAGTTTATAACATATACAAACAAGGGTATTTTGATCTTTTCGCACTCCATAATTGAGTATTAGAGGGTTAATTGGATGATGGAGGTGTGTTTGTCACCATTAAATAGTTTGGGGGAAAGTTTGGGGGGCAACTTGTCACAAGGAGAAAGTTTGAGAGGCATGGAGTCATATTCCCAAAAAAAATAATAATAATTCTGTAGCAGATTCACAGGATGCTCAGAAGTCAGAACTCATTTTAAGAGTCCAATAGGTCAAGATTACTATAGATACCAATCCAATCGACAAGATGCATCCTAGAATTTCCTCAAAAAAAAAAAAAGGGTGCATTCTAGAATTAATCTCCAAAAAAAAAAAAAATGATTGAATAAATAAATAAAGATGCATTATTCTAGGATAGGAAAAAGACCTACACTATTTGGTCTGTGAATTTGAAGGCTTGAAGCCGTATGTATAGCGAGTTGGAGATTTAAAGATTTGATTAATTACTCAATTTTCTTACAAACATGCATAAGTTGGATTTTTTATTTTTTTTTTTTTTTGAGTCTCAATTCTTACGTAACCATGGAAGAATAGAAAATAAATTTAAAAATTAAATAGGAATTATATATATGTGCTTGTCTAATCAGGTCAAAGTTTGCTGTGACCTTGCTATCCAAGTAACCATGAGACTGAGAGTGGCTTCTTTGCAACTAACTGTTTCTGTACACGGATGGTCCAAAAAAAAGGGAAAAAAAAGATGTTGAAATGTTGAACGATTAAATCAAAAAAAAAAAAAAAATGTTGAACGATACGAGAGACGTGTCTTAGTTTGTAATTAGTGGTCGTATTTTTTTATTTCTTTGCTATATTTTGGATGTGGTAGTTGAAACTCGGAACATAATAATACTACTGTCCTTGTTAGCTGAAATATTTTATACATTTTTGAAGGATTTTTGTTTTTTGGGTGAGAAAAAGATTAGGGTTTGTACCCTCACGTTTTGAAGGAACTTGGTAATAAGTATTAACTATTAACAGCAGAGGAAATATATACATTAATGTATTTCTTATCATTTCAAGGACAAAACTGAACCAGTAATGATAGTGTATTTAATATATACTGAAAATCTCATTTGCATTATATTTATTTACATGCTGCACAAGGATCACCTCTATAGCAATATATTGACCCCACTCATTTCAAACAATTGTCAATTATTGATTATTGTAGATATGCATGATAAAAAAAAATTTAGAGAAAAGTCCAATTTTGGTCCCTGAACTATTGCATTTGATTCAGATTGGTCCCTGAACTATTTTGTGGTTCAAATTGGTCCCTGAACTATTGCATTTGGTTCAAATTGGTCCCTGAACTATTTTTTGGTTCAATTTGGTCTCTGAACTATATTAATAAAATAATACTCGTTTGTACATGGTTTTTTAAAAATCCGAAATAAATACTTAAAAAGCTCCAAAAATGAAATTTTTTTGTATTCCCTAGTATTTTCATATGATGAATTTAATGGAAACCATAAATCAAAATTTCGGACGTAGCAAAGTATAATTTAGACCGTTAGCATTTAGAGCGAAATGCAAACGTTTTCATAATAGTTCTACTCGTCTATTTAATATAGGGAAATGTTACGGTGATACCGTATAGTTTGGCTTGATCAAATAAACTGATTATTCAACTTGACATCAACTTATAATTAGCATGTTAAGTTGAATAATTAACATCAACTTGTAATTAATTAACATTTTAGCTTAACATCAACTTATCATGCTAAATATAAGGTGAATAATTATCACGTTAAGTTGAATAATTAGTTTTTTTTCCTATTGTAAGCATGATAAAAGTTAAGTTAAATAATTAATTCGTCTGACCAAGTCAAATAATACGGTATCTCCAATGGTAATCTCAATGGTCAATTGTTGTAGATATACATGATATATAAATTTTTTTTCTATATGTTATATTTTTTTTAGATTTAAGTTGGATATTTTCTACCATCTCCTATTTCTTTTTAGGAGATTTTTTATTATTTAGTGCCTATGGAGGATTGAACCCATGACCTCTTGGAAGTCCTCCTATATTATATTTTTTCTATATGTTATATTAAAAATTTCAAGCTGGCACTATACCATTATATTATTTTTTTTCTTCCCCTGCTAGTACTCTAAGCCCCAACCAACCATAGAGCATTGAATGCGTAATTCAAAAAAAAAAAAAAAGCATTGAATGCCCGGTTTGGTCTCACCTGTGCAGGGCAGGTTTGTTAAGTTAATCTTCTAGAAGGCATGTGATCATGATTAATTCAAGGGAAATGAATGCTTGATAATTGAGGCCATGGAAAATACTGGTAAACGTCGTCAAAGATATATACTTTATGTCCTATGATATTTATGGCTCGGGGCGGCCTCACTCTTCATTAGTTAGGTTCTTAGTTGTCCCAATTTATATTCTGATATTATGTTTAAAATCTAGAGCTGACAGATTGTTGGGTCGGGTCAGGTCGGGTCGGTTGATCAGACTGGACCTGTCGGGTTCGGATCGGGTATTGACGGTTGCCGACATTTTTTTGAGTCGGATATCGGGTTGACGTCTACCGGCAATTTTTTGGATCGGGTTTGGATCGGGCCGGGCAGATTTTTCGGGGTTGGTCAATTTTACACATCTATTCCTCATCTCGGGTTTCGGGTCGGGTTAGGTTCCGGTCAGCTTGACTTTTCTTTAAACACGGGTCAACTTGAGTTTCCCTGAAACACGGGTCATATCAGGTTCGGTTCGGACAGGTTTTTCGGGTCGGGTCAGATTTTGCCACCTCTGTAATAAAATCTGATGGAACTTTGGAGTTAGCATCGACTGGTGAAATTGAAATATACGTAAAAATCTCGTTTCAGTTGATTAATTAGCATGACAATGATATACCAATATACCAGCATTTTTCAATTAAAACGTGATATGGATGGAAAATGATATTAAATTTCCTTATCATTTTCGTTAATGGCATTGATTGTATCAGTACTTTTATTTTGAATTGCTAGAATTGACACTCCAATGAACAAGATATTTTTTTTTGTTCATACTCAACAGAGAGTCGATTGATCAGGTTGATCTAATTACATCAAAATATGTCATTACAAGAATAATAATATGTTAAAATTATTACAACACTTTTTTATTTAACTGGAAGGAATATAATTAAGTTTGATGTGTAGAGTAAAATTTTGATAGAGATAGCGGCATAGCGCTCCCCTGTTTGAAGGGGTTCGATGTTTAAGTTACTCAATAGCCGATAAGTTATGGTAACTATACCACTGAATACTAGTTAGCAGACAAAGTATGGTCACTGATGATCTCGGTTCAGTTAGGGACCGTGATCCTCTGACCGAAGGCAAAGCATGGCCACCAATAGGAGACTTTGATTTCGGTGGGCCACCTCAGTTCAGTGGGGTCCACCTCAGGTCACTCTCTCTTTCTCTTTATGCGCTGCTTCGGTGCAGCATGGCATTGGATCTCGGTTCAGTTAGCCGCCACTGCCAACATTTTGAAAAAAAAAAAAAAAAAATTCTACCACTGAATAATTTAATTTAGCTCGGAGACTGTTTTTGGGATATGCTCGGAGACTTCAGTCATTTCCAAGTGCTCTCTGTAGCGCTGCATTGTGTACCGCAGGATGAGAACCGTTAGATTATCTCGAGATTCGAGCCAATACAGATACTGAGATGATCTAAAGGTTCACATACCGCGCTGCACAGTGCAGTGCTACAGAGGATATGAAATCGTCATTTCCTGCTAGTTGGAGTTAATCTAGACTAGAATTGAATTGAAACTGGAGGCATCTTTGCCGGAATGGCACACAAGGTGCTGATGATATATATATATATATATATATATATACATATACCGTATTTGGTATATTTGAAACCAAAATTCATATTATTATGTTTTTGTTTCTATTATTATTCACATAAATGAGTTTGTCACCACATCCATAATTTTACTATGCTATTTATGCTATTTATTTTGTACAATATCTGTAAGAAAATATTGTGCAAAATAGCTAGCATAATAAAGCCATTAACTAATGGATAGGGACTCACTCAATAATCAATATGACATATAACACAAATAAAAATAGAGTAGTGATATGAAGATCTGAGTCTTGCCCCCAAAACTCTTGATGCGTTAGTAGGCTGTACCGATGCGGAGAGTGTTTCGGTGAATTGTTGGGGAGTATTTCAGTAGCAGTCCAGATATTTGGATACCACTAAGGATACCGTTGGGATACCATGATCTTTGACCAATTCAAGTAAACCTAAATATTCCCCTTAACCTCCTAAATATTCACCTTAACCTCATAAATATTCAACTTAACACATTTTGCTTGACAACCAATAAAAACTCCACATAATAAAAACCTAATTGCAGCATTACACTTAATACATTTTGCTTAACACATTTTGTTTTACAACCAATAAGATTTACTCTTAATTTAACCTGCAGCATTACATTTCCTAACTATTCAGCTTATCCTCCTAAATATTCACCTTAGCCTCCTAAATATTCAACTTATCACATTTTTTATTGGCAATCAATGTTTAATGGTATCCCCGACGGTATCTTTTGCAGTATCCCCATAGCATTTTCCTTTCAGTAGAGATAGTGAATGCGGGGATATTTCAGTAGAGACGGTAAATTGTTGGCAGTACAACAAATTTTATGTTGTTTTATGCAACAACAGCACACTGTTAACTCCAGAGGCAAGCCACGGTGTGCATATATTTTTCCATATAAATATGTAGTATCAAAATATCGAATATGATATTTCCATAAAGAATGAGGTCACTGCTGTCGTAAACTCGATCGTAATCTCATCACATCGAATGATAGTTGGATTGGATTTTACGGAACTTTCTCACTGAGTTTTGTACTTTTGTATTTCTATCTAGTATCTGAAGTCCCCACTTAAAATAGTAGTCTTTCAAAGTATAAAAATTTCCTACAGTAGTATCAATGTACTACTCTACTGTTATTTCAATTTAATACAACTATCCTCTATTAGCTCCAATGGGATCGTGAAAGTTTTTTTGAAGGATCAGTCTAGCTTTCAACTAAACCCCCCGTTTGATAAGTATAGTAAGTTAAAGCGGAGTAAAACGTTAAATCACCTTAAATCAGTAGTGTTTGGTGGTAATGATATAAAGTTGATGTTATGTGTAAAAGATGTGAAATATTGGTGATTTAGTTTATTACACCTATATAGCTGCTTTAACTTACTACACCTTAAATCACTTTCGTTTGGTGCCTTAAAATTGATTTAAGAGCTTAAATCAATTTTACTACGGCTACCAAACACAGGGAAAGTATATTAATTTCGAAGTATATATGTTGTTAAGTTGATCAACATAAATATAGAGGAGGGATCAAGTGACCACAATTTTTGGTACCTCATCGGTAACTATGAAATTAAATTTTTAAATAACTACAATTTAAACTCTCAAATAATAAAACAAATTAATGGATCATGTTTTTTACATATCATCATCTTTTATGTGTACATAAGAAATTGTATCAATTTGGTTTTGTTTATATGTCCATCAACCAATAACAAAAATCAACGGCTAAAATTTTTTATTTTCTCTACTCTCTTGATGGCTATCTAAATGAAGTTAAATTTTCATTATTTTTTTTTGTATGTTATTGAGATGATTTACAATAAATCTGAAGATTTTTTTTGAAGCGGCTGGCAAAAGCTAATAAATCTAAAGGTTTACATTTTCAATTTATGTATAAATAATTGCAGTTATTAAGTGCACTAAAATTTGTAGTTACTTGATCCCTTCTCTATTTTCAATATTGGTACTGTAATAACAACAAAAAAAGGGAAAAATAAATAAATCAACGAGAGCATTCCAAAATTCCAATAACACATGTATTGATTCCTTCTAGAACTATAAACGACACATTTTCAATTGGCATAATTCATCTTGTCGATGAATATCCAATTTCAACAATGACACGAAAAAAAAAAGGTTCAAGAAAAGCACCTTTTGCAAGGGCCAAATTATTTTTCGTGGTAGTTATGGCTCGTGGGATTGGTACATTTTCTGAAAGGGAAAAGCACAGGTTACTGTTGCAAATAATAAGTAGTATAGTTCTCCTAGAAAATGTTGAATGAATCCAAGTATATAACAGAATTAAAGAGATCGAGACGGGGATGCCTAATTTTCAATGGCATATTGGCATTACTTCCTTGTCATAAAGCAAAATCAAATATTCATAATTCATAAATTTGAATTTTGAGAACACACTTGTGAGTTGTCACTCACTGCAGAAAGTCTGGTAAGGCTTGGGAGATATTTCTTGTTAGAGTAATACTTAGCGTTCATATGTTATATTTTGGGATGTATTTGTTATATTTCAGAATTCATATGTTATATTTGGGAATGTATCTGTTACATTTCAGAATGTAATTATGTATCTAACTATTTATTACATTTCGTACAGATCTATTGATGTATGGATGGTTTTTTAACGGACGCAACATGTTTCTCTTTGGTCTATCTGTCATACAAGTGCTCAAATGGCAGTCTCTGTCTCATTGATATGATGGTATCCGCAATTTAATTTCTTGGTGAATGGTGATGCAAGAAAAAAAATTATTTTATTAGGGTTTTTTTTACATCACGTAAAAACACGGTAATCAATAACGTGACAATTTCTGTAATTTTTTTTATTTCCTTATTCTTAATAAGAGGAGATTATATATTTTGACATGAAAGTTCTATCTTCTTCAAAGAAGAAACATCAACCGTTGATTGTTTACTTAAACTGATCACCACCGTTGACGTACATAATGTTCCGGTCTATTAAAATTTAAGTCCCATATTAGTTTATTCACAAGGGATAAGCTTTCGACCCTTTATCATAAGATATATAATTCCAGCCCAAAGCAAGGCGTGGGTGGGCTCTTTACTAACTAGTTTTTGCAAATGCTGCAATTAATATTTTTTGGTGACTTGTAACATTCAACACAAAAATAGTGGAAGAGACCGTTGAGAAATGGCAACTACAAAAAGAGTTAAATTTCACATGTTGGGTAATTCTGCAAATAAAAAACCTTATCAAATCTATTTATTTCCCAAAACATAATAGAAATATATATTTTTTTTGAGTGAAATAGAAATCCTTTTTTTTTTCCGAAAACATAATAAAAGTCCTTTTCAAATCGCTGAGATTTTAGAGAAAACGATTTGACAAATTTAAATTGTTTGATTTTAATAGGCACACGCACCTCATGCAAATTTCTATATTCATTTAAACGAAAGATAGGCGCGAACAGTATATGTTAACTGGAAGTTGCCTGTATTAAATGTTAGCTGGGAAGAATTTTCAGCCATGTATAACATCCGCAAAGATTCCGTCTATACGTTCATAAATATACAAATTTTATAACAGATAATCAAATTTTGTAAATTTTATTTCAAATTTGTAATATATGGACACTAGGTATTACTATTTCCATTTGACAATGAAAACCAAAACTTCACTATTTGAGTATTTATCGTAAGCCATCAAAATTCGAAACCTATTTTATTTTTTTTAGATTTAATTTGTCAATGCACAACAACATTTAATTATGAGACAAAAATCAGTCTTTAGTTAAATGGCTGAGAGTAACGATCTCCGTGTAGGAGATAGCAGATTTGAAACCTGTTGACGTCATAGATGCCTTGGCACGCAATATTTTAAATTTGGGTTTATCTGTCCCTTGTTTGTAATCATAAAAATAATTACGGTATTGATAAACTATAAAAAATACTCAAATTAATTGCTTCGAATTTGAACTGTTGAAATTTGCACAATTTTAACAATTCAAAATTTTATCGGTCATTTTATAAATTATAAAATATACTTAAATCGCCTTAAATTTGAAAACATAATCAATTCATAAGCTATACAATATTTTTTGTAATATATAAAAGCATATTGGAAAAAATGATATGAAAATGCTATCTTCCCCAAATAAGAAACATGAGCCGTTGCTCATTTTCTTGAATAGATTAGAATCATTGATTTACATTAATGCCCGTTGATTTAATGTCTCAAATCATTAAAATTTAAGGCCCATTACATATTATATTAAAAATTTATTATAAGAAATAACAATTTCAGCACAAAGTATGGACTCTTTACTAGTTTTTTTAAAAGTTTTTCAATTCTTACCGTAAGTTTTCATTTCAAGCTCCAGAAAGTCCGGATAGAGAAATATTTTTTTAAAAAAAAAAAAATAGAGCGGATCCTACGCTTACAAACATTGATTGATTTATTTATTTTTTATTTGAACTTTACAAAAATTTATTTGAGATGGTTTAGTAAAAAGTAAGTAGGCTTTCCCGGAAAGAAAGAAATTTGAGCCATACCTCTTCCACATGTGAAACTCCTTCCACATCGAGCACTGAATTTGAATGGGAAGCTAGCTTTGTAATTATTTGCTTGTCTTGAATCAAAAGAATAACACAACATGTATACAACCGGAATCAAACCAATTGCTCACAGTATATTAATTATGCCTATGTTGATATATTCTATAGCCTTTTTATCTCTGCCCTTTTCTTTTTCTGAATTTTAGACCATAGGCTCCAGAGTCACAGGCTAAAGATATATATTCGCTCAATTATTTGGGCAGCACAAGTTTTAATATTTGAGAAAACTTAAGGTGTCCACGCAATGGACATTCATAGATTCATAGAGTGTGACAGATGAGACTCATAATGTAACACTTACACTCATATGTGTATTCTGTGGGGACTAGAATTTTGTCCAAAGCCATTTGGACGGTCTCCGTCCAAAGTCATAACTAAACCGTTCGGTTCAATTTATATATTTATCAATGGTGATAGTATATGACCCAATCATTCTAAATACAACCAACATGCTATTTTTAGCACTTACATGATTAAATCACGGTTGATTAATTACTAGCAATTAGATCGTACGGCTCTCAAAATCCTTTGGACAATATCCGATGTTGGATGTCCATAATGTGGACACTAGGTATGACTCTGTTTGTTTTATAGCTTGCAGTATATTTTATATTAATTAAATAAATGTCGTCAATGTGAACCGTATTTTTAAAAGAAATAAAATAAAATGTTAATGTGAATCAACTCATATTTCTGGAGATATTTTTTCCTCTTGCAATTTAGCAAATCTAGAGCTAATTCCTCTAAATATTCATGCTATCTTTTATTTTGGAAATTCAAATTACCAACCATTTCCATTTGAATGGATAATTAATAACTCCATTGCTTGTACCAGATTTAAATTAAAAAAAGCTTATTATAAAATCCTTTAAACGGATAATTATTAAAAAGAAGAGAGAAAGAAACCATGGGGCCTGTTCGGCAACAAGGATTAAGGGCGAGAGGCTCAAGAATTTAATCTCTACTGAGGAGCATGTGTTCGGGGTAATACAAGGATCAAAAGTAATGGATCAAAGTGAATATAAAATGTTTATTTAAATAAATGATAGCAAAAGACCAAACTATCTAACAGACTACTAAGGAGGTCTCATGCTGGAGGCAAAATTGTAATTATAAACACAGTTTTGGGTCTTGAGGAGGTGCTTGAGGAGGAGATTTCTTAAGAAGGGGGGTGCTGGGATCAAGGTTGGAGTCTAAGGAAGATGCACTGATCCATCTTGAAGAGATGCTGTTCGGTAGAATTAAGGTGGATTAAGGTGGATTTAGGTGCTGAGAACCTTGAGGAGGCCCCGCCGAACAGGCACATGGTGATGGGGTCTAAAAACCCAAAATCTACACGTTTCTAGGAAGTCAAAAAAGGCACTCTTATTTGAAGGACACCATGATCTATCCTCAAAAAAAAAAGGACACCATGATATATTCATATGTGTACTTTTGTCTCGAGGTGCATCAGCAGCTACTTTATATTATTAAGTATAAAAATCCTATTAACGAAATTGAGACACGCATTAATCACCCAATTGGGACATTTTGCACTGCAGATCTTTAACTTGTCTACAAGGATCTGGAGATTGGTCAAATCACCACAATTTTATATTTTTTTCTTGGCAGGCAAGGTTTTATCAATGAAAATCCAATTTAAATTTGGGGATACATCCCTGGACGATGCTTATCTTAACAATCTTAATAAAAAAATTTTTCGAAAATTTGTAAAAATTCATGAAAAATATTTAAAATAAAAAGGTTTATGGATGCATTATTTAACTTATATTAACTTATAGATTGATAATGTTTCAAATTTCAATCAATTTGGATATCATTTGGTGGCTTATCAAAATTTTATACACTTTTTAACAGTTGTAATTTAAGAGGCATTGAAGAGTTATCAAACATCACTTGAATTGAATATAGTCGAAAATATAATCAATCTATAAGTTAAGTTATACTTCCACAAAATTTTTTTATTTTTAAAAATTTTTAATAGTTTCTTTCATGTTTTGAATAACCTCATCATTAAAATTGTCAAGATAATCATCATGAGTGATCTTCCTCTTTAAATTTACAGCATTTGCTATTGTGTCCCGACCATAATCATTAAATACTACGAATGACCTGCATGATGCCACCGCGCCAACCAACTTTTTGTCATAACCTTTTCTAGGTTGGTTTATTTTCGAGGGAATTAATACAGATAATGATTAATATAATTATTCAGTCTTTACTTATTTTAATTCCCAAAAAAAAACACACACACACACATTTGGATGATAATATATATGTTAGAGTTAACAAAAATACTTATATAGTTATATACATAAAAAAATGTTTAATTCTTTTCATCTGCTACATCACAAAAAAAAAGAAAAAGGAAATGCTTGATTGGTTATTCTGTACTTGATAAATAATAAATGTTTGGCGTTTTGCTTTTCTTGATAGATTTGTTAAGAACTGATATATGACATGGTCATTTTTTAGGCATAAAGACAAGTAATATATGTGATGCTTCTTGTCGCATCATTTAGAATGTTGTGTGGAATGACTTGTAAAACGGCTAATGCAACAAAAATACAAAATTCTCTGATCTTTTGATTTGTGACCGGCAGACTTTTTCAAAATTTTGTGCTTTTGAATTTTGATAAATTTTTATAGTTTGAATCATGCCGCAATCACTCCCAATAATTAACCTCACTATAGTTATTAACTCTTAAAAGTTGCATAGAAAATGACAGATTTGTTTCTTTTTTAAAAGCTAATGCCATTATCAACCCTAATCAAATTGATTCATGGATTATATGTTTTTTTAGGTGAAGTCTTCCATCAAATAAATCGTTTTAATTAAAAAAAGGAAATATTAGAAATGATAATTCATAAAAATAGCGGATATTAGACTGTTTATTATTTGTTAGAAAATACAAAATTTGGGAAGTAATTAATTGATGCTCAATATAAAAATTCCATCAACAAAAAAGGCAAAAATTAAAATTTGGGCCTGATATACTCCACCTTTTTTTTTTTTAAAAAAAAAGAAGGATTTAGCACTGATTTTCTGAGGACCCATTAATTTGTAAATATGAGATTAATCTCAACAACAGACAACAGTCCATTACAATGAATAATTACCATATATATATATATATATATGGGCTTGAGCCCAACCAATCCATTACAGATCAAAATAACACAAATTCAAGCCCAAATAAGAAGGCCCAATTTCATGCGTTTCCTGGAGGTACATACTGTGTTCGGAAATGTACGCACGCATCCTTGATTCCTTCCAAAGAAAACAAGAAACCGAGAAAAACGGAAAGGAAAATTAACCGATTTTTTTATTAATAAATAAAAAAAATAAGAAATCACGAGTATATACGATTCAGTTCAGAAATCACGAAACTAGACATTCCACCTAGAAAGAAGGCGGACCGATTCCACCTTCTTTCTAGGCGGACCCATTCCACCTAGAAATTAGGTGGACCAGTTCATATTCAATACTGCCACCTTTCTTCTCTTCTCCTACTTAACTCGTCCCAACCACATTGCAGTTGTCCAAGTTTTCGATATATTATAGTTCTAAAAACATATATTTTCATTTCCCAAAAAGGAAAACTTTGAAGGATTATCATATTCGACACTTTAAGATCTAGTTATAACATTGCCGCCAGCATACATGACAACCGGTATCATTATAATAATTTATAAAAAAAAATAAAAAATAACGATTTATATTATTAAATTAAATATTTAGATATTATATAAAATAATTCATAAATATTAAAATATTGCTGACCTATAGGCAGTGTGAGGGAGCAGCAAACTGAATGGTTGTAACTTGAAATTTGCGTATTGGAATTTATATGAACTGGTCCACCTAGAAATTAGGTGGAATCGGTCCGCCTAGGAAGAAGGTGGAATCGGTCCGCTTTCTTTGTAGGTGGAATGTCTAGTTTCAGGATTTCTAAACCAAATCGTATATACCGTGATTTCTTATTTTCTTTTGTTTATTAATAAAAAAATCGGGAAAATTAAACTCCATCCAAAAAGTGGTGCTCTGTGCATTACTTAAGGATTTGTACATATTGAGTCTATTTATTTTGGACAAGTTTACGTCTAATTAAATTGTATATATTTGTATCTTTATAAAACCTTTTGTAATCTTTTTCAAAATAAAAATTACCAGTATTATTTCTACAAAACATAACAATTAAAAATGCTATATAACTGTCAATTCTAGATAATTAATTAAGAGTAATATTGTCATTTATAGATAGACTGAATAAACATTTTTAAGGATGCCCAAAATAAGTCCCGTACCATGTATTTGTTTGGTGTAGTAAAATTGATTTAAGCTTTTGAATCAATTTTAAGTCACCAGACGGAAGTGATTTAAGGCGTAGTAAGTTAACACAACTATATAGGTGTAGTAAACAAAATCACCAACATTTCACATCTTTTACACATAATATCAACTCTATTTCATCTATTTACTTCACTACTACTAAACACCACTGATTTAAGGTGATTTAATTTTTTAATCTGCTTTTGACTTACTACACTTGCGAAACGGAGGTAACTTTTAAGTCTCGTTCGAGAAACAGAAATACATAGCTAAATTGGAATCATTTCATATCCTCTGTAGCGCTGCATTGTGTAGTGCAGGATTTGAGCCGTTGGATCATCTCGAGATCTGTGATGACACGAATCTCAAGATGATCCAACGGCTCACATCCTGCGCTATACAATGCAGCGCTACAGAGGATGAGCAGTCGGAGGAATTGGAACCGTTCGATCAAGCGAAAAAAAGAAAACCTTTTATAAGACCACTGTCCGGGGAGATGCTCCGGACAGCGTTGAAATTACTTTACGAACAGTGTTTTAAGGGTGTTGCTTGGAGCGGCGTTTAGTTTACTGTGGAACGGCTTTTTGCCGCTCTATGGACGAAATTACCCTTGGGACTGATGCAGTCCAATTTGTTTATAGCAGGGACTATATTGTCCAAAACATGTCAAAAGGCTGTTCGGAAGTAAAACAGCCGCTGAATTATTCACCGACTATATATAACCATAGGGGTATTTTGGTCAGTTTTTGGTTAAAAAGCTGTTCTAAGTAATTTTAGCGCTGCCCAAGCAGCCCCCCACTGTCCGTCGCTCGCTCGCTCTTCCCGACTCCTCACTCGTTTCCCTTTCTCAATTCTTACCCTTCTTCTCATCTCGCCTGCCTCCTCCAATAAAACTACTCAGCTGAGAGCGCCTTGCCTTCCCCTCTCCCCTTCCCTTCCTCCGCGACTCGCCCGCCTTACACCAGGACGCATTCATTCGGCCTGCGGACTCCCGGCGGGGCGGGGCGGGGGCTATCAGAACAAGGTACGGTACCACTGGCAAATACGGAAATACCTATCTATTGTACTGGTAATTAATTTACTTGCATTTAGAAGGTATGATCTTTCTCAAATGTGTGTAATGTGTCTGTCAATTGCTTGTTTTGGTGGAACTTACTGATGCCCCTCCCTGCAACCGGCTGGATCGGTACTGAAAAAGTGAAAATAGGTGATTTGTTTCACCAGGGTTTATACTGACAGAGTTAATCTGGTAGGGAATAAGGGAATGATTTGTTGTTAAGGAGGGGAATGAGAACATGTGTTACCTTCTGATCTTTGGAAATTACTATGTGCCTTGATCATGCACATGGTTACGAGATCAGCTTCCGTTGACGTTGGACAATCACTTATTCTTCGCTTTATACCTCTTTTGGCAGTAGGAAGAAATGCCTCGCAAGGTTGGTTATGCACAAGGATACGATGACGATGATTATGACGATGGTTATGACGACTATTATGATGATTATGATGATAGTGAAGATGCATACAAAAGTAATCTCGCAACAACAGAAAAAAGTAGGTTATTTAGCTGTTTGCAGCTTATCTTATGTTATATCCATTCCTTATATATTTAAACATAAGGAATGGAACCCACAAACTTCAGGTCAAATGTGAAACACAGTCTCAACAGTTAGCAGGTTTCTTGGTACTAGAGGTGCTGCCATTGCTATGATGGTATTTTATTTGCACAGGGAAAGAAAATCTTGTGATCTTGAACAATTTGATACAGAAAAATTGCCACTGGAGTTTGAAATTGAAACATGATATATGTTAATTATATTTGTTTAATTTGCTTAAATACAAGTAGAAGGAGATATAAACTCATTCCCTCAATATTTTTGTTCTTATTGAACAGTCTCTTCACAAAAGATACCTTTGGCAACAAAAGCTGCAAAGAAGCCAGTTGTTTGGAATTGCCCAATTTGCACCTTTGATAATGAAGAGAGTATGATTGTTTGTGAGATGTGTGGCGTGTTTAAAGAATCCTTTGTTAAATCTAAGAAGGAAGCAAGCGGGACTGGTGAGTAGTTACTACCAAAAAGTTGTTCTTTTTAAATTTTTTTCCTTAATGAGGAATTGAAAGCTTGGTGCTAAACAATGACTTGTTATATCTACAGACAAGAACAATACTTTTGATTCTGTAGTATCTACAACAGCAAAAGTTCCACTTGAAAAAATACCAACCAAAGTTGCTGCTAAGGAGCCGATTAAAGCTGAGTCTTACGGAAAAACTAGAACGTCTTATGAG